>OX424555.1:10439867-11064867 GCA_949152475.1 Terebella lapidaria | reverse complement strand
CAAATTCAAGGTCACAAGAATATTCAGCATATATCATTTCATGTCCACAATTGATTCCTAAGTTGCAAAATTGACAATGAGCAAGATATTAACCATTTTGTGTTCTGACCTTGGAGATGAGATCAAATTCAAGGTCATGAGAATATTCATCATATATCATTTCCTATATGTGCTCAATTGATTGCAAAGCTGTAAGTTCGATAATAAACGAGATATTAACCATTTTGTGCTTTGACCTTGAAAATGAGGTCAAATGTCAAATTCAAGGTCATGACAATATTCAGCAATTATCGTTTACTATTTGTTCACAATTGCTTCCTTAACTGTAAAAATGATAATAAGCGAGATATTAGCCATTTTATGCTCTGACCTTGAAAATGAGGTCGAAGGTCAAGTTCAAGGTCATGACAAGATTCAGTATATATATCATTTCCTACATGTGCACAATTGATTCTAAGCTGCAAAGTCGATAATAAGCGAGATATTAGCCATTTAATGCTCTGACCTTGAAAATGAGATCAAAGGTCAAGATCAAGGTCATGACAATCTTCAGCATATATCAGTTCCTACATGGCCCAAATTGATTTGTAAGCTGTAAAGTCGATGATAAGTGAGATTTTAGCCATTTTTGTATTCCCCGAACGAAGTTCGGCGGATACTATGGATTTGTCTTCGTCGCGCCGCGTCCGCGTCCGCGTCCGCAGACACTTTCTTGTGAACGCGCTACAGGTTGCAAATCTTAACCGATTCTAATAATTTTCTATACAGACACATCTTATGGTAAGATCCCGACACCAATCGATTTTGGTTGCCATAGCAACCAAATTGGCCGATTGGCGACACATTTTGTGCTCAAATTAGCCTGTTTAACACACATGGCTTGTGAACGCTCTACGAGTGGGAGTTTTCAATTAATGATGATGAAATCGCACAGACTCGGAGAGAAAGACCCTCACACGAAACCTATCGTTTTTCAGAATGATCGAATAAATATTAATTAATTAACGGACTAACTTATTACGACCATTAAAATACCAACTTGAACATCTGTGATCAATCCAATACCCTGTACTATGAAAACAAATAGCACTGGATTCTTGTTCAGAATAGAGGACTGATGTTTTTAGTGAAAACAGATCGATATTATCGAATAAGTTAACCTTAATTTTACTAGTTAAGTCTATTATTGACCACAATTAAAATAGTTAAGATGAGAAACATTTATTATCAAGCTCAACAAGGTGAAGGTTTTGTCCAGTACAGATTTCATGAGTGTAACCGAATAAGTTAACCTTATTATTACTAGTTAAGTCTATTATTGACCACAATAAAAATAGTTAAGACAAGAAATATTTTTCATTGGGCTCAACAATGTCAAGGTTCTGTCCAGTAGAGATTTTATGGCTGTAACCAAATAAGTTAACATTATTTTTGCTAGTTAAATCTATCATTGACCTCAATAATAATAGTTAAGACGAGAAACATTTATGATTGAGCTCAACAAGGTAAAGGTTTTGTCCAGTAGAGATATCTGGGTGTAACTGGATAAGTTAACATCATTTTTACTAAAACATTGATCTGGCTCGAATTTCATCATCTTGAAATGCAGTTTTGGTCAACTTTTACTCTGAATTTCAACTTGAAACCACGTTTGATACATAGTATGAGTCAAAATATAACTTACAGTAAAAAGTTCAATCTGGCTCCAATTTCGTCATCTTGAAAATGCAGGTTTGGTAAACTTTTACTTTGAATTTCAGCTTGAAACCAAGTTTGGCACATATTATGAGTTGATATATAAGTTATGGTGAAAAGTTCGATCTGGCTCCAATTTCGTGATCTTGAAATGCAGTTTTGGTCAATTTTTACTTTGAATTTCAACTTGGAACCAAGTATGTCAAAAATCCTGAGTTGAAATATAACTTCAGGTGAAAAGTTTGATCTGGCTGTGATTTCGTTTTTGTTATCGAACATGTTGAAATGGACATTCATATGCAGTGGTTTCAGTGGTGATCTTGAATTAGCCCTTCAATAACCTTGAAAGATTAATTTAGCAATTTTGGTGGAAAAAAAAAACAGTTGTGGCCTAAGATTTTACATTTCTCTGATAATCTTCTCTATCCCTTGTTCTAGTTTTTCACACTTATTAGTAATATATTTGGGGCATGAGGAATGATAGTGCTACGGGGGATACACCCAAGCGGTCGTAGGCGACCGGAAGCGTCTAGTTTCCTATGACCTTGAAGATGGAGAACAAGGTCAAATTCAAAGTCATCAGAATATTCGGCGTATATCATTTCTTATACATCCACAACTGATTTTCTAATCTGTGAAGTCGATAACAAGCGAGATATTAGCCATCTTGTGCTCTTCACTTTGAAAATTAGGTCAGAGGTCAAATTCAAGGTCACAAGAATATTCGGCATATATAATTTCCTATATGTCCACAACTGATCCCTAAGCTGTAAAATCGATAATAAGTGAGATATTAGCCATTTTGTCCTGTGACCTTGAAAATGAGGTCAAAGGTCAAATTCAAGGTCATGACAATAATCTGCATATATCATTTCCTATATGTTCATAATTGATTCCTAAGCTGTAAAGTCGTTAAGAAGCGAGATATTATCCATTTTGTCCTGTGACCTTGAAAATGGAGTCAAAGGTCAAATTCAAGGTCATGAGAATATTCGGCATATATTATTTCCTATATGTCCACAATTGATTTCTAATCTGTAAAGTCGATAATAAGTGAGATATTAGCTATTTTGTGGTCTGACCTTGAAACTGAGGTCAGAGGTCAAATTCAAGGTCACGAGAATATTCAGCATATATCATTTCCTATATGTCCACAATTGATTTCTTGTGTCTAATCTCAATATTGAGTGAGATATTAGACATAATGTGTCCCATGATCCCTAAGCTGTAAAATCGAAAATAAGTGAGATATTAGCCATTTTGTCCCGTGACCTTAAAATGAGGTCAAAGGTCAAATTCAAGGTCATGACAATAATCTGCATATATCATTTCATATATGGTCATAATTGATTCCTAAGCTGTAAAGGCGATAAAAAGTGAGATATTAGCCATTTTGTGCTGTGACCTTGAAAATGAGGTCAAAGGTCAAATTCAAGGTCATCAGAATATTCGGTATATATCATTTCCTATATGTCCACAATTGATTTCTAAGCTGTAAAGTCGATAATAAGCGAGATATTAGCCATTTTGTTCTTTGACCTTGAAACTGAGGTCAGAGGTCAAATTCAATGCCACGATAATATTCAGCATATATCATTTCCTATATGTCCACAATTGATTCCTAGTCTCTAATATCAATATTAAGTGAGATATAAGGCATAATGTGTCCCATTATAAAGCATAGGAAAATTTAACATGGGAAAGTCCCATTTGGGCCAAGTTTCGCCCAAAATGGCCCACTTCGAGCGATTCAAGCGCAATGAAACTTATACACATCACAGGAGTACATATGAGGAGTGTTGTGTATCAAAAAGAAAAAAAGTTACTGAACAGTTTTTGAGAAAATGGCCGCCAAAGTCCAAAATCAGGCATTTTTCGTCGAAAACGGCCGCCATTTTGAAAAAAAATGCGAAAATCGAAAAACTAAAAAAAAACCTTTCCTTGAAATATTTTTAGGTATTTTTGTGCAAAATTTCAGAAAGATTCGATCATATACTTTAAAGATAAAAATGTGAACGGACGACGGACGGACGGCGGACACAACGCCACGGCAATAGGTTATCGGACCAAAGGTCCGGTAACCTAAAAATGTGAACGCCGACGCCGGACGCCGGACGCAACGCCATGCCAATAAGTTATCGCACCATAGGTCCGGTAACCTAAAAACATAGAGCCGTAGGGCTCTGCGCTTACCGGACCCAAGAGATATGTTTCAGTTATATGTAAGCTGAAAGCAATGTCATGAAGTCATGAGAATAATTGCACATCATTCACGCCTAAAACTTGCTCTACGTAAGTTGATCATGTTAGAGCCTAATATACAATGATATGAAACTAGAACTGACTAGTACTGTGAAAGATATTCTTTGCTTTTGTATCAGTTTCAGTTTATTGAGGTCAAAGGTCAAATTTAAGCTCACAAGAATATTTGGCATATATAATTTCCTATATGTCCTCAATTGATGCCTAAGCTGTAAAGTTGATAATGAGCAAGATATTAGCGATTTTGTGCTCTGACCTTGAAAATGAGGTCAAGTGTCAGGTTCAAGGTCATCGAAATATTCGGCATACATCATTTCCTATATGTTCACAATTGATTCCTAAGCTGTAAAGTCAATAATAAGCGAGACATTAGCCATTTTGTCCTGTGACCTTGAAAATGAGGTCAAAGGTCAAATTCAAGGTCACGATAATATTCAGAATATATCATTTCCTATATGCTGACAATTGATTCCTAAGCTGTAAAGTCGATAATAAGCGAGATATTAGCCATTTTGTGCTGTGACCTTGGAAATTAGGTCGAAGGTCAAATTCAAGGTCACGAGAATAATCGGCATATATAATTTCCTATATGTGCACAATTGATTCCTAATGTCTAATCCCAATATTAAGTGAGATATTAGAAGAAATTTGTCCCCATTATAAAGCATAGGCTAATTTAACATGGGAAAGTCCTATCTGGGACCGGTTGAAAAAATTAAAATGGCTGCCACACGCAGACCGACGATTCAAGGGCAACGAAACTTATACACAGCACAAAGGTATATCAGGGGAATCTTTTGCAACAAAAATCTCAAAATCTCAGTTTTTGAGAAAATGGCCGCCAAAGTCCAAAATTATTTTTCGACAAAAATGGCCGCCATTTTGGAAACAACGATTCAATCGACGAAAAAAAAAAATGGTCCGGAGATAGGGCCCATAGAACATATTTTGTGAATTACAGCACTATTCATCGAACAGATTTTTCCCAGCGTTTGACAACGCCGACGCGGACGCCGACACCGACGGACGGACGCTGGACGCAACCTGACGGCAATAGCTTATCGGACCACAGGTCCGGTAAGCTAAAAAACATCAGGAAGACTACCTGATGTAGAATGACTACATCCTAAAACTGCATCAATTTTTTCATTGATAGAACGAAATATTTTTTATCTATATCCTGCAGATAAAAGTCATATTATGTATATGAGACAGGCCAAATCCCCATACCGAGATGTTGTAGGATGTGGCGCTTCATGTTGAAGACCCTGGCGACGCCCGCAAGGGAGAGGACCTGAGTCTCGGCCCACTGTTTGGCCGCGGTGTCGCGTGAGTGGTGGATCAGAATGTTCCCACCCTCTTTCTCTTCCTTGTTAGTCGACGCCATCTGAGACATCTGCTTAACGTTGTCCAACAACTTGAACAGCACCTGGAGCAGCAAAACTTTACATGAAAGATGGGGATGCTTCATGTGGCTCATCTTTCTAATTGAAATCGAATCCTGTGAAGACTGCAGTGTTACACAGTTTGATTTTTATTTTACACAGTCAAATTTAAGTCGGATGATTTAGCTGTAACCATGACAATGCGGTGTGCCCAGTATTTTCCCGACCTTCCAGAGCACAGTTTGCCAGGTGGTGTGTTGTAGCAGGGAGCCATGGGCTGATATCGTGGAGAAGAGAGTTTGTCCGGCACTCTTGCGTACAGCGGGCCGCGGATCCACGCACAGCTCTCCAAGCTTCGTGAAAATACACATCCACAAGACGTCAAACGGCGGCATCGAGCCCTTTGCGGTGTCCTGGCTCGCCACATCACCATTCAGAGAAGCAGCGATCTTTGTACGGTTCTGGTAGAAGTAGTCTGATATGTTCCACTGTGACAGGAAATGGAACAGATATGGTCAGCAATATTATTATCATTTTTCACATGGATAAGATTTCCCAAAGTGCTAATCATAACAAGAAAGTTTAGGTTTATGGCTGATGTTGGAAATCTACATGTAATGGCAGTGGTCTGTTATTGTAATAGTTGCCAATAGGCCCATTTTATTGGACTCTTGCTATAATTACCAGGAGGCCTAAGCTAGTGGACTGATGTTGCTAAAGTTACCAAGAGGCCTAAGCTAGTGGACTGATGTTGCTAAAGTTACCAAGAGGCCTAAGCTAGTGGACTGTTGTTGCTATAGTTACCAGGAGGCCTAAGCTAGTGGACTGTTGTTGCTATAGTTACCAGGAGGCCTAAGCTAGTGGACTGATGTTGCTAAAGTTACCAAGAGGCCTAAGCTAGTGGACTGATGTTGCTATAGTTACCAGGAGGCCTAAGCTAGTGGACTGATGTTGCTAAAGTTACCAAGAGGCCTAAGCTAGTGGACTGATGTTGCTAAAGTTACCAAGAGGCCTAAGCTAGTGGACTGATGTTGCTAAAGTTACCAAGAGGCCTAAGCTAGTGGACTGTTGTTGCTATAGTTACCAGGAAGCCTAAGCTAGTGGACTGTTGTTGCTATAGTTACCAAGAGGCCTAAGCTAGTGGACTGCTGTTGCTATAGTTACCAAGAGGCCTAAGCTAGTGGACTGTTGTTGCTATAATTACCAGGAAGCCTAAGCTAGTGGACTGTTGTTGCTATAGTTACCAAGAGGCCGAAGCTAGTGGACTGCTGTTGCTATAGTTACCAGGAGGCCTAAGCTAGTGGATTGATGTTGCTATAGTTACCAAAATGCTTAAGCTAGTGGAATGCTGTTGCTATAGTTAACAGAAGGCCTAAGCTACTTGAGTGCTGTTGCTATAGTCACCAGGAGGCCTAATTATGGGACAATTGTTGATATAGTTACTAGACATGCTAGAAGGCCTGAGGTAGTGGACTTGGTTGCTATAGTTACCAGGAGGCCTAAACTAGTGGGCTGTTGTTGCTTTAGTTAGCAGGAGGTTTAAGCTAATGGATTGTTGTTGCTATAGTTACCAGGAGGCTTAAGCTAGTGACTATTGTTGCTATAGGTACCAGGAAGCCTAAGCTAGTGGACTGCTGTTGCTATAGTTACCAGAAGGCCTAAGCTAGTGGACTGCTGTTGCTATAGTCACCTGAAAGCCTAAACTAGTGTACTGATGTCGCTATAGTATAGTTACCAAAAGGCCTAAGCTACTGACTGTTGTTGCTACAGTTAAGAGGATGCCTAAATTATTGGACTGTTGTTGCTAAAGTTACCAGAAGGATGGAACTAGTGGACTGCTGTTGCTATAGTTACCAGGATGCCTAAGCTAATGGACTGATCACAGAGTTCTATGGACTAATATTACTATAGTTACCAGTAGGCCGATGGCAGTGAGGCTGATGTTCAGCTCCTGTTTCTGGAGGCCAAACTTTGCCGCGACCTCAGCGACCACCTGGAGACAGGAGCCCGGCATGACGGGGAGAAAGTCCGTTACCACCAGCTGTAGACTCTGGAAGGCTGTCCGCACTAGGTTTTCTCTGTACAGCAGAGGGTAGAACTCTTAGAATGGATACTACTAGTAAATGGCTTTAGGTGTTTGTGATACATGTAGATATCATGGGAACTACATGTACATGTAATTTGAAATGAATCTTGTGTAATTTTATACAGCCGACTGGACATACATGTATCAATCACCAGGGACCAAGATACAAAAATACATGTACCGGTATTAGATATTACTGTCTGTAAAATGACAAATTGAGATGATGAGATTTCCTATCGGCATGATAACATGAAATGTGAGTGTTGACAGACAATACATTGTTCATGCATCTGAGGTCATATACCCATGTGTCACACAGGTTTTGTCTCATACATGATTGGACGTTACTTGACCCAAGTATCAACATTACATGTAGATTGAATATTCGTAGCATTCAGGGTTTAACTAGATGTTCTGTGGCAATTGGACAACAAAGCCTATATCTCCATTTAATTGGTTCCACGTATTAAAATAAGTGATACAGTACTGATTTCGCAAAACCTCACTAGCCATGCGAATGCTACATGTACATGCTAAATGCTAGGCCATGCGATTACGTGCGACTTGATGCTAGCATCAAATCGCATGGTGCGACCAGTGGGCGCGATGCCATCGCATCAGGCGGCCGTCTTAGTTGAACAGGCGAGCATTGTCTCGCACAGATGCGCGCATCCTTTATTTCGGATGCAAATACTGACTTTAATATGAACTGAAATGAAACACTGCATTTTCCCATACGATCTACATGATACAGACTGTTTATAAACCACTCGACCATGTGTTTGCGAGCATATGCGAGCATATAATGGCCTTCACAAAAAATGCGAAATGCGAAATGCTTTTAGTGCACCACAGTGCCAAGAAGCAATGCTAGCATCGAGAGATGCTCGCATACACAATGCTAGCATCAAATCGCATAATGCTACGTCAGGCGAAGTTGGGCGAACACGTGCTAAATGCCAGGTGTCCCATGCTGGCATTTTGGTGAGGTTTTGCGAAATCAGTACTGTATTGTGGCAAGGTGCAGAAAAAATTTGGCACAGAGTTATATTCCAAACAAATGGTTATCACATTTAGACCTGTGTCGGAGAGAGAGAGAGAGAGATGACATACGACTGTTCGTTGGTGACTGCGCCTATGACGGAGAGGACGAGAGGCCAGCCCTGGTGCAGACTCTCCCCGTTACTGTGTAGTATGTGCAGCACACACTCCAGCTGCTTCTGCCGAATGTCCGGGTGGGGAATTCCCGACAGTTCCTGTAGCGGCGCCAACAACATCCCCAACAGCCGCTGTAAACACACACAGAACTTGATCAAAACTTCTGCTCAAGAACATGGTGTAAGATCAGAAATACGTATGTGTAAGTATTTCTGGTGACATGTTCAGATAATCGCTTGATGTGGAATACATGTACATGTATTATCAGTGGACAGCATTTCAAACAGATATCCAAATTATTTATGCCATGACTTTTTTTTCAGTATGTATACTTTATCACATACCAGTATACATGTTTGCATTTTTTATTGAGATAATTTACTCAATTTTTGCTTACAATCATGATATTTTCTTAATATCAATGTGACAATACCAATGATAATAAATGTCTGGTCAATAATACGATTATTGGGTTTGTTTTACTGTAGCAACTAAAGCAGCTACCCGTCACTTGCAGCGGTCTGGTGGGAACACAAAGGCCGGATAAAACAAACCCACAAAGATTTATTGACCACGATGACCATAAATCATAAGCATGCGGCAATACAAGGAAATTAAAATTCACAGGTTTTTGATGGCAGGAGGACAATAAAACTGATATCTGGCAGAGAACCAAAGGCAGCAGCTGGTGTCCCGTCATGGGTAAAAACTTTACGTCCACTAGAGGTGCCGTAACGCAATACTCAGGTGTCCTCAGGAAACACGCAAGAAACAACTCAACTCGCTACAGTTTTCTGATTGACTTCACAAGTAAAGTGTAACATAGATTTGTTTATGTCTTCCTATATCATGATTTGAACAATAAAATGCCATGTGCGGACCGATATCATATTTGGGAATGCATTAGAAATTGATCAGTAATTCTGGAGAACGCCAACCATTTACTGTATTTCAAGTGCAGAAAATTGAAACATGAACATAGGTTTGAAGTATAATCTGTCAAATGTGCATTAGTGTCTTGATATGCTTCCATGTTCATACATGTACATGTACGTGTACTCAGATGCTGGAAAAATGTCATGAAATTTCATAATACATGGTCATCTGCCAAGCCAGATGTGAGGTCCTACTGGAAATGACATGTGGAAAATGACAGACTGTTAGGTGCGAGCTGTATGACTTCTCATTTTACGAGACCTGTCTCATAAAACCATACAATTTAGAACCTTGAGTACTTTGGAGAACTTTGTTCCCCGCGAGACACCTCCTTTCTCTACCTCAGCGTATGAAGGCAATTATTGGTGAAATCATGATTCTCTTGTGGAGTATCAACCATGATGAACTACCGATTGAGCTGTATCTGACCACGACGAAGTGACTATCTCATGAATACTGGATGTCTAGAGGGTCCCACAAGGATCCTCACCCAGCCTGCCAGAAGTCTTGAGCCAGCAGTGACTGTCAGGAACGGTAGCCTAGGGAACAACGCCCAGCTCTCCAGGCGACGACTCTCAAAGTTCTCCTCTGTAACTTTGCCATTGATTACTGCCGTACGTACGACCTCAAGTCTGCCTCCGCCCACATTATTAGATATTTATGATCACGACTGGGGGGTATTTCACTTCATTCAAGCTGAAATTGATCTCAGCTCTATATGGGGAAAAGTCCCTTGTGCAGAAATAGTGTAATATGATACGTTTACTTGATTTAACAAGGGAACAGAAGACTTTCACTTGGCAAACTTTGTGGAAGTAACTGTCTTTCAAAAGTTTCAACGTTATGCTCTTTCGCGGACTTTTCCTTCATTTTGCTGAAACTTTATTGCTTTCAGCATTTTGTGGCATAGTCGTAACTGCACACTTTTTGACCTTCTGCGGGGCTGAAGCGGACATTAGCGCAGTCCATCGATTGAGACTTTATGGTGATTGGGATTTAGGGCGGTCGTTAACAGTCTGAGAGACAGTGACAGTTCTGTCACCCGACAAGTGACACAGTGCCTTGCACACATGGACTACAGCCATCTAATCTCTGCTCCCTGATAAGTAATGAAGCCAGCACGATGGGCCGACCTCCACATAAACCCAGCGGCGAGCCTTCACTCTCCAACCGTCTCTGTTTTATGTCAGGTCAAACTGTGCGGGCCAACTAACTGAACTCATCGGCGTCGGAATCAGCTAATTTCTCCGGGATCTATGACGACCTCGTTACTGATTACGGCGTGAATAACACCCGTTTACTGCGACGTGGCGACAATTCCATTCACTTCACTCAGAAATGGATGCAAAATTGCAAGGCAAAAATCAATGGGAGACTAATCTTGGGGCTTTATTCAAAAGGCAAAACTTGGTGAAAATTTATCAAGTAATGGAAACTGATTATCTGATGGAAAGAGCAATAAAACCCGCTCCTTACAGCAGCAATATATTCTATTTAGCTTTCATCTATATCTGGAACTAGGCTGTGATATATTGAACACTGAAATATTCGATGGTTCCTATTCATTTTCATTTTGTATATCCTCTTCCCATTCATAAATCTGAATCAAAATCTTTTGCAAGACACAAGTCGACAATAATTATACCGAGCACTCTGGGTATTATTTCATCACTAACGATACCTTTTCAGTGATGTTTATATCAACACCAAGGCACCTGAGCAGCCTGATGTACAAGGACCCTCCCTGTGACATACCGCTTGTTGTTGGAGCGCCGGTTCATACTCGTGTTTGAGAGCGGTGCGGACGAGGGTCGTCACGGCCTCGGCTCCCCACGCTCGCATGCCCAGGTGTGGGTGCTGACATACCTGCAAATACAGAGACAATCATCATCAGACAGATGTCATGGTTATTTGTGGGATACATCAACAAAACATCTTGATATATTGATTAGATTTGTATGTATAGCTTACTAATATTAAAATATTAAATGTTAACTTGCAAAGATCAATCGAGACGTCATTAACCAAGATAATACCACTGTTTATTGTATATGAATGGTAAACTTCGAAAATCAAAATATTGATATCAAATGAGATCCCAAATATAGATATTGCCATGTTTGTAACCATGTAAACAATCACATTCTAAACCAATTGACCTTTCCACTTGGTCACATCATTTGTCATATTGTCCTGTTTAACAAAGCGTCAGGACAGTTCGTTTACGGCCAATAATACAAGACCTTTTCCCGGGAAGCCGTCTGATTGGGCCCATTCATCAACAGTCTGTATACACAGAGGGAGCCACGGGAATTGACTCGTCAAATATCATCAATCACATTGCAAATTACTGACAAAACAGATAAAGTTTTTCTTCAGGGAACAGCAAAATAGAGTTCTACTGAATTCAAAACACAACCAACAAAGTGTTTTAGATTTGCTTTGTAGCTTGGGAGCACTATACAGTAATATATTGAGTTACTGGTAAATAATGTTCATCCTTGCAAAATATTCTGTACATGTATGTACTGAATAGAACAAATTCTAGGTAAGAACGAAATGAAATTCGTTCTTTCCGTAAAAAGAACCCAGCTTATTACCAAGTGATGGCTCCTCCATTGGCATCAAACCATGTATTCTCTTGATGTGCTTATCCCTGGACCTAGTGCTGAATGCATCAGGGACATTGAAAAGTGAAAGGTGTTCACATATAAACTCTACTGGTAATCCAATACTATGAAACACATGAAACTTGTTGTATATAACAGGCATTTACCACAAAATCCAGCATTTGAAAAGTTGACTCATGTGTGATTGCAGTCACATTTCAATTAGTGTAGGTTATCCAGAGAGCTCATAAAGTCTGATAGAAAACAGAATTCCACCTCCTGTTTCCATTGAGGAATTGCATCATAATGCATCATAAATGAGGGTACACACCAGCCTGAGCCGGCACCATTCAAACCAGTATACTGTGCCCTGATCTTCAACATTCGGTACATCATCAGCTAACGGTTATAACCACTGCTCGTATTCACCCAGAATTATTTGAATCATGTACATAAATATTTGAAACAGATGAGATCATGTCAAACATTTTGCTACAGCTTAGTTTTTAAAGAATCTTTCAACTGAATTTTTAAACGGATCAATTGATTGATTCAAACAGTTAAAAGAGAGAACCTTCACGAAAGTGATGTCATATAATTACTGTAGTGTGCCGTAAACCCCCAAGCCGTGGGGTCCATATGTATAATGATCAAAATAGTATTTTCTCGTCAACTCAAATTTCAATATTGAAGGATATCTTTACGTGTATTTTACATCTCCTGACTCAAATTGACGACCAGACAGGATATTAAAAACTATGATATGAAAATTCCAGCAAAGAGACCACATATGAAGACTGCCTGTGAAGTGTGGACTACTGAAAGATAAGACAGGTGAAGATCTAATAACGCAGTGTTTTACGTGCACAGTCAGCGTGCCAGTACCACGCAGGCCATTAGTTATTTCTCCACCGTGTCTTTCTCGCACCACCCAGCAATGCCATGGCTGATATATCACATCCCTGTTGGCATGCCTGGAATGGTAATCACAAAGAAAATGCCATTTATTCTGCCAAGTGAATGCACCAAGCAGATGAAGTACTTATTCCCACGATCAACCATTTCAACTTAGAAAGAGGACTAATTATTATTTTTTTTAACTTGACCGTTCCAGCCGAATGTCAGTGACAAGTGAACAACACGAATCATGTAGGGATTTGATGGCCAGATGTGTAATCTCTAATTTTTCGTGCAGATATCACACAAGGTAGAAGCTCATGAAGAACAGAACGGCGACCAGACTGGACATTGTCCTAAATAAAGACTACATACACCCCACATCCACAGGTGACAGATCATACGACGTCCATAACCTCTGGCTCGGAGGTCGACGGCCGGGTCCATTCGCACTTACCAGTTTTAAGATCAGCTAGGTACATGTATATACATGACATGTGTAAATCAACGTATGTATATATCATAAGTACTGTGATTGATACGAATGAAATTAACATTATATTTTCTGACTACTGTTGATGTTTATCCTTCTTAAAATGTAATTCTAAATTATGTGCACACTATATGTAGCTCATCCTGTACATACTTCGCGTGTGTGCTTGTAACGAATACAGATTTCAATTTCCTTAATCATGATTCAGGAGTGTAGCCAGACACAACTCCTCCTGTTTTAATTAAAAGCTCGCACTAAAACTGAATGTAACACGGGAAATAAACGACTGATATCTGAGTAAACGAATACAGTCAGATATTGTGCAATTATCCCACAGTAATCACAATGCTGCTTTGTTTCCCCGAAGCTTTTTGCTAAAAGTCATTATCAAGAAAGTTGCAGATGCACATTAACAGGCAGAGCACTGAAACATTCAAGGTCAATGAGAATCGTTATCGATGAAATTATGATGTGGTACTCACTGGAGACCATTCCATTATTTTATTAAAGTGATACAGGAGATCCACTATCCGATCACCACACCACAAACAATCATCTTCTAGCACGAATTTATTCAGTTTTTTTTTCTGCTTCGCAATATTTCTTTCCCGTGGGCCTTCCCGAGCAGAGGAACATTCATCACTGCAAAACACGATAGCACCCAGGACCTTCATCGAGTTATAGGATTCAACCCAATCAATCACTTCAGTTCCACCGAAAACAACGGATTGGCAATGATCAAATCCGTTATGAATTCAAATTTATTCTATTCTAGTCACCGATAAATCAAGGAGAAAAAATATCGCATGTCCCAGTGGTCAGAAAGTGATCGCTGCTCTGGACCACATGGAACCATTACTCCAGTTCAATTTGCTGATCAATTTGGATTGAATTTAAAATTAAATTAGACTGAAAATCTAATACCTCTGCGTTGCAAAACATATATCCCCAGGACCCTCAGACACTCTGCATTATATAGTCAATTTAGATTTATCTTCAAAATACAATATTATATACACGCACATGTCTGACAGTTCTCATCTACTGTGTGATATCGTCCATCCAGTCATATGAACGGAGTGTAATATAGTGTTGGCTCACATTGTGAAATTGCAATGGAATTATGCGGCGAATTATACCGGTATAGACGAGATTTCACAATCATGCAAACTTAGGCACTCTATTGAATCAGACGTTTGCTTTCATTCCATGAGTGTAATATTCACTTCCACACTACTGCTGAGAAAACTGTTCCAAGGCCAGAAACTTGTGATAAGACGACACTCGGTCTCTGTGGACGTCATTGCTCATCCTGCGGAGTCCACAACATCATACAACGTGTCTCAATAACTGATCATTATGTCACTTCAAAACAATCATTTCTTGTCTCTACGCCATCATGGCTATGGCGTATCCGCCTAAGACGTCTTCCAACTTTGAATCATTGCTCAAGACTCGTGACAAATGAAGACATCGGTCAAATAAGGTACTAAAACCGCAAGTGAATTTATTCCGTGAGAATTGTGTTACAGTGATCAATGGTAAACGATGTATCATTTTGTGCTCAGCAAAAAATTCAGTTAGGCGATGTTCAAGTATGATCGA
Organism: Terebella lapidaria; assembly: GCA_949152475.1. Taxonomy (NCBI): domain Eukaryota; kingdom Metazoa; phylum Annelida; class Polychaeta; order Terebellida; family Terebellidae; genus Terebella; species Terebella lapidaria. The sequence continues at coordinate 11,049,741 of OX424555.1, read as the reverse complement.
CTGTAAATCAATGCACACTCAAAGCAGAAAGCGTTGTGTTATGTTGTCCACTAAAAACTTACGGCAATGCACATGTTTGCCGAATTATTTCAACATAAGGATCGCTTTTTGATGCACCTCATAAATAAACTGTGTGAAAAGGCATCAACAGATCATACTAGTGCGTGCATAGATAACATACACCAATCAAACCAAAAGCCGAATTAAAGTGATTTTTATCTCTATACAAGTCATGCAGGGAAACAAATTGTCTGATTGAGACCATCAAATCGTATGAATGCCAAATCCATTCCATAGAACCCGTCGCAAGACAATGAGGAAATCATTTAAATTGTGTTACATTCATTTTCGTGAATCGAAACAGTCAGAACAGTTTTCACATGTCTATAGTATTCGGTGGGATGTCCTGATAAGTATATCCTCACGATGACGATATATAACTCTACATCAATAACAGGTGAGGCCTATATAGCTGTAACAAGCGTTGACAAATACGGTATAGACATTGGGGTAGATAGCAAACATCTTCAATTTTTTCTATAGAGGTATGAAATTTGGCAGAAAATTGCCGTTTGATTTCTAGGTGAAGTATGCTAAGTTAAAAAAAGATAACATTTAGCATCGCAAAAATATCATCAAAAACCGGTGGAAACAAATGAGAAAAATCAGAGTAATACTATACATGTATGTCATTGGGAAACTTGTGTCTATAATTCAAATTGGATGTGTTCGCAATGAACGCAGCTTTTTGTTCCCTTAATCATGATGTAAGTGGAGTAGATTATAGTCCACACAATGAGGCTTGACTTTTAATCAAAATTTTGCAATAAAACATAGTGTAACACCGGTATTAAACGGCTGACACTGGAGGAAATGACAACAATAGGATATTGAGCAATTATCCCACAGAAATGGAAACTCTGCCTTGTCTTTTGGAGTTTTCATTATGTCGCTCATCATGTCAAATAGCTCATTATCAAGAACGTTGCATGAACATATCATCATGATGTGGTATCATCACGATGCGAACACTAAACCACTAAGGTCAATGAGAATCATTATTGATGTGATCATGATGTGGGACTCACAGGGGACTATTTCATTGTTTCATTAAAAAAACCAAGAGATCCACTGTCCGATTACCATATCATGAACAATCATTTTCGTGCACGAATATATTCAGAGTTCCCATGCTGATTTCGCAATGTTTCTCTCCTGTGGGCCTTCCCGAGCAGAGGAACATTCATCACTGCAAAAGACGATAGCACCCTGGACCTTCATCGAGTTATAGGATTCAACCCAATCAATCACTTCAGTTCCACCGAAAACATCGGATTGGTAATGAACAAATCTGTTATGAATTTAAATTTATTCCATTCCAGTCACCGATATATCAGGCAGAAAATAAATTGCATTTGACAGTGGTCGAAACATGATCACTCCCTTAGAACACGCGAACACTCAAATAATTCAGTCCAATTTGCTGATGCGTGCCTCAACTTGAACTTCTAATTTACACAAAATTACACACGGGGATAATAATGTAAATCAGTCTCAGAATGTTTTTGATAATGCTTCAAATTTATGCTTAGATATATGTACCTTCAAATTTTTAGGTGACAACTGAGGTGCTTCATCCCAGAAGTTTAACGAATGCATTCTGATGAATATTCTGAAAATGTTCTTGGCGTTCTCGGTCTTCTCTGTTAACGGGCATAAATATATCTTTCACCATTCTGAGAATACACTTGCATTCAAAATTATGATAATATACATGCACTTTCCTAGCAGTTTTCATCTAATATGCGCCAGTCATCCAAATATGAGAACAAAATATAATACTTACAATATGATTGTTGCAAAAGAAAAATGCAGCAAATCATGCGAGCATAATTGCACAATTATCGCAGAAACCTGAGCACTTTAGTTGGGTTTTTGCTTCCATTCCATTCAGCGCATTATTGACTTGACTGTTACACTATAGCTGCAGTCCCTTTCGTGATTTACTCGATTGTCACACTACCTGCACCCGAAGAAACAATTGTCCCATGAAGGATGAAAATTCTACCACAGAACTGTTGCTACTTTGAACCAATGTTTCAGTTCCACGATGATACTGAGAAAACTGCTTCAAGGCCAGAAAACGTGAGGAGAACACTCCGTCTCTGCGAACATCATCGCTCATCCTGCGGAGTCCCCACATTACACACTGTGTCCCATGTAACTGATCATTGTGCCAATTTAAAACAGTGCCTTCTGACTGTGAAATATATTCCGCAAATCATGACACGTGAAGACATCCGTCTTATGAGGCCATAAAACTGCCAGTGAATTGATTCCGGGAGAACCGTCTTTTAGTGATCAATGGCAACCAATGTATCATCTTGTGCTCTGCAAAAATACAGCTTTTCGACGTTCAAGTGTGATAGAATGTAAACCAATGCAGCTCAATGCAAATCAAATGAACGTCTTCCATTTGCGAAGCAGCTCCAGAGACTCATGACGATTTGAGCGTACAACAAATAAATGTACCAAATAACAATCATGATTATGCATTGTTTTGTACAAGATCACAACTGAAACCAAAGATCTGATCTTTGCTAAAATTAACAGTACTCTTTCGTATTTTTTTGTCAATGTCAGCAACTTGAAATGAGATTCTGAATCATTGTGCACACTAGTTCGTTGGTCAATCTGTGTCCATAATTCAACGCATGTGTGTTTGTAATGAATGCAGATTTAGTTTCCTCAATCAGGATTCAGAAGGAGTGAAGACGACACAATATGGCCTGTTTTAATTAAAAGCTCGCACTAAAACAGAGTGTAACGCGGGAAATAAACCACTGATATCCGAGTAAATGAATGCAGATACTGCGCAATTATCCCACAGAAATCCCATATGGTGCCTTGTTTCCCCGAAGCTTTTTGCACATTGTCAAGAAAGTTGCACATGTAGATTACCAGCCAGAACATGGTAACATTCAAGGTCAATGAGGAACGTTATTGATGTAATCATGATGCGATAACCACAGGAGACATTTTCATTATTTTATTGAAGTTATACAGAAGTTATCTTCTATCCGATCACCACACCACAAGGTATAACTCCTGTTCACGATTTCACTCAAGTCTCTTCCATGCTGATTGCCCATTGTTTCTCCCCCGTGGAACATCCATCACAGCAAAACATGATAGGACAGCAAAACACCCTGGACCTTCAATGAATTATAGTATTACCAAATCAATCACTTCAGTTCCGCCAAGGATACCGGATTAGCAATGATCATATCCGGTATGAATTCAAATTTATTCTATTAGTATATGGGCCTGTGACCTTAATGGGAAAATTTTGCTACAATTTTTGAAATTTTCAGGGAACATTCTAGTATTTCAGTTCAATTATCCGGAGCCTGAACTTCAATTGAACTTAATAAATACATAAGGGGTTAGTAATATTCATGATAACGGTTTTGATCATGCTCAAGTACCAGTATGTACCAGCTCCAATATTGAGGTGCCAACTGAGGTGTTTCCTTTCAGAAGCTCTACAAATGCATTCTGATAAATATTCTGAAAAAAAAACTCTTGACATTCAAGCTTAGATGTTATAGAACATATTTACATATTTCCCCATTCTGAGAATACAATTGTATTGTAAATTTAATATCTTATATACACATAATTGTTTGACGGCTTTCAACTATTGTGTGTCACTCACCCGATTAGGAGGTTAATACAAATCTAGTTACATTGTGATTGTTCCAATGTAATTATTTAATATTCAGAAATTCTACGAATGCATTCTTCTGAATATTCTGAAAATGTTCTCAACATCTAAGTTGTGAAAAGAGCATAATTATGCCTTTCCTCACTCTGAGAGTACAATTCATTGAAAAATATAATATTCCATACCTACAATAAAGTTTGACGGTTTTCATCAACATCCATCCAGCAATAAGAACGAAGAACTAGGTGTTGGCTTACATTGTGATTGTTGCAATGGGAATAAAGGAGGGGGGGGGGGGTGTACAAACGTAATTGCACAATTATCACAGAAACCTGACCAGTCTAATTAGACGTTTGCTTCCATTCCATTAAGTCACTATTTACTTGTTTGTACTCAATTAAACAAATGTCAGGTGGAGGATAAAGCTTCTTTCACAGACCTGTTGCTGTCATTGGATACATCCACTGCTACAGTTCTGTGCCACTGCTAAGCTACTGTTACAAGGCCAGAAACCGCGATAAGCCGACATTCTGTCTCTCTAGAAATCATCGCTCATCCTGTTGTGCTCCCACATCACATATCATATCCCGTATAACTCTGATCATTGTGTCACTTAAGAGCAGTGTCTTCCGACTTTGTCAGAAGTATCTGACAATTGTCTTGTCTTGAAGACATCGGTCTTATGAGGCCATAAAACTGTGGTTAATCTGTTCTCGTATTCCCAAAAGTGTTTTCAATGATATTGTTCTTTTCTGTGATATTATACTCACCATTTTCCCAACAAGACGATATATCACCATGGACCATGGGAAAAAACATTTTCTCAATGTGCAATACTGAATACTATTTCCTGAAAGAATGTCCAAAGACAAAAAAGAAGATTTTATCTTTGGAGATATCTATGATATATAGTCAATATTATGTCAATTACAACAGCAACAATACACGTACTTGATCAGATTATTATGGTCACGGAGAGACACGGGTTGTGCCACCAGCGAAAATGGAGATGGACATTATTCAGTTTTCTTTGCCCAGCACACTGTCAAATCAGATCCTAACACAATTCAGTGTCAGTTTGGGATATTTTACTCGCCCCACAACCACATAGACTTTCATAAAACTTAGTAAACTGCATGAGCCCCGTCTTGATTTGTTTCCAAACTTGCTTGTCATTGCAATTTCCTTTCATTTTCGTCGAATGACAATAATGTAAATGCGAAGGCCGCCAGTCGACAGTAATCACCATCATGAACGAAGTAAAATGTACTCAAATGATATTCTTTTCACGTTATATAGCTTACATGTAGTTTCAGTAAACAGTGTGACAACAATTGTATCACTACGATGTAATTCGATACAAGAGTTGCTGGAGAGTGATTTTCGACACATGATGGCATCGCGATCATCAGATCGAATTACATGACAATTACGCAGTGACGGAATCTCAAACCAAATTTCAACGTGCAGAGTCTGTTACGCAGTGACGGAATCTCAAACCTAGTTTCAACGTGCAGAGAGTTGCTTTGGTTGTCCTCAGTTTTTGGATCAAACATGCAGCAAATAGTGGCAGCTGAAACGGTGGATAAAGAAGTACAAACGTCATAACAAAAAAACTTCATAGCCATCAGGCAATACTTCAACAACTACAATTGCGTTGTATCAAGGAAGATTTTTATTACAAACAATGGAATCATGACATACAACCTTAGGACATTCCAGGCAATCTGAACCACATAGGTAGGTCCTCAATATATTCAGGCTTGGATCACTTTCATCAACTATACATTTTATAGTTTCAGTGATACTGGTCATTTCGAATGCATCATTTTGGAACTTCCCACAGTGCAGATCAATCGATGTGACACAACTTTTTTATTACTAACGGCTCAAAATTGAGATTCAGTGATAATGAAAATATTTCACTGTTTCAATTGCCCCCACACAAACGTTACAGCAAGGTAATCCATCAATGTAACAGGTTCGTCTGGTGGAGAATCAATCATTTGGGCGACACTTCATCAGCAGACTATTCTCAATACCATAAATGGGTTAATTAGAATACAGCAATATAGTCTAATCTCAAAGGCTGAGATTCCAAAACTTTGACTTTGTATTGGCTCATGTTTTGTTTTTTATTTCATATAGATCGACCGACAGATAACAGATTCAACATTATATAGACTTCACTGTGAATGTAGCTTCACAAAACTGATATTTATTTTTAAATAATGAAAGCCCTCTTGTCAGATCTACCGTCTAATTTCAGTTAAACATTGAAAACTGTTTCGAATCCTCATTCTGAAGGAATGATTTATATCTATGCAACTATTTGTACCACTATAAATGAACCATAATGAGCAATAACGTATGTGTCTTATATGAACGTAGCAAAGCGGACGTGTGGTAAGGCAATGATGTTTGTTCATAAGACCCGAGGGACCTAGACGGGTGCGGTAGGGCGAGAGCCAAATGTTTCAACACACAAGTAATCCTTGAAAGTGAATAATACATTACGATCGTCAAAGAAATTGGACTTGTCAACCCAAGAGCCCCGGCATGAGACGATCTAGTGATATTTCTGCAACATGAACAACCTTCACTCTGTTCGAAATGAGCATATGAAGGAAGAAGAAACTCAGATTAACTGCCGTAGAATTCAGAGTCATTGCTCTAAGGACTGCTGGCATCTCCTGTTTCATTTTAATTCCAACGTGGGCGAGAACCACCTATTGATCATATGACAAACTGAATCAGATGATCTGTCATTTGTTTACCGTTTTTTCTCTCAGCTCTTGCACTATCTACACATATATATCACGAATCACTACTCTACATGTCTTTGATAATGGAATTAGATAGCCAGACGAATTCATTTACCAAGACTGAACCCATTGACAGAACTTAAAAATTCAACAGGAATAGTTAGAATTTGCATGATATTGCTGGTTTTGAATTTCAAAGTCACATGTGTGGTCAAGGCCATTCAGCGCGAGATCAGCTGCACCGGAAGAGTGAGCATTATCTTGTCCCATGTATCACACCCACTATGAAGACAGGATTTACCTGGCATATTGTCTAAAAGTACCATATAAGCATTAGATCATATGACGGGTCAATTTCTCCATCCCCTGTTGCCGATTTTTTGTTATTATTAATATTGGTTTTCTAAACAACCAAATGAATGACTGCCTGTGTAGGCAGTGTTCCACTACTACACATGTACTAATACTGCGTCATTTTGAACATAATCCAGCATGGGTGTGCTGCCACTGGTATTCCCACAAAATATAAATCACAATCTATCAGGCGACACAGTTCCTGCTCAATTAGAACCGAACGTTCGAGAAAACGGCCATGATACATAGATAGGCGGAAGGACCCGTCTGATTTCTACTTCGGAATCATAAATCAGCGTCAAGAAATCCGAGAAGCTTGAATGTAATCTGTAATTACACTGCTATTTTTTCTTCCAAGGTTTGGAATGGGAAACTTGTAGTCAATTGACCTACAGCTACATGGAACTAGATGAGAGTATGTTCCAACACGACTGGATTGATGTCCAGGAATATCAACGAAATGCCTTGAGAGAGCAGCTGACAAGACAATAGATGCTGCTGTCGCATGTTGTCGGAGTTTTTGACACCACGGCTACGATACTTCGACCACGATACTATCGTCTACAGTTCATTGCCAATCACCGTGTCTTCGTGTGATTATTATCGCGATTGTACATAAACGAATGCAAAAGAGACGCTTTCTGGGCCTTGCACGAATTTACTGATTCTATAAACAATTTTCAATCATCTCCTTCTTTATCTGTGACAGTGTTGGGTGTAGTGCCATGGAGAGTTACTTCATATTGCTTCCTAATTCAACAGATCAGGAGATAATGAATGACATCTTTCATGTTCTTCCTGACGTTTTTTCGTATGATCAACATGTACTGTGTCACTCTACTATACTGACGACTATTAATAGACGAAAAAACAACAATAAAAATATTACTAATAATAATTATGATGAAGACAACAGAAAAAATAGATTCATTTACATTTGGAAATCCGATCAGGTAAACAAAATCCACACTGACACTGTTGGCTTCGTAATAATCCTCTATTATAAGTAATATATTGAATTGTTTCTCATCCATAGTCGTCTACTATAGCACATATTTTTTGTGCGTTGATATGGGCTGTGTTCAAGAAGAATCAATTACACGATCAAACAGGATTCTAAAGGAACAATTGTCACGTTGTGGTTAATCCTGTACTTTGTCCAGTAACTACTTTCAAATACGGGAGAGGTCGGGACCCGGGCTAGCACAATCCAGGGATTTGTTCCATTCCTGTGGGTTTTCTGTCCCAGTGCACCCAGCGATATAGTTCTGTATGTGACGGTTTGTTCGTTTTAATTCAAAGAGTATGCACCCGTTCATGTTTCATGTAAAGACCGCCAATGCAAGAAACTAATATTATATGTATCCCAATTTTGATCCTTTGTGCATCACATGAGCGATTGTTTCGCGTTCCATACCCTCATCTGTCCTTGGGACGACCATCAATCTTTTGTCTTAAAACTGTTCTGATGGTATCTTGACATGATGATCCATGATATTTGACTTGCAAATAGAATAGACAATGTTCCCATTTTACAAGTAAGACAGTGTCAGCGTAAACATCGGCAGGAATATATTTTGGGCATAGATGAGGAAATCACTCAATCTATGTGGGTGTTATTTACTCTTGTAAAGTTTTGATTAGTCGAGTTTCCTGAGATCTTGGCAAACTTGCAGTATGGCAATGGCTTATATTTAAAAGACCCGAGGTCGCCGGTTGTGGTAGCCTGAAACGCCAAATGCTCCAGCAAAGAAGTAATCCTTAAAAGTGAATAATACATTACGACTGTCGAAAGAACGGGATCTTCAATCTGAGTCTCACACAGTCCGGATATGAGACCACCCAGTGACATTTCTGCAACCGTAAAAACTATCACTCATTTCAAAATGAGCCTAATAAGGGAAGAGCTCAAATTTACTGCCGCAGATTACAGATTTGCTGTGTTGCTGTGATGAAGTTGTTCGCAATGGATATAATTTGATTGCTAATTTGATCTCCTGTTTTGTTTTAGATCAACCACAAACGAGAAACACTTATTGATTTTGTGACCGACTGCAATAGACTACCTGCCATTATTTTTTGCTCGGAATTGATGGTCAGAAATTATAAATTCACCAAGAATATCAGTGCTCAAAATTTGCGTGATATTGTAGGTATCAAAATCCAAGCCATATTGCTATTCCAGCCCACACATGTCACAGCCACTGTGATGACAAGTTTCATCTGACAGTAAAACAGTGATATATCAAATGACGGGTCAAAATTCTCTGTCCGAGTACTGCTGAGTTATTTTTTTTGTTTAAACAGCCAAATGAATGAATACCTGTGTTCCACTACCGTGGATACTGTGTCACTTTGAATATAAACTGGCATGGGTGTTCTGTTGCTGGTATTCCCACAGTACATGAATCAAAGGCTATCCGGCGATCCGGTTCCTTCTCAGATGTTCTAGAAAATTTCTTGATCATATATCAGCATCAAGAAAATTGTGAAGCTTGATTGTAATCTGTAACTACAATATTATTTTTTGCTTCCCATGTATAGAGTGAAAAACGTGTAGTCAATTGAACTACATCTACAAGGATCTAGATGAATTTCATGCAGGGTATGTTCCAACACGACTAGATTGATGTCCAGGAATATACATGAAATGCCTAGAGATAGCAGCTGATAAGACAGTAGATGCTGCTGTCGCAAATTGTCGAGTTTTCGACGCCACGGCTACGATACATCGACTACTATCCACTATTATAGTAGATAGTGGATAGTACTATTATCCACTGCAGTTCATTGCCAAAGTGATTCTGGCATCAGATATAGCTTTTCGTGATTATTATCGCGATTACACATAAACGAATGCAAAAGAGACCATTTCTGTTCCTTGCACGAAATCACTGACTCTATAAACAATTTTCAGCTGTCTGTTTCTTTCTCTGTGACAGTGGTGGGTAGCGGCGCCATGGAGAGGTAATTCATTATGCTTCTCAATACAACATAACAGGAGATGATGAACGACACCTTTTATGTTCTTCCTGATGCTTTTTCGCATGATCAACAGCCAAACACTGTGTCACTGTACTGTACGTATGGACGACGATGGATGGATGACTATGGATGAAAAAACCTCCAAAATATTACTAATAATAAATAATTATGATGATAGAAAAAATTATAATACTTTACAATCCGATCAGGTAAAAAAAATTCACACTAACACTACTACTGTCTTCGTAATAATCGTTTATTATTAGTGATCCATAGTCATGTACTATGAGCACATAATTTTTGTACGTTAATATTTTTGAGAGGAATCAATTGCACGATCAAAGAGGGTTCTAAAGAAACACTTGTCACTTTGTGGTTAATCCGCTACTTTGTCCAGTAACTACTTCCAGATACGGAAGAGAGGTCGGAACCCGGGATAGCACACCAATACAGGATTTGTTCCATTCCTGCGGGAAGTTTTCCTAATACCCTAATTCCGTCGGGTATGCAGTGTAAACAACTAATTTAGCACACTGTCTGCCCCTGATGACGCCAGTGTGTCTTTTGATGGATTGTTTGGTCGGGCTTTGTTTCTGTTGCAAAATGTTGTATTTTACGTTTGTTATTGGAATCATCGGAATTTGCTGTATTGGTGGTAATAGATTGATACTTACATTCTGCCCCAGTGCACCCTCGGCGATAGATCTGCATGTGACAGTTCGTTCATTTTCATTCAAAGAGTATGCACGTTCATGCTCCATGTACATGCAAGGACAGCCAATGCAAGAAATTAATATTATATGTATCCTAATTTTGACACACACTGTAGGCATCACATGAGTGATTGTTTCGAGTTCCACACCCTCATCTGTCCTTGGGACGACCATCAATCTTCTGTTCTTTTTCCTTCCTCAGTTTTTCTCGCATCAAATATATCCTAAACGTCTATTAGTATTTGATTATGACATTATTCCACCAGACAATTCATTTATCAATGGGGAATAGATGGCCAGAAACTATAAATTCAGAAGGAATATTAGTGCTCAAAATTCGCGAAAACATGAACTGTTATTCCAGAACAGTCTCCTACCCACACATGTCATACCCATTTTGTCAATGTTGGTTGTCTAAACAACCAAAAGAATGAATGCCTGAGTTCCACTAGCGAGGATCCTGTGTCAGGTTGAACATAATCTGACATAGATGTACTGCCACTGGTATTTCCATAATATATAAATCAAAAGGTATCATTTGAGACAGGTCCTTCTCAATCAGAACCAAATGTTTGAGAACTTCTTGATAAAAATCAGCATCAAGAGAACTGTGAAGCTTACATGTAATCTGTAATTACACTGCTATGTTTTCCGAGGTCCGGAATGAGAAACTTGTAGCCAATTGACCTACAACCACAAGAAACTAGATGAATTTTATCAAGAGTATGTTCCAACAGGAATGGATCGATGAACAGAGACAGTTGAACAGAGAGTAGATGCTTCTGTCATAACTGTAGGGTTTTTGACGCCAAAGCTACAATACTTCTAATATGATACTGTCCACTATGGTTCACGCAATAAACACAGCCAATGCAAGAAAATAATACTATGTGTATCCCATTTTGACACACCCTGTAGGCATCACATGAGCGATTGTTTCGAGGTCTCATATCCTCATCTGTCCTTGGGATGACCATCAATCTTTTGTCTTCAACCTGTTCTGATGTTATCTTGGCATGATGATCCATGATATTTGACTTGCAAATGGAATAGGCAATGTTTTCGTCTGACAAGGAAGACGGTGTTAGCGCAAAGGCCGAAAGGAATATATTTGCATGCCTTTGGGCGTAAAGAGGTAATACTTCGATATTTATATGGGTATTAGTTACTCTTCTAGTTACTTTACCAAGTTTTGAATTGGTCGAATATCCTGAGATATATGAGATATGTATTATGTCACACAGACTGACTATGTTTAATGAAAGAAACAGGAATTGAAACACTGGAAGCCACCCAATATAAAATCTAAAATGATTAACCTTTAGAACAATTTGGAACAAAACACAAACAAACTTATCCATACATACATTGTCGTCAGTGACAAATACTGTATAAAGTATAGTTGTTTTCAAGAAAGTGTTTAAGGTATAGTTGTTTCCATAAAAGTTCGATCAACTTTTTGAAATAGAATAATCAATATGACCATGTGACCAGGATAAAAGTCTACAATGGACCGTGTAAATATTCAGTTCCAGAGAGAGCCAACTCATTAAGATACATCAAGGCATATAAATGCATGGCCGCTCTCGAAATATTGCTATAACTTCTCCAACTGCAGCTTCGGCAATGCTGTTTATTGGGTAAGTTTATTGGCCTCGCTATCGAAGTGACACCTTCGGGTGTGATACAGTGCCACAGTGTTTGGCTGTTGATCATGCAGAAAAACATCAGGAAGACAATGAAAGATGTCGTTTATCAACCGCTTCTGGCAATGAACTAGAGTGTTCAGCATTGTGGACGAATTATCACAACCGTGACCTCAAGAAACCCGAGAGTATGCCACAGCAGCATCTACTCTCTTGTCAGCTGATGTCTCTGGGTAATTTGTGTATTTTCTCGGACATCTATTCAATTGTGTTGGAGCATATTCTACATAAAATTCAGCTATTTCCTTGAGGTTATCGGTCAATTCGCTACAAGTTTCTCCTTCCAGACCTGAGAAGAACAGCGTAACTACAGATTACCTGCAAACTTCACAGTTCTCTTTTTTTTTTATTAGAATTATAAAGTAGAAACCAGACAGTTCCTTTGAACAGCCTATCTGTTTCGTGGCCGTTTCCTTGAACATTTGGTTCTAATTTAGAAGAAACTGTGTCACCTTATAGCTTTGATTTATGTATTATGATAATACCAGTGGCAGCACACTCATACTAGATTATATTCAAACTGACACAGTATTAGTACGCCTGTGGAACACGGACATTCATACATTTGGTTGTTTACACAACCAATATTGAAAAAAAAGTTGAGCAGTACTTGGATACTCTCATTAGATATATCGCTTACATTGTACTCTCAGACAATATGCCAGCTAAATCTTGTCTTGACAGCAGTGTGGCATGTGGGGGCGGGAGATGCCTACTGTTCCTGAGTGACTGATCTCACACTAAATGGGCTTAACCATTCATGTGGATTGCACTTTGAGACCAACAAATATATCACGCATAGTTCGACTACTAATATTCCCGCTGAATTCAAAGTAATTGATTTTTAAGTCCGGCATTGGTAAATGAATTCGTCTGGTTGTCTGATTTCATTGTCACAGACCAGTAGAGTAATGCTTCGTGATATTTCTATATATAGAAAGAAGAAGAATAATAACAAATGACAGATTGTCTGATGCAGTTTGTCACATGATCAAAAGGTGGTACCCATCCAGGGTGAATTTAAAATGAAACAGGAGATGGAAACAGCCAATTATGCTGGAAGCTAACAACTTCCTTACAGCAATAAATCTGGATTTTGCGGCGGTCAAACTGAATTCCTTCTTCCTCCATGTGCTGGGTCGTCTCACATCTGGATTGTGTGAGACTTGGTTGACAGGTCCCGTTCCTTTGACAATCGCGATGTATAACGGATTTTCAAAGATTATTTTCTGTCGCATCCGTTGAGATCACCTGATTTGTTAACAAAAGCCGTTGTCACGTAACATGTTTGTTTCGCTGCATTCGTATCAGACACATGGATTATTGCTGTTAATACCTTATTGCTAGTCGTGCAAAGAGTGCGATAGAAATCAATTATTCATTCAAAATGCTTATTCAAACATTTTTTAATGTTTAGATATGATTATATCGCAGATACCACAAAAATACATTCATAAATTTCTTGAAAGTAGTTATCAGTTTTTGTGAAACCATATCGCAGTGTAGCCTACATTATGTTGAATATGTCTATGAATTGAAAACCAATACAACGCCAACACTTTTGGAACCTCGAACTTTGTGATTAGACTATATAATGTTGTATTATATTTGACAATTTTTGGATATTCAGAATAGTCTGCTGATGACGTGTCACCCGAATGATGAATTGTCCACCAGACAAACCTGTTACATTGATGGATTAACTGGCTGTAACGTTTGTGTAGGGGGTAATTGAAACAGTGAAATATCTAGTGCTATGTCCATCAGGGAGCAAGAATATGGCCATCACTTGGTTTCAATATGGAGTCGATAGTATTGTTAAAGTAGTACACTGATTAATTTGAAACCGAAGTTTCCAAACGAAGCAATCAAAATGATCAATACCAAAATGATCAACACTCTTAGCATTATCAGTTGGCAGTATGGAATAAAATTAGGCTGGAAAATATTCAGGATATATGAAATGCGTGGTTCAGAATGTCTGTAATGATCTATTTGGGTATAACCCTGGTGGTATGTACTTAGTGGTAGTATTGGTTAATGGCTATTTATTGGTTGGGTCAAAAATTATGTACTGCTTGGGCCAAAAACTGAGAGAAAGCAAAGCAATTCAATCTAATGCTCGCGGTGCCAGTGTGTCCGAAATCACCCTCCATCACCCTTACATCGCAGTGATACAATTTTTGTCACACTAAACTTTTACTGAGACTACTCAAAGGCCTAAGCTCTGTAACGAAAAGAAAACGACAATTTAAGCACAAGGTACGTGGTCATGATTGTCACTCGAAACGATTTGCCTTCACATTTACATGATTAGTTTAACTTAAAGAATAAAGGTATCATTTGACAAAAACGAAAGGTAGTTCACTAACAAGTTATCATAAAGGTATCATATGACAAACATAGCACCAAGGGTGCTGTAGCTAACCGGCAATCGTGTGAATTGCATAGAATACTGAATACATATAAATTGTTACACTGATGTTAAAATCAATATGTTAAAACATCTTCGTAAATGTTGATAGAAACACATTTTCTGTATGGACTATAATACGAAATCAAGTTACATCTTGAAAGATATTTTTTGTTAATGACAAATTTTCACAGATAGTCGATTCAAAGGTAACAAAACTTATACATATCACAAACGTACATAAGGAGAATCTTATACATGATGAAAAAAAATCCCAAGTCACATTAAATTGTGTTAGGATCTTGACATTGTGTTAGGTAAAGATGCTTGAATGATGCCCTGAACAGGCACAACGTGATCAAGTAGGTGTATTATTGCTGTTGTATTTAACAGAATATTGGCAATACATCACACATTACTCTCCTCCGAGAGCCAATTACAAGGAATATGTCATATCAGATAATTAATTCAGCCAAATACTAATGAAGATGAACGACTGAAAAGAGATTTATCATAATTCCTTTTACGCTTGCCCCGTATGTGGATATTCGCATATTGCTGTCTGCTAATTGGATTATCTGTCAAGCTGAATGTCGAGGGCCATTAGAGAACAGACATCTTTCAGTGTCTTTGGCCTTGATACTTCAAAGGCGTTAGTGTTTCTCGTCGTTTATGACAGTAAGACATCCCCTGACTAATAATTGATGCGTTTGAATTATGTAGTGGATATCTATACATTCTGAGAAATGTCGAAAAGAATCGAGAATTTCCAGAAATACCACGAAACAACAACTCCAATATTGCTGTGATTTGGTATTTAGATATATATTCCATATCTCAGCTTTTATTTCACGCTAATCGAAAATCCCCCAGCCCACATTTTTCCGAATACCGTATTGTCCTCGATAATGTCCTGGTTTTAACTATCGACATATAACTTTTCAGTTTGCCGAAGCACAGTCTTTTTTAAAAGAGAACATGGTATCAGTTCGTCATAAGTGTTTATGGCATTGTCGTGTTCTGCACTACGCCGTGTGTCTCTTTCAAGGAGACGTGGTGCAATAGTTGTTCTTTGTGTGAGATGCTTCGTGCCCTTCCTTGGGATGGGATATAGTTGGATCTGTCATAAAGACAATGAACCCTGTGCATCTAAGCCTTTGCCACCATGTTTGTGAGGTATACCATGAAAATCCCAGTCCCACACACTCGTTTCATTTCAGTTAGTAAAATGCGCATTCTTGATTGGCCTCTTCTCTTCCCATATATGTGATAATTGCTGTGCACTTTATTGTTTATCGTCATTTTAATCTTACAGACTTTTGGATGGTCAACTTACTCCCTCTTCCATAGTCAAATGTAAACTTTCTGGATTTGTTTGTTTGAGAACTTATACTATTTTCGAGAGATTGTGCAAAACCATTGGAGCATTCATGATGCATCCCAACTCATTTCCAACTTTTCATAGACATAGATAGGAATTTCATAGACGTCATAAATTATGTAGCTGAACCACTTTAGTTCATTGCTGAAAGCGATCCTGTTGTCAGGTACCATAATCGCGTTTACACATAAACGAATGCAAAAGAGCCCCTTTCTGTTCTTTGCACGAATTTACTGACTCTATAAACAACTTTCGATTCTGTGCTTTCCTATTTTTGACAGTGGTGTGTAGAGAATCCTAGGAAAGTCACTTCATGTTGCTTCTCAATACACCAGAATAGGAGTTGATGAACGACATATTTTATGTTCTTCCTGATAGTTTTTCGCATGATCAACAGCCAAACTCTACTACACCCGAAAATGTCACTTCGATAGCGAGGCCAATAAACTCGTCTAATAAACAGCACCGCCCAAGCTGTAGTTGCAGCAGTTATGGCGACATTTCAAGAGTGCCGATGCATTTATATGTCTGAATGTTTCTTAATATGTTGGCTTTCTGTGGAACTGAATATATACACAGTCCACTTTAGACGTTATTCTCAGACACACGGCCATACCAATTACTCTATTTCAATATGTGGATCAAACTTCTAAGAAAGCAAGTATTACATTTATATCACGCAGGCTTTGTCCCAGATGATATGTGTGGTTATGGATATGTTTGTTTATTTTCTGTTTCAAAACTTGCTCATTTTGCATTTCCCACTGGCCTCTAAATGTTCTAAATGCAAATTTGTATGTATCTGTCGATGAACATAGATGGCTAGTCTAATTGTGTGAGACATAATACATGATGTTATATATCTCCGGAGATTCGACCAAATCAAAACTTTAGAAGAATAATTAATACCCACACAGATATCGATGTATTACCTTATTAAGACATGCAAATGTATTCCTCTCGACGTCTGTGCTAACACCGTCTTCTTTGTCAGAAGGGAACATTGCCTATTCCATTTGCAAGTCAAATATCATGGGTCATCATGTCAAGATAACATCAGAACAGTTTTAAGACAAAAGAATCATGTTCCTCCATGTGATGCCTACAGGGTGTGTCAAAATGGAATACATATAATATCAATTTCTTGCATTCGTTACATGTAATATGAACAGGTGCAAATTCTTTGAAATAAAACTTCAAAAAGTATAATTCGCTGTTTAATCCTGAAAACGGGGAAAGTCAGAGTAAAATTGCCTCTTTTGCATAAAGAAATGACAAGTGGTCGGTCCAACTGAAAGTATAACGTTACCACTATGTGAATACTCGTTCCAGATTTCTACTTGTTACAAATTGAAAATCGTAAAATTTGAGTGGTTGTGTTAATGAAAATCGTAAAATTTGAATGGTTGTGCTAATGATGTACGTTTGGTGTCATTCGTTGAAGTCATCTGATGAATGACATCTTCCCAGCAACAGGAGTTGACACGATGAAATATGACGTGACCTGACAAAACAAACCATCACATGTATCATGATTGCCGGGCGTGCACCGAGGGAGAAAATTCCCACATGGCATGGAACAAATCCCCGTATTGTTATGCTAGCCTGGGTCCCGACCTCTCTCCCGTATTTTGGGATTAGTGACTGGGCAAAGTAGCGGATTAACTACAGCGAGACAGATTCCTGTTTGATGGTGTAATTGATTTTTTCTGGGACACCACCCATATCAACGTACGGCTATGAATAGAAAAATATATATCGATATCGAACCCAATAATTTATATTTTGGACATAAAATCCATAGAATGTGATCACTTTGTGTCGCACTCAAAGCATGCGTCATGATTTCCAGAGAATACATGGAACATTTTTGGGGACTAAATTCCTTACTTTCATACTTAGGAGATATACGGCATTCCTACTTGAAAATTACCAGCTGGGAGTAGTGGTAATATCCCAATAGTATGAATGATTTGTAGAAAAAAATATAAGTTATGAAATAAATATTTAATATGAACGTGACACCGAAAAATTTATATTTCACAGAGGGCAGAGGAACCTGACTTCCAAGAAGCAAGTCTGATAGCTTACAATGGCGGTGAACGACAAAGTGTACATAATATATTATCACTTAATAGATGTAACCTCGTTTTCCTGCCCTCTGAGTCGATACAACAACACAATTATCACATACATTCCAGGAGACGACATCAATCACCAATGCGCTGGATCTGATTCCATAGTGTTTGGTGCATGTCCATGAAGGAACAAACTGGTATGATATGAACTAATATGAAACCAGATGAATCCTCTTGTCGACGGTTCAGTCTGTGGATAGGATTTTGGTACACTCCACAAAGCATGTGATAAAGGCTTAGAAGCTCACGTTTTATTGTCGCGATGGCAATTGTTTTCCTTCCCAAGAAAGGAGACGAAGCACCTCACATATATATCAACTATCGCACTGTCTATATGTGGTGCAAAATCATGACATAATCGCGAACAATAAATGTGAAAAATGTGTCTAGGTGATTTTCGATTAGCACAAAATAAAAGCGGATATCTTGTAGGACATATAAAACCAAATGCCATCAATATTAGATTTGCTGATTCGTGTGATTTCTGGGAATTGGAGATGTTTCTCAAAACTTCAAAGAGTTCCTTTGGATATCTACTACATAACTCAAACGCATCAATTAATAATCAGGGGGTGTTCAAGTGTCATAGGCGATAAGAAACACTGACGACTGCGAAATATTAAGGCCAAAAATCTCAAAATATGTCTGTTCTCTGATGTCCTTCACAATCAGTTTGACAAATAATCCAATTAGTAGACGGTGATTTAACACCAATATGTGAATATCCACATATGAGGCAATATAGTAATATCTCAATCATTCATCTTTATCAGTGCTTTGGTATAATAATTATTTGACTGTTTTGGAGGGGGGGGGGGGCTTTACTGTGAGTAATCTATGATGTTTTATCAATATTCTGTGAAAATACATCAGCAAAAATACACATACCTTATCGCATTATTACAGTCACAGTTTATGCCTCTGATCAAAAAGAGGGACATCTTTCAAGTATCTTTACCAAACCGACTCTGATGATCTTAACACAATTCAATGTCACTTTTTTATACCCCCACCACATATAACATGTTTCATGGTGAACTGCATAGGCCCAGTCTTGACTCGTCTCCAAATTTGCAAATCAATGCGAATCATGGGCATATTCTTGTTCCCTGATGAACAAGGCAGAATATATTTTCGTTAAAGCGTTACAGCCCCACAGAGTTTGTCTTGTGGACAATCCATCATTCGGATGACACTTCATCAACAGCCTATCATCAATGCCCAAGCAACGTTAATTAGAATATCAATACAGTGATATAATCTAATCTCTCCAAAGTTCGAGATTCTAGAAGTATTGACAGGAACCTTGGTCCAACATTTTGCCTTTTATTTCATAATGAATGATGTACATATGCAACACCTTGTAGGCTACACTATGGAAATAGTCACAAAACCGATATCCAACATTTAAGAAATTTATGGATGTCATGTGAACCGATTTACAATCTAATTGTCGCTAAACATTGAAAACTGTTTCAATTAACCATTCTGAATAATTCATTTCATGCAACTCTCTGCACCAATAGTATTGTAGCACCATGAGCATAACTAATGTGTCTGATATGAACGCAGCAGAACAGACATGTGGTATGGCAAGTGGTTTTTGTTTATAAGACCCGAGAGATTTCTACGGTGCTGGTGGGCGAGACAGCAAAGAAGTTATCCTTGAAGTGAGATATACATCACAACCGTCAAAAGAACGGAAGCTTCAAACCAAGTCTCACACATCCAGATATGAAACGACCCAGTGACATTCCTGCAATAGCAAACGACTCATTTTGAAATGAGCGTAATGAGGAACGAGGTACTCAAATTCACTGCCATGGAATTCAGATTTACTGCTGTAAGGAAGTTGTTCGCGGTGGATATAATTTGATTGCTGAGCACCACGTATTGATCCTGTGACAAACTGCATCAGGCGATCTGTCATCTCAGATGTTGCACTAGATATATTCAGAAAGTTGCTCTACTGCACTCTAAATGTGAAATCCCAAATAAATATCGGCATCCAAAACCTATCGGCATAGGAAAATGAAGATATCCTGACACGCATGTGACACCCCCTGTGTGATGACAAAATTTACTTGGGATGTATCAGATTACATGTACAGTGTAACTGACATATCTGATCACGGGTCAGAAGAACTCATCCATGTACATGTACCCTTCGAGTCAACAGCCATGATACATAGATAAAAAGAACTGTCTAATTTCTACTTCATAATCATGAAGTGGAAGTTTGAGCCCATGGCAGATGACGTCTTTTTGGATTTAGACATGTTTGTTCGTGTTTTGTTTCAATCTTGTTCCAAATGTTACTCATTTTAGAGTTTCCATTGTATTTTTCATACTTTCATTACTAAAAGGTCGAGAGGGATATATATACCTACACGTATCTATATTTGTTCACCATCAACATAATTGTATTTTTCGTTTCAATTTCAAAACGTAATTCAATTCTTTGTTGGCTCCATCATAAGCTGACACTGTTGGTAACAAAGTGGTAATACATTTCATGTCTTCAGATCCCCACATAATTAGGATGCAAATATCCAAAATAGAAGACACCATCTGTTGTGTGAAGCCGAACGTTCTGTCTAACAAACTTCAATCAGTACACCAGCCATACAGTCGTCAGATACATTGACAACACTGGATAAAGCAAAAGCGTTTAACAATGGATAATATGATGTGATGAAAATAATTCAAGTTTTCATCATCTTTTTTACAATCAAAAGCAATTTATACACAAGTTACATCAAACATTGGAGAAGCATAACTATGCCCACATTGACATGCTATATGTCCTCATCCATACCCGAAGACTTGCAAATGAATCCACTGAATACACTGTATTCCTTGTCAGATGGGAATATTACCTATTCTATTTGCAAGTCAAATATCATGGTTCGTCATGTCAAGATAACATCAGAGCAGTTTTAAGACAAAAGATTGATGGTCGTCCCAAGGACAGATGAGGATATGAGACGTCAAAACAATCGCTCTTGTGATGCCTACAGGGTGTGTCAAAATGGGATACATATATAATATTAATTCCTTGCATAGGATAGGATGTCTTATTTCAGCAAAAAAACGTTGGTTGGGGCGATGGAATCACCCAGAATCATTCAAATCAAAACATCAGTTCAATATTAGGCATTAGTGATGCTAAAGGAAGATACGTTGATATGTTAGTTTAGAACCCCACATTGGAATAATTAAATATGATATATTCCATAGCAGCAGTAATATACAATAACCTTCATGATGCGATATGAATTGACAAACCATCCTCTTCTGCGCTACCAAGAGGAGTGCCCTTTATGCACCCCCCCCTCCACCCCCCCCCCCCCCGAATATCTGGATTGGCATACTAACAGGAGTCTTGAACTCCCCCTCGTATCTCTGGATTAATTACTGGAACAATAGAGGATTAAATACGACGAGGCATCTGTGAGTTCAGAATTATGTTTGGTTGTGTAATTGATTCTTCTGGGCCCCAGGTAGGTAGTACTGCACGATATGTCATAAAGTTGAGAGCAGAACATAGCTCATCCCCAGGCTGAACATGAAACCAACTAGAATAGTAAAATTCTCTAAAGTTTGTACTTGCGAGACCAAAAGTTATTGTTTCACTTGGGAAGTGTTAAGTTTCAATAAGTTAAAATGTTTTCGCTCGCCGTGAAAACTGTACAATAGAACCATTAGTCAATGGATGTGACCTCCTACTCATATGTCTATACAACGAAACAATTAATCAAGAAACAGAGAAGACAAACCATTCGCTAATGCGCTGGATCTAATTCCACGAAGTGTTTCGTGCGTGTCAGTGAAGGAACAAACTCGCTAACAGAAATAAAACAAAATGAACTTGGTTGTCAAAAGCTCAGTGTGTGGACAAGTATTTTCACAACACACACTACAAAGCAGGGTGAAAAAAGATGAGATACATAGGGTTTATTGTCGTTACGACAAATTCAAATATTCTCCTTCTCAAGAAAAGGCACGAAGCACCTCACACCAATAGCAACCATTGCACCACGTCTCCTTGAAAGATACACATTGCGTAGTGCAAAACACGACAATGCCATAAGTACTTATTGACGAACTGGTACCATGCTCTCTTCTCGATAAAACTGCACTCCAGCACATTGAACAAGCACATGTCAATAGTTTCACAAATAATTTGGTGGAAAACCAGAACATATAATCGACGACAATAACATCACTTAAGGAATTAAGTCTGGGTGTTTTTTTATCAGCATCGAATAAGAGTGGAGATATGGAAAACACCTAAAACAGAAATGCATCAATTTTCAAATTACTATTGGGGAGTAGCTCTGCAAATTTGCCATGGATATCCACTACGTAACTCAAACGCATAATTCATCTTGTCACAACAGGTATTGACATTATCAGAAGGGGGATGTCATATGCGATGGGAAACATTGACGATTGTGATGTTTCAAGGCCAAAGACACTGAAAGATGTTTGTTCTCTAATGGTCCTCGACATTCAGCTTGGCATATAATCCAGTTAGCAGATATTGGTCTGACAGCGATACACGGAAATCCATGTACGGGCAGATTCAGAAGAAAAAAATGTATTATTTTGTATTTGTCATTTATCTTCATTATTGTTTGGGTGAATTAATTATGTGATTTTATCCTTGCGTTTGCATTTTTGCGACCCATCTAGGATTTACTTAGTATCAGATGTCTTAAATTATTTTTCATAGAACATGGGCTCAGTCACAATACTACATAATGCTATTCTTTATTTGCCTATAGTATTAAACAAATGACTCTGTAGTAGTAGTTTGTTTGGGAACAATTTGTTTTGAAGCGTATATTTCTAAGCCATCTTATTAATTGATGGTGAAAACAGCCGATGACATGATTTGATCCGCATGATATGCAATTTAATAGATAAGGTAATTGACATAAAAGCAATAATTCAAAATTCTGACAATACAAACGTTAGAAATTCTGGTAACTGAGGATGAGGGACCTGTCCCACTCGTTGACATCAATATTTGGATGAATGGTGAGGCTCAAAAGAGGATACACCAAACAATCCTTATCGCCCAAATTGTTCAGTCACGGCAGCATTTTTGTCAATTTTACAATCATTGTGATCACATCCGATGAAATATTTTGGAAATGTCCATTTGTTGCTTGCCAGGCACCATGATAGCCGGTATCTACGTCCGAACGGCCACACTATATTATGAGGGAAGTCGGCTGCCTGGTGACACCTGAACAATTCCGGCAACTGTCAATCACGTATATAGAACATTAAATAGCCATGAATGGGAAAAGAGGAATGTAAAAACAAAAGCAGGGGTCAGCTTCAGCCAATGCTTGTAACGGTAATTTATACTTGCTACGGTACTCAAACATTGTATGGAAATATGGTTGTTGGGTTGCTGCTATCATTTCCATGGCAAATTTCTTCCTCATTACCTCGTGAGACATATTACATGGGCGTCACCTAATCTATATACTCCAAAGATGGAGAGAGCAGTTGCGGGAAAGCACCCCGCGCACTTTTTTTCTCAAAAGTTCGACTTCAGCCTAACGGGGTTCAACTATCCACTGGGTATCGATAGCGAAACCGCTTCTTTTGACAGGTTGTGTAATAACAGTTGACACATGTGTCAACCCACTGACATGGGTTGATAGCCTTTCTCTGTCATACGGATGTATCTATATCATCCAATAAATGAACAAATATACTATGGACAAATATTGACCTTCAACAATAAATTTTCTGCACTGAATTGGCAGTTTGATAAATTTCCTGGTATTGTAATACTGTATATGAATACTTTACAGGACACCCCACAAACGTGGTTTTTATGTTGTTTTGGTGTTGGGTTTGGTATTATTGTTTTGGAATGTAAATGTCACCGAATTTCGTTTGGAAAGTTCTTGAATGTCATTGTATCAGAATGAAGAACAACGAACCAGATGTCCCGAGGTACTAGCGCAGGCCAATAATGAGTAAAATATAAACTGAACTAGACAGTCTGTTCTACATGCAAATGCAAAAATCCAATGAGGACGATAAATGTACCAGACATATTATCTACAGTGCGAATTAGCATTTATCACTGTTAAGAAACAAACTTGCTGCTAAAAGATTCAGTTCATATGGATGTTATATCAATTTCGATTGGCCAATATGTCTATTATTTTTCACGCTATCCTCATTACACTCTTGTGGTTATATATTGATATAATCCTCAATACAGTGCCACGTACATGTGAACACTATATGAAGAAGAGTCATTCAACAGTTGGTGTGTCTTTCCGTGATGATTAAATATGACATTCGGTCACAAAGTGCTCATTTTCATATCTCACTAGGAAATGATGAAATTTTTATACCAGAATTTTGAGATATATCTAATAGTCCTTCCGATTCCTTGTCAATAATGTATACCATTTTCGTTAGAGAAATCGACAATCCATGCATCAAAATTGATATCAGAAACAAGAAACATCCCAGGATCAATATACTCAATAAGATGAACCGTGTTGTTAAATTGTTGTTAATAATCAATCAGATGTCATAAAACTTTGATGTCTGTGCCGCCCACAGGCCATATACAGAGAAAGATGGCTCTACTCTGAGTAATCTATGATGTTATGTTAATACTATGTGAAATACAACAGGAACAACACATACACAGTAGTTGATCAAATTATTACGGTCACAGTTTATGCCTCTGGTCAAACCGAAGGACATCATTCAGTTATCTTTACCCGGCATGCTCTGAAGATCCTAATACAATTCAATGTCATGTTGTATATGATTCCTCCCCCCCCCCCCCCCTCTCGCTATTACATGTTTTATGGTAAACAGCACAAGCCCAGTCTTGACTGGTCTCCACACTTGCATGTTAATGAATGTCAAACTCAGTGATGGCCATATTCTTGCTCCCTGATGGACCTAGCACTAGATATTTCACTGTTTCAATTACCCTTACCTTAACGTTACAGCCAGTTAATCCATCAATGTAACAGGTTTGTCTGGTGGACAATTCATCATTCGGGTGACACTTCATCAGCAGACTATTCTCAATGCCCAAGCAGGGTTAATTATATTATCGATACAGCCATATAATATTATCTCTTCAAACTTGAGACTCTAGAAGTATTGGCAGGAACCTTGATTCAACTCATTGCCTTTTATTCCATTGATATACATATTCAACACCTTTTAGGCCACACTCTGAAAGTAGTTACAAAACTGATATCCTACATTTAAGAAATGTGTGGATTCTAGCTAAACATTGAAAAGTGTTTCACATAACCATTTTGAATAACTCGTTTCTATGCAACTCTTTGCACGACTAGTATTGTAGCGTCATGAGCACAACTCATAAGACCTGGGTGGGTAAAACAACGAATGTTTCAGTGATGAAGTAATCCTTGAAAGTGAATTATACATCATGAACGCCAAAGGGCCGGGAGCTGTCAACCCAAATCTCATACAGTCCGGATATGAGACGACCCAGTGACATTTCTGCAACAGTAACAACTGTCACTCATATCAAAATGAGCAGAAAAAGGAAGGAGGAACTCAAATTCGATGCCGCAGAATTCAGATTTACTGCTGTAAGGAAGTTGTTCGAGGTGGATATAATTTGATTGCTGGCGAGTCCTGTTTTCTTTCAAATTCAGCACAGACTAGAGCCACCTATTGATCGTGTGACAAACTGCATCAGAATATCTATAATTTGTTATTTTTCTCAGGTTTAGCACCAGATATATCCAGAGAGTTGTTCTACTGGAATCTGATTGTGATCTCACAAATAGTTATCGGCATCCAAAAAACTCCTTTTTCCGAGGCAGAATCCGTGGACGAAATTTACAAACGCAGTGATACCAGTCACAATCCGAATGTGAGGTCAGGCGATCCTTTCACTGTCAAACAAGGCGATCCAGAAGAGGGAGCATCTCCTTCTGCCCATGTGACACCGGTTGTGTGATGACGAAGTCACACAGATTACAGCCTAATTGACATATCCAATCACGGGTCAGCATAATTCATCCATGTAGTGCTGCACAACTGTTTTCAATATTATGTGGTTGTCATAACAATCAATCGAATGGATACATCTGGCCCACTAGCACAATGACACTGCTTCAGTTTGAATATAATCCATCGTGAGTAATGGGTATGCTGCAACTTGTATTCCCACAATATATAAGTCAAAGGTTATCAGGCGACACAGTTCTTTCTCACTTAGAACCAAATGTTCGAGGAAAAGCCATGATACATGATAAGGAACTGTCTGATTTCTACTTCATAATCATAAATCAGCATCAAGAAGCTTGTTTCCAAACTAGGTTTGGAATGAGAAACTTAATTATAGCCAGATGATACAAAAGAGCAAGGCAGCACTGATTAGATTAAATTCATGTAGATTATGTTCCAACACGACTGGACCTATGTCTGGCAATACAGAGGACATGCCCAAAGACAGCAGCTAACTGGCGAGTAGGTGTTGCTCTAGCATATTCTGACGCCACGCATTCCTTGACCGCAGCGCTCTTTACACAAGCTATCCAATATTATCACGAACAAACAAAAACAAATGCAAAACGGCCACTTTCTGGTCCCTGTAAGAGTTTACCGATTCTTGAATCGTCTCTTTCGACAGCGACCGATAACCGTGCCATGGAATAGTACTAATGTTGATTCTCAATACACCAGAATACGAGTTTATTAACGACCTCTTTAATGCTCTTTCTAATGGTTTTTCGCATGATCAGCAGCCAAACAATGGCCGTGTCATTTGGAAGTCCATAAACTTATATTTGTCTGTAGATTTGGATATGATTCTTTGCATTTTGTTTCAAACTGTTCGAAATGTTACTCGTTTTAATCTTTGTCATAAATTCATTACTAAGAGGTCGAGATAGATATATACTTATGTGTTCACCATCAACATAATTTTATTTTTCGTTTCTATTTCAAAACGTAATTCAGTTCTTTGTTGGCGCCATCATAAGCTGACATTTTGGTAACAAATTGGTATATATATTATATTTCATCTCTTTTGATCCTCACACAATTTGGATGCAAATATCTAAAATGGGAGGCACCATCTGGCGAATGAATTGTCTAACAGATTTCAATCAGTACACCAACCATACAAGTGTTCATGACGCATTGTACACGTGAATACGTTTCCTATTTCATAACCTTTTTGAGATGACTTTTCGTCAGACATTTTGACAACACTGGATAGAGCAGAAAATGTATAACAATAGATAATGCGATATGAAATGCAAATGTTTTCTGTTTCTTGAAAAAAACATGGATGGTCAGTCTGATTGCATCAGATATATAGATTATTATATTAACACAAGTTATATATCTCTTGAGATATCTCCGGAGATGCGTAACTAACCCCGCATTATGATGAGATATGTCCTCTCCTTGTCCGAAGATATGCAAATATAATCCTTACGAAATTTGCGCTAACACTTCCTTGTCAGAAAAGAACATTGCCTATTCTATTTGCAAGTCTGATATCATGGATCATCATGGCAAGATAACATCAGAGCAGTTTTAACACAAAAGATTGATGGTCGTCCCAAAGACAGTCGAGGATATGATACCTTGAAACAATCGGTCATGTGATGCCTACAGGGTGTGTCAAAATGGGATACATATAATATCAATTTCTTGCATTGACTGTGTTCCTCACATGGTGAACGCGTGCATACTCTCTGAATTAACAAATTCAGAAACATGGAACAGTAATCACTGATTTGTTTCGCTCTGAACACTGTCAGAGTCAAGGTAGAACTTCTTATTTTAGCATGAACGTTAAAAGCGAGGTCCCAAAAATCTGAATTGGCGTACTAACTTCGAGTCCTGACCCTCAATTATATCTCTGAATTACTTGCTGGAAAAGCAGGGGGATTAATCTGTGACTTCAGAATTCTGTTTGGTCGTGTAATTGATTCTCCTGGGGCCACAGGTAAGTTGTACTGCATGATGGCGACATCGTCAAGTTGAAAGTAAAACATAGCCCATTCCCGACCGGAACATGAAACTAACTGGAATAATAATAAGGAGACCAAAAGTTTCTGCTTCACTTGGGGAGTGTAAATTTTCAATAAGCTAAAATGGTTAAACGTGTTTTACAATTTAAAATAGACAAAAATTGTACGATAGAACCATTAGTCAATGGCTGCAACCTCCTACTCCTATGTCTATTCAACAAAACAAAGACAGAGAACAGACCATTCGCTAATGCGCCGGATCTAATTTCACGAAGTGTTCCGTGCGTGTCCGTGAAGGAACAAACTCGCTAACTGAAATAAAACAAAACGAACACAGTTGTCAAAAGCTCAGTTTGTGAACAAATATTTTCACAACACAAACTACGAAGCAGGGTGAAAAGAAGATGAGATACATGGATTTAATTGTCATTACGACAAATCCAAATATTCTCCTCCCCAAGAAAGGGCACGAAGCACCTCACACCAACAGCAACCATTGCACCACGTCTCCTTGAAAGAGACACATGGGCGCAGTGCAGAACACGACAATGCCATAAGTACTTATTGACGAACTGATACCATAAAACTGCACTCCACCGGATTGAACAACCACATGTCAATAGTTCCATTGGGAATATGTTTCACAAATACTTTGGTGGAAAACCGGAACATATAATGGAGGACAATGTCATATTTCAAGGAATAACTGATTTTTTATCAGCATCGAATAGAAGGCGATATCTGGAAAAACACCCAAAACCAAATCCCATCAATATTCAATCTACCGCTCTACAAATACAAGACCTTTCGCTACATTTCCAAGAAGCTACTCGCCACGGATTACTACATAATTCAAACCCATCGATTATCTTGTCAAAACGGGTATTGACACATATGAGTCAGTGAGATGTTTTACTGTCATACGCGACGGGAAACACTGACGAATGTGAAGTATCAAGGCCAAAGACACTGAAATATGTTTATTCCATAATGGCTCTGGACATTCAGCTTGACAAATAATTCAATTAGCAAACATTGGTCAGACAACTATATACGAATACCTTCAATTAGCAAACATTGGTCAGACAACTATATACGAATACCTTCTACGAGTTCAGAAGCAAATAATTGATATGTATTTTTGTTCCACGTCGTGCATCTTCATTAATGTTTGGGTAAATCAGTTAATGTGAATTCAGCCTTGTGCTTGCATTTTTCGTGATGCATCTAGGGTTCACTCATTACTAAGTGTCTTGCATTAGTTTTTTTTTTCTCATATAGCATGGGCCGAGTCACAATACCACATGATGTAATTTTTTAATTTGCCTACGGTATCATAACAGATGAGTGTGTACTTTGTAAAAGTAGTGCAATCGACATTTACAAATGGATTCCACCTGTTCGAAGAAGATGAGATTGGAAAATTTTTGGTAAGTGTACAATTTCTCTCCAGCTAACACGTAATGTGGGGTCAAATTGCCAGGGAATATATATGTTTCAGGCATTTCGAGGGTAAACCAATGAGATGACACGATGTTGTGTGCATTTAAATACACAAATTACTCAACACCAGAATGACAGTACAAAGGTTTAAATCATCGTACTGGGGATGAAGGATCTGTCGAATCGTTGATATTAATAATCTCTCACATGTTTGGATGAATGGTGGGGCAGAGAACATAGTTGACAGGGGGATACAGCAAACAATCATTGACGACCAAACTGTTCAGTCACGGTAGCGTTTTTTGTCAATTACACAATCATTGTGATCACATCCGATGAAATATTTCGGAAATGTCCATTTGTTGCTTGCCAGGCACCATGATAGCCGGTATCTACGTCCGAACGGCCACACTATATTATGAGGGAAGTCGGCGGCCTGGTGACACCTGAACAATTATGGCAACTGTCAATCACGGCTATAGAACACTAAATAGCCATGAATAAGAAAGGAACATAGAGCGAAGGAGTAAGGAAGGAGTCAGAATCAGCCAATGTTTATAAATGTAATTTCAACCTGCTATGGTACTAAACATTGTATGGAAAGACGGTTGTTTGGTTGGTGTTACCATTTCCATAGCATTTCCAATGTGTGTGAACCTCGTAATGAGCAAGACATTAAAGTATTGCATGGGAGTCACCATGATCTATATATTCCAAAGATGGAGAAAGCCTGCGCACTGTTTTCAACAGTTCCACTGCAGCCAGACGTAGAATCATTCGTACAACTACATGCTGTATGCACTGGGCATCGATAGTGAAGCCGCTTCTTTTGACAGATTGTGCAATAACAGTTGACAAATGTGTCAACCCACTGACACGAGTTGATAACCGACTGCTCTCTATCTGAAGGATGTACGCATCTACTCCAATAAATGAACGAATATATCAAAATAGTGACCTTCAACATGAATTCTCCCGCACTGAATTGGCAGTTTGATAAATTTACTGGTATTATAATAATGTATATGAATACTTCACTCCACAATAGGACATCCCACAAATGTTTTTTGTGTGTGTTGTTTCGGTGTTGGGTTTGATATTATTGTTTTGGAATATAAATGTCCCCGAACTTCGTTTGGAAAGTTGGTGAATGTCACTGTATCAGAATGAAGAACAAACAGTCAGATGTCCTGAGGGAATGGCACGGGGCAATAATGAGTGAAATATAAACTGAACTAGACAGTCTGTTCTATATGCAAATGAAAAGATTCAATGAGCATGATTGATGTTCCAGACATATTATCTGCAATGCAAATTAGCATTTATCACTTTTAAGAAACGAAATTTTTGTTAAAAAGTCCAGTTCATATTGATGTTATGCCAATTTCGATGGACCAACATGTGACCAACATGTTTTCCGAAATATTTCACTTTTTCACCATCAAATTCTTGTGCTTATAGATTGTTATAATGGTCAACAGTGCCACATAGACATGAATATATCAGTGAACACTATACCACTCAGCAACATACGGTCAACACGATTGCGGGCCAGTCTTTGAAAGGCTGTGTGTGTTAGAGTAAATGTGGCATTCCGTCATAACACAGGCGCTCACTGTCTACCTCACCAGTAAACGATGCAATTTACATACCATCATTTGGTAGTTGTCTGCGTCCTCGACCCCTCCTCAATAATGTTTACCATTTTCCATAAAGAAATGGACAATCAAAATTAGCCCAAAGGCTAAGATAGGTTACCGGACAATTTTGGTTTGGCCATGGCAGCATTGGCAGGTAACAGACCTTGAGATTTACCAATCAAGGTCATCCATGTGAACTTCGATGTCACCATTACATGTATGTGTGGGCATTTGATATTCTTATATGTTCATAATACAAAGATATATCTGGGTGGAATAGTTTAGGCCACTCAGGTCAATTTACACATTCCGAGTCAGACATTTGGCACTCAAGGTCATCTGACGTCAAGTTCAAGGTCATCATTAGTTGTACCATATATGTCTTCCTATATGTTCATAATCATGATAATGCAAACATGAGCTCTATCTGCAAGCATTTCATCTATAGAGGCAAATCTGGGCATTTGTCGACCCCAAAATGGCTGTTTTGACCTTTCAAGGTCATTGAAGGTCAAATTCAAGGTCACCACACAAGTCGCCATATATGACTTCCCATTTGAAAGTGACAATTTCTAAGCTCTATCTTCAAGCGTTCTAGGAGTACAGTTCTGGCAGCTACCATTATGAAGGAAAAAAGTGCCAAAAATTTTCTAAGCCCAAACTTTTTTTCAAAGGGTGAAAATTTTTTTTGCCTAGAAATGGCCCAAAATGGATAGTAATGCGATTTGGGGCGAAATTTTTTTTTTTCGCCGACCCGCCAAAAATTCAAAATGGCCGCCACACGGAAACCGGCGAATTTAGGGCAACCAAACTTATACATATCACAGAGGTATATGAGGGGAATCTTTTGAAACCAAAAACTCAAAACTGATCAAACAGTTTTTGAGAAAATGGCCGTCAAAGTACAAAATTGAGCGTTTTTCGACAAAAACGACCGCCATTTTGAAAAAAATGCGAAAATCAAAAAACTAAACAATACCTCCTTCTCAAAATATTTTTAGGCATTTTTGTGCAAAATTTCAGAAAGATTCGATCGTTAACTTTAAAGATAAAAATGTGGACGGACGGACGGACGGACAGACGGACGCAACGCCATGCCAATAGGTTATCGGACCAAAGGTCCGGTAACCTAAAAATTGATATCCAAAACAAGAAAAATCCCATTATCAATTCCCTCAACAAGATGGGTCGTAGTGCTAGGTAGCATTATTAATCAGTCAGACGTCATGGTGTCATAGACCTGTGATGTATGTGCCGCTCACATCTGTAAAATATGAAGGTCACTCACGCACAATACGTTTCTTATAATGGTTATTGGACATTAAGCATGACAGGTAATTCAATTAACATTCTTATACAATGAAACATGCACATCCATATCAATACTCGGCTTGGAACCACCATTATCATCCAAGTTCGCCCACATTTCGTATGCGTTCCTGCTACACTAAGCACCAAAAGTTTAGGTTCAACATGTGAGCAACATCAAGAGTATGAAATGGTCAGCTCAAAGTCCAAACCTCAACCCCATCTTAATTATATCTCACACCTTGGTCGGATGACAATAGAGGCCTCCAGCCACGCTGGTAGGTTTTTAAACAAGTGTGCACGAAAACTGGGCAAAAACTACCCAGGACACTTTTGTCAGGAACTTGTGCGGAGTTTGGGCCGTGTGAGAAATCCGAGGACGACACACATCTTATTGTTGAATAAACCCGAGAAGTATACATATTTATTTCAATAATAACATATGTGTATTCTCGATTTCTCACAAAGCCGGCGCTCTGCACGATAAGTTCCTGACGACATCCAGACAAGTATCCTGGGTGATCCTGGGTTATCATGCGGACGTGTCTCAAGCGCTGTGCAACAGCTGTCCAAGCTTACCATTTCTGAGTCCTGATGTCATTCACATGTTCAACCTAAACTTTTGGTGCTTAATGTATGTTCCAGTCCTATTCCTCCATTGCTGCGATATTGTGATATTGCTGACCGTATATGTTTCGGTGTATGATCTATTTAGTAATTCCATTACATTCTGAACATACACATTTATGGGTAATGCAAACAGGACTTTTATCCGGGTTATTTCAAGACGCACAAAAGCAACAGAAGACAAGACACAAATTGCTGAGTGCGCTATAAATCTGATGGTGAGTTGATAAGTGAGACATTTTTGAGGTTGTCCCTGATGTATAATAACCCGATATTTGTGGTCTTCATTCCAAAGGTCAAGGGGAACAGAATATGTATTTGTCTACGAAGAAACATATAACTTTTTGTGAATACATTGGCGTTAGTTAATGTACAAAATGCAACCAATGTACGAAATGCAACCAATTCGTATTTATGTTTATGTTGGTTTTAACTATTCTGTGGTTTCAACTATTCTGTTTCAACAGAAACATTCACTAGACGACCAGGTGTGTTCCGATCTGCAATTACACTCAACCCGAATGAAATCATGTCACTGGCCAATTTTCGAAAGTAGAATTCTGACATTTTAAGGGGTTTTTACATCTAATTTTCAATGTGCTCTTTATATGTTTTCTGCTTTCTACGCTAGAATCGTTATGTGACATCGGCAAAGCGCGACAAGCCACGTTGTACGCATTATATTTTAACGTCACATGTATGGCGTAAGTGTCACTGTGCATTTTAGTTTTCATTCAATGATTGGTTTGCCCTTATAGCATTAACTATGCCATATATTATGGTGAACACTGAAACTATGGTCACTCGAATAGTCATTGTATGATTAATGTAGTTTATTACATTGATATAACAATGTATTTTAGTGTACCCACCACATTAAAATATCTTCACGTAGAAACTGCGTACAATGTATTTATCTTTGCTCGGTGAGGAAAACGAGCAAGGCATTCAGATAATTGTCATCTCCAAATCTTTCCGACTGGAGACTGTATATGGTGAAGTGTGAAATCTGGTTGGAACATTCTGTTTTATACATATTTAGAAAGCAACCAAAGACGTCCTTTGCAACAGGAAGACATAACTGTGTCAATTAAGCACTGTAGTGTGCTGTCGCGGAGACGTGCGGGAACGGTTGACGACTGAAGCACCAACAAATGTCCCTATTGATATACGAGCAAGGCACTGAGCAGCATATCCAATGTGGCATTAACGCAGCAATGACAGCTAAGATCAGACTCGGCAAGACTTTTGCAACGTTTCGGTAGGTGGTTGATGTCTTGGAGAGCGGAGTGATACACTGATATGGCGGAAGGGTCTGACAGAGTCCTGGAAGTGAACGATGAATTAGAAGACGACGTGTCCTCAAGTGGTTGTTATCTGTAGACCATAGTTTCACACCGGTTGATATAGTTGAAGCGTATATGGGTTACACTGAAATAAAGGATAGGTCTGGCAAATCTGGAGTTATCAGGGAAAAAAACACATCCACAGGTAGATTGTCTCCCATGATCATGAAAAATGTTCCATGATAAACTGGCCTCTTTAGCAGTAACAATGTACACCCATTAAACAGAAACTGTGTAATTTAAGGATGTGCGTCATGGTTTTCCATTAAAATTTCTCTGTAATTCCACCCTTGGTATTTTTGTGCAATTACACAAAACGTCCTTATGACATTCATATTGAACATACGAGTGCAATAAACATTGGTACCAGTGTGAGCTCCACTTGAACAGATGAGCTATCATTAACAAGCAAAGAAAGAAACTGATGTCGTAGGCCTTCGCCTTTGTAGATGAAACAACAAGAATGTTGGAAAGTCAAACTGACCAGTAACATGAATGAACGATATGAATATGAACGATTTTCCCTAAGGTCTTTACAGAAAGCCTTGGACCTGGCAAGACATGCGATTACTATGTACTAATATATAGCGTTTCTTCGATGCCTCTTCATCCGGTATCATATATCATCGTCATGAAGTATACATTTGATATATGACATGCTAGTATCAGATTTCCCGTCATATCATAATCAACATCAATTTCAAGTGGTGAGCCGTATTTGTTGAATATCACCATAAATTCACAATTTTGTGTATGGAGTGATATATTGGCTCTCAGAGACCTGTATTTCAAAGAAAGTCAGTTCTATCAATAAATTTGCATAAATTATGTGCTTCGATTCATATGTGAGAAAATGTAACTTCCGACTGATGTGACTACCTCTGGTTTGTGAATATTTCCTTGGGGTGAGTTTTTCCAGAGCAGACAGAGGAAATATTTCGACACGGCAATGCTGGGATATGTGGAAGCTGCTAAAACATGAATCATTGAAATAGTTCAAAACGCGGGATTGTGTTGACTTTTTGTGGCCCATGGGTTGACCAGTGTCGTCCTACACACCTATAGGGGGCCTTAAGTATCTATCAATGTGTCCATTAAATTGACTTCAACAGTCGCCAGTCTGGAGAGCACCTGTTGTCAAGTCTTCCGTTAAGGAGGCACTGAAGATCCCCAACGATAATACCAAGTGATACCTACGTGCAGTAATGTGGGATTATCTAATGTCTGATGAAATGTGTAAACCAGACACAGTGGCGACTCTGTAATGGAACCATATGAGGTAGTTCTTCATAATGTATGGAATGGCAATAAAACATAACATTTTACCAGCCATTACAGGTCATGGCAATATAATAAATTTGCTAAAATTGCTTACAAGGCATAACTTGAATTCTGGAGAACAAAAATAAAATGTCTTCAGTATTGTGTTCAGAGTGTTTATCATTCAGTGATATGATTTGATGACTTCCCTGGAATAATTCAACTGACGACAGACTGTATATTGTATACCTTTATTAATGTTACCATTGTGAACTAAGGATAGCAGTCGTCTGGACAGGTACCTTTACTTACAGAATTTACTTCACACCGGAAGCAGATGGTGAGACTGATTCAGTATAATTACTGTGTGGTGTCGTGCTTGCATGATTCGTTTGTTCGCAAGTTGATAAGTCGGAGCAGTAAGGTTAAATTACCAGATAGCGTCAGCATTCACAGTGACCTTTACCTGGACTGAGACGTGATATCATTATGGAGGTAAGGACAATATGTCAGAGGCTGAATGATTAATGATGGTTTCTGACTTGGGTAGTTAAGGCTAGTTAAGCTTGTGTTTTCCACATCAAATTATCGGTATTTAGTAATATATATATATATATAATTTCTTGAAGACATATTTTTCCACACTCAATCAATACTCTTTAATCACAATGTCACTGTCTGACAAATTGTAACAAGTTAACCCTTTCGATTACACCACATTTGCCTTTTCAATTTGGCTGTGTAAGGCCAGCATCTTTTCATATTCAAACACTAGTAGTAGTACTCTGGCAGTTTTGATGAATAACTTTCAAATTGCATTCATATCTTTGTGCTAAATGAATGACGTATTATTTCGATTATTCGAACAGACTACTTGCTGTCAACAGAAAGAATGGGTGTGTAATGGCAAAACAGGTTGTCATGTGAACTCGTCTTGCATGTCTAAGCCTCTAGCCATGATTACATGAAAAAGGATCACTCTGCATGCTATTGTATTTGAAATGTCAGCAAAGCTATCAAACTCCCATAGATCATGGAAATTGGAAGTGGTGTTCCTACCGACCCTGAAGGTATGGCGAGTATTGGATAGAGCAGTAGAGGAAAGACACGCATTTCTCCATGACTGACGCGCATTAAAACGAGCACGCTCTTTGTAAAGCAAAATTTCATAGAATGCAAACATAACCCACGCTGACCATATAATCAGTGATAATAGAGAATCACATCAAAAGTAGAATGTTCGTCTGCCCCGTCGGATACGTTTACAAGGGAAACGAAATCACATCACGAAGCATCAATACACGCCCAGAAAAGACATAGTCACCAACAAGGGAAATATAATCATTCGGTAGGCCATCAGATGTGACACAAAGGTAGAAAGACATGATATGCCCCTATCCCACACCGACCAAGAATCCCACGAATCGCTATGAATTGATAATTTTTGGGATTCGTAGTTGAATCCTAATCAGTTCGTGAAGTTCTTAAGTGATTCCTATTTATTCGGAGTCCGTTCTTGCAATTCTTGAGCGATCGGGAATTCGTGGCCAAAGTTTTGAGCTGTTCCAAAATATCGTAGTTAATTCGTAAATAATTCGTAGTGCATTCTTGGACTTCTTAACTGAATCGTAATAGATTCGTAGACATTCGTAGGTATTCTTAAGTCATTCGTGGTTCGTGAATTCGTGGCTAGACCACGAATTGGATACGAATCCTGTCACGAATCCCACGAATACACGCCTTAAATGATTCCTAACGTTCTTGCAGTATTCGTAATCGATTCTTGTAAATCGTAGTTGATTCTTGGCAATATTTTCCGTTACTCCAGCAGAATCCCACGAGTATTCTTAATGCTATCGTCCCTGTGTCGTACCAGAATCGTAGAGCGTCACGATTGAGACAAGAAATTTGCGAAATTCCACTCGTGATTCCTCACGAATCGTAAAATTTATCAATTCGGGGCGATTCGTGGTCGGTGTGGAATAGGGGCATAAGGGCGTGTTCATATGACCAAGGAGATAGATACATATGAGCGGGAAATATATTCCCTCTCTTTTCAGGTGTTCGTCTACAATTACCTGGAGTTGCAGTTTGTGCAATAGCAGTTGACAAATGTATGAACTTTTCACAGTACTTGAGAGCAGCCCAATCTCTGTCTGACGGATGTACGCATCTCATCAAATAAATGAACAAATATGGCACAATAGTGACCTTCGATATGAATTTTCCCGCATTAAATTTCAATGATGGCAATAGCAAACGTAGACTACAACGTTTCGGAATAGAAACAAAGCCGACTATATAACATATTCCATAACGGAAAACATCCTAGTACCCATTCCCCAAACAAGATGGACCATATTGTTGAGTAGCATTATTGATCAGTCAAATACATGATGTCATAATCTGTGCCATACCGTATGTGATATATGAAGGTCGCGGCCGTCGCGCATGCACAATACGTTTCTTATAATGGTTATTGGATATTAAAGCTATAATCACTTTTAGAATTGACAAAATTTATTCATTCTGCAATTGCTTTATTTTGTCTATAGAATGAGAAAACGTACAAATTTGGGTCTAAAATGTGTTTTATGTGCCTAGAATTGAGTTTCCAAATCAAGATTCAAATTCGGGCGCATCAATTTCTTTCCTCAAAGCGGCCCGCCTTGTGGGCGAGTTCTATACACAGTCTGATGACGACATTGGTATTTGTCTAGATACTGTGACAACCGGCAATGTAGGCATGCCGATCATTCTCTATTCACCGCACGATTTTCATGCACGATTAACGGCAATTTTCTGAGTATCAGTTGTCCAACTGTGCATATTTCCTATATATTCCCGACATGTACTTTCAAGTTTGCGTGACAAACAAGAATGCTAATTTTGGTTGATTTTAAAATTGATTCCAACTTTAAGCTTGACAGGTAATTCAATTAACATTCTTATACAATGAAACATGCACATCCATATCAAAACTGGGCTTGGAACCACCATTGAAAAACCAAGTTCTCCTGGGTTTTAGTTATGTTTCAAGCCTCCAGTGCTAGTATATTGTGACATTGCATACTGTAATAGTTTTGATGTACGATATATTCGGTAATTCCATTACATTCGGAACATACCCATTTATGGGCTATGCATCACAAAACAACGAAATAAACAGGACTTTTATTCGAGTTATTTCAAGAAGCAAAAAACCAACAGAAGCCGAGCCTCAAATTGCTAAGTGGGCTATAAATCTGAGGGTAAGTTGATAAGTGGGACATGGTCAATTTTTGAGGTTGTCCCTGATGTATAATAACCCGATATTTGTGGTCTTCATTCCAGAGGTCATGGGGAAAATTTGTATTTTCAAGGATGCCAAGGAAGTTATACATTCCTTACCGATGGCGTGTTATGTGTCACATTAGCGCATAAGTAAGTGACATGGTAAAACACGTGATTGTTTCAAATGCTTTTGGTATACACATGGATGGATGACAATTGAATCGCCTATTGACATCGCATTGTATCTCGTTTCATTGATGTACATCCAAGCTTTCTGTGGTATTCTCAGATATTGGTATCGGGGGCTGACCATTCCTGACTGTCAATTGTCAAGACAGGGTTCACGATACAACCTCAAAATGACAGATACAATTCATGCTTCTGAAGTCATCTAAAAAGTACATGTTGCTGAAAGTGTATTTTTCTACGAACAAAATTTTTGCAATTTTCGCAAGTATATTAGCATTAGTTAAATTCATTTTTAAGTGTCGGTTTTAACTATTTTGTGTAAACAGAAACATTCATCAGATGACCAAGTGTGTTTCGATCTGTAATTTAACCCAGCCTGAATGAAATTATATCACTGGACAATTTTCGAAAGTGGATTTCTGACAATTTAAGTGGTTCTTCATCTAACTGTCAATGTGCTCTTTGTGTATTTTCTGCTTCCTACGCTAGAATCGTTATGAGACATCGGCAAAGTGCGAAAAGCCACGTTATATGACATACACGTTATATGCCACTGTATATTTTAGTTTTCATGAAATGCTTGGTTTTGCCCTACTGGCACCAACAATGCTTTACCATGTTATGGTGAACACTGATACTTTGGTCACTCAAACAATCACTGGATGAATGAATGTAGTTTATTACATCAATATAATAAATGAAATTATAAATACACAGTGTATTTATCTTTGCATAGTGGGGAAAACGAGCAGAGCGTTCAGATAATTGTCAATGCAAATGTTTCTGACTCGAGACTGTACAGAATATGGTTGAGTGTGATATCTGGTTAGAACATTCGTATATACGTATTTCAAAAGCAACCGAAAAGACGTTCTTTGCGACATGAATAGTTAACTGTGTCAATTAAGCTCCGTAGTGTGCTGTCGGAGATATACGTGAAAAGTTGACGACTGAAGCACCAACAAATGTCCCGTTTGATATACGTTCAATGCACTGACCAGCATATACACCGCAGCATTAAGGCAGCAATGACAGCTGAGATAGGACCCAGCAGGACTTTTGCCACCTTTCGGAGGGTGGACGGTGTCTTGGAGAGCGGACCGATACATAAATGTGGCGGAAGGTCTGTCAGAGTCTTGGAACGATGAATAAGAAGGTGATATGTCCTCAAGGGGTTGTCATCGGTAGTCCATAGTTTCACATCGGTTGATATAGATAAAGCATATACGAGTTACAATGATTTGGCAAATCTGGAGTTTTCAACGAGTAGATTGTCTCTTATATATATATGGTCGTGTAAATGTTCCATGATAAACTGGGCTCTTGAACAGTCTAAGGAAACATCAGAGTAACGATAACCTGGTATTTAAGGATGTACGTCATGATTTCCAATTTCTCCGTAATGCCGCCCTTGGTATTTTTCTGCAATTATACAGAGCTTCCTGTCGACATTCACACTATTCACACCACTGCAATAAACATAGCGGACGGGCAGTATGAATGGTAAAGATTGGTAATGGTGCCAGTTGTGCTTTATGGGACGTGATGTGATTACCGACCTAAGGTAGCCACTCACCAATATCTAAATTCGTATACCGACAGAAACAACAAAAAGAATGACGTATGCAGATACAATTGCATATTTAACTTCATGTGACATACATGTACTATCGTCTTGAGAATATATGCAGCATGTTATATCAATACCAACCAATCAGCAAATCTGTACATAGATATCATCATGTGTTTCCTCGAAGCTCCTTCATCCGGTATCATATATAACCATCATCTAGTACTAGTATACATTTTGCATAATAGCGTACCTGTAGTTAGGCAGATATGTGAAAAAGATGCTCAATGCTGGTATGAAAATTTGATTCTGTTTTTTTTGGGTTATGCCGAATACGAATTTAATGGGAACCACGTCGTCAGAGCAAGGGATCCCACTCAAAATGGACTTTGTCCAAATGGCCGCCGTCGAAAATTCCAAAATCATGTTTTGGGATAGAACTCAGTATTGATGGTAGAAGCAATTCCATTTCCATACATATATCAAGTTCAGGAACATAAAGAAATACGTCACATGAATAGCTTCATAACAGATTATTTCGAATTCTTGGATATATATTACCCAATGACGAAGGCGATGCTCGCTAATGCTTGGTGAAATATAGAGCTTTCTTGCCATTTGACTTGGTAAGATATTGAATAATGCATATAAATCAGTATTCGTGGTCTGCAGAAGCCAACCCTATTAGTTGTGCATTAATGCAACACTTTTTCGGAATTCAGCGGAAATCCAAGATTGTCCCTGGAGACACCAAATAATATATGTACTTAAGCAATACCTTTGCATACAAATTACCAGTAATGATAGAACTAAACAATCCAATAATAGACTAGTACAGATTCTGTAAGTCCCCTTCAATTGCATTGGAATCGAGAATTCCCGCCTCAGTGTTGACACTTACCACTTTTATTCTGCGTGGTAAATGGAACATGTTCATTGTTGAAGAGATTTCCTGTTGATACATCAGCATAACCATGATGATATGTTTGATACAATGAGAAATGATTGCCCTTTATGTATAAAGACATATTGTGTTACATATACGATCCACTACATGGACATAGGATTTTTCGTAATATTTATCATGTTATCATCAACGTCAATTTTGATTGGTGAGTGGCTGAATATCACCATAAATTAACAATTTTGAGTCTGGAGTGATATATTGGCTCTCTGAAACCTGGATTGCACAGAAAGACGGTTCTATCAATAAATTTGCATAAAATCATGTGCTCCAATACGTTTGTGACAAAATGTTACTTCCGGCGGATATTACTGTGTGCTTTGTGAATATTTCCCCGAGGGTCAGTTTCTTCACAGCAGACAAATGAACAATTTCGACATTGCAACTTGGAGATATCTGCAAACTGATGGAACTCGAATGATCGAAATGACTCAGACTTAAGGTTTGTGTTGATTTTATGTGACCCATGGGTTTACAAATATCGGCCCACACACCTTTAAGGGGTCATAAGTGTCTATCACTATATCAGTTGTGTGGAGAACAACAGTTGCCATTCTGGAACTCTAGAGAGCACCTGTTGTCAGGTTTTCCATTAGAAAGAGTCGCGGGTGATACCCAGACCATGTGATACATACGTGCAGTAATATGGGATTATTACATGTTTGAGGAAATGTGTAAACCAGACACAGTGGCGACTCTGTAATGGAACCACACGAGGTGGTTCTCCATAAAGGACAAAATGCCAATGAAACATCACATCAGAGTTTACAGGTTATGACAAAATCATCAACATAGCGACTAAGATCACCTTGAAGACTTGATTTGGATTCCGGAAAAAACGGAAATCCTTCTGTGTGCATATTGTTATCATTCAATGAAGTAAGTTTCAAGACCAGGGTGACAAAAATTTGGCAATTTCGAATATTATAGACTGTATGGTACTGATACCATTGTGAATGTTTGGATCACTAGACTTGAACACATCTGTAATTATCAATAAATACATCAGTACAGCGCTATATGTGCGTTATATCGTTATATTCAAAGATCCCGAGACTGTGTATTGTTTTGTGTCGAGAAATTTCCAAAAAGCACAGCATAAAAGCATGTATCTGGGGATTATGTTCCAATACCGTTTGAATTGTTTTTGTGGTTGACATTATTGTCATGAGTAAAACG
Organism: Terebella lapidaria; assembly: GCA_949152475.1. Classification (NCBI taxonomy): domain Eukaryota; kingdom Metazoa; phylum Annelida; class Polychaeta; order Terebellida; family Terebellidae; genus Terebella; species Terebella lapidaria. The sequence goes on along the minus strand of OX424555.1, from coordinate 11,006,732 downwards.
ATGTGGTGAACGACAGTGTAATACATCATGTACATGTACCACTGTCAATAGCGGTGAATGATGTATAAGGACCTGCACAGATTTGTGGTGCGATATATCAGACTGCATCTTCAATAAATGTCATATCATAAATGTTCCATCAGGTGTACAGTAGAAACAACTACATTCAACACACTGTCTGCCCCTGATGACGCCAGTGTGTCTTTGGATGAACTATGTGGTCGGGTTTTCTTTCTATTGCAAAATGTTGTATTTTACGTTTGTTATTGGCATCATCAAAATCTACTGTATTTGTGGTAATAGATTGATACCTATATTCATACCACTGAGTCGGTGTCACTGCTGGCGGACGTTAAATCTGTCCCCGAGGATACCATCAACTCAGTTGCCTTCTGGCTATTGATTAGGTACTTATGTACTTGTCATATATCTGTTCCATGGGGTTTGTTTCGGATTTCTAAAATATCTTCATAGGTTGTTGGGCAGTTGTATACTAATTCCATCAGGTGTACAGTAGAAACAACTACATTCAACACACTGTCTGCCCCTGATGACGCCAGTGTGTCTTTGGATAAACTATGTGGTCGGGCTTTGTTTCTATTGCAAAATGTTGTATTTTACGTTTGTTATTGGCATCATCAAAATCTACTGTATTTGTGGTAATAGATTGATACCTACATTCATACCACTGAGTCGGTGTCACTGCTGGCGGACGTTAAATCTGTCCCCGAGGATACCATCAACTCAGTAGCTTTCTGGCTATTGATTAGGTACTTATGTACTTGTCATATATCTGTTCCATGGGGTTTGTTTCGGATTTCTAAAATATTTTCATAGGTTGTTGAGCAGTTGTATACTAATTCCATCAGGTGTACAGTAGAAACAACTACATTCAACACACTGTCTGCCCCTGATGACGCCAGTGTGTCTTTGGATAAACTATGTGGTCGGGCTTTGTTTCTATTGCAAAATGTTGTATTTTATGTTTGTTATTGGCATCATCAAAATCTACTGTATTTGTGGTAATAGATTGATACCTACAATCACATGGAAAATCATCGCGTGATACCTGTATCTCACATTGCATCCCGTACCCGATGTTCAAATTCTAACAATGCAAGGTCCACCTGTTCATTTTGCAGATATTTATTTTGACAGAAATATATTTGTACGCACATGAGTACATGAAATTCTTTCCAGCATTTTTATAAATACCAAACATACATAAAATACAATAAATGAATACCAGATAAGTCTAGACTATCGTTTATTCTTGGTTGTGAAAATCAGAATGTATTCAACATAGTCACTTTCTTTAATGGGTAGCTACGCCTATGTTCATGGGGTGTCGGGATCAAACTGCTTCGTTTCTTTGATAATGCTAAAACTTTACTAAAGATGTCTAGTTAACAACATTCCATAAACGTTAAACCAAAACTGAAAAGTGGAGACTGGTCCAGCATACTTCCTGTGTGGTGTCGAGTTTGCATGATTGGTCTAGGTGCAAGTAGATATGTGGTAGCAAAAAGATTCAATTACCAGGTACCATCAGCATTCAGAGTGACCTTTACCGGGATTGGAAGTGACATCATTATAGGGGTATGGAAAGGACGTCTGAGGCTAAAGGAATAACGATGATGTGTATGTGTTATCATAACGCCCTGATCCTGACTTAGGTTTTTGCATCATTTGTATGTGTGTGTGTTCTAAAACAAATTCTCACTATTCTCTCTTTGCGATTGATTGAGAGACATATTTCCCAAATTCAAAGTATTGTGGAATTATCGAAAGTGGTGGCTTGGGATTAGGTAATTCTGTACTTGTCATTCCTTTATTCCATGAGGTTTGTGTCAGATTTCTAAAATATTTTCATGGATTGTTGGACAATGTATACTAACTACATCAGGTGTACAGTAGAAACAAATACATTTCACACACTGTCTGCAGCTGACGAAGCTATTAGATTAATAAGTCCTTGGATTAACTATTTGGTCGGTCTTTGCTTCCATTGCAAAATGTTGCATTCTACGTTTGCTATTGTCATCATAAAAATCTAGTTGTATTAGTGGTAATAAGTTGACACTTACATTTAACCCCTTTGCTTAGACTACATTCCAGACATTATTCTGTGGAATGTAATCTTGTCATTCTGCACTCCCAGCTATTATCCATTTGAGATATACCACTGTATATGCCATGTGTTAAATGCATAGTGCAGGTATCCAAAAAGAAGCATTGCATGTTTCAGCGAGGATCACAGAGAATGGATGAGTGAGGGTGGAACATGTTGTCATGGGAACTCGTCTCGCATGTCTGAGTCTCTATCCATGATCCTATGACAAAGGACTATGATGCATTCTAGTGTATTTGAAATGTCAGCCATCAAACCCCCATAGATCATGAAAATTGGAAGCTTTGTCCCTGCTGACAAGAACTGTAAGGTAAATATTGCATAGACCAGAAAACAGGGGACACGCATTTCACGCTATTTATGCTACAACATATCATGCAAAAACATGCATAACCCACACCGACTCGTATAATAGGATAAAACAAGAACAAATAAAACAGAATCACATCACATAGTCTTAACTCGCGTCTAGAAATGATATAATCACCAGCAAGGGGAGCATAGACTTTCAGTAAACCACTACGAATACGCGAAGACAAAAATATATGTATGTTGATCGGGTTGTTGACCCATTTGCAGTACCCATCGTTAGCAGTTGCAACCGCTGACCAGAAATCCGTTTTTAATGAAATCTCCCAAGAATGTGAAAACACTGGCGTGTTCATTCAACTAGACAAAAATTGCGAACGAACTGTTTTGCACTTACGCACAAAAAACAACAACAACAAAACAGTCTTGCACGGATGATTCCATTTGTAAGTTATGTACACCATTAAATATGTAAACTCACGTCCTTCCCAGACGAACACCACTAATTTGCTAATACTAAAGTATTCAAAGACGAGTTTTTGTTACGACATGAGATGTTTCCCTCACTGGTTCGTGATACATTCTGCCTATAGATTCTTTCTACAGTACTTGCACAATGTCATTGGTATATCCCATTGTTCTAAAATAGTTTTATCGAGATCGTTTGCGACTTTTGCTGTCAGAAACTTTCGGTTACATTTTGTAATAACTTGGTGAATTAGCACACAGTATTCATGAGATAGATATCATGAATATTGGGTTATCTATATTTCTCTCACATATTCTCCACTGTAGTTTTGTCTAAAACACAACATATCAGGACAATTTTCATGAGGTCATAAGATTTATTGATTCACCGAGTCCTAAATTTCAGACTTGACAAAGGAGGATGTCATCATGTCATCACTAGATATATCCTAACTGACTGAACGTGTCAATTACTATAATCCCTGCGAACCCGGAAACTACCGAGGGAATAGATCGATATCCATATATTCAAAAATATATACATTTTATCCTGGAATAAATGATAAAAAATTATTGAAAATATTTCACGATAAACACCAACCGAAATGCGGAAGCCACGCATGTATGTACATGTGTCACGTATTCCTGATATATATTGTGATAGCAATGTATTTCTACTACGAACTAAATCTATGAGCACGACTAAGCTGAAAAATGTACAAACCATTCATATTTGTGACATGGTAATCTGACAAGCTAAACCTCCTCAAGCCCATATGTTTTTCTCTTAAATATGTGTGACTCAACCGTAAACGTCCTTTGCATCAGAATTGTGTTAATGTTTATTGGGCACTGCATATAGTAGTGTCAGAGAGTTGGGTAAAATGCTAACTATTGAAATTATTGAAGCACCACGGAATGTCCAGTTTGATATATAAGCGCTCTGCTCTGATCAGCATATCCGATGCAGTATTAATGCAGCGGTGACAACTGATATTACACTCAGCAAGAAATTTTCCACGTTTCAGAAGGTGGTCGGTGTTATGGAGAGCAGTGTGATACATGGATATAGCGGAAGGATCTGTCAGACTCTTGGAAGTGACCGATGAATCAGAGGACCTCAAGTGCTTCTTATTTGTGATTACATTACCAACAAGATTCACACACGATAGTGTTAGTATCCATATAATCAGGCCCAGTCTGACTGCGATCTCACAATCACTCTGGTAGTTGAAGTACCTAGGTACTCGATATTCAATCAATAACTAGCAATAGCGAAAGTTGAAAAAATCCCCCCTTACCAAATAGAAACAGTTAATATGAATGAATTTCAACATTACTAAGTACATAGTCTCACACAATAGTCCATATTTGATATCGTTGATACATATACACGTTAAACAGAAATAAAGGATATGTCTGGCATATCTGGAAAAACAGGTGATCGAGTAGATTGTCTCTCAAGGTCAAGTAAAGATTTCTTTGATAAACTGGCCCCTTCAACAGTCACAAAAGACACCAGAGCAACAGTGACCTGGTATTCTTAGGATGTCTGTCATGATTTCCAATTTCATCGTAAGGGGCCGGTCATTATTTATCGGGTGGGGGGGTTGGATGGATTTTCCGAGAAATGAGTTTTCAAAGTTTGACCCCCCCACCGATACTGAAAAACAATGTATGACCCCCCCACCAAGATCAAAAATAAAAGTGTGATCCCCCAATCCCCAAGTACATATACAAGGCCATAATACGCAACTGATGACAATTATAAGGAACCAGTATGATATCTAAATGCTATTTTTACACTTCATTCACATCTCTATTAAAACATTTGTGACTTTTGTCGCAATTTCTTTTTCTTATAACGTAAGAGGATATTATGAATTTGTGCCATTACAACTGATTTAGTTATTATTTGTGGGCATATTATATCGGTATGGTAATGACAGCCTCCGAGTGAACTCGGAAAAATTATGACTCTTTCCACATATCATTGATGAATCAGGCCATCCTGGAATGGTACTTTCCCGACCTTGAATCAAATCTGTGTTGGCTCCATGATAGTTCATGCTCCGAACATGGGTATTATCCCACGTTCGGAGCATGAACTAGCTCCATGATGGGTTCATAATGTTCCATGATGATCCCCGATTGTCTAGCAATGTCCTGGCCACCAAGAAAGTCAGGTAAATCAGATTCACTATATCGTCATCTGGGACGATCCAGGACTATTTTGCAATCCTGGATGGAAATGTCCATATTTTGTTCATGGTGGTCCAGGACAGTCCTGAGCTCATCGAGGATTATCCTCAGTGGTCTAGGTTCCTGAGTTGGCAACGTGTTGAGTGGAAAATCGGTCTGTGGTTTTGACATGCTGGTTCGGGGTCATTGGATGTTATGGCATGTTGGTCAGCATGGTATGGGCCGGGTGATCCATTGTTAGTCTGTGACAGTGCCCTGCATGTTGATCATCCTGACTGGCACCCTATTCAGCTTCAGTGCTGCTGTGTTCTACTAAGGTCCATAGTTGATCCGTGGTGACAGTGTTTCAGTCTGTGGGTGATGAGCGGTTTTCGATTCATGACATCTCCTGATTTTGGGTGTTCCTGGATGGTCCTTTCTAGGATCAATTTTTGGCGGAACTATAGTTTCACTGATAATGTGAAAAAAGGATGGTTTCCAAATGCTGTATACTCCAGTGAACCATCAGTCCAGGTTGAGTGGATTGTTTTCACCCAATTCACTATTTCAATATAAAATTTTCCTCAAATTAACTAAAATTCGAACTCGGACCCCCCCCCCCCCAGTTCCATTGAAAATAAAAGTATGACCCCCCCAATAATGTTGAAGATGAAAGTGTGACCCCCCCAGTTTTTACCCAACCCCCCCACCTGATAAATAATGACCGGCCCCTAATACCGCCTTTGGCATTTTTCTGCAATTATGCAGAGCTTTCTGGTGACATTCACACTGTTCACGTGGGTGCTATAAACATGGCCAATGGAACAAGTTGTAAAGATTGGTAATGGTGCGAGCTCGGCTTTATCGGACGTGATGCGATTTGCAAGCAAAGGAAGAATTTTTAAGGCACTCCATTTGAGTACCTTATCGAAGGTTACAGTCTCCTGTAGCTCAGGCCTGAGGTATCGTATATGGGTATTACACATATCCAAAAGTTAGTCAGACATGATAAAATTCAATCAATATTCATTTAACTGACCTGTAAAGGGTCAGCAACATTAACCTTCTTTACATATTAACGAATTCCCCTGAAGGTCTTTACAAAAAGCTTTTGGACCTTGCAAGACACCCCATCATTATGTATATTGCGATTGATGCTCTTCATTCGATGTCATATATCATCGTCACCTGGTATACATTTGATATATAGCATACCAATATCAAATTTTCCGTAACATCCATCACGTCATAATCACCTCAATTTTGATTGGTGAGTGGTGTTTTGTTGAATATCACCATAAATTAACAATTTTGAGTCTGCAGTGATATATTGTCTCCTAGAGACCTGGATTGTAGAGAAGCCGGTTCTTTCAATAAATTTACATGAATCATGTGCTCCGATACCTTTGTGATAAAATATGACATCTGGACGATATTATTTATTAGTGTGTTATGACTATTTCCCTGGGGCCAGTTTCTCCATAGCAGACGAAGGCAGAATTTCGACATTACAATCTTGGGATATCTGAAAACTACTGAGACGTGAATCATCAAAATGACTCGAAACGTAGGGTTGGTGTTGATTTTATGTGACCCATGGGTTGAACAGTGTCGACCTACACACCTATAAAGGGCCATAAGTGTCCATCAATGTATCCATTGTGTGGACCACAACAGTCGCCATTCTGGAATTCGAGAGCACCCGCTGTCAAGTTAACCATTAGGTAGAGTCAATAGAAAAACCCGGACGACAGTACCATTGTGATACATACGTGCATGTGTAAACCAGACACAGTGGCGACTCTGTAATGAAATTATACGAGGTAGTTCTTCATAATGTACGAAATGGCAATAAAACTTCACATTTTACCAGACGTTACTGTCTAATAGGTCATGACAGAATCATTATTATTTTTAACTAAGATCACTTTCATTGCATGATATGGTTTCATGGAGAGAAAAAACGTCGTATGTATATTGCGCACTGTTATCCTGCGATGATATGGTGTTTTTGCCTAATAGCTAGATGTTGATTTATTATTGTGCACTAGAGCAGAATATAGAAGGTCTGAAAATATACATCATAGCATTATCTACTCCACATAATTACACTCAAATACCTTTGTTCATTAAATTCTATGGAGATGGTCCAGTATAATTACTGGGTGGTGTCGAGTTGGCGTATTGGTTGATTTGTGAGTTGATATATCGGAAAGGTAATATTCCGCATGTCGTTTGTGTTCTCTTTTTGTGATTGATTGAAAAACATATTTTCCCCAAATTTACAAGTGTTGTGGAATTACCAAAAGTGTCAATATCTTACACATTATATTCCATATACTTAGCCTGCATTCTAGATATTATTCTGCGGAATGGTATTTTTACTATGTGGTCACAGCTACCTGGTTTCTCTATTCGAGAAAATGCACCACGTCGTATGCCATGTGTTAAATGTGATAGTGGCTGCAGCGAGGACCAGAGATAATGGGGGTGTTAAGGTAATACAGGTTGTCATAGGAACTCGTCTTCATGTCAAATCCTCTATCCTTGATCCTATGACAAAGGACCACTCTGCATGCTATTGTATTTGAAATGTCAGCAAAGCTATCAAACCCCCATAGATCATGAAAATTAGAAGCTTTTTCCCTACTGACTGGAACTATAGGGTAGATTTTGTATAAACCAGAAAACAGGAGACACGCATTTCTCCATGACTGGCACACATTAAAACGAGCATGATCTTTGTGCTGCAATATCTCATGGAAAAATGCAAACATAACCCACAATGACCATGGGAAAATGAAAACGAATCACTTCAAAAGTGAGAATGTTAGTCTAAGTTGCAGAAACGTTTACAAACAAAAAGAAATCGCATCACGTAGTCTCAATACATGTTCCGAAAGGACATATTCACCAGCAAGGAGAGCATAATTCAGAACACCCTCACGAATTACGCAGACAGGATACGTTTTCATATTGATCAGGTTGTTTACTCCTTTGTAATACCCATCATAAGCAGTTGCAACCTGATGAGAAATCCGTTTTTTAATGAAAATTTTCTAGTGTGCATTTTTGTACAACGTGTGGCAGCAGTCTTTGACGTTTTCAGCCAGCTAGAAAACATTTGCAAACGAACACCGCAATCACATACACAGAAAAAATAAATTTGAAAAGGTTTGAAGTTATGTGCAACATTAAATATGTAAACTCACTTACGTCCATCTCAGACGAACACCACTAATTTACTAACACTAATGTATTTCAAGACGAGTTTCTTTATAACACGAGACATTTCCCTTGTTGGTTCATGAATAATTAACAACGAATACTGAGTATACCAAGTGAATTGTGTGGATGTGACAAGCTGTATGCGTATAGATGTATGTGACAAAGGGTCGTATGCTTCTTTCTATTGGCACAATGTCATTGGTATACCCTACTATTCTAAAATATTCACATCGAGAACGTCTTCGATTTTGGTATTCTGAAACTTTCAGTTATAATTTCGATTAACCTGGTGAATGAACAAACATCACCCATGCGAAACATATCATATTAAGTTTTCTATAAAGTTCATCCCACATATTGCCTAGCACATAACATATCGGTATACTTTTCATGAGGCCATAAGATTTACCGATTTACTGAGTCCTATCTTTCAGCCTTAAAGATGAGGATCTATTGCCATCATGTCATCACTAGATACATCCTAACTGACCATAAATAGCAATTATTATAATCCGTGTGAATACGGAAACTACCAAGTGAAGAACTTGATATCCGTACTTCATATAATTAAAACTATAAAAACCTAGAGGCTTTGAAGCATCCCCAAATTTTGTGGCAAAGTCAGAAAAAATACACCCCAAATTTTTTTTTGCCGGAAATAGCCTGAATCAAATTATGACACGGACATGAATCAACCAACTTTTTTTCTAAAATGGCTGCTGACTATCATCTTGGATGCAAATCTTGACGATAAAACAATAGGGGGCTGCAGTCAGCACTACTGAGCTGTAAAATGAGCAAACCAATCATATTTGTGTGACATACAAAACTGATCAAGCCCGTATGTTTTTTTCCATGCAATGTGTGAGTCAACCGAAAACGTGTTTGCATTAGAATTGTGTAACTGCTTATTGGGCACTGTATATAGTGTCATAGAGCTACGTAAAATGTCAATTATCAAAATTACTGAAGCACCACGGAATGTCCAGTTTGATATATACGCGATCTGTTCTGAGCAGCATATTCAATGGAGTATTAATGCTGCAGTGGCAACTGATATTACACTCAGCAGGAACTTTTGCCACTTTCTAGGAGGTGATCGGTGTCTTGGAGAGCGGTGTGATACATGGGTATGTCGGAAGGGTCTGTCAAGCTCTTGAAAGTGGACGATGAATCAGGGGACGATATGGCCTCAAGTGGTTGTTATTTGTAATTACATTACCAACAAGATTCACACACGATAGTGTTAGTATCCATATAATCAGGCCCAGTTTGATCAAAATCTCATAATCACTGTGGTAGTTGGGTACTCGTGGTTTATCGAAGTACCTTGGTAGTCGATATTCAGAGAATATTTATCAAGTATCACCTGGGAAAGATGACAAATACTCCCTGACCAATAAGAAACAGTAAACATGATACCTATAATGAATTTCAACATTACTAAGTCCATACTTTCGCACCATATTTGACACCGTTGACCGTACACAAAATAAACAGAAATAAAGGATTGATGTGCCACATCTGGAAAAAAACAAACCAACAAGTAGATTGTCCTTCAAGGTCAATAAAGATTCCATGATAAACTGGCCACTTGAACAGTCACAGAAAACACCAGAGCAACAATAACCTGGTATTTTAAGGATGTACGTCATGATTTCCAATTTCTCTGTAATGTCGCCCTTGGCATTTTTCGGCAATTATGCAGAGCTTTCTGGTGAAATTCACACTGTTCACGTGGGTGCAATAAACATGACGAATGGAACACAATGGTAGAGATTGGTACTGGTGTGAGCTCCACTTTATCGGACGTGATGTATTCACCAAGCAAAGAAAGAAACTCAATGATTTCTGAGGTCGTACACCTTATAGACGATCGTATTGTTCATGCCTAACATATCCAACATATCCACAAGATAATCGGACGTGATAAAATTCAATCGATATTCACCAAACTGACCTGTAAAGTGTCAGCAACATCCACCTTTTATACATATTATATGCATAAAAGGGTAGTGTTGCTGACACTTTACTAGTGCGATATTAACAAATCCCCCTGAAGGTCTTTACAAAAAGCTTTTGGACCTTGAAAGACACCCCATCATTATGTATATTGCGATTGATGCTCTTCATTCGATGTCATATATCATCGTCACCTGGTATACCTTTGATATATAGCATACCAATATCAAATTTCCCGTAACATCCCCCATGTCATAGACACATCACTTTTGAGAGGCGAGTAGTTGAATATCACCATAAATTAAAAAATTTCAGTATGGAGTAATATATTGGCTCCCAGACACCTGGATTGTAGGGAAGCCGGTTCTTTCAATAAAGTTACATGTATCATGTGCTCCAATACTTTTGTGATAAAATCTGACTTGTGGCTGATATTACTTATAATTAGTGCGTTATGACTATTTCCATGGGGGTCAATTATATGGAATCATAGCAGAGGAAGGCAGAATTTCGACAGTACAATCTTGGGAGGTATGTAAACTGCTGATACGTGAATCATAAAAATGGCTCAAAACGTAGGGGTTGTGTTAATTTTATGTGACCCATGGGTTGACGAGTGTCGACCTTCACACCTATACAGGGCCATAAGTGTCTATCAATTTACCCATTTCGTGGACCACAACAGTCGCCATTCTGGAACTCGAGCGCAGCCGCTGTCAAGTTAACCATTCGGGAGAGTCGATGGAAATACTCGGACGACAGTACCATGTGATACATACGTGCGATAATGTGGGATTATCTAATGTCTGATGAAATGTGTAAACTAGACACAGCGGCGACTGTGTGTAATGAAACTGTACGAGGTAGTTCTTCATAATGTACGAAATGGCAATGAAACATCACCTTTTGCCAGACGTTTATATAACAGGTCATGACGAAGTCATTATTAAACTCACTAAGAGCGCTTTCCAAGCATCATGTTTTTTTTGCAGTATACAATATGTACATTGCGCATATTGTACATTGTAATCCTTCGATGACATGGGTTTTTACCTCATAGCTATATTGTGATTTAATAGTGTACACTAGCTAAACAGAAAATTAAAAGACCAACACAACAGAACACAGAAATTCTAACAATATACATCAGATTCATCATAGCATTATCTAGTTCACATACTACATTCAAATACCTCTGTTTATTATTTTGTATGCACATTCCATGACAGCATTGCAGATTTACTCAATGCAATGGGTACAAGATCTCAATAATGACAGTAGGCATATCATTGGCATGACTAAAACATCACACCTTGTCAGGACACGAAACGACATGTAGCATGTCATATATTGTAAAACTCTTTTTATATATGTATATATTTCCAACTTTTGGTATGATTTCATTGTCAGCATCAAAGCCTGATTCTGATAGCACTCTCTACACAGATCCACGTATTCCTATTTTAGCAAATGGCAATAGTAGGTAACGTGTATACATATATATTATTCACTCGGTGGTATTCCCACTGTAAGGACACTCCTGATTGGACGATTTGTACCACGTGACAATCCTACATACTCAATGTTGGACGGCGAAAGTCTATAATGGACGGCAAAAATGTATATTGGACGGGCGGGTGCTTATCAGCAAATCAGAGCGTGTGTTACATGTGGGTTTTCCCCACTCTGGGTTTCTCCTACATTCATTGGTAAATAATATAGCAAATGTTGGATGTTGAGAGTCGTCCAATATACAGTTTACGGGATTCAGAAATGTCATATTGACCTGCGCCTCGGCCAATATGACATTTCTTCATCCCGTAAACTGTATATTGGACTCCTCAACATCCAATATTTGTATAATACTTCAGTCTAAAGCCCCTAAAACTGAAAAACGAAGACTGGTCCAGTATATTTACTGGGTGGTGTCGAGTTTTCTTGATTAGATTATGCGCTAGTTGATATGTCCGAGCAGTAAGATTTAAGTACCAGATAGCGTCAGCATTCACAGCGACCTTTACCTGGACTGGACGTGACATCATTACAGAGGTATGGACAAGACGTCTGAAGCTGAATGATTAGCGATGGTGATCATGGCTCTGTGTGTTATCATAACACCCACATCCTGACTTGGGTAGTTAAGACACATCATGTGTGTGTTTTTTTCCGCACAAAAAAGGTCTTCATTAGGTAATATTCATATATTGTAATATAAACTCACTCTATCCTCTGGAATCACAATGTCGCTGCTGATACATTGTAATAAGTTTAACCCTTTTACTTAGCTCACAACTGGCTTTTTCAAGTTAGCCATGTAATGTTATTTCCTTACTCAAACACCAGTAGTAGAATGCTAGTAGTTTGGAAGAACAACTTTCACATTGGATAGCTTAGTGCTAAATAAATGAATAGTGGTGGTTATGCAAACAGAAACGTTGCATGTTTAGTAAGGAATAAAGAGAATGGAAGTATGATGGCAAAACAGGTTGTCATGGGAACTCGTCTTGCACGTCTAAGCCTCTAGCCATGATTATATGACAAAGGACCACTCTGCATGCTTTTGTATTTGAAATGTCAGCAAAGCTATAAAACCCCCATAGATCATGAAAATTGGAAGCGATGTCTCTACCACCCGTAACTGTATGATGAATATTGGATAGAACAGAAGACGAGAGACACGCATTCCTCCATGAGAAACACGCATTAAAACAAGCATGGTTTTTATGCTGCAATATATCATGGTAAAAATGCAAACATAACACGACTGACCATAGAATAGGGAGAAAAAATCACTCCAAAAGGTGTGAATGTCAGTTTGCATGACGGATACGGTTAAAATGAAAACGAGATCACATCACGTAGTCTCAATACGCGTACAGAAACGACATGATCACCAGCAAGGGCGCATAAACTTTCAGAAAACCCATCAATGAACTAGACGTGAAAGCCAAAAAAATGCTTTGAGGCATTTTGGTGTAATTAAGAGATATAGATGAAAATAAAGAGCCAACAAATATCAGTTCAAGGTAAAAATGCATCCCTATTGAATACCCCTGAGACATGTCAGAAATAACGTGTTTCGCTCAAGTCAAGGTCAAAGTTTATCCCTAATATCTCCAAGACGGGTTTGTTTAGGGCAAGGAGTTCGAAAATAACGCCCGTTTTACGCTTCGAACAAATTTGTGGTCATGTTAAAAAATCAACCCTAGTGCCCCTTAGACAGTTCAGGGCGACGAGTCCTAAAATAATTCATTTAGCTCTATTACACACCATTTCCCAGATATACAGGAAGCTTCAAGGATGAATCAGCAAAAATTCTTTCGAACTGTGTGTCAAAGGTCGTTTGGCGGAATGAAAGGCAAAATGAAATTTTAGTCCGGAAACCAGAATAGCGCCAAAACAAAAAAGGCCAAAAATTTGTCTGCAAACACAATGGAAGTTTACCCCTTTGCAATAAGATAATCAGCAGTCGCACCCTGATGAGAAAGTTTGGAAAGAAAACTTTCAAGAAAAGTTCAAAAAACATTTGCAAACAAACTGCGCAGTACTCAAAAACAAAACCCAGATAGGGAAAGTAAGTTAAGCGTATCATTGAATATGTAAACTCACTTACGTCCGTCTCAGACCAACATCACTAATTTACTAATCTAATGTGTTTCAAGAGGAATTTCTTCACGAGACGCGACATGTGCCGTGCTGGTTCATGAATAATATATAAGCAATACTGAATATTTCATTTGAATTGTTTGGATGGTAAAGCTGCCTATAGATCTATGGTATGTGACAAAATGTCATTCTAACTCGGATTACTTGCACATTGACATTGGTTTAAATCTATATATATATAAATACAGAGACTGTTGTTTTCAGAAATTTCAAGACACGAGTAGATCTATGTCGGTTATTACCTTGGAGATTGTACAAACAATACCCATGTGATAAATATCATATTGTGTTTTATATCAGAGTCTTCCTGCAAATCGCACGCTACTAGCATATTGCAAGCTTTGTCTGACACGTAACATACCCGAACTATCAATTTGTTGAGTCCTACTTTTCAGCCAGACAGTAGGAAACAGGAGTGTTTCTTCTGGGCATTGAACACTATGTGGCATCATTAAGGTGTGAACAGTTTTCATAACATTTTCATTACTATTCCATGAGTTAAGCCGACTTCCTATATGTTGAGTTCATACAAATTCAAAACTGAGGTCAATATGTGTATAGAAGAGAATGGACGTAAATACCTTTTCTGCGATATAAGAAATTAGTTTTGAACATGTGATACCATTATAGGTGTTTAAGAACGGATAAATCTGATATTTCAGACAACTATAGGCCTACATCTAGATGTTGGGATATGAATAAAATAGTAACTTGATCGAACTCATTGAACCAAAAAAAAAGCACTCAATGAAATAAGTCAGTCAGTAATTCATTTCACATAACATGGAGAGATACATAATATATATAATATATAATAGCGTATGTTATGTGGGGGCAGCATAGCCAATACTGAATCAACCACGTTAGCGCAAACCTCATCGAACTAATTGGCGAGTCAAAAATGAATATACCGCCGCGGGTTTCACTGCCACAATTTCAACTGACCAAGCTCTGGACTCCTGATGATTTTCATTTGAGCAATTTTGAATGTTGTTGAAAACAAGATTTAATACAAAACATTCAATTTTTCACATCAGTCATAAAATGAAAATACTTAAAACTAGACATAAAAGCCTATAGGCTTTGTGGCATCTCCCCATTTGTTCTTATCATTTCAAATGGTCATACTGGACTGAGAAAAAAGGATACATAGGCCATTGTATGTGGGTAAGAGTGAGAGCTCATTAGACAGTTTCTTACCAGAACTGCTTTCTATCATCTTGACAACTTGGCCACCAGACATTTGCCACCCAAAATGAATGGACAATTACCCAGCCAATATTATTCAGAGCACTAGTATATTTAATCAGGATGTTCGTGAATTTTTTCAGGTGCTCCTGTCAAGTGTAAAATGATACGTGACTAAAAAGAATGCTGTGTCATCTTCGCCAATTTTGTGATTTCAAAACAGCAGAATTTTCGCATTCATATTATAACCAAAGCCAAACATTTCCCAGCTAACTAAAACAATGATGATTTGGTCATTGCATGTGAAATAGAGTTGAAAACAAAACATTTAAACAATACATGTTTGTACAATATAAATGTAGACAGGGCAAATCATTCCCCAAGCATGTTGTGTCATGTGTGTTGGCTTATTAACCAACTATTGTAAATTTATGTGGGATGGAACTTCATTCTTTTACCATGCACACACACTAGTAAACCAGGCTTTGGAGGGGAGAGTGAAGATTATGCATGGATATGAGCCTAGGGTGACAGGGTCATGTTGGACATGCTAGCTTTACTGCTGTATCATTGTCAGGCATGACTGAGCAGGGCTGGCGGAGAGGGGCGGAGCCTATTGCTGTGCTGGACAGACTGGCTGATCTTGTAAGGCATGACTGAGCAGGGCTCTCATATACTGCACTGGCTGAGAGGGCAAAAAAAAAAGTCCCAAGAAAAAAAATACACCCAAAAAATTGTTTTTCCCTGGAAATTGCCTGAATCAAATTATGACATTGACAGGAATCGCCCGATTTTTTTTTCCAAAATGGCCGCTGGCGGCCATCTTGGTTTTCGGATCTCGACGAAAAACAATAGGGGTTAGGAGCAAAGTATTTCGGATGAGCTGTGAAATTTTCGGAAAGATAGATCAAGGCGTTCAAGAGTTATGATCCGGAAACCATACGGTGGAAGAAAAAAAAAAAAGAAAAAAAGAAAAAAGAAAAAAAAAACATAAGACCTCCCGATTTTCAATCGGGATGCCTAATTATGATAAATTGCAAGCTCATCCTTCCCAGCACCCACGATGGGAAGGAATTATTATATATATGTGTAATAACCAGAGTTAAACGCTTACGATACGTTCTTCCGAGGTTAACCATGAACAGTGAGTGACAGGCGATAAGCAAAACATAACCTATATATACTCAAGACCAGTGACTGCATATATCATAACAGTAACCAATTTTACGTGTTCGAGTGCCCCTTTACCGAGTTTCCTTTTTATTCCCAGTTACGCAGTTATACCAATTATGACATATTCCACCAGCGATCTATGCGTGAGACATCATACACAGAAATAAGCTATTCGGCGCAATAGATTGGTACCCGATAGAGCTAGGACTAACCTTAATTGATGTATATATATTTTTTTTCTTGCTATATTTGAAAAAAAAAAAACAGAATGCCAATACAATTGTATAATGTTTTGTTGATAATAGTGTATAGTATGTATGTATGGTATGTAACTATGTATAATCGCTATTAATCGCACATAATTCACAATTATGTCTGACAATGGAGAACAGCGGTATCGTACATTTCAGGCAACCAAATAGTGATCATCCTGGTTAAATTAACATATCTTTGGTTGTCTGCGAAAGCAAAAAAATCAATATTGAGAAATCACTGCAATATGATAAGGAAGTACAGTAAACAAATTAGGAATCTCAGCATCACTTCGAGGTCTTGGCGTAGGATCCGTTTTATTTCAAAACGATATTCAAGTGTAACCACTTGGGATCAGAGCTCTTTGGTACAAAGCTTTTGATAAGACTTGCTAAAAGTGAACGCAAATTGACATTTTTGCTCTTGATTCGGAACATACCACGTAAATCGACTCGTTTGCACCAGTTATGCGCCATATACATGTACATTAGGTTGTTTTGGGAATTCAGAATTGTTCAACTGTTTGTTTGGTAGTTGTATTCCCATTTCAGCAGCTGTACGGCCGGATTCGGTCACATTTCACACACTTTCTACCCCTGATGACACCAGTGTGGCCACTGATATACTTGGTGGTGTCCTGTTTTTATTACAAAAAGCTATTCATTTCAGAATACGCATCATCGATATCGTATACTACAGTTGCGAGCGTCTGAAAGCTTCCACGTATTCTTGTCTTTCTAGAGCATAGGCAACGGAAATATGAACGTCAAAGGGGGAAAAGCGGAGTAAATTCGATCGTTTTGCTTTGACAGTCCTTGATTCACTCTCTTCAGTAGATGACATGCCGGAAATTACAAGCCAACATATCTGACATATCTATTAAATTTGTGAAGCAATCGTATTAACAGGATCCAAAACTACGAGCACTGATATACGAGATAAAGGAGAAACCCACAGTCTATGAAAATAAACTCAACATGACCAGAAGCGGTGGGTATATCTACACAAATTGTCCAAGACAGGTCATGGCATGAATTTTTTTTGATTAAAAAAATGGAGGTATTCAGTAAAAGAACTCGACGAAGCGCAAACAAAAAGATTTGGGCAGTATTTATCGGAGATTTACGTGTTGCGCCTGATAAAGATGGTCATAATGGCACACAGCCAATAGTGTGCACATCATAATGCCATAAAACGATCCTGCAGAATGGGAAATGGGTATTGTTTTTCCCATCAGAGCTCGAACAAACGCTGCAAGACCCAATTCCACGTCCGGTTTCAACAGTTCAACAAATTACCCGGCAGAGGACTATCCGAGGGTCTACACGTACTAGACTTGTGATTTAGATCAGCCCCAGGCTGTTTACACTTAGGCAAATGTTTCTGCATCTGCTGCACACAATTTGTCACGCGCCACCTCCGCTGGCCCTTTCCCCGGCCGTAACCCTATTCTAGGCGTTGTGGCCACCATTACCTGGCCAGCATTACCCCGCTCCACTCCAATCTACATCACATGCACCATTGCGAATATTTTGTGAGCTCGTCCTTGGAACGAACCACAATACATTATGGATGCAATTCAGTGTCGGACAGACGGGAAGGTCATCAGAATACATGGCCTTTTGTGCTACTGTGGCATTCAAAGCGACATACAACACACCCTCTCTGTATGTACAACACAATCACCACCTTCTCCAGAGAAAAAAAAAACAATAGTTGCGATCGACATAGCAATCACAACAAAATCAATTTGCGATCAGTTATAAATATTACCATTGAAGATTCTAATTAGCTAATAATAGAGGTATC
The DNA here is from genome assembly GCA_949152475.1 of Terebella lapidaria. Classification (NCBI taxonomy): domain Eukaryota; kingdom Metazoa; phylum Annelida; class Polychaeta; order Terebellida; family Terebellidae; genus Terebella; species Terebella lapidaria. Next base: position 10,988,365 of record OX424555.1, on the reverse strand, counting down.
ACGTCGGCAGGGCGAGTAAATTGAAAGTCATCTCGTGAGAGGTGGACCAAAAAACCATACGTACTATATCATGTGACCACATTTAATAAAATGTAATTGGAGTGCACATGACACAAAACCATACTGCTCGAGGATAATAACGACTTTTTACACAAGAATAATTATCATATTAATGAGTTTGAGAAATAGTTTAAATTACAAGCATTGTATTGCTGTATGGGTTAATTTTCACATTTGTATATTATTGTATACTACAATTTGTTGAGAAAAGCAATTCGTCACTCCGTGTCAGGTATTTACATGTATGTGTCTCTTTGCCAACACCCTGAACCAATTACATTTCAGCATACCCAACCATACAATTGTATTTCCGACATGATGAACCAAAAAATCTTGCAATAATCTTATAATTCTACAAGACATGCAATATAAGTCGGAAACTACGTGAAAGTGGCAATCTGTGTAAACATAAAAGCTGTAAACACGTGTCTAATAGCAAATTCTACTCTGGACTTATCAGCAGAAAACTACTAAAGAACGGACTGAATTTCAACCTTCTTAGAGTACAGCAATTCCGACGAGGGTTATTCCTATGTAGATATTGTAGCGGTGTTGACATTATAAAATACGACAGAGCAATGGAACGATTCAGCAACTTTCCATATCATTAATATCCAATGACAGTAATCGCTGGAACAGATGCTGAACATTTCAGTGAACAGCGCGGGGATGTGCTTTGCCTGTCGGTAATGAAGATATAACGAGACAGTGGAATTTTGAAGCGTAATTAACGAGCAAGCACACGCGAGTAAATTCTGAGTGCTATGATAAAACCAGAGATTTGGCATTGGGAGGCAGGAACGGATCGTATCCGTTCACAGGCATTCCTTGGGTATGAGCCACTGCGATACAAGGACGCGCCATTTAAAACAATCCGCCCATCCAAAATCCAAACAGGTTCGCACCAGCGGAATACGCTTCAAAAGCATATATATACGAATTATCAACCTATTACATATTATGGGCTTATGTCTGTTATTACCAACACCCCAATGTTTACTGATGCCATTATTAATGCCAGGATGAAAAAATTTTGGAACAGAAACAAAGTCCGACCAAGTATATACTAGTATGTCCGAAGACAAGCTGAAATCATCCAAACATATTAAAAAAGAAGTCAAAACCTCACGAGCACTACAAATACACTTCTTAGGGGACTCAACATCGTTTTGTATATCAACATAACATATATATTCATCTGGTAAGTACTGGACAAATCGTCATCGTAATATTTTTATCAGAATAATCCAACAGTCCTCACTGGAACATATAGAATAGGCCTAGCAAAACTCATTATTCAGAAAAAGTTTTGATTGGAAATCAACAACTGAAATTGCTTCAATATTTGTTCGACTAAACGCTTTGGAGGAAGTGTTATGTAGTTCATCATAAACGATGGAGACACAGTTGAGCAGAAAACAATACTATCTCTGAATGTTTTGCATTGTGGCAATCATATTTAAGAAGAAGTTACCAACCATAACAAAGGGAATATTAGACTTCTGTCATCATCACGAAATCAGCGGATTGTTTTTTTTTTTCAACCAAAAGAAAGACAAAACATTCATTTTCAACCACATATCTGTTTTATAATGCTGATAAATTTGACACCTAGGGTCGTCGGGGTTCCCAGTAGTTCCATCCACCAAAATGTCGCTCTCAAGTGTTCATTTTTTTCTTCTCTTTATTTTCCTACTCATTACATGTACATCTGTTTAGTATGTTATTTCCTTTGTTTTGTGATTTCTCATTATCTGTATTTTCGTTTAGCATTTTCTTTCCTTGGTTTATGTTTTCTTGCCATGTATCTATTTCGTGAAATAATGAAATAAGTTTATCGATATTTTTTTTGAGGCCATACATAATACAGCCCTCAGGCTTTGTATGATCTCTTCAGCAACTTACATGTATCGACTGGGTTCTTTTCTGTGCAAATTATGTCTGTTTATCTCATATTTTGTCAGTTTTTCTCACTTATTGCTTATTATTCCATATCATTTCATTTCGAGTTACTGAACAAAAACATATCCTATCCTATCAGCCGCGATTATTTGGCATTATCACACACCCATGTACACTGACTATAACGCTTTATTATGTACCTGTCGCCATACTTGAACCACTGTCCTCTCCTTCAGACCGTGTTATTTCCACCTGTAAATCACAACTAATGTTATGTGCCAACCAATCGGACCTAACGCCCTGCTAAATCCAGTTACCGTAACCGGCTGCACGAGGCTAGTAGCACCCAATCCCTCGTCGACCTTGGAATCTAACGGCGCCAATCTTGAGTAACATATGATCACAGCTATTCAGAATCAAAAAACACTCAGCAGAAATCACTTTCCCCCGCAAAGGCGATCCGAGAAATGACCTCATTAACTCTGCCAACCACGGCTCTTACACGAGAGTGCAGAAGTCCCTGACTATGACATAATGAGATAAGTTGTGGCGTGGCACAAGCCTACAAGGATTAACTAATATTACTAAGAGTAAACTCAGGACATTACTTAAAAGATAATCACCATCGAATCATTAGCATTGCATGTACACAGGTAAATAAAGACGTCGTATCCGCACATATGAGACATTCCATTGCTTCGACTGTGGAGAATACTCGTCAAACGAACAACGTTATCATTCACAATATCTGTACTACATGTACGTGTTTGCATACGTATTTCGTTAAAACTTCACCAAGAGACGTCAGTCGCCATACATTAACAGATTCGGTTTCCTGCAACTTTTGGGGGTGGAATGTGGGGGTTGATCGTGAAGAAGGAAAAAGAATGTGATTTCCAAACGAGGACCCGACAATTGTTAGAATTTGACCTTGAAACCTGCCCTTGCCATTGTCGCAAGTCACTAAGAGGAGATTTTTTACAGAATGGCTGTGACTCTTACAGGCTTATTCCATCACGGAAAACAATTATCGCCGCCTGACACTTGTCCCATCACACGCTTGCCATTTATCACGTTTGTCGCAGTCGGTGGTGACCTGAAGTTACTTAAATGTCGGAAATATCAGAGTTTACCTGAACACCGACATACGTGTAGTCACACCGGGTGGTTCATTTATTTAGCCTCGGTAACATAAAATCTCCAAGATGTATGCATTTCTATATTGCATGTCGTTTCATGTTTTTGATTTCGATGTAGCATTATTCGGAAATCATGTATGTTTTCCAATGGCATAACTTCAATTTGCACGGTTCAAAATAGAGTTTAGATATTGGCTCAGTAAAACAGGAAGTTAAATGGGATAGTTTTCCAGTAATCTATCCAGTCCATCGGCTAATTGTTCCATGATTAGCAGCATTTGTCCAAATCAATCTATCGTTTGACCTACATTTACGATCCGTTTTCCATGCCTAGAAATATGATCAAATTCATTAGCATCGATTGATTTAACAATTTATGCAAACTACGAGCCGATAGAATCACAATTTGCGAGCCTTGGAAGGAGATGTAGTGATACGTGGAGGGTACTCCATCATGCCACAGATGTAAAATAAATATCTGGAATGCAACTTCAAATTGTGAATGATACTTCTCATCTCGTTGTCCATTTACCGACCACAAGCTAGTTCCATCCAGAAAGCTTGCATTTGAACTAATACACCGGCGTGTGACTAATTGGGTATGAGCAATACTGATAAATTCGAAAATGAGCTACATCACAGTGTTTACATTATTGATTAAATTCGATCAAGGAAGAAGAGGAACGGCTACATATACCGTGACAAAATATATTGGATTGGCATTCCAAGGTTGAACCGTTCAGCCCGATCACATAGCATCCATATGCAAGGCGTGCAACAAGCGACGAAATTGAACTCGCAATCCCAATCATTGAATCTGAGAATCTCATTTCGATGGCGCCTGCCAAGTCGTGTCTTCAACTGTAAGATCAATCACTCCAGGCTCCTCAAAGGTCAACAGTCTGTAGACACTGGGCGTGAGCAATATACCAGGGCGTAATTATGTGACAACAGTACAATATAAACGCGATATATAGAGGGCGTTGGGGTAATGTACTAATATTCACAATGTTGTGTTGTGAATGGGTTTTAGACCTACTTACACTATAAAGGTATGAAAAGCTGCATTACAAATACTTGCATGATGGGCCAGACATTTTAAGAGCTTTCGTCGAGTAATACGATTTGATAACTAACGTAATATGACATATCACGCATCAAGGGAAAACATCACACTGACAACACGGACATGTGTTGCGTGAGTGTTGAATGTCGCCAGTTCTCTGCACGGGACAAAGGGAACAAAGCGTACATATGATGCCCAATTAGTCCGCTCCGTCTATGTGGCCACACTCGTGAGAGTCGCGCAAGCTGAGCAAATCATCCTCAGCGACACAAACAACAGGGTGTGATAACGAGGGCACACGGGGGCGATCGGGATCAATATCGGCGTGATTGATGCCGCGAACAAGAAGCTGTCTCGAGTGGCGGCAATCAAGACACGGACAACCCCTGGGCCTTGCCGCATGGCTGCACCACGTCATTCAGTAGAACAGTACCGACGAGTACCGTACACGCACATGCAGCAAGCGACAGGGTCGGGATGTCACACTGCCGGACCTGCATCGCTTGTCTTAATCGGACGTCGACAGGAAATCACTTCTCCACGCTCATGTACCGTAATTGGTAACCTAGATATCCACTAATATATAATAGGTAATGTCTTTCAGGAAACACGTGGTCAATGGCAATATGACTTTTTTATTTTCGTTTTCGCTGCCTTCGGCAGTTTACAGGATGTTCAGAAATTCGAGCTCACATTCGAACTAAAAACTACTGTGTTTCCAAAGACAATTTCAAAAGCAGTATAATAAGTGAATGAACGAATAGTGGAAGAATGAACAACATTCAGCGTTAGTTTAAAGTCAATAAGGGCATTAAATCTGCGTAAGATTATTATCGGCGGACTCCAGAGATAAACATGAGCTCACGTAATTAGTTGTATTCCAGCGTCCGGTAGATGCAAACACCATGTGTAAGCCGCCAATAACAACATTAAACGAATGGAAATCGAGCAACGTCTCTGATGGACTCTAGAGTATAATTTGTTTCAACTGCACGTGCCTGAAATCTCGTGCACGCGCCAGAACAGCATAAACTAGATTGCGTCAGGAGGATGAAGAGGCTTCAATGAGGAGCAATGCCTGAGGCAACTGATGATATTTGACGAGAAACAGGATGCTCTTGTCTCAATACAAACAAATATTGCATCAAAATATTATTAATTTTTTATTTGACTGAGTTTCCAGTGGTGCGTCTCACATGCAGAAGAATGTGGGCACACTGATGTACACGTACCTCATAAACAGAACCAGCTGGAGTATAATAATGTAACAAGCCGCATAACAAAAGAGTGACATATTGATTTGACACGCTGTATATAACACATATTTTAAAACATTAATATGGCACGAGAAGAAAATGCTGACTTGTTATGGAACACCTGAATTCGCCTCCATTTAGGATGTCATCATGTAACTCCATGGGGTTGCGTCGTTATCAGGTAATACATTATGATTGGTAGTGCTTCTATGTGTATATTAATCAAACGAGAGCTGTTGCAATGCCGACGCTATTCACACTGTCGCCTCGTCACTTCATGTCCACACCAATGAGCAACGTTTCAATCCTTCTATTGAATTGGTTTTCTGTATTCAAAACAACATATAGTAGCAGATACTACATAGTGTAGATACACACAGGATCAGATTCGGATACCTTCCTGTAGCATGCTGTATGTAGTGATCCTAAAAGGGACAGAGTGCTCAGATGATCAACAGATCAACTGAACCCTCCCTCACTCTGGTCAAATAGTTTTGTGTATTACACGGGGCACCAGTCAATGTTTGTGTTATTAATAATAATATTTTCACGTCTTAGGTACATTTACAACTCAAGGTAATTTGTAGCTGGTAAATATAAGGAACTACAAGTGATAAGCTTAATTTCGAAACTAACGCTATTTCCCAACTTCATAGGGAGCGGTCACTAGTCATACGTTCTGTTGCCCGGGTGCTCAATCATCGGTATGTTGCCCGACAAAACAAACAGGTAGGTCATTGCGTTTTCTATTTCGACCATGTGACCGCTCCCGACCAATGGCAAGCCAGCTTATGGTCATAGCCTTTACTAATTTATACTGTATATACATCTGAGGGACAACGCTTCATACATGGAATATTTTCTATCACGAGTCTGTTGTTGGTGTTTGTCTTGAAATAGTCTAGAGGACTGGACGATATGTTCACCGAGGTCGATATACTTATCCTTTGCTTCTATATGTACGTACCGTCTATTGGTAATACACAAAGTGACTTCCCCCACTTGATTCATATGTTGGCTATCGGGCAACAGGAATGCAAGTTGAACTTACCTGCAAAAGTGAGAAAGGAACATAATTTAATGCACATATAACTACACAGAAAACACATACATCAATAGATTTATGGAACTACCAAATACTCGTGCCAGTGGGACAGACCCACATCATCAAAAGATAGACGTAGTCTGTACTTTTAATAAATTTGTCAAGATGTTATAAGGGTTGCACGCGGCATAAAGGGCGTGATTTATCGGCGAAGAAAGAAACGCATAAATAAAAGCACACCACCCACATGTGTGTGCATTTATATCACATTAATCACTTTGCAGCAGCATTGCTGCCCACATCGTCTTTTAGACGCTATATCACGACACACAACAACCAATTTCTGGTTCTCATTTACATGGGTGGTTTTCTTTGAGCACATATACTGTTGAGAAGTGAGACTTTTATCGACAGTCGTACGGCCACATGGCTGGAATAGCCAGGTGGTACAAACGTCTTGGGAACTGAACATACCTCATACTTTTCAAATGTATAATATTTGAAATGTATGAAATTTGAAATACAAATGTATAATATGATGCATAAACGCTATTTTATGGTCCTTGGGTCAGAAGAAATGGAATGTATTTGTACGGATTAACTACACGAATAAAGTGCTAAAACACACAAGTTTGACGTTACAAACACTGGCATAATGGCTAGTATTTGCAATTATCTAGTTTGAAGATGATCCTATGAAAGAGAATGCAGACCTTGCTGTGTTGTGTCTGTAGAAGACTTCTTGATATACCACTGTATTGGTAATATTATCCTAACTATGATTCATGATAATTTCAGAATATTTTATTGTATATTGCTCATTTAGCTAGACATCGCAAATCCTATTACAGTAATTGTACGAGTCTACCTCCACTGTCGATGGGACAGGTGGTTTGTAGGAATTTTAGTCGACCTAAAAAGTAGGCAGCAACATCACGCAGAGAAGTAAACAGATGTTTGCTCAAGTGCTGAAGTCCCGAGAGTAAACATGTTGCTGGTTTTCACAATATTTACATACTCTTGTAACTTCAAGCGCAGAAGCCCACAACATCAATGATTGGGTTCTCCCGAACGTCGGTGCAAGAGGCAAAGAGACCGAACCACTGTCTATGTTTTTTAGTAGACAAGCGGACTGCAAAACCCAACAGTCGCGAACTGTCCGGATGTCTTTGGTTTCCGTTTCGACGTGTACGGGCCACGTGCAAGACGATAAATTAGCACAGTGGCATTCACCGTATATAGGATGTGCATATACCGAAGTCATCAGATTGCTTCATCAAATTAATAATGATCAGGGTATGTTGATGCTGTATTCAACGAGGCTGTGTCAACGTAACAATCTTTCTTTCACACCTGGCATGGTGGAAACAAAGTGAAAAAAAAACATATAAAAAACACGAAGGAAGTTCACGGACCTTAATACTATGACAAAACATGGAATAGTGAAAAGAAATGCTGCTAAATTGTGTCATTTCGCTCGGCAATTAGAGTCAGCTAATTATATCGATATCATTAGTTCTCTTATTCAGCTATCCAATTAATATTGTCATTTCGCATTTGCGTCAACAGACTAATTTGGAAAGATAATTCATTTATGCAACGTTCGTTATAATAGAGTTGATACATGAAGACGAAACCTGCATTGTAAATGCCGTTAGTCGCCGTGCAGAATACACAATGTAACATTCATTTTTAGTCTTGTATCTTGGCACGATACATCTAAAAAGTGATATAGATACGTCGATGGAATTCGTCTTTCACACTTGCACGGTACAAAACGTGGATCTGATATCCTGTACATTTGGAATGAAGGCAATTGACATCCTCAAAGCCGGGCCATAGCATAGGCCAAAACAGCAGGGCCAAAACATTTAGTTTTATTATGTGGCAATATACTGGAAAATTCCTAAGACAGCCGTTAAGCAGTCAACAATACCTCGAGACATTCTGCAAAACTCATCAATCACCTATTGTTGTGATGGCCGGAGTTAAGAATCGAACTTATCACAGATTGAAATTGGTTATTTGTGGAAACACAACTGTCCAGGTTAATCAACGAGATATGTACACAAACTGTACGCTAGACTACATGTACACAAGTATCAAGCGAATTTCTAAATTCATCGTATCAGACTTTATATCAATACGTGTATACATGAGGTAATCGCTAGCATTAAAGCGAACTACACCATTCATCCAGTAACATTTCAGAAAATTTACGTTTAATATCCGAAGTGTAATTTCAATCCATTCGAGTGATGTAATAGATGGAAAACTCCATCAGAGCAAAAGGTTCTAGCAGTCATCAATTTCCATTGACACTGATCATTTGTGCAGGTTCTAGGAATCTCAAAACTCAACAGACAACCAGCTAGAATTTTTAGATCAAGTTCGCAAAAGAAACATGCAAGTCCAATAATTACTCGGCTATAACAAGAACATACATTAGGCTTCCTACTAAATACTTTACAATTTCCTTAGTCCATCTTATGCGTACCTAAATTACTTGCAGTCGCAAAAATAACAACAAAACATTGCAATCCAGCATGCAGTGGAAAATAAAGACGTTACTAATTTGAACCAAGCTACATGTAATGTGGAAGAATTTATTGTGCATCAAATAGAGGCTTTATTGAGAGCCGTTAGAAGCTAGTTTGGGATAATTATAGGTTATCTACTGTCTAGTACGCTCTGCTTAGGAACTGATTGGCACCGACGGCTAGCCAGCGGCCTGTCCGATATCCCTCGCTTATATTTACGAAGAGAAGCACGGATTTTATCTGCGAGACGTGGGCCATATTTTGTGGAGATAATCAGGCGTTCTGTCAAAGTGTATGCTCCCGAACTCCAGTGTTATCACGAAGCGAACAAAGGTGGTATAAACTGTTAACAAATCCGCATTACTTCTGAAAGTCTATAAGCGACTGTATTCGTGTTGCAAAAGATACACGACAGTCTGGAAAGACCGTAACCAGAGAACCCAACAAGAACCTCCACTAATTTCAAACGAAAATTGTGCCATGGCGAATGAATAATAATACTATAAAGACAGCTATTCGACAATTGCACCTGACAAATTCCTCTTGGTTTATACACGTGCGTCAACATGATATATATATATATATATATATATATATATATATATATATATATATATATATATATATATATATATATATATATATATATATATATATATATGTACGTGTATTAACATGTGTTACATAATGCACATGTGATAACATACAAAAAGTTCTATGTGATACGTTACTTTGTCATATAAGTACGTGTATATACATAATGCTGGTAACATAAGCGATGTTTCAACCTCATATTTTTCTGAATAATGTTTCCGCTTAAGGCGAAAAGTTTCTGTCAGGGTCATGTGCATATGGACGGAGTCGTTCGGTCACCATGGCAACTGTTGCAGTATCGGGGTTTGCAGCCAATTTCTGTGACATTGTCATCTGACCAGTTGTTTCCTGTATGGAGTTTTATAAACGAGTTGACACGTGAGAGCAAGCCCCCCGTTATCGGCGTCCCTCTAGCATCCATCAGTCTAACAACGTGTGGGGCCATGGTGGCGTCGTCTATTGGCAGCCATTATATCTTTCTGCTCAAGCAACTGCCCGAACCTAATTGTCCAATCAATTGTATCCTAGACCAAGATAAGTGTACTCGAACCATAGGTCATTCCATCGACTGATTAATAATGATTTATCGCGAATCAACCCCCAGGAACCCCTACAAACTATCGACACCAATACATGTATCAATGAATCACTTGCAATGAGAATACCAAAATAATATAGTACAATTAATGTCTGATATATTCCCAGCTTAGCTTTACTTCTACATTGTAATGTGTTTTGTTTTAAAGTGATATTGGGAGAAAAACTATTCGTTCCAATACAACTGCAAATATGCCTGTGGTCTCAGAAAAATTGGTTACAAAACAATGCTTGATCAGATATCAAGCATATGACAGTACTACAGTAGCAGTAACTTTTATTACGTTTTGTGCGCCACTCAGAGTTGCCTCTGACCTAACCTAGTTTACGCTCGTATGGCACGAACAAATACCTAAGCTGTATTCGCAGTGTACCAAGGGATACAAAGCACCGAGAATGGCGGTAATGTCAACAAACTCAAACTATCTCCACCAGAAAGTCGCAACGACAACAATGAGAAAGGGGCATCTGTTTGGGCATACACATGCAGATATATAACTGTTATGTTTTTTTCTTTCGGTCAGCAATGTATGGCAAAATCCATAACTTTCTCCTAATATCACTTTAACAACATAAAGAGCAGGCAGACAATCCTGGCTACTAGTACAGGTATATCATAATTCTGCAAAAGAATCATCGTCATGTACGCTAAAATGTCTATCTAGAGTATTACATGAAGTCATTTATATGCACCATATAAACAGCCCAGGATTCACAGGTGCAGATCTGGTCATAATGGGAACGAATTGCAAAGCCTTGATTACAATAAAACTACTCGTGATTCGCAAATGACATAATGTAATGCATTGTAATAACACAACACAATATTCGTCCACAATGTCTACGTAGATATCAAAATCATTAATCAAGATGCTTATCGCCGGTTGTAAGTTTATATCCCGGGTTTTCTGTCTGATTTGCCTCCATCTCCATCTCTAGCCAGTGGTGAAGAGGGCCGTCCCAGCGGTAGTGGAGAGTTCTCACGTGTCGCTAGGGTCGGAACCAACAGATCGCCAGCGTGCTGAAAGACAGAGTGCTGTGTGGGAGGTCGGATAGACCAGGATGATGGATAAAGTCTGACAGGAATCGCTGGCCTGACAAACTGATAAACTTTCACGGACACAAGCTGAGTGGTCAATGCCCGAACCACTGGGTGATTGGTGAGTGTACGAGAGCGCGACGTAAATGACGAGACTTAAAAGTCAGGGAGTCACCTTGAATGGATCAAACAGCGGAACATTGCCATTCCGCTACCACGATCCCGTCTGTGACTTGGATTACAGGGCATACAACAGTAAACAAACGGCCACTGTTCTCTGAAGGCTGTGGGCCTAATGTCAATCCATATAAGAACTGCCATCAATGTACACATTCACACAGGAAGCACTTAAATCACTGAAAGGTAGGCAAACATCCTCAATACCTGGGTGTTAGGAACGATCGCACGGGGGCACACGCCTATGGAAGTCATTTAGAATTCAATTTCCCCTTTCCATCGATGGTTGACTGTTGAATTATTAAGGCTTTCCACGCTAAGTGAATCGTTTGATAACATTCATATAAACAGAATTGTATTGATGACAGAGATAGAAAGATAGGGGGATCTTTCTGCAGATCATTTTTAAAAATAGAATGGTACATGTATGTAATACGATTTTATGTGTATCGTTTTCTTGTAGAATGCATTCAGGAGATCAAGGTGGTTGAACCTGATACAAGCATCCTGAAATTTTGTTATTCACAAATTCCTCATGACTTTTACGTTTTATTCACAGAATACCTGAAAAATGAATTAGCTGCATCGGCTCCGCAAAAGCATTCCATTTCCAATTTATCTTTTCCTTGATTCATATACATGTAATTTTTATAAGCAAGATATTGTTACAATAAGCGAAAGGTTCGTTGAGACTGACTGAGCGCACACCACGTATTGTCCCCTTTTGTACCGGATACTGGCGAAGTTTCTGAAGCAAACAAGCAATTTGATCGTATCCTGCTCTTTTTGCAAGTATTAGAAATCTGTAGATGGCCATCAACTCACATGGCAGCAAAAGATACAACATACGTTCATTTCGTTCTTCAAAAAGTATATCGTGTCTTCTTGTTTTTACAGTAGAGATTGTTGCGCTCGTATTTTCCACTGATCACTGACGTTCCCAACCAGTCTCATAACTGCCAGGACAGGGACGAGTACTGTATAACAAGACTAATTGTCACGCTCAAAATAATATGTGGATGGCATGATGATTTGGTTGATAAATAGAGCAAAACTGTGTCGAAGATGTGTTTAAATATTGAGTGAATTCCATAACGTGTCACGTGTGGGGCTGACTGTTACAGACACATGTGATTTCATCTCTGAACGGGATCTCTAAAGCGGCTTCGATAACCTTTAAAACTCTACACATAGTAAGTAGTGAATGGATGTTTGGAGATTTGAGTAGGAATAGCCATCCCATCCTACAACCAGGCCCTTGCAGAGAGATATAACAAAACATCACTGATGTCCGGTATTCCCGTGAGCACAAAGACAATTGTGGTCAGACAATATGATCAGAACATCCCTCCAACAACTGACGCCGTGAGGCCGATATATACTGCAATACGAATCAAATGTAATATCCTCGCCAGTTATCGATACTCAGTCCAGCCTGCTGTGTGCAGATGCAATATGTACGTGAGTCGTACCGAAAGAATATTAGATGAGAGACCGGAGTTCAACTGGTGGAAACACGTACCTTTGAATACCAATGAGATCGACAAAACACGAGATAGTCATTCGAGAAAGCAGATGTCAAATTAAGAAGAGCGGATGGAAACATTGGAAACTTTATCTGGAGGACACATTTTTCCCGGACAAATAACAAACGAACGTTGTAATTCAAGCCCAGGAAGGATCGATTGGAAAATTGGAGGCAAAAAAAAACCTGTCAAGTCCAACGAGTGGTCAATTCTACAGACGTCAAACTCACCTGGAGTGGAGCGACCGAAATTTGATAGATGCGGTCGCGGTGTCATCCGCGTAATTATTTTTATCAATCATAGATCCCCAAAGATATAAACCCACGTACAGTTACACAATATCTCCATCCAGCGCGAACGATACGTCAGGAGTGCTAGGCTACACCAAATCCCAGTCGATCTATGATGAAAATAGATGACCTGGGCACTCGAGTCTGTTCTCCCCAAGCACACATCGGTCACGACAGAGGGAATCTTGTCACGGCGAGAGCGTCTCGATTGGACGGGCGGTTCACTTGGCGACATGAGTAGGCTACATATCCAGCCTTCCGATACACGTCGTGGTTTTCGCCAAGAAAACCTTCAATGCCAGTAGTTCTCTCGTGCCATTAATCATATTTCCTGGAATTTCGGCGAATCTACACGCCCCTCAATGATTGATATTAAATAATGGACAAAACGGTCTCGTAATGATCATTTGACGTTGAAATTCGCCGTCAATTGGATAAACTAGAATTACCGTAACCTAAGTTAATTCCCTGCGGCACAATTTTGACATGACAAACTTTGTTCCCACGGGGTCCATTAAATGAAGAGTCAGACTGATTTAGATGAAGGTATATGTACATAACGCGAAACTGAATAAACATGGAAACATGAACAGCCTAGTATGAGGAATGGAACGCAAATACTTCCTGATCCAAATCGTAACTACTTGCAAATAATACCCATGCTCGTCCAGGTAACCAAGATTCGTGAACAAGGTATATGCCACAAATGTTCCGTAAACATATCAAGGTGAAACATCAAGTGACCTCATTTGTTCTAAACCTGCATTCCTATTTTCGTGTTTTATAATTCAACCATAGAAAGCGACCACGCGAAAATATGTCAGTAAACCCTGATGAGTCGCATGGTTTTGATGTTTGCGCCACTGAAAACGTGAGTTGTATTGCGACCACGCCTGACGAGGAATGTGTCCAAGCACATGACGATCTTCCATGAGAAATCAGGCATTTTACACTGACAAATATGGCCACAGTATATCCCTCTAAATCCCCCAAGAGCTCATTATACCCATGACTCCAGTGGTTCGGATGGACTTGTGTTTTTTTATGTCCATAACATTAGTACATCATTCTGCCTTTTCGCTATAGTTTTTTTTTTCATCTCAATTCATACAATGTCTAATCGCTTAATCTTAAAGCGGCACGCGAGAAATAACCAATTAGGGTCATTTTATCCCCATTTAGTTGGTTGAAACATGGCCAGAAGGCACCAGGCCTTGACCGAGGTCTGCCGTAAAGCCGATGGAGCATGACGGGAGCACTCCCTAAAATGGCACTTTCGGGGCCTGTGCAGGAAGCGACAGAATCAGTTCATCTGCAGTGTGTGCAATAGGATTAAATTGATCGGGCATGAACGAAAGTGGCACAAAACCCGGGATTGAAGCCCTGCCAATGGCCTCAAGCCACGGTTTACTTCACGGATACAGCGGTAATCGGGAGAGGATCGGCGTGCTTCACGCTGCAATGGGCTCAGATTGTGCCGTTTGCACGGCTCCAGTGCTGTATCTCCGAGATGGAGCCGGTGAGCTGAGAGGGGCTGCCAATCCGTCTTTCCCTCGGTGTTCCCGACTGTGTCTTGCAGCCCGCGTCTGAGCTGTGCCCCGTGTGCTTTCCCCTCCGTTCACCCACTTGCTGGCAGTGGCGGTCGGACCGGCGCCTGCTGCAGCAACAAAAAGAACAGCGTGATTCTCTGAGTCATTGGTCCAGCGCAGGAGACGGTGCCTCTGCCATTGGTTGCCGTCAAGGAGACATTGCACGGAGGACACCGTGCTTCTGTTTGATGGCATGCCGCGCCAGGGCCGTGTTATCGGCCAGTTGGATCACTTGTCATCCGTGTACTATATAATGTAGGGGCGGCATATTCAGTGTCGGGACACGAGCGTGCACCGTCTAACTGTAAATGTCACACACAAACGAATCGACAAATTCATTTAGCGGAAACTAGCGCTGTACGAACCGCAAAACCACCGGTGCCGAGGACAATATTGGTGGCCTTCGCACGTCGTACGGGGACTTCCGTACGAGAAAAGAAACAATAACAGCAAAAACGCTGTAGTGTTTGGGTTGCTGCGTAAAGTATTTTGAATTGCGAAACTGGGAACAAAAACAACATCCAGGAGCACGCAAACCCCCGGAAAGTTGATTCGATTATGTGGGATTGTGGGAAGCATGACGACAATGTGATTGAACCAAGGAATAGAGCTGTCATTGCAGACGGGACGGGACACTGAAATCTTATTCAGGTAAAACAAACTGAAAGATAAGATCGATATTAACAGAGATCCGTAACATTCTGTCCTGTCCGCTTTTGTTCTCCGCTAGTAAGATGCTCCTAGATATTTCTGTTTCCTTCCCTCTCTTTCCGAGTGTGCCTTTCTCATGAATGGAAAAACTTATAGATCCCAAACTTCGTGGCTAGAAGAGGTTGTTGAAGACTGCTGTTGACGATCGGATCAGTCGTTCGCGGGCCATGTGCCGATGTTTACTCTATGGTTTTGCGTGTTCTTTGATTATCGCTGGGTAAGGAGCCAGGGAATCGGTTTAATGCTTTCATTGGCAGTGTGGTTAAGGGCGGAGAGGATGCATGTGTGTTTAGGGTCCGAGTTCCTCCGCCTACACACCACGTCACGGAGAGCAAACACTCTCACACTTAACGTCTACAAAGTTCTTCAAGAAAAAAAATCTCACTTAAACCGTGTTAACATCCGCCACTGCATAAAAAGCAGATTTTGAGGGGTAGAAATTCCAGGTAATCAATATGTTGTAAAGATTCGTACATATAACGCAGTGAACCCGCTGCACCTTCCGGGAATTTATTCAACATCGTCCATAGAGAAAATGGAATATGATCGAACGTCAAACTAAGCTCATTAAGATAAATAAGATTCCATGGCTTATTGGACAGGGAACGCACTTGTTCAAGGTAAACTAGATCATATTTCCATATAGTTTACACAAATTTACAGCAGCTGAGAGCCATAAGATTCAAGCCACATAACACAAGACACGATTTGGTACCACTCAGAATTGAGCTGTCAATAACAGGATATGTAGGTTTTTAGGTGCTACAATGGACGTATCAACAGAAACATCTAGGGTGAAAATGAGATTAATGGCATTTGTTGAAGCAGGTGCCATAGCTGCCACATAAATACACATAACAAAACAAAGGGATAGAGGAAGATAGTTAGCATAAATGCGCAATTTTCCTGTGGTAGATCTTCCACGTGACATTTCCAAATATTGCCCGGCCAACTGTCAACTCATCCGGAATAAGTTATGGAGCTTTCCCTCGCCATATATAACTAATCATATCAGTGGGTGCAAGCAAGTCAGGACAAATTTACATTTTCGAACCAGCACTGAAAAACGGAATCCAACAATTCCGGGCGATTGGCAGTCCGGTCCGAACGTTTTAGTTGAAGACGACACTCGCTCGAAGACACAGCCGAATTTCTTGCATCAAGAACCGATTGCTTCAGGAAAAGTACACAAATGTTAAATCAAGTTTGCCCTCCCTGAGGAGTTCTTTCAATTTGAAATTCCGCTCTGGTTTTTATCTGTGTGTCATTGTGATTCAGATGTATTTCAGATGTTGGTCTTTCATCCAGACCAATTTGCATTCGCTGACAACAGTATCAACTTCTGATGAGTCTTACAGGAAAAAATTAACTGAAATGCGACTGAAGAAAGGCGTTCTCTCTTGTGTTTAATCAAAGGAAACTATCATCATTAACGAACGCAAAACAATAGCAGGTTTCATTAACGATTACTTCAGATTCCCACAAGAAATAGTAATTAGTATACAGTGCCACCAATTTAGCTCGAATTACAAGTCAAGCAATTAGATTTGCCAATATCGACTCGACCAATGTGAGGGCCGCAGGCAGGAATATTACTGTGCCACTATCGCATGTAAAAATCTCTTCCCAAGTACACATCATGGAAAAATGCGAAATCGTCCCAGCCATTCCGAGGTATTCGAGTAGGCAATCTGGTCAGGCGTTATTTCACAGCTCACACGTGTGCAATATGATTTATGCAATTATCCCCTGTGCAAGGATTCGCACGGTTGCGCCTCCCACATCGCACAGGCCGGAGTTGTCATTGATTTGTACGGCCCATGCTGTGGCCGGTCGCGCACACAAATGTGAAAAAAACTCAATACTGCAGACGGGTTGCTTATTAAACTGCACATTGTTCAATAATACCGTATATTTTACCACACCATTATATTCAAGTTATTTTCGCAATATCAATGATTGGCCTATCGAAATCAAGAGTTTGTGTTGGAATCGGTTTGGAGATGAAGTGGCAATTGGTATTGCATCACTTTTGACTCAATTTTGAAGCTTTGCACTTCTAAACCTACGACCCTTTCGCAACTGTCCCCGTGGTCATCACGGTTAGCTACACGTTGTAAAGACTGCTCTTCTTGCTGAGAGCAGGAGGGGAGGGTTAAGGTTGAGTCCGTTATATGTAGCCAGACATCAATATTGGAACGCTTTGGAGAATGTGAGACCGCGCCCAGATGGGACATCGACGGGAGAACAGCATCATATTCCCCCCGTATAATTGATACAGTGAAAGTGTCCCATGTCCCGGACTAGCAGAGAGAGAGAGAGAGAGAGCGAGAGCGATGGGTGCGTTAGTCTTCCATCGCTCTTGCCACGTCCTTCCGTCCATTTTGGCGTGTCCGTTATTGCCAGAGCGTGTACGGGGATTGTCGCTACTTCAAATCTTCCCCGTTGGCTGCTGGGACATTCAAAGAATCGAATTCTGAAATGCTATCACCCATATTCATCTGTTACAATTACAGAGCGTTACTTTCTAATTTCCCCGCTGCATCTCTTGAATGGTTTGGCATTTCAAGATTCCATTATTGTTTGGGCACTTCAGTAGGGTGGTTTGGGCTGTTGCACCTCATGACGTTTTCAGCAGCACACTTAGAGCGCTAATACGAGTCTATTGTGTTGTGGGTTCGGGGGACCCCGGAGACAACGCACGCGACGCTTTCTGCCTCTGGACAACAGTTCTCGGGACGTGTGGCGAACGATCACACAAAAAAGAACAAACTGTCTTCACCACGTTATTCGGACAATAACACATTCTCTCACCCACAAATGGACTGTGACGTGCCTGGGGAATCTGTTCACGCCATATAGCGGCTACGTAAGACACGATTGTCCTGGTGACAAGTAGGAATTGGTTAGGAGACAAAACATTGCACTTAGGGGCTGGCTCCCAGTTTACCCATCGGAAAATTTCCTACGCTCCGTTGTCAATCACCAATACGTCTGCAACAAAGAAATCAATTTCTGTTGTTAACGTCCAGGAATAGAGGATACTACAGAAAACCTGTCCCGTAACAATTCTTAGGTGTCGAGAAAAAGCTGAAAATGATGAGCAATTTATGGAATGAAGAGACACACACCATCGCCCACGCCTGACGAAAGCTTGATAACCTGATAACATGCACTAACCAAATGACCGCGGCATTCTCTTCCATGGACAAGCCGTATTACCGGTATCTGAAGGAAAACCAAGCAAGTAATACACTGTACTACACGTAGATGCAACACCAATATGTCACTGTCTTCACCCAAATAATTCCTTCAGTAGTAACCAGGTTATTGCTGTGCCTTCTAAGACAGCCTTAGAACGGTATGGGACCGGAGATGTTTCGACACATCAATCTCCATATTATGGCGTAAATCTGGACCCGGTCCATGAAGAACCCTAAATGAGACATCGTATTTTAAAGGCTCATCGTGCTTCCCCAAATAGCCTCCCATAAATGGAGTGAACAAAAACCATAGCAGTACTTATTGGCTGCGATCCTCTCAACAGGTCGGGGACCCGCGTTAGACGAATGTTTGTCATACAACGGACGGTAACCTAATTTGACCCAGGGCTCTCGGGAATACCACACAGTGCGCAATCAGTGATGATTATACAGGCTCAGTATTGAAAACGTCAATTTCCGCAAAGATTGCACAAGTTTTAGAAGATGTTTTCCAGATCAGGCTGAAAACTCCCCATCACAATACGAGGAGGCAAAATCGGTGTTGAAACAAAACTAGGACGGATCACACGTGTTAGTTATTCGGTCACCTAGGCGTGTGTGTAGTTGGGAAATATACAGGTGCCACCACCAATATCCGCTAAAGGATTTAACACTGATCTATTTGGGTAAATGACACTGTCAGCTGCTTTCAAGAGGAATTAAATTTTGAATGTCGATATTCAGCGTAAAACTGTACTTTTTTTGGGATCACTCGGCTGCAAAACCGGGTCACATAGAGTGCAAATTGGCACGAGGCAGTTCCTCCAACACAGCCCAACGATTACCGCCCCGGTAAAGGGGAACATTTTAGTCGGTGGTAATGACCAGCGGAATGGTAAAAGGTGCAAAAAAATGCCAGGCAGACCCTTTGTTGACAATAGCAACTACTCCTTACAACCAACCACACCTAGCTATACGCTCGGAAGCTCCCACGAGCACTCTTTATTGAAAGGTGGGAGGTCACTGGTCCCGCTCGTGGAGGCCGATGGTGCTGCATCGGGGGAATGGAAGGCTATAATATCCTTGATCGTGTCTCAGCTCCGTGGGTTCACCGTCCACTGCATGAGTCTTTCTCGCGGTGACGAGGTGTCCATACCAATACACCCCCGCTCCTGACACCGATGTAAAGGTCTGTCATTGTCCCACAAACACCGGCCCCAAGAGACATCGCTACATATTTACGGCCTGATTTGTTCTCGGACAGCAGCGCCACGTGAAGGATTTGAGTTATCGTAATATATCTTTCCCTGTCTAGAAACGGGGAAATTTCTTGCGTTTTCTCGTGTCGAAAAGTCGTCATTTTTATCGCGAAACGGGTCGGGGTCAGCTGACCAAATGCTTCTCCTTAACAAATCAGCTGTGTTTAATGCAGCATCAAATTCCAACAGCAAACAAACGGCCAGGTCGGGTTATCAGACCGATCATACGGCCGTCTGTAACCTTGGAGCTCCAAGAGCGCGCCGACGCGTTATGTTGTGAGAAGGCAGACGAGTTCGGTCAGTGTGCAATGCCAACTAGGGCTCGGACTAACATCGACAATACCCGTATCACACTCGATGGCTTTATAAGGGACTTGGCAGTGTTCGCCCGGGGTCTGAACGACCACAGGTCCCTGATCCAATTAGATAAGAATTTGTCCAAAGCTGAACATGTTGATGAGACCGTAATAGATAGGCTTGAGCCCTCCAAAGGGGTTTTGATTGTAGATTTGGGAACACCTCCATCAACGAGTTGGGACGAGGACCATTTCCCAAAACCCCGTGATCGTGGACGCCTCGGGTTGTAATTGAAATGACGGCTTTGTCCAAGGAACTGAACAAAAACCCGTTGTGTCACAAGCGACAACTCCCTAGATGATGGGGAAACACTCGCAGACCGCTGCCGATTTGCCATCGTATACATGAATCACATGATATAAAATCCTGGTGACTATCTTTCGGCAAATTATGTCTGCAATTAGTCATTTCTCCAGATACTAGCCCGATGCTACGGTGCAGCACTACTCTGCACTTCACTGACCCGAATTATCACCTATTTCTATCCAACCCGTTAATTCCAAACTAATGTTTATTAAATGCGCAATATTGCCAGGAAATATAAAACTGCCACTAAAAATGAGTACCGATTCGGTGATAGCCAAATGTGTGTGGTGAATATAAAAATGATTCCTCTTTCATGATTGTCTCAATTTGCGAAGCCATAATCCTTAATGACACGAAAAAACAGCGAATCACCCAGTGTGTGTTATCGCAACACAATGACAGTTTGACGAGTTTCTAAATACCAAGAAATGTAAGGGCTGTTCAGCGTCAGCAATACACCCAAACTGTTCACACCTGATCTAAGTATGATCAACCACGAACCTTCTTCACGGTGTATAAACAAACCGAGTGCTATGCCGCCCCCGAACATGTTTTACCATATATACAATAAAACAAGCTGTGAACTAACAAGCAAACATTGAAAAGCACCAGCGGTGTGTCCCAATGAAGCAGTGCTGGATTCCAGAAACAGCCACCCTGAACAATATTTGATCAGAGACACCGGAAACGGATAGAGCACAATACGGATAGCAAGAACGTAATGTACAGTGTGCCGCTCGCGTGCAAACCTCTTCACCCAGCCCAACAACGCCACAAAGTTGGCCTTTCTCCCATCTGTTATTTTTGTCAAATAAATACCGTGTAAGCGTCAATTCGATCTGAGGTGAGTGATTCACCTCAAGAGCAGAAATCAATCAGGACTTCATTTCCGCAGCATCGTGGTTTCTATACGAGATATTACACTCGCACTCGGAGACATGGCCTGTCATACATGTGCCAGTGCTATAGCACGCCAGTGTCAACTGACTCGTACATAATTAAGGCCAGCATCAATGCCGAGCCACGTCATATAAATCTATTGACCATGTCCTAACAAACGCTGGACGTTTGTCGAAGCAATGTATATTTAATAGATCATTCAGCTTATGTATTGTGCAATTCGGGATTAGGGGCTGAAGTCGGAAAGATCAAATACATGGGCACGGCAGCAAATCAGTTCGTAAAAGGGAGGAAACCCCGTCAGACCATGTATGTGAATGAACTCGGTCGCTTATTTCCGGATATGTTCAAGGCAACAGACTGACAAATGAATTGGTGCATTGCCGAGAAGACTTGAAGGTTGAAGAATGGAGGGTTATGAGGTACGCCTACAAGTCGAGGCGACATGCGACAATACACTTGAACACAGTGTCAAATCATGTAAGTGCCTGTGTTTTGATCACTGTCGTTTGTTCCACGACTGTGATAAATTCAGACCTCAATGTAGTTCCCTGGTTCAACAATCAGGCAATGACACCACTGCATAGCAGAAGATTGGTTTGCCAATTGCACATTCATCATACTTCAGCATGTGCACGTCCCTGCAACGTGTTGCTGCTATGGGAAGTAAATTATGCCTATGCTATCCAACACTGCAAAAGTGAAAAAAACACAGCAAGTTAAATTACTATTATAATATTAATTATTAAAGAGAATTGTTTCGGTGTACATATTTCTGAGAAGCTGTTTGCACCACGTGTTGTGCTCAGACATTATTGATCCACCGACAGCCAGGAAATAAACGAGTCCTTCCGTACGAGGCCCGAGACAATGACGGATCGACCGAGTTTATAGAGACCGACCGCGACTCTAACAGAATACTGGCTAGATGCGTCGATGTGATGGGTGAAAAATCACAACACAGCTTCCTCGTTCATTACCCCCGGGCCAAAACAATAGTCTCGCTATGGATTCTGAAATTAAATCCGGATCTCTCAAAACAAGCAGCGACATCAACCTGTCCCAGTGCTGATAAATCTTACAGAAGCTGTTTTCCCCTGAGCTGCTGGATAGACAGGTCAGTAAACCAGGATGCCAGTCACACAACATCCCTCAGTCTGCCACTCATCAGAGCGTCACAATATTGTATTCACTGGGCTAGGTACTAGCATTCTGGTTATAGCTCATCCAGTGACACCTGCCATTATCCGTGAGCGCACCGCAAGAACAACTCTGACACACGAGGAATGATGTAGCAGTCCATTGAATCTCTATATAAATACATCTTCATTAACTATTCGAATGCATCTACCACATCAAAGTTAAATATGCATCTTATTTTAACACGCTACAACAAGGAGCTCATCAAAGCTACGCGCAAGGCATTTCACAACACGCAAATGTCTCGCGTTTATTATGCATGAGCTCCGTGCGACTTTGTGACAAAGCAGATGGATATCTATTCATACACAATATGAGCCCCATCCATCGATATCAATAGTGTCAGATGACCAACTTTATGATGTATGACTCTATTTCAGTACCAGTCATTTGAACACCATCTTGTGATAGGCAATAAGGCAGCAGAAAGGAGCCGCCGTAGAGCGCCGATGTATTACTGAACTAGTCGTCCTTGTAATTGCTTCAGTCTATAGCAGAAAAAAGGACATTTATCGGTACTGTGCAGAAGTCAGAAGCTTCAAGCGACAAATCTCCACAAAGACAAAAACTCACGTCAAAGCGCTTTCGGTCTTAATGATTCTTGCTGGATTCAAGAAAAGAAGTTTCTGGCATAGCATGCAACACGTAACGGCAAAACAGCCAAGTCATGCCACGGAGGAGGAATAATGCGATCTGGCAAGACTGTCTCATCTACTTCTGTGCTCCAGATACAATAGAGAATACTTCGTGTTGAAGCTTGCAACACCCACACATTGACTGCGGGATAAACCTTTCGCACGTTCGCGGATACTGGTTCTCACACCGAGCCGGCCTGGGCCAACTGTGCCGGTCATAGATCTATTTGTTGGTGAGTGTTTATGTGTAGACGGTTTTATTTCCGCAGATCATTGCTTCAGACCCCCTCGGGACCAATGCTTTTACGAAAATCCCTAAAACCATATACATTCTATTAGGAACGGGACATAACAAAAATTCGGCAAGCTGCAGTATTTATAGTGAAAAGGAAGCGCCCAGCTGTGCAGGGGAAGGTGGCGGGTGTATATCACGTTTTACGATGGTTGAATCAAGAAGTTGGAAAGGGGTCATTTACGGTTCGTGATGAAATGTGCAGTATGTTTTCGCAATGTCTGGATGTAATTCCTGTCAACACACCCACATCTGTCGATCATGAAATACCTATCTGGAACCATCGTGTAATTCCCAAGGCCAAACACAGCGTATCCAGAAGTCTGTGCGAGTTCCGGCGACATCAGCACCTAACTTTTATGGATCCAATACTTGAGAACTTCTGTGTTTGCATGCTCCCGATATCTGAAGATATGTCATTGGCTTCGGCCCGTAAAACTCATGCGGACCATGCTTACAAATATTGTTGAACAAATTTGTCAAAATGTGACAGGAAGATATTAACCACATCTCAAACAGGCCACTTCACGCGTTCAACAGCATAGAATGTTGAAATCTTATCTACAGTAGTCAGCATAAATAGCAGACGTTCACATTTCTGTTCGAGCACGGATAGCGATTTCCAATGAAAAAATTTTATATGGAGAAGCGTTTAGCGAATATTCTGCAAATACTTCAAGAAATTGACTATGGCCGCTTGAAGCCCTTCTTTGTTCTCTGTGATATCTTAGATAGGGGGCTATAAATGCCCACACAAAGGACTGGTCGGTACCAGCTCGCTCATCCGTTCACGAGAGTACTCGTGTGCTAAAATATCCGTCCTCACTCACCGTCTTTGTTAGGGGTGATACTTCATGTTACCAGACATCCATTGGGATGTGGGTGGGACATTTGGCACGGAACGACTCATCCATATACGACAGTATACTCAAAATAGTGGCCGAGCAATGATTCCTTCATAACTGACAAGATCGAAACAAAACGTCGATTAACATTAATAGGTTCTCGGAGAATGGGTTATTATCACATGGCGGAGATGAGTAAAACTTCATGTAGATCCTACATGATCTGCACACGGATATAACTGTCTGCAGCACTACTCTGATCGATTCATGTCTGTCCAGGCCATATATGCGAGTTCATCAGTAGTCGCTCGTCCGTCATCCGTGAAACACTCCAACTAAATGAAAATGAAATTCACACCAGGGTTCCAATCATGTCAATAATTTCCCCCAAGATGTCTGGTAGAAGACAAAAACACGTCGACTCAAGCTTTAAATAGCTCTAATATTTATATTTTTCCTTATGTTGAATTATGTCGATCCTCACGAAAATCCTCATGGAAGAAATGACAGCAGTCTGCTGCTCGAATATTGCCGTCGATTAACTATCGGTGTTCATTATGGAGTTCCGTCAAAGTATGGGGAGCTTCAAGACTCGGTTCTCTTCTCGTGGATGTTTCAGAAAATACTCTATCTGCAATTAATCGATGGGGACATTATACCGGAACCGACGTAACTTATACGGGTGATTCTCAGATCTATACCACCTTACATTTCTACTCAGGAGCAGGCAATCTCCTATATTATCCATTATCATCACTAATTGTTTGTTCGTAAGACATGTCATCAATAGGCATCAATATGCATGTCTATGATTGGATATTTCCCAGACCAATGTCCCAGTTTATCAAGAACATGAATGACCTTGTTCAGGGGCACCTGCCAAAGCACCTGTAATGATTCAGGTTCATCATTACAGCATTGTCCACCTTAGCACGACAACTCACGTAAGGCAATGGGCAATATATGGCGCAAACACCACGACAGAGGCGACCTACTTTGGGTCTGTCTAATGAACAGCACTCCCTCTGACAGATGGAGATTGAGGGTTGTATGACCAAGGACAGGACATAATTACACTTGCATCTGACCTTCACGTTTCCGCGTGCCTGACTATGCTCCTACATGTATCAGCAATGGCGCAAATATAGCTTTTTAAGAAAACAATTATTATTCGAATTACGTAAAGTTCATTTCTCTCTATCACACCTTATGACAGGACTGATCAGCATTATTCACACTGATGATTAACTTAAAAATTTCACGCAATCTTGATTAATAAGCAATACGGCCTGAATAGGCGCATCTATTTTGTAGTTTGAATGAGTTGCACATTTTTGCGCTAATTATTGGCATTGCAGCAATTAATTTGAAATGTAAGCGGATGTAACTCTAATAATCACATAAAATAATGATTAGTGTTGATCTTCTAAGGGAAATGCGTGTTCTGGAGTTTTGCGGATGGATATCCCGTGTATTCCCGGCAGAACCGTCTCGGAATACATGGCAATGTTTGCATTTGTAAGGGCGGCAGTTTAACAGGTCTCCCACGACGCCGCGAACCAGAGATTTCCGGGATGCGCACAAATGCTCGGGTGTTAGCCATCACATTAAACAAGCATTTATCATGTTTTTGACCGGCGACTTGGCATCTGAAGATATGTGGCGTCATTATCTCTTATGTCACGTCACGATAAAGCCCGGGAAGCATCTATATCTATCCCAGTTTCTCCCGTTCCCCTCCTCGCCTTCACCCGATGCTGAATACCTTGCTTGTTTTCACGGGTTTTATCGAGTATGGTTTTAATTTTGCTGCCGAAAGGGTCTTACTAAAGAGCCTGATATCGGTTCTTGTACCGCGTTATCGACAAAACACTATGCCTCTAACATGTAAGAGCACCATCAATACGGTACCATAGGCCGCCAGTTTTAGATGGAATGTCGGTAATTGGCAGAATTGTGTTTATCATGGGCATCTCGCGTGCACCAATTTGGTCCATGAACTTTGGAAATTTATATCGTTCAAGATATAAAGGAAGGCAAATTGGTCGCTCAGGAGTAATGTACGAAGCTGGACCGGAATAACCCTTGCTTATTTATTTGACCAAGTCTTTGGTGATCTGACCTTTTTGTGTTCTTAGAGAAGTGAACGGCGGGAATCTAGCCAGGCTTATTCATCATCCCGCTCTCGGTTCTAAAGTCTGCGTGTCGTTATGGCACGAATCTCATTCAGTCGGATGCCTGTCACTGTTCGTCTGACAAAACCTCGCCTCAATTAGCGCTCTAAACCAGGTGGTCAAATAAAGCAGTGCCTGCAAGGGGGCAGACCGGGATCAGACAGCGGGATCTCTCCAGAGGCGATGTCTTCGGATCAATCAAGCTCCGAAATGCTACACCGCTACATTCCTTGAGGCTGATTTCTTGTCTTTGCATGACTGATGGCTTACAACCGTGTGGCCTGGGTCGATGGGGGCTTTGCTCTATGTGGTGTAACACTCGGGACCAGTACAGATTTCATCACATCCACAGGGCTGAAAGCAGCCAGGTGCCCGCATGAGATATCATCAGGTATTGCAATAATTCCCTTTCCTATGGATAAGCAAGTATTGCATTTTAGGAGGGCCAATGCGCACCTATATATGAGGTAACCCGATTGGAGTATTTTCTTTGGCCGAGTCTGTTGGTACGGCACACCTTGCGTAGGAAGCTCGATACCCTCCAAATCAAAACATTTATTCCACGTGCTGATATTTTATCTGTGGAATTACACCCACGGTCGCTCTAAAATAATATACAGGACATTCATGTACCGTGATCAATAACATTATACAGTTTCTGACGATTAATGGGTTGATTTACGATAACGCAGTCATTTTTAGAGCAACAAATTATTTACTTAAATAGGATAAGGTTTTTTTTTCCCTCGTCAATGATGTTTTCACTTTTGCATAAAGTGTTGGCATATGCACTCCATCGTGTTCTCGATTGAATTCATATACACGATATTATTTGAGATAATAATGATAGGTACCAGCTATGTTTTGTCAATACTTGAGTCAGGAGAGCCAGGTATGAAGGATCTGACCGGTAGTGTTGTAGTCCTTGTGAGTGTAAACTTCAACACATGTCATAATTTGGACATATAGAACAGGTCAGAGAATCGTGGCACCGAATATATTCCCCACAAAGCATTGCCTCTTTTCCAATATACATGTACCTCTCGTAGGTACCAGAGAATGAAATTTTGAACACATATCTTGCCACTTATGTACATAAGAAACACGACCCGAATCCCCGCTATAGACGCGGAGAAATTGTCCCCTTCACTCCGGCAGTTTGCTATATCAATTTGTAAAGAAATGGAGGGGATAGACGGACAATGTATTTCCCAAGTAGTGTCCCATAGTTTATTTCCATTTTGAAAGTGGGGCTGAGGATAAATGGGGATGGAGTCGATAGCATAAATTTGTTATTTATGTAGATGACACAGCAGTGTATGAGCGGGAGATATTGGTCCTTATTGACCTCCATTATCTGCAATATTCCCAATTCACTGCACCCAGCGCCCTCATCGGGAACCAACTGACATTGTATTTTCCCCAGTTTGCCTCCGGGTATTTCCCCCCACAGCCAGATGCATAACACACTGACGTCTAATGTAGAGTAATGGACCGAATGATTCGCAAAGTTGTAATGTTTTCGTTTGAATTAGTAGACACAAATGGAAGGCTGTTACCGGTACATACATAAGTAACCAGGAGAATATGACGATGAATGACCATCGGTTTGCAGTGATATTTGTTATGAAGGGTAACATAAGCTGATAGTTGTTGTATATCAAAGCAACAATATGCTGTGCAGTTCTCCGTTTTGCAATGTTTTTTCTGCAATTGTTACACGAAGTCCATATATCATAACCTCGTTCAGTGTTTCGCGTCAAAACATTTATACAAACCAAATAACAATGAATAACACCGGGTAATCTGTGATGCTAAACATACCTACATGTACGTATTCTATAGACTGACTCACATCGCTATACACAGCTGTTACTAGACTCCATGACATCCCATACATTGAATCAAGCAGTACATAATTATTTTACAATGAAATTTCCATATAAATATATATATGTTAATTAACAATGTTTAAATGTCCCATGCTGGTTGGGTTCACTGCTGTCGTATTTACGGTTACTGGAATACAGGGCTATGTGTGTGCAAAGTCGTGTCAACTATTGATTATGAGTTTATCAAGTGACACCTCGATAGTGAAATCCGCATATATTTGCCTGTGTTTCAGGTGCGAGTGACACACGGC
Source organism: Terebella lapidaria (assembly GCA_949152475.1). Classification (NCBI taxonomy): domain Eukaryota; kingdom Metazoa; phylum Annelida; class Polychaeta; order Terebellida; family Terebellidae; genus Terebella; species Terebella lapidaria. Next base: position 10,959,520 of record OX424555.1, on the reverse strand, counting down.
AAGGACTCCTGCCAGGCTCCTTGTGACCAACATACACTATTGACGGCCTGCAGCAGATGTTATTTTCGGAGACTACACTCAACGTGTGAAAAGGTGAGAAATCTGAATCCGAGAGAGGATGATTGTAGTTCGTAGTCAGAAACAATAACATTTTCAGTACCGCTGTCGATGGCCGTCTCCTAAGAGTGATATGTACGAATTACTATGGTTAACTCGAGATGGTCGTGTCGTCGTTGGTAGTGTCATCAATTGATTCGTCAATATCAGTGCATCTATGTAAGCAATATCTTCATATTACACATGTAGTCGATTGTGGGTCATGTACTAGAATGTAATAGAATACATCATGTGGATATATATGGGTGATTTTATGGGGCTGAAGGTCACATGAATCCATACGGTCGCATTTAGCGGAGACCGGCTGACAGTCGGAAGTCTCATCTCGTGCTGCTATCAGCGCCCACTCTGAGAGTCCTCGTGGTGTGCACTTTCAGTTTCTGCTCATTACTTGCCAGTCAGACAGACAGGGTTCTGCGGCCGGTCTGGTCCAATCTGTCGTTGTGTCGTCTGGATTTCACACGTGGCCGCACTCACGTTATCTTTGCTCCAAGGAGACACGCGCCCACGCGGTTCCCCGAGTGACCGTGAGCTGATTAACTCCCGATTGCCCGATCAGGCCGCAGGAGAAACCTCGACGTGTTTTTCGTCACTTTGTTGTATAAGTAGAAGTGTCACCAACAACATGAAGGGTATGGGGGATGACTGGCGCCTTGTGTTGCCAATTATTTCATCCATGTACACGTCGATGAAAGAACGTAGTGTCCACCGCCATTATGTCATAGTCCCAACAATCAATTCTTCAAATGTTACAAACGTCCCCCTGTCAGCACTGTCTCACTGCAATTCTCCTCCTTCTGTTGGCTCTCGACCAGGAGCAGTCAGCGTTAACGCCGTCAGCCTGCCTCTACAAACCTCAGAGTGGCGATATTTCTGTGTGGGATTTCTATTTTGGTGAGGGAAAATATGGATACACTTTGGGTAAACGTGAACACTAGTAGTCAGTCTTGAAGGTCAACAGTAAGACTACCATGCATGAACAAACAGTGTTTAGTTGATGACTGTGGTTAGTTGATGACGCAAGCGAATAAGAACAAGCAATTAACCAAAAGGCATGCTTTAAATAATATAGGCCTACGTTATCAAAACAAACGCTATCGTCAATATATGTACATTAGGCAGGTGTCTTTGGGCATGTGAAGGCGTCAATTCAATGAGCCAGTGAGAATTTTTATACGAATTTTGGTACATATCGCAAATATCAGCAATATATATTCCATCCGTGTGTATTATTGCTATCCTTGGATTCCCCTCCCGTCTGTCGCTTTTCCTTCCTGTTCGGTGACAAGGACATGTAATATTATCTGCCGCCTGATATCCACAGTAGGAGATGCATGGAAGGCTTAGTGTCGGTTAACCCAAGGAACCCGACGACATCAGGGAACATGCTGAAAGGATTACGTCATTGCAGGTTACCTAATGTGATATGGGATAATCGTGGGATAACGAGACGGACTTACAAGTGTCTAAAGGGGCGATGTTGTCGCATGATTCTCGGCGTAATACTTATCGAACATACTGAAGCGGAAACCGTACAAGGTGAATCCAAGAGATGTCCCAAACACGAGGAGTTTCAGTTTTCATGTCGGATTTCTATCCTCCGTGTTCTATTCGTTGATTTTCCAATTGTACATTTGCACGCTTAGTTTGCAATAAACAATGCGTCCTTTCACATCCATATAATTCGGAAATATGCATTATTATGATGGATATTGTTGGAAAACAAAACATATTTGCCCGGGTTAGTGTGACCTGAGAGGCATGTTCCTCAATAATTGACAACGTAAATATTCCCATCACCCGCCTATGGAGTGGCGTTCATTAGCACAGTAATGAAACAAGAGTGCTCGCACTTGCTTCCCAATTACACGAGTCCCGTCCCTCATCCACCAATACCGTCAACTTCGTTTGTATTTTCTCATTCTGGTCCACTCAGTTGCTTCATCACGAGCAGTGTAACCATGGTCCCGTTGTTTTTTGTCACGTGAAAATTAGCATAGTGCGTTTATTTTGGTCAATATGCGTGCGTTATTAAGGTGTCGCATTCCGTTATAATTATAAGCAATTTATTTTGGGTGTATTTCGAAATTATATGTTGATAGTTTGTTCTCCCATTTATCGAGTGACTGTTGTATTTTCAGATCTGGTGACCTACGATCGTCGTCCATTCTACATCACATGTAGGACCGGGGAAGATTATACTTGGCTCGGAGCATGTGAGCAGGCAATCATCCTGGACTTCCCGCCGTGTGAGACATCAGGGATACTGAGGTGACTAGCTAATTGGCGAGAGGAATTAGACGCCATTCTTGGATACGTATTAACCTCCTGTGGCTATATAGGTAGATCATCTGTCCTAGTGTGAACTTCTATCCTCCTTCGAGGCTGAACAACTGGACACCTAAGACTCACCATCAGGCGGTGACACTCGACCGGCCGTTGACTCCATTCTGCTACAGCATGTTCAAGTTCCATAAACTTGATACTGAATGCTTTATGGACACTTGGAGGAGAACGAGTCATCTCGGGCGTCATACGAGAGTCCCTGGTACAGAGAGAACGGTCTGTCTCATAATGCCAGGCTGCCAATGAGTTAATGTCACTCAAATAGGGCCTCACTGGACACCGCTGTAGCTAATACGGGCTCTGGTGGGATAGCCCCGGAGAGGGCTAGGCTACGACTCCCGTCGGAGACATACACCCCTAAGTGACCCCGGGCTTCTGGGGTTGGACCCTCGCTTGCAACACTGTAGACAACCAACGGAGAATTAATCGCACTTGAAAGCAGATGCGGGAGAACTGTCGATACTGAAGAAGTGCATAGGTCACTACTGGAGAGCCCCTCAAACTCACGACCGGTGTTCGTGTGCTGCAGATTATCGGAGACAGAAACAATCGTGCTCATGCATCCGTCCACGTTTTTATCAACAGACAGCCTGAGTGGAAACATTGACTGTACTGTAGCAAGTTGAAAACTGCCGTGATTTGTTTGTTGTTTTAATCAATCAAGCGGACTACTTTACATGACGTCGTCACAAACGTGCTACTTCTAACTATAGTGTATTGTTTACTAGTTTCTCCCCCTCTCTGTGTGACAGAACAATATATAACTTCAACGCTCTCTAGATAGCCGAGACTCAGCAGGCAAATAGTTTATTGATTATTCTTTTAAAGGACACTAACAAATCAGTTACTTGACTCGAGGCGTGAAATGAAGACTGCCAGTGAAAGTGGATAATTGTCTCCAGATACAAACCACAGTGAGGTGAGAAAACGAACACATTTCACAAGCATGGCCGTGCTAGGAGATACAACCACTGCCAACATGACGGTGGACTTGGGGATGGAGAACGCCTCCATGGGCTGGGACAACCAGACTGTTCTCTACCTGGACACAGACTCCAAGCTGAAGCAGTTCAATATGTGGTACCAGACCATCCACGGGTACGTCAGTATCGTCGTCTGCATCTTTGGCATCATCTCCAACATCATGAACATTATGGTTCTCAACCACAAGAACATGGTCACCCCGACAAACTACCTACTCTCGGCACTCGCCATTGCAGACATGCTGACAATGACTTCGTATTTGCCTTACGCCACGTACTTCTACTGTGTAGCAGTGCTTGATTCCAAGTACCATCACCCCAAGGGATGGATTGTCTACTTGATATTCAACACAAACTTCATCATAACGTCTCACACGATTTCGATGTGGTTAACAGTTTCCCTGGCCGTATTCCGCTACATCGTTGTCTGTCACCACACGCTCGGTCCAAGGTTATGCAACATGTTTAGGGCCAAAATAACGATCGTTGCGGTGTTGGGGGTCACAATTTTGTTCTGTGTACCGAACTACGTGCTCCACACGCCCGTGCAACTGGCGCACGGTGGCTATTGGTTCGACTACTTCGGTTTCATCACGGAATTTCACAAAGTGTTTAACTTTTGGCTATTCGGCGTGGTGCTGAAGGTGGCACCGTGCGTTCTGCTCACGGTATTGAGCAGTCTGCTGATTCACGCCATGCACATCGCCGACAAGAAGCGTCAGCGCCTTAAGTCGCAGGGTAAACGCGCAGAGAGCGAACGCACCAGCGAACACAACCGTACCACTGCCATGCTGGTGGCTGTCGTCCTGTGTTTCGTCATTGCTGAGCTGCCACAGGGCATCCTGGCCTTTCTGAGTGGCGTCGACGACAATATCTTCTATAACGTCTACATGCCACTCGGCGACATCTGGGACATCATTGTGCTAATCAACAGTGCTGTCAACTTCATCCTGTATTGTATTATGAGCAGACAGTTCAGGAATACTTTCAAGGAGGTTTTCCTGCAATACTGCCAAAAGGGGATGCACAAAACTCCCAACGGTGTCCAGTACAGTTCAATAGAGACAAAGTCAACCAAACTCTAGACACTTCATAGGCATCGGTCGATATGTTTCGTGGAGTGACGGCTGTTTCACTTTTTATACTATACATTGTAACAGTGTAGGTGATTACTTGGGAAGGCAGACAATTCGGGATTATAGTAACAAAATATGTAAATAGGAATCTGTGCCGTTGGGATTACGAAATGTCAGTCCATGAAAACGATATTAAGTCCGATCCATATGAAGTCCCATTTCTGTGAAGGACGTTGCCCTAAAATGATATGGCATTTGTTCAGATGTGACACTTGAAAGTCAATTTACATAAAAGGGGTTAAGCTCCGGGAAAATTGCTTGACACCATTTGCCCGAAACCAGACAGTTGTAAGTTGTTTCCTTGGATGACTTATGGCACACATTTCCGCGAGTGGCATGATTGAACAAGAGTCCATGGAACTGAGCACAATGAAACCATCCTTCTTGTAGACAACCTTTTGTATCAACATACGTGTGTAAGTATGATCACGGTAACGATGTCAATTCATGTTCCCACAAAATACCGAAATCACACCTCAGTGCAAATATATCTCGCACGTACTCGATCATCTACAACATCTCCGACTTACAGCACCGGACTTTGACATCAGAGCAAGAAAAGTGCATTATTAATTTTGTCACTTTCACCTGTAATATTTGATACTTGCAATGTAAGAATAATCACTATTCCGACATTGTATACTATCAACACATATGTTCGTTTAAATTGTATTCCTGAAACACACAAGCTTACACTTATCAACATTAGACATCCACAAACGTACTGTATCAAACGAATAAGATATCAGCATCAACATAGCAGGGCTATGTTTCTGTGTGCGTTTTTTCTGAAAAAATTAAACCTGATGAATTTCGCAAGGATAGTTCAACTAGTGAACGTCGAATTTTAATGAACAAGAATAAACACTTGATTTCCTGCAGACCTTACTGTTGTTTACTTTGGAGTTGAACGTGCTGTAATAATTACACATCTATATTGTACATAAAGTACTGTAAATGCATCAGTATCTATATATTATTATGTTTTGTTATAGTTATTTGCATGTGACTATATGGCTTGGGTAAATTATGGTAAATGACATCGTAGTCAAGTGTTGCGTACAAAGAATCATGTGATATAAATAAATTCAAGTTGATTGAAACTAGTGAATTGTGTTTTTTTAACGTCTCATCCGACATACAACGACGATGGCCATATAAAAATTTTAAAATAGAAAACTGAACACTAGATATTCGAACTGGCATTAGAGTATCAGCCCATTAGCCAATTCGATTTACAGAGACAACTAATAGTATTGTACAACCTGCTCTAGCAGTATAAGACACTATATTTGTACATTTCAAATCTTACAGAAATATCAATTTTGCAATGCTCATGTCATCAACACTGGTCCCGATACCCTCAAGCAATAATCCACACAATAAGAAAGACCACTAGTGTGGTTGGTGTAAGAAACCTCATATGTGGCGAGTATAGGACCGGCGGCGATTCTGTTTTATGTGAGAGTGGACGGTGGTACTATGGAAGATCAGTTTGTGACCACGAGTGTCCTCCAAGTGTCAGCGAGTACCTATCAGAATACTCCCTCGGGGACGACAGAGAACAAATTGACTCCTTTCTCGTGTGGACAGGCAGTATTTTAGGGTTTTCTTCTCTTTAAGCGAAGCATTCAGAGAACGTCACGCCCACTGCCGGACCCGGTAACAACGACCACGGTCACCCCCGCGGTCTTCAACTCACACTAGATTCTCATGAACACGTATAGATGCAAGCGCTAGTACGCCCAAGGCTCAACATCGTTAGTCTATTGACACTGCATATCATAATAGCATAATTGTTCAGAGTATACATGTACATCTCGATCATCTATGTGAGCTTCATATTAAACTTTGCAATACTGCATGCATCAGTTTCTACGTAAAAACATAGCAGTATCTCATCCATGGGTGTACAAGTCAAAATAGTGACGGAGACACTAGCAGGAGACACGCAAACATGATATGTCATTGCTGAATGTAACGGCATTCATCACAATGTCCGGAATTCTTTCCACGAACACGACCAGACTGTTTCCGAGCTGTCTAACTTGAAATGGGACTTCTCTGTGTCTACACGTATCAGTGTGTGCTTCAGGGGATTCACCCCATGATAGCTACGGAAACGCTATCAATCTCGACTGTTGTGTCCTGATATGCGACATGTCACTTTTTTCCCAGCGTTGAATTGAATACCATACCCCTTTTACGGGCTTCTGTAGGGGGTATAATTTAATGCATCAGGATTTGTATTCAATTGCCTACGAAGTTTAATTTCCATCATTAGTTCCATCATTTTGGGGTTTTTTTCCCCAACGAGAGTGTCAATTGCTAGTGGAATGCATTGCGTATGTTCGAACAAAGTATATTTCCATGACCTGGGTAAATAGACTGACAGCACAGACTGACGGTTTATTGATGATGTAGAATCATTAAATATTCAGTGGCAGTTCAATAAATATAGTAATTAACCAAACCATATAGCTTTCGATGGCCAGAAATTAATGTGATCGTAAACGTAGGTACATCAGATATATCTTCAGTTTTTAAACCCGAAAATGATTTCGGTTACTCTTCCGCTGATGGATTCAGTGCGTATCATCAAATTATGATATAATACTCGAGATTTTCATAAATACCTCAACAGATTTCCATAACAACATAACCTCTTATGTATATATCTAGGATTTACGTAGTGACCATAACAGTTTACATCACAGCATTAGAATATGATACTTTATGTAAGATTGACATAGTTAGCGCAATGTTCAATTGAATATGCCTGTTATGTGGTAATTCTTGGTATAGAAGATCCGTTGGATATATACGAGTTATTCAAAATCGCCCCAATTTTTCAGATAACTGTGCGTCATTCCATGATGCAGGGACATTTTGTCTAGATATATCGTAAAGCTTAAGGCAGGCAACTTTCGTCGTGACATTTTGCTAACACAAAGAGTGGCTATAATTCATTTACCTCCGCGACGGGCTGTTCTCTGTCGTGGAGTCAAACACTTTAGCCGTCTGATAGTCTCCTCCACCCTGGCGTAAGACTCATTATTGCAATACATAGACGTCTATTAATAACGCGTTTATACCCTCCTGTCGTTCGTAAGACAAGTGACGCTGAAATGGCCGCCATGATTGCCGAAAGCTTTTAGGACACTGCAATCAACACCGATGAAAATAGTTCGAAAAATACAGGCAATTTTTTCTTCAGCTTCCACAAGAACAATTATCTTACACGTGCTGTGTGCATGTAACATGCCATGCCATTCCAAACAACACACTCAACTCACAATAATGCATTATGATGGGCACTGGAATGCAATCACAGACTGAACCCCCCCCCCCCCCCCACCCTTCCCTCGACCACTCTCGTTGCAATGTACCGACAGAAGTCACAGAATATGACCTCCATCCCTACTAAATTCTTAGCTGCTTTTACTCAACCTGTCACATGGAGAGTAGGAGTCAGCAGTTCTTCCCATCTCATTGCACCTTCAATTATTCTATTTCAATACAGAAACTTATAACTCATCAAAGACGAGAACATGCACTTGACAGGGCGGAAATGAGGGTCATTCAAGTTATGCACACGCCGTAAGCAGCCAGCGACATGAATGAAACTGGAAAATGTCAGGAACATCAGATTTAAATGCATTTGAACTTGTGCGAACTGTGAAAAGAAACACACTTTTTCTTCCAGCTTATGTCGCTGAGCACTCCTCTGTAAAGTCACCCGTGAATGGTGGTAATGACGTGGAATGTTCACGTCTATACAAAGTAGAGACGCTATTGGGAATGAAAGCATCATCCTTCAAAATATTACATAAATTGATATAAATTATATGTAGATATGCATATTAGGATTAGTAGTATATGTACACGTATGATACCAGAAGTATTGAAGCTATAATCACTTTTAGAATTGACAAAATGTATTTATTCTGCAGTAGCTTTGTTTTTTCTATAGAATGAGAAAAATCGTAAAAATTTGGGTCTGAAAATGTGTATTACGTGCCTAAATTGAGTTGCCAAATCAAGATTCAAACTCGTGCCAGTCAATCTCTTTATCATTTTTTTCCTCAAAGCGGCCCGCCTTAAGGGCGAGATCTACACACAGTCTCATGACGTCATTGGTATTTGTCTAGATACTATGGCAACCGGCAATGTAGACAGGCCGATCATTCTCTATCCATTGTTTTCATGCACGATTAACGGCAATTTTCTAAGTATCTGTTGTCGAACTGTGCATATTTCCTATATATTCCTGACTATCTCGAGATGTACTTTCAAGTTTGCGTGACAATCAAAAATGCCAAATATGGCTGATTTTAAAATTGATTCAAACTTTAAAGACATGTAATATCGAAACAATGCTACAGTACCGATTTCTCACCAAAATGCTAGCACACTGGACCTGGAATTTAGCACGTGCTAGCCCAACTTCGCCTGACCCTAGCATCGTGAGATTTGATGATACCATTGTGTGTGCGAGCATCACCCAAATACTAGCATTGCTTCTTGACACTGTGGCTCGCATATGCTCACAAGCACAAGGTCGAGTGTTTTTAGACAGTCTGTATTGTGTACATCGTATGGGCAATAGCAGTGTTTAAGTTCAGTTCATATTAGAGTATTTGCATCCGAAATAAAGGATACACGCATCTGTGCGAGACAATGCTCACCTGTTCAACTAAGACGGCTGCCTGATACGTTGGCATCACGCCCACTGGACGCATAGTGCGAGTTGATGCTAGCATCAATTCGCACGTAATCGTACGGGCTCGCAAATAGCACATATCACTCGCATGGCTAGTGAGGTTATGCGAAATCGGCCCTGTATTGATCACTTCGATGAGGATAGCGGACACTCGACGCCCAATATATTATGCTGAATAAGTATTCCATCTAATATACCACAATACATTTTCCCAAAAAAGTTTCATCATGATATACAACAGGATATACACAGGTTTGAACTGAAGTTCTCATCTTAGGTTGCAACGCCCAATATGCTGAATAATTATTCCATCTAATATACCATACCATATTTCGCAAAGAAATCACATCACGTTGTACAACAGGATATACACAGGTTTGAACTGAAGTTCTCGTCTTGGGGTGCAACGCCCAATATGCTGAATAATTATTCCATCTAATATACCATACCATATTTCGCAAAGAAATCACATCACGTTGTACAACAGGATATACACAGGTTTGAACTGAAGTTCTCGTCTTGGGGTGCAACCAACAGATTACTTTCATTGTCCACCCTTAATTGTGTCTTTACGGTCAAATCACTGGAACAAATTCCGACGAAGTCCTGGTATCAACAACACTGACATGTAATAATTGCTGGGATCTACGTCCAGGGTACTTGGAAATAGCAAGGTTTTGTTGCTAAATTGACAATTTAGTAAAACTTCGGTGAGGTGAGTGTTCTCGTACTTTCCAATATGAAATAACGGGAATAGCCCGAATAATTTCCAGATGGTATTTTACCAATATGCATTTTGACCGAATCAGTTGTGAACACACAGTTCGAGCTAACTTTTGATTTGGTTATATAGAGGGTATTGGTCTATGTCTATTACAGTCCGCAGAGGCAATATATATCGATGATTTTTCATTGGACTTTACATGCGTTTGCAAATGTCAAAAATAATGCTTCACTAAGAAAGGTAACAAAGAATTGCCGCGGAAAGTTAGCAACCGGTACTAACTGGGCATATAACACCTGATAATCTAGGGCCCACCATTGGCCATTACCTGGTCAATAAAATACGAGAAAATTTCTATCTGGTTAAAAAGGGGGCGGGGATTCATGCCCGGGATTTTCATCAAATATACCCGAGTAAAGGATGGTGATATTTCATATACATCCCTTTCACATGTTATTTTCTAACCCAGATAAACTTCCTTTATCATATCTACTTCTTATATGATATCACTCCTGAAGAAACAATGTATAATGCAAAGGTAAGAATTCGCTATGCAAGAACACCCAAATATCCATGTTTCCAATATTCTTACGTCACTAATAAGAATTCACGTCTTTGGTTTGCCTATAAAGACTTGAAATGGTAAGACTGCATTTATTCATTATCAACAAATGGATCTCGGGAAATGTTCCGTAACGGTTTTATAGAGAACGAATGGATCCTACGGGGAGACTATAATGACTCAAATCTTGACAGACTGGATATTTGTGGGAGCAAGCCACACCACCGAGACAGGAACTTGATGAACACTTTGCGGAAAGGTTCATGGAAATAGACGAGGGCCGATAACGCTTTTATGCTGCTCATAATTACTAATATTTCTTTAGCATTCCTTGACAACGAGTTCCCTTTCTGGCTCGTTTGCACACGAACTCAGCTTGAATTTCCATCAATCTGCCGTAAAAATGTCATTTACAGTACCGTTCACTCCATCGTAAAACTAAACATTCACAAAAATATGTCAATCTAAGGAGTCATCGGATGGCAGAAAGCTTTTAGCGGTTCCCAAGCGATACAACACTGAGGTGTTCTATACCCCGTTATGGATTACATCACGTCTGGGGATTAGCCCCGTCTAAACATCAACTTTCTCTCATTGAAAGAGGTAGCTTGAGAAACGTTTGATTTCTTGTACAATGTTTATTCCTTCGGCCAAGAGTTTGATGATTTTACATAATATCAACTTCTTTATTTCAAATTATGTTGACATTTCTTCAATGAATAATGTCATCCACGGTGACCATCTTGCATTATAAGACGCTAATGCCTGGTGAAATGAACGATGACCGTCTTTAAATTGCATAATACCTAAGCCTGGATTATATGACAAAATACAGCATACATGTTCGATATTAATTACATAGAGCTAAAACATTCCTTGGAGATGCCCAAGCATAAATTGTTTATTCCAAAATCAACAAAAATAACATGACTGAAAAATGACTGCCTAGTTACTCGTTAGGACTTTTTTTTACTCGTTTGGATGTTTCGGAAAATCTAAAATCTACATTAGGTTACATATGTGGACTTTGAAAATAATGTAAAATGTGTGTTATTTCATACATGGTAGCAATAACAGACTGTGATGTGTTGGATGGTAGTTACTATATGTTTATCCTAGCCTGAATTGTCAATCACCCCACCCTGAAAAACACCACGTACTAGACGCCCACTGTCGAACAGAAGTAATGTGTCCTTTAGTGTCTTCGTGTCTTGGGCCACGGGGAGCCATCATTTTCCCCATTGCGGACTTGAGGAGTAGACTAATCTGTTCAAACAGTCACACCATAGGGATTTGTGTGGAGCTGACAACGTGCGCTTTGAAGTGTTAGTTGATCACACCAACAATGAAAGCAACCCCACGGGAGGTGTCGTACCCAGCTGAATCAGATCCAATTTTCAGTTTCTAATATCTACAAAAAGAAGCGTGTGTATGACAAAAACACGAACTGTTTCAAACAATATTATACTCACAAATCCTAACCTCCTGTGTTCGAAGTACATGACGTCTGGATTGCCCATATTTTAGAATACAACTCATATCTCTATGAATCGAGTGTCATGTGAAATACAACAACTACGTAAAATCATTGACGATCGGTTCCAAATTGGCATATATTTCAAAAAGGCAGATTATTTTCAGTAGAATAGTAGGACTCTACCTTTTCTCTTCACTTCATGATTATATTAATATTAATCGACGTAAATCCATGAAGGCACCTGAATCAAGTAATTATTTGTATTATTCCTGAGTGTGAAGATTCTTTCGACAAACACGCGAAACAGATTACATTATTCTTGGGATAAGATGTGACAGTCTCTGTTGGTAAAACAATGATTATTAGTTTCGTTTTTCTGTCAGCACAACAGAACTCCATGATTATAAGACACTGACGTCATTGGACGTATAAACTTCTGCATATGACAGCATGTTAATGTGATAATGCAACAATTAATTCCCCTGCTAATGACACATGAACATGAGGTGTGATTCCTGGACGTGTTCAGCAGCCAGGATGCGCTAAGTAGGGTCGTCAAATTAACACCATGTGGATAACCTCCGGCCATAATAACTGTTCTCAGTTATTACTTTCCACATAGCATGCGAATATCATTGTTGGAGCCACGGAAAATGTGACCAGCACAAATGAGTAGACATCTCAATAACCCTAATCTTTACACATATTAACCAAATCACACCAGCAGCATCAACACGTGATAGCACTGTTCACAGTACATGTAATGAAACTAGACGCTTCCGGTCGCCTACGACCGCTTGGGTGTATCCCCCGTAGCACTATCATTCCTCTTGCCCAAAATATATTACTAATAAGTGTGAAAAACTAGAACAAGGGATAGAGAAGACTACCAGAGAAATGTAAAATCTTAGGCCACAACTGTTTTTTTTTTCCCACCAAAATTGCTGCATCAATCTTTCAAGTTTATTGAAGGGTGAATTCAAGATCACCACTGAAACCACTGCATATGAATGTCCATTTCGTCATGTTCGATAACAAAAACGAAATCACAGCCAGATCAAACTTTTCACCTGAAGTTATATTTCAACTCAGGATTTTTGACATACTTGGTTCCAAGTTGCAATTCAAAGTAAAAAATTGACCAAAACTGCATTCCAAGATAACGAAATTGGAGCCAGATCGAACTTTTCACCATAAGTTATATATCAACTCATAATATGTGACAAACTTGTTTCCAATTTGAAATTCAAAGTAAAAGTTGACCAAAACTGCATTTCAAGATGACGAAATTGGAGCCAAATTGAACTTTTTACTATAAGTTACATGTATATTTTTACTCATATGTATCAAACGTGGTTTCAAGTTGAAGTTCAGAGTAAAAGTTGACCAAAACTGCATTTCAAGATGATGAAATTCGAGCCAGATCAATATTTTAGTAAAAATAATGTTAACTTATTCAGTTACACCCAAATATCTCTACTGAACAAAACCTTTACCTTGCTGAGCTCAATAATAAATGTTTCTCGTCTTAACTATTATTATTGAGGTCAATGATAGATTTAACTAGCAAAAATAATGTTAACTTATTTGGTTACAGCCATAAAATCTCTACTGGACAGAACCTTTACCTTGTTGAGCCCAATAATAAATATTTCTTGTCTTAACAATTTTTATTGTGGTCAATAATAGACTTAACTAGTAATAATAATCATGATAATGTTAACTTATTCGGTTACACTCATGAAATCTGTACTGGACAAAACCTTTACCTTGTTTAGCTTAATAAAAAAATGTTCATCTTAACTATTTTAATTGTGGTCTATAATAGACTTAACTAGTAAAATTAAGGTTAACTTATTCGATTATATCGATCTGTTTTTTTCACTAAAAACATCAGTTCTCTATTCTGAACAAGAATCCAGCGCTATTTGTTTTCATAGTACAGGGTATTGGATTGATCACAGATGTTCAAGTCGGTATTTTAATGGTCGTAATAAGTTAGTCCGTTAACTAATTAATATTTATTCGATCATTCTGAAAAACGATAGGTTTCGTGTGAGGGTCTTTCTCTCCGAGTCTGTGCGATTTCATCATCATTCATTGAAAACTCCCACTCGTAGAGCGTTCACAAGCCATGTGTGTTAAACAGGCTAATTTGAGCACAAAATGTGTCGCCAATCGGCCAATTTGGTTACTATGGCAACCAAAATCGATAGGTGTCATGATCTCACCATAGGACATGTCCATATAAAATATTATCAAAATCGGTTCAGATTTGCAAGCTGTAGTGCGTTCACAAGAAAGTGTCCGCGGACGCGGACGCGGCGCGACGATCGTAAATCCATAGTATCCTCCGAACTTTGTTCGGGGGATACAATTATCATACAAACCTCTTCAATAAACTTGGATGAAGCCATGCAAGGTAACGATGTTAATTGAAAACATAAAATTAGTCAGTACGGGAATAAATGTCTTCTAAATGTCAGTAGATGTATTGTGTCGTACTTAATTTTCTGGAATCGAAATGTCAATATTTAACATGCACTGATAAAGAAATTTGTATGAGCATAGCGTTCCAAACACGCTGGATTTTCTGGTTTGATATCTTGATATTTATGGTTACCACAAACATGACACTGAAATATGACAAAGAAAAGCCTCAAATGATAAGGTCAACAATGTTTGAGCAAATTTTGCACAATATGACATAAACCAAAAAGAAACTACATGTATGGACATCTGTCCACTATTCATATATTGTTCAACATCCACTCTGTTCATATCTAAAAACTTCATAAGAGAGCGCACCCAAATGCACACACGTGGATATTATGAACTACAAATGCTTCATTCCTACTTATAAAGGAATATTTGGATAAACTTACCAGTCCCCAACATCCAACATGGAACACGCACAATACTCACTCACCTGAAAAATATGAGAGATACGGATATTTTTATGCATAGTTTTATGTACATAATATATTGTGACAAAAATATTACCAATACAAGGAGCAAGATGACAAGTTTTGGTTCTAAAATGCAATGTATTATGTATAGTTGACAAAAATCAGAGCAGTGACACTACTCGTGACTGCGTGTCACAGTACACCCCCATCAAGTCAGCTTATAAGCAAATAAGCCTATTATGAGAAACTTTCTTCGTCATACAGTAAAAGGGATAACATGTGCTGTACGTCGATCTCTCCCCAGTCACTCACAAACACACCCACATACTTTTATTACGAACGCACCTTCCCTAAACACCTGTTGCAATAATGCCACCAAGGTTTACCACCACGATACATCTCACCAGTCCAATGGTAATGGAACAATGCCATTTTAATGTCAGCTTGGATATTCGCAAAATGCTACTATTGGATAAAGCGGCTCTAGCCATCAAAACATCAAAGGGGATGTTCCTAAGGGATGACACGACAAACAATATGTACAGAAGCAAACATCACACGAGTCGTCCCCCAGGACAGCTGGACCCTTTTGAGGATTCTCAGTTACCATGGCGTAGCCTAAGATGAAAATTCAACAAAGGCTGTGCAGACGATGGTATGTGTATAAGACCTGGAGTCGTATCTGTACAAATATAGCGTGCCGTGCTGATATACGGTTTCAGTAAAGACATAATCAACTGCTCACTTCAAAGTTGTCCCGTTAGATGTTGAGACACAAGCCAATCAGCAAAGATGTTGCACTTTACTTTGATGTATACATGTACAATCCGAATCTGGAATATGTCAACACGTTCACTTCACATGAACATACATAAATTCTAACAATGCTAACTTCTACATCATGTACACTTAATACATATATCAACATATAACCAAAATCGCTTATGAAGCCAATAAAAATCCTCAAATGAACACTTTTCACATCAACTGAACACTCATACTAAACTCCACACATGTACTATAGTGCCATTGGGGGCAGACTTGGTCAATATAGTTGTTTCCACTGTACTTGTACATTTGATGGAATCAGTAGACAATTGCTTAACCAATGAGAACAGTTTCTAAATCAGAAGCAACCCAATCAGAGGAAGAGGAATATTCAATGCCAAGCCGAAAGTTGATTGGTGTGGTGGATAATACAGAACATATTGTATGAAAATGTTATGCACAATTCATGACCATATCACACAATTCATTATCATTTCTACACGGTAAAACCGAATATGTATGTGTGTTTCCATTGTAAAGAGTCAATACGAATATCACCTGCAGTGTTGGATAAGTGATCTGCTGGCACAGCATTGCCATGGTAAAACAATGCTTCCAACATGACCAAATGTCATTTACTCTGATGTAATATATGGCCTATGCCATGGTTACAGTTCTAAGCGTGAGTGCAATGTGCGTTTGTCATGCATCTCCCAAGCT
This sequence comes from Terebella lapidaria, assembly GCA_949152475.1. NCBI lineage: Eukaryota > Metazoa > Annelida > Polychaeta > Terebellida > Terebellidae > Terebella > Terebella lapidaria. The sequence continues at coordinate 10,943,055 of OX424555.1, read as the reverse complement.
GCAAAACACTGGATGTGGCCTTCAGAGCTGTTCTTACACGCGTGGTAGTGTGGAGTAGCCAATCTACATTTCATATCTGCTGATGATCAGAATCTAACTGTATTTGACAGTTCGATAATCAAATTTCTATATCAAATTTGTTTCGTCCAATTCATCGTGAATTCAGTTTGAAACAATGAAATACATTTGAACAGTGAAATAAACTCGTGTAGGGATTCAGGTCTACCAACCTTGTCTGAAAATAAACTTTGATTGTGGTTTTATTTTTGTTTGCCTGCAACGAACAATATGCTAGATTAAAGGTCCCGGAAGCAGTCACCCATTTGACAGATGGGTAACATGACAGATCTCAAATCGACGTCAGGATCACGAGAATATTAAGGACTCTACAGCTACAAACAATGACATTTCTGTAATCAAAATCCCACACTGATTTTCATTTAAAGCAGCTGCATTCGAAAACAGGCAATATTTTTTTGAAAACTATATTTCATAATAAACATGTGAAATTAACTAAATGAGACGTACTCACATCACATGTTATGGCTACAACCAGTTCTTGGGGGGAATTTTGCTCATTTGAGCAGGTGATTCACGCGCCAATAGGGACCTGTAGCCATCACACGCAGATTTAAACAAAGCATAAAAGTGCAAATCGTATGTCAATGATTTTTTTTCTCATAACTACACTATATATGCTGATACAAGCTGGAAAATGTGCTCGATTAGGACTTTTAAAGGCAATTTGGACATTTGTTTACATTCGGGCTGGATGGATACATCCCGTTTGTTTATATACAAACCTGGCATAAAATGTGTGTTAAAACGGATGGAAAAACAACTCGGACGGGCTGTAATCATCCAAATCGATGTGCATATGTTTTGTTATATCGTATTGAAATGATTTGAAATGAAATTTAGCTTTGAAAACAATATTGCATACATTCGAAGGCCAACCACTACATTTGTATACATCTACAACATAACAAACATATTGGTAAAACATGTACCACATCCTGGTACATGAACATGTATGATATACATCTTAGAATACATAACTTGTTTTAGAACTTTGTCGAGGTCTAACAGAAATCGTACAATATTTTCTACTCTAAAAATGTTCACTCAAAACAAAATTCTCATAGATTTTGACACTGAGACATGTCTAAGACAGGACTCCTAACGTGTCAAACATAAGATGAATGAAATGTTATAGTGTACACAATTTTATTTCTGTGATGTCTGAAAAATATTTAATATATATCCACCAATATTATTTTTCTCAGAAATTGTTTAGTTACAATATGATAAACAGATTGATTGTACATAACTGCTTTGTTCAAATATGAGGTCACTGAATCTAAAACCCAGTACAAATATCACATGATTCATTGGGTCGTTCTTTGGCCACCGACTTGAATAATTTTCACAGGTATTAAATGAACTGTTGTGCCAATCGAGAGCGGGTTCATAGTAGTGCCCGGCTTTCCTATGGCACAATGCAGATGTCAAAGAACACATCGATGCTGCTTCCGGATGGAACCAGATCTGCAAGATGTTTTAACAAAACACATATCTATTACGTATTTATGTTGGTGAATGGCACAAAATCACTCGTGGACAAACGACTGTAAATCGAATTATATTTGCACTACCAAACTGTAATTTCTTGGTCAAAAAGGATACCAATTACGGAACATACCATGGGCAGTATATACGACTCGTTTTACGATTGGATTCAATCTGCTAAACTATTCCTGTAGATGTATCAAAATGGCAGACATCACTCGACAATGATATCTCGTTTGGATGATTTTCTGATTGAACCTGATATTCAAAGCCATCCAAATGATATTTATAACAAACTGACATTACAGAAATTGATTTCTTCTCCATATGAGAATCCATGTGACACCCCAGACAAGCATAACACATTTTCAGAGGTGCATCTGACACAGGGTATTGAATACGACTTCAACAATATTACGAAAATGACGATTTGAGACAGACCCGAATTCGATGACGCACATGATTTGTTATCCCCATAATATTAATACATACTAAGAATTCGATGACGCACATGATTTGTTATCCCCATAATATTAATACATACTAAGAATATGTTATTATCCAGAAAACTGCACGTGTAACTGGTATTGAATGCCAGCAACATACCATTACACATACACACGTTTCAACGCAAACTCGGAGGTGATACTGGAAGAAATAACATGAAGGAATTTGAATGTCTCATCATTTCAACTTACCACCTGACACAGAGACTGTGACAGAGTGGATTTTTTTTTCATTCCACAAACTGTTATTTCATCAATATCTTCACGAGTCGACCCGTCTGACATTTGAAATATAGTATTCCATATTATTATCATATTTTAGCAGACACACTTATTTCGAGGTCTACAAAATTTAATCATTTAGAAACATATATTCAAGAAAACATCTGAGCTCATATCTCTAATGTGATACCCTTTATGTCTCATTCCAGTTATCTCGGCGCCGTTCGATATCACATAGATCAGAATTTCTGAGCCATTGCATGCAAGACATACATCAAAATATGTGTGTGTATCAAAACGTATATGCCATGCGAGAAATAATTGCAAATATGAGGACCAAACTGTTGTAACAGAGATAAGTTTTACGAAGACAAGTAGCTGTCTTTAAGGAATTCTATGGACGTCATCATGATCCAGTTGTGAAGTACAACAGATTTATGCAACATATGAGGCAAGATAAGCTTTTTTTTCCTCCTCGTTTCACCTTCTTGTGGCTATATAAAGTGTGGATTCATGAAAGTACTTAAAATTTCAGTTTTTGTTTGCTCAGTACAAAATTGGTATTGGTTCGATTTCTGTTTCCAACCATTGTAACTATTGGTTTGGCAGTTATTTGATCCTTCCACGGAGCACTCGTAAAGTCGTGCCCACTGGAAGGGCCCGTACAAAACAAATTCCAGTACAATACAGGATTTGGCTAGTACTCAGAGATATACCTTTAGGCAACTCAAGGCATGAAATCAGTCAATTGACTACCAAATGAATCTTACGGTATTTAATACATCATCCAAGTAACTTGGATCTGTAGTATAAATCATATCGTAAAATACGTCGCCAAAAGTTTTTGATGTTAGTTTTTTTATTGGCATCATCACAATCCGGTTATCAGCGGTAATAGGTTGATACATACGTATCAAAGGTAGCTTATAACGATCAACTCTTTCAATTGAATATGATGCCATGAGTTATAATGGTGAACACTGAAAAGCAAAACTAAACCTTTGACCTTAAACAGACCAGACCTTTCTTGTTCCCAAATGTCACACTGACAACTTCTCAATCAACAGGATAGATCGCAGAGAGTCAAGATACGTGTAGAGTCCGGATTCTCCACCACATGAGACTGATCAGAATGATCCATTAGCTGTCATTCCTAGTAATATTCCCCTGAGCACGCTGAGAGATGAAAACTAGATATGCGCAGTGAAAAAGCTTCAAAAATTCTTCCATAAACTGCAGCAACCTGGATTAATGGACATTCACAGACAATGTGTCGAAGTGTTACTGGGTTAACTGATCTAAATAAATGAGGATAATGTAAAACTGCTTAACTGATGTCTTGCACAGCTTCCAGTGATCTCTGTACATCACTACGTATATGAGATGCATGTATGCAAATAATGCCAACAAACAATTACGCTAACAATTATTTCTCGTGGAAAGTTAATCAAGAATCAAATAATTTACATTTAGGAATTATTTTATTAAATTGGTCTTGTAAAATGCATCAATAAACTCTTTGGAGTATGATTATCTTATCAAGTTCTAAAAAAACTCACTTTGTATGGACAATGCATTTAAATTATCATATTGGCAATGCATATTAATGTACATGTACACACATAAAAGCAACACAAAAGTGTTCAATAAGAAACACGAGTGTGAATTCAAAAGACAGTTCTGATGTGATAAATTCCCAAGATATCATACCATACATATTGAGTCAACGGATTTGCCCTCATTCCACCCATGTACAGAACAAGTTCCCTCGTTGGTCCGCCCTGGCCACAGAAAGTAGTCACCTTCCGACTACAAATCAGGTCAGATGTCAGCCTCAATTCACCCACTGTTTGTCTAATGGAATGCTCAAATTACTCCACTGACTTACGTTTACTTAAATCACACCAAAGCGTAACAATATTGTTCCAGCTCTGGGTTCTTTCAATAAACAGACGGTGACATCTGCCGGATGGACGCATCTCAGAACAAACTAGACATCAAGGCCTAAAGATGCCTTGGAGGCATTTCGGTGTGATGATTAATTTATAATATATACTAGATATCGACGAAAATGAAAAATGTCGACTCCGCAAAAAAATTTACCGTTAAAATAATACCCCTTAGACATGTTTGTCTAGGGCGACGAGTCCGAAAAAAAAGTCTGTTTCGCTCTACGACTCAGTGTTTCCGAGATATCGACGAAAACGAAAAATGCCAACTCGGCAAAAAATTTTTTAGTCAAGGTCAAAGTTCATCCATAATACATATTAGATAAATGTTGTCTAGAGCGACAAGTCCGAAAATAACGTCCGTTTCGCTCTACGACACACCGTTCCCGAGATATCGACGAAAACGAGAAATGACGACTCGGCAAAAAAATTTCGGGTCAAGGTCAAAGTTCATCCATAATACCCCTTAGACATGTTTGTCTAGGGCGACGAGTCCGAAAATAACGTCCGTTTCGCTCTACGACACACCGTTCCCGAGATATCGACGAAAACGAAAAATGCCGACTCGGCGAAAAAATTTGGGGTCAAGGTCAAAGTTCATCCATAATACCCCTTAGACATGTTTGTCTAGGGCGACGAGTCCGAAAATAACGTCCGTTTCGCTCTACGACACACCGTTCCCGAGATATCGACGAAAACGAAAAATGCCGACTCGGCAAAAAAATTTCGTGTCAAGGTGAAAGTTCATCCATAATACCCTTAAGACATGTTTGTCTAGGGTGACGAGTCCGAAAATAACGTCCGTTTCGCTCTACGACACACCGTTCCCGAGATATCGACGAAAACAAAAAATGCCGACTCGGCAAAAAAATTTCGGGTCAAGGTCAAAGTTCATCAATAATACCCCTTAGACATGTTTGTCTAGGGCGACGAGTCCGAAAATAACGTCCGTTTCGCTCTACGACTCACCGTTTCCGAGATATCGACGAAAACGAATGTGCCGACTCGGCGAAAAAATTCCGGGTCAAGGTCAAAGTTCATCCATAATACCCCTTAGACATGTTTGTCTAGGGCGACGAGTCCGAAAATAACGTCCGTTTTGCTCTACGACACACCGTTCCCGAGATATCGACGAAAACGAAAAATGCCGACTCGGCAAAAAAATTTGGGGTCAAGGTCAAAGTTCATCCATAATACCCCTTAGACATGTTTGTCTAGGGCGACGAGTCCGAAAATAACGTCCGTTTCGCTCTACGAAGCACCTTTTCCGAGATATCGACGAAAACGAAAAATGCCGACTCGGCAAAAAAAATTCGGGTCAAGGTCAAAGTTCATCAATAATACCCCTTAGACATGTTTGTCTAGGGCGACGAGTCCGAAAATAACGTCCGTTTCGCTCTACGACACACCGTTCCCGAGATATTGACGAAAACGAAAAATGCCGACTCGGCAAAAAAATTTGGGGTCAAGGTCAAAGTTCATCCATAATACCCCCTTAGACATGTTTGTCTAGGGCGACGAGTCCGAAAATAAAGTCCGTTTCGCTCTACGACGCACCGTTTCCGAGATATGCAGAATGCCTCAAGGATGACTCAGCAAAAAATTATTTCGACCTCTAGGTCAAAGGTCGTTTGACGTATCGATCCCAAAATCAATAGGGTTCTTCCCTGTTGATATATAAACCTCCCTGCAAAATTCTGCAACTATTGCCTGAATATTTTGATTAATAATAATTTATACCCTGTCAAGTTCCCAAAGCACTGGCCAGAAAAAACTGGTACTCAACCAATCTTTGGCATTGTTCACACCCATTTATATGATGGTTATATATCATTCACAGTTTGGAAAATACTGTGGATCAATGGTTGTACCACGTCAGTAGATATGTTCCTGTATGTACTCTACAGGTGAGAATTTGCTGTCAATTTTGATATAATTCTTTTAGTGTGGACAGTATATTGACATACGATGGATAACCTATTGATTCTGATCTGATCATACATGTAAGAAAACAAAATCAAATAGTATACAGGTTATACAATGTATATACTACAAATACTAAGTAGGATTATGCAGAACAAACTGATTCTTCCATATTTTGTAAGAATAAATTTATACATCGATCTACATATATTGGCACTGGCTGGTATCTATCCTATCACGATATTCCATAAACATGGAAGAATTGATGTCACATGTATGTGGATCAATCCAATACAACATAATGGTATTGCACCAAATAAACTGAAGTCAGAAGATTGATTATGGTTAATGAATGTGATCGATTTGGTACATACTTGACAAATACATGAAAGCATGTGCTGAATCACCACAGATATGAAGGTAATGTATCCAGAAAATCATGGTACTAGTTCTGCTGTTTGATAGAGCTTTCTTCTCCACACAAGAGTTAACGAACATGTATTATGTATCTTCATATAACTGATGTCTTGTACACTGATGTCTTGTACACCAAGTCCGCTAATTTTTCCAACTATCTAGACCTGAGGTTGGAGATTGATAATGATTCTAACCGGTCAACTAGATTATATGACAAATTGTGATGATTTCAATTTTTCCATAGTCAATTTCCCTTTTCTAAGCAGCAACATTCCTATGTCACCGGCATATGGTGTGTTTGTTTCTCAACTTATACGCTATTCCAGAGCTAGTTGCAAATATGAGGACTTTGTCTATCGAAGTGCCCAGCTAGTCTCTAAACTGCTACGACAAGGATATGTTTTACCAAGACTTATAGCTGCGTTTAAGAAATTCTATGGACATCATCATGATCTGGTTGATAAATACAGCAAATCCATGTCTGCCATGCAACTAGATCTATTTTCATGTTAATTTTGGGGAATTCATGACGGGTGCCACTAGTGGGGCAGGAAATGCTCACCCTTTCCGGAACACCTGATTTCACCTCCTAATGGCCATTTACTGGGGTTCATGAGTTTCCCTGTCATTTTTGTTTTCTCTCACTTCGTATGCCTGATATGACTTTCTGTCCCCGGACTATGAGATTGGATAACGGACCCTGTTTCGTTTGCTCGGAATACTTAATACTGGGTATTGATTCCACGTCTATTCCAAATAAAGCAAAGTGATAATGTCGGGTAATTGTCGCAAAATGTGCAGCATCAATTAGATTATGACATTTATGCCTCCAGTGAATAATGCAATTGTCAGTAAGCCTGCAAACCTGCAAGGCTAAGTAAGAAGTAACATTATTACTCATGTGCTAACTGCGCAGTAAAATGTTACAGACAAATCATGACACACCCCTTTTTTTAAAAATTGAATTGCAAGGTGTTTTGGCACGATATATAGTATATATGTGAGACGAACCACAACGTCATATACACTCTATGAAATTACTGCAATAACACCATTTATATCAATGTTGATCAAACACTGATTTCACAATGAAAGTATTGAATATTGCCGATGAGCCATGATTATTTCGTCACAGAAGTTCCACAGTATTTCTAAATTTACTCAAAGATGTTTTTCTGGACTCGATACATCACTACACATATTGGCATTTGGGAATCGTCTGAGGTGCTGTCACAAAGAAGCTGGCTGGATTGACATTCTACAAAGCATCTTTTCAGGCAGTAACCAAAATATGATACGATCCTATTGATCACTCAAATGGCAGTGGACAAATTCGTCAAACAATGTATTTGCAACTTGGTATGGAGACCTTTGTGTATTGACATACATGTAAGTATCAATCTATTACCACCAATTCAACTAGATTTTGATAATGACAATAACAAACATAAAATACAACATTTTGCAATAGAAACCAAGCCCTACCAGTTAGTTTATCTAAAAACACACTGGCGTCATCAGGGGCAGACAGTGTGTGAAATGTAGTTGTTTCTACTGTACACCTGATGGAATTATGATGTGGATTGAAAGATACTATTTGTCGATCAACCAATTGAGTAATAATTGATATCTTTTATTGATATCATTGATATAATTGATATCTTCACATGTTTGTGTGGCTTTATACACATTTTGAGTACAAGGTTTTTACAAGGGGAATGGCTGGTAAAGTAATGAAGTTTGTCAAAATGAGTCAACCACTTCCCATTGTTTGTACTGATAAATGATGTGGATACTCGAGCCGTGAATATTCACTTATAAGAATGTAGATTTCCACTTCACCTACTCTGACATGATAACCTGATGTACGAGAGTGGAATACTCTAAATTGTGAGATACTGTCATCACTTTCCCTGGATATGTTATTGGTAGATTCTGTCTCAGTACGAAATTCATTTAATTCAGAATAAGCTATTTCTCATCAATCTTTACCATCTGAATGACCAAAATGCACATAATCATGGAGGAGGACGATGCGTCCTAATTATGTCAATTAAAATGTTGCCAATAATTAACCACAAACATCAGTATATATACAGTAGTGCTGCTAGATAATACATTCGAAGATTCTTCGATCTCATCATTGTGGGAAGATACAAGAGGAATTCCTTGAAATGGACAAGAGACAGCTGATGTTTATCTGCCAGAGAACTGTATCATAGTGATTATAGGGCTACAAGGGACATACACGTCAAACAATGGCCAAAAACAATTATTGAGCAAGTCTATATTTGTAATTAGTTGGTCAATGTGGCTGAGAGGGAGATGACCACAAGAAGTAGGCACTTTATCAAAGCTGAAATATGCTGTAAAACCCAATATTCATGATATAACTAAGCTAATTATTTTGACTTCAACATGACAAGGTTTCATACCTTTATAGTGTAAATTCAACTCAGAAAAAGTGTCTTGTAGTATAATCAGGAATACGGAAGCGTAGAAGAGCCACCCAGGAAGATTTATCTTTTATATTCCCAACTTAGTAACTCGATAATATCGACTTTAGTAACTCGATAATATCGACTTATAACTCGATTTTCGAGTTAGTAACTAGACAATATCGACTTAAACGTGGAACAGGCAAAGGGAGAAGATTTATTTTTTTTAATTCCGGAGTTAGTAACTCGATGATATCGACTTATTATTTCGATAATATCGACTTAGTATCTCGATAGTATCGACTTATTAAGTCGATATTATCGACTGAATATATCAAGGTTGTCCAGCCCATGTATGTATAATGTACGTGGGTAACCAATAACGACTGTGTCGATTGGTGTATATGTCCACGTGTGAACATTGAAATAAACGATATATAAAATGAAAACTTTCCCCTCTGATGTAAATATCAATTACATTAATTACATATTAGATTTCTAACAGTATTTGACCCTTATATAAAATCAGTAATGTTTATTTGTTTGTTTTCTCATTATGTATATGCACATGCAGACTATACATCATGTGCTGTGTCAAGATACTAAGTCGATATTATCGAGTTACTATGTCAATATTATCGAGAGACTAAGTCAATATTATTGAGTTACTATGTCGATATTATCGAGATACTAAGTCAATATTATCGAGTTACTAACTTGAAGTTATCAAGATACTAACTCGATATTATCTAGTTTCTAAGTCGATATTATCGCGTTACTAAGTCGATATTATCGAGATACTAACTCGATATTATCGAGTCACTAACTCGGGAATTTGAAATCTTCTTTCTGTGCAGATCCACTCTTAAGTTGATGTTATTGAGATACTAAGTCGATATTATCGAGATACTAAGTCGATATAATCAAGTCGGGAATTCAAAAAAAAAAATTTTCCTGGACGCTTTCATACAGGACAATTCTCACCACAAGCAATAATGTTCAGAATGTGCACCAACTCTCAAACATTTTTGATCACACGGGAATTTCTGACAAGAAAACCTATACCATGTACACTATCACGTCATCTCATATTACACACTCCTCTGTAAAGACACATACGAATGATGGTAATGACATGGGCAATTCATATCTGTATAAAAAGTATAGAGGTATTGGGAATGAAAACATCCTCTTTCAAACTTATGTGTAAGTGCCCAAATAAATTAGTAGAAACTATGGTACGCATACTAGTATAGTACATGTACGATACTGAAAGTATAATATATGTAATATCAACACCACGCTACTGATAACTTGAATGGGGATAGCTGACACACAAAGCTCAACATAGTGAATAATTAGTCCATATAATATCCCATATCATGTTTTTCCCTGGGAGGTTTATCATGATATATAAGGAATGACATTATCAGGTCTATTTTCCACTGGTTTTTGTGTCTTAATGATAACTTCTCTGGAACTATTTCCGACGAAATCCCGGTATCAACAGCAGTAAATATTGCTGGGATCTACACTTGGGTATACCAAGATTCGGATGCTAAATTGACAATTTGTTAAATGAGGTGCATGTTCATGAACTTCACAATAGAAAATAACAGGAGTAGCCGAAATAGTACTGAATGCACAATGCTATAGTACCAATATGCATCTTGGTAAAACCATTTGTAGACCAATGACAGGATGGTGATATATATATATCCCATGGCATGTTATTTTCCAACCCAGGTCAACAATGGGACCGATCTCTGATATCACCTTTAATGTACAAACAGATGTATGCATAAACAGAAACTCGATATGCAAGTTCATCCAAATGACTCTAAATGTTAACAATTATCTTACTTTACCAATATGAATTCATATTCGTCTTTTGATTGCCGATACAAGATGGATCTTGGGAAATGTTCCTCACTGTTTTATAGTGAACGAATGGTCTCGTTGAAATGCTATAATGACTCAAATCTTGACAAACTGGATAGGGAGCAAGCCACATAGCAATATGTGTAACGGATCTGTGATCTGTTTGATGGCAGTTACTATAGGTTTATCCTAGCCTGAATTGTCAATCACCCCGCCCTGAAAAATACCACGTACTAGAAGCCCACTGTCGAACTAAAGTAATGTGTCCTTTAGTGTCTTCGCGTCTTGTGCCACGGAGAGCCATCATTTTCCCTCATTGCGGACTTGAGGAGTAGACTAATCTGTTCAAACAGTCACACCTTAGGGATTTGTGTGAAGCTGACAACGTGCGCTTTGAAGTGTTAGTTGATCACACCAACAATGAAAGCAACCCACGGACAGTGTCGTGCCCAGCTGAATCAGATCCAATCTTCAGTTTCTAATATCTACAAAAAGAAGCGTGTGTATGACAAAAACACGAACTGTTTTAAACAATATTATACTCACAAATCCTAACCTCCTGTGTTCGAAGTACATGACGTCTGGATTGCCCATATTTTAGAATACACTCATATCTCTATGAATCGAGTGTCATGTGAAATACAACAACTATGTAAAATCATTGACGACCGGTTTCAAATTGACATATATTTCGAAAAGGCAGATTATTTTCAGTAGAATAGTAGGACTCTACCTTTTTTCTTCACTTCATGATTATATTAATATTAATCGACGTAAATCCATGAAGGCACCTGAATCAAGTAATTATTTGTATTATACCTGAGTGTGAAGATTCTTTCGACAGACACGCGAAACAGATTACATTATTCTTGGGATAAGATGTGACAGTCTCTGTTGGTAAAACAATGATTATTAGTTTCGTTTTTCTGTCAGCACAACAGAACTCCATGATTATAAGACACTGACGTCATTGGACGTATAAACTCCTGCGCATGACAGCATGTTAATGGGTAATGCAACAAATAATTCCCCTGCTAATGACACATGAACATGAGGTGTGATTCCTGGACGTGTTCAGCAGACAGGATGTGCTAAGTAGGGTCGTCAAATTAACACCACGTGGACAACCTCCGGCCATAATAACTGTTCTCAGTTATTACTTTCCACATAGCATCCGAATATCATTGTTGAATTCACGGAAAATGTGACCAGCACAAATGAGTAGACATCTAAATAACCTTAATCTTTACACATATTAACCAAATCACACCACCAGCAGTAACACGTGATAGCACTGTTCACAGTACATGTAATGAAATTATCATATAAACCTCTCCAATAAACTTGGATGAAGCCATGCAAGGTAACGATGTTAATTGAAAACATAACATTGGTCAGTACGGGAATGAATGTCTTCTAATGTAAGAATCAATCTATTACCACCAAAGTCAGATTTTGATGATGCCAATAAAAAACGCAATATACAACATTTTGCAATAGAAACAAAGCCCGACCAAATAGTTTATCCAAAGACACACGGCGTCGTCAGGGGCAGACAGTGTGATAAATGTAGTTGTTTCTACTGTACACATGATGGAATTAGTATACAACTGCCCAACAACCTATGAAAATGATTTTTCTAAATGTCAGTAGATGTATTGTGTCGTACTTAATTTTCTAGAATCGAAATGACATTAGATAACATGCACTGACAAAGAAATTTGTATAAGCATAGCGTTCCAAACACTCTTTTTCTAGTCTGATATATTTATATTTATGGTTACCACAAACATGACACTGAAATATGACAAAGAAAAGCCTCAAATGATAAGGTCAACAATGTTTGAGCAAATTTTGCACAATATGACATAAACCAAAAAGAAACTATGGACATTTGTCCATGATTCATATATTGTTGAACATCCACTCTGTATATATCTAAAAACTTCATAAGAGAGCACACCCAAATGCACACACGTGGATATTATGAACTACAAATGCTTCATTCCTACTTGTAAAGGAATATTTGAATAAACTTACCAGTCCCCAACATCCAACATGGAACACGCACAATACTCACTCACCTGAAAAATATGAGAGATACTGATATTTTTATGTATAGTTTTAAGTACATAATATCAAAGTGACAAAAATATTAACAATACAAGGAGCAAGATGACAAGTTTTGGTTCTAAAATGCAATGTATTATGTATAGTTGACAAAAATCTGAACAGTGACACTACTCGTGACTGTGTGTTACAGAACACTCCCATCAAGTCAGCTTATAAGCAACTAAGACTTCATGTCACAGTACACTCCCATCAAGTCAGCTTATAAGCAACTAAGACTTCATGTCACAGTACACTCCCATCAAGCCAGCTTATAAGCAACTAAGACTTCATGTCACAGTACACTCCCATCAAGCCAGCTTATAAGCAACTAAGACTTCATGTCACAGTACACTCCCATCAAGTCAGCTTATAAGCAACTAAGACTTCATGTCACAGTACACTCCCATCAAGTCAGCTTATAAGCAACTAAGACTTCATGTCACAGTACACTCCCATCAAGCCAGCTTATAAGCAACTAAGACTTCATGTCACAGTACACTCCCATCAAGTCAGCTTATAAGCAACTAAGACTTCATGTCACAGTACACTCCCATCAAGCCAGCTTATAAGCAACTAAGACTTCATGTCACAGTACACTCCCATCAAGCCAGCTTATAAGCAAATAAACCTTTATGTCACAGTACACTCCCATCAAGCCAGCTTATAAGCAAATAAGCCTATTATGAGGAACTTTCTTCGTCATACAGTAAAAGGGATAACATGCACGTCGATCTCTCCCAAGTCACTCACAAGCACACCCACATACTTTTATTATGAACGCACCTTCCATAAAGACCTGTTGCAATAATGCCACTGATGTTTACCACCACGATTCATCTTACCAGTCCAATGGGAATGGAACAATGCCATTTCAATGTCAGCTTGGATATTTTGCAAAATGCTACGGCTCTAGCCATCAAAACATCAAAGGGGATGTTCCTAAAGGGATGAGACGACAAACCACATGTACAGAAGCAGACATCACACGAGTCGTCCCCCAAGACAGCTAGACCCTTTTGAGGATTCTCAGTTACCATGGCGTAGCCTAAGATGAAAATTCAACAAAGGCTGTGCAGACGACGGTATGTGTCTAAGACCTGGAGTCTAATCTGTACAAATATAGCATGCCTCGCCGATGTACGGTTTCAGTAAAGACATAATCAACTGCTCACTTCAAGGTTGTTCCGTTAGATATTGAGACACAAGCCAATCAGCAAAGATGTTGCACTTCACTTTGATGTATACATGTACAATCCGAAACTGGAATATGTCAACACGTTCACTCCGCGTAAATATAAATAAATTCTAACAATGCTAACTTCTACATCATGTGCACTTAATACATATATATCAACATATAACCAAAATCGCTTATGAAGCCAATAAAAATCCTCAAAATGAACACTTTTCACATCAACTGAACATTCGTACTAAACTCCACACATGTACTATAGTGCCATTGGGGGCAGACTTGGTCAATATAGTTGTTTCCATTGTACGTGTACATCTGATGGAATCAGTATGCAACTGATTAACCATTGAAAACAATTTCTGGATCAGAAGCAACCCAATGAAATAGGAGGATGAGGAATATCCAATGCCGAATTTGAACAAAACGAATTTGTATGCGTGTTTCCATTGTAAAGAGACAAAGTATGACAAAGTGTCAGTCAATACGAATATCACCTGCAGTGTTAGATAAGTGATTTTCTGGCACAGCATTGCCACGGTAAAACAATGCTACCAACATGACCAAATGCCATTTACTCTGATGTCAATATATGGCCTATGACATGGTTACAGTTCTAAGCGTGAGTGCAATGTGCGCTTGTCATGCATCTCCCAAGCTGATCAATACTGGATGTGGCCTTCAGAGCTGCTTTTAAACGTGTGGTAGTGTGGAGTAGCCAAAGTAAATGTGATATCTAATGATAATCAGAATTAAACTGTATTCGATAGTTTATCGTCAGAAACATCAAAATTTTAACATCAAAATTGTTTTGTCCAACTCATTTAGATGATTGATCCAGTTTGAAACAGTCAAATACATTTAACCAGTCAAGTCCACTCGTGTGGGGATTCAGGTTTACCAGCCTCTTCTGAAAATGAACTTTGATTATGGATTTACTTTTGCTTGCAATGTATTATATGCTAGATTCCCGGTCCCGGAAGCACTCACCCTTTTGACGTACGAGTGACATGACATCACAAATCTCAAATCGACGTCAGGACCACGATAATATTAAGGACAACTACTAACAATGACATTTCTGTTATCAAAATCCCACACTGACTTTCGTTTAAGTGGTATCCGTAACTCGAACCAATACATTTGCATACAACATAACAAACATATTGGTAAAATTGTACCATATTCTGGTACATGAACATGTATGATTTACATTTTAAAGTACATAATTCCTGTTAGAACTTTGCCGAGATCTAACAGAAATCACACAAGATATTCTAGAGTAGAGTTGTTTACTCATAACAAAATTCTCATACTAGATTGTGAAACTGAGACATGTATGAGGCAGAACTCCTAACATGTCAAACATTAGATAATTGAAATGTTATAGTGTGCACAAATTTATTTCTGTGATGTCTGAAAAAAAATTTAATATATATCCACCAATATTATTTTTTCAGAAACTGTTTAGTCGCAATATGATAAACAGATTGAATGTACATAACCACATTCTTCAAATATGCAGTCACTGAATCTAAAATCCAGTACGAATATCACATGATTCATTGGGTCATTCTTCATGTTCTTTGTTTACCGACGTGAATAATTTTCACATGTATCAAATGAACACTGTTCTGCCACTCGAAAGTGTGTTCATGATAGTGTCCGACTTGCCTATGGCACAATGCAGATGTCAAAGAGCACTTCAATTTTGCTTCGGGATTGAACCAGATGTGCAAGGTGTTTTAACGAAACACTTATCTATTACGTATTGATGTTGGTAAATGGCACAAAACCACTTGTGGACAAACGAGTGTAAATCCATTCACATTTGCACTACCAAACACTAATTTCTTGGCCAAAAGGATACTAATTACGGGAACATACCATGGGCAACAGATACAACTTTCGTTTCACTTTTGATTCAACTTACTAAACTATTCCAGTAGATGTATCAAAATGGCAGACATCACGCGACAATGAGATCTCGTTTGGATGATTTTCTGAACGGACCAAATGATATTTATAACAATCTAGCATTACAGAAATTGATTTCTTCTCCATATGAGAATCCATGTGACACCCCAGACAAGTATAACAACACATTTTCAGATGTGCATCTGATACAGGGTATTGAACACGACTTCAACAGAATTACTAAACTGACGATTTGAGACAGATCCAAATTCGATGACGCACATGATTTGTTATCCACATGATATTCATATCACATACATATTAAGAATATGTTATTGTTATTCTGAAGTCTCAGACAACTGATCGTATAACTGGTATTAAATACCAGCAACATATCATTGCACATACACACGTTCCAACGCAATCCAAGAGGTGGTGCTGGAAGAAATAACTTAAAGAAATTTGAATGTCTCCACATTCCAACTTGAAACCTGACACAGAGTAGATTGTTTTTTCATTCCACGAACTGTTATCTGATCAATATCTCCACGAGTCAACTCGTCTGACATTTGAAATACAGTATTCCATTTTAATATCATATTTTAGCAGACACACTCAATTCAATACCTTGTGGTCTACAAAATTCAACCATTTAGAAACATGTATTCAAGAAAACATCTGAGCTCATGTCTCTAATGTCATACCCTTTATGTTTCATCACAGTTATCTTGGCGACGTTCGATACAACATAAATCAGAATTTCTTAGCCATTGTATGCAAACATACATCATAAGGTGTGTTTGTATCAAAACTTATATGCCATTCGAGAAATAATTACAAAATATGAGGACCAAACTGTTGTAACAGAGATAAGTTTTACGAAGACTAATAGCTGCCTTTAAGAAACTCTATGGACGACATCATGATCTAGTTGAGAAGCACAACAGATTTATGCAACATATGAGGCAGGATAAGCTTTCTTTCCAAATCACCTCGTTTCTCCTTCTTGTGGCTATATAAACTGTGGATTCATAAAAGTACTTAAATTTTTTTTGTCTTTGTTTGCTCTGATGACTACAAAATTGGTATTGATTCGATTTCTGTTCCAACCATTCTAACTATTGGATCGGCAGTTATTTGATCCTTCCACGGAGCACTCGTAATCTCATGCCCACTGAAAGGGCCCGTGCAAAACTAATTCCAGTACAATACATGATTTGGCTAGTACTCAGAGATATACCTTTAGGCAACTCAAGGCATGGAATCAGTCAATCGACTACTGAAAGAATCTCACAGTATTTAATACATCATCCAAGTAACTTGGATGTGTAGTATAAATCACATCGAAAATACGTCGCCAAAAGTTTTTGATGTTAGTTTTTTCACTGTCATCATCAAAATCCGGTTATCAGCGGTAATAGGTTGATGCATACATATCACAAGTAACGATCAACTCTTTCAATCGAATATGATGCCATGAGTTAAAATGGCGAACACTGACAAGCAAAACTAAACCTTTTTGCTTGCAAATGTCACATTGATAACTTCTCAATCAACAGAATAGATCACAGAGAGTCAAAATACATGTAGAGTCCAGATTCTCCACCACATGTGACTGATCAAAATGATGCATTAGCTGTCATTCCTGGTAACATTCCCTGACAGTGCTGACAGATGAAAACTATATATGCCCAATGAAAAACAATTCTCCCATAAACTGCAGCAACCTTTGAGGCATTAATGGATGTTCACAGACAAGGCGTCGAGGTGTCACTGGGTCCCAACTGATCTAAAGAAATGAGAACAATGTAAAAATGCTGATGTCTGGCACATCCTTCAGTGATATATGTACATCACTACGTATATGAGATACATGCAAGCAAATAAACCCAACAAACAATTACCCTAACAATTATTTCTCGTGGAAAGTTAATCAACAATCGAATAATTACATTGGGAATTATTTTGTTAATTGGTCTTGTAAAATCCGTAAATTAACTCTTTGGAGTATGATTCTCTATTCAATCTCTAAAATAACTCACTTTGTATGAACAATTGATTTAAATTATCACATTGGCAATGCATATCAATGTACAAGTACACACATGAAAGACTCCTCACGAGTGTCCAATAAAAACATGAGTGTGAATTCAGAATCCTAGGCAGTGCTTATGTGATACATTCCCAAGCTTTCATACCATACATATTGAGTCAACGAATTTGCCTCACATTCTAGTAATGTACAGAACAAGTTCCCTTCCTGGTCTGCCCCAACCACAGAAAGCAGTCACCTTCCGACTACAAATCAGGTCAGATGTCACCCCCTGTTTGTCTGATGGAATGCTCAAATTACTCCACTGAATTACGTTTACTTAAATCACACCAAAGCCTAAACAAGATTCTTCCAGCTCTTGGTTCTTTCAATAAACAGACGGTGACATCTGCCGGATGGACGCATCTCAGAACAATCTACCAATCTAGAGGAACATCACCCTGTCCAGTTTCCAAAGCGCTGGCAAAAAAAAACCTGGTACTCAACCAATCTTTGGCATTGTTCACAGCAATTTATATGGTTGTTATATCCCACGAACAGTCTGGAAAATACTGTGTATTAATGGTTGTACCACGTCAGTAGATATGTTCTTTTAAGTACTCTACAGGTAAGAATGTGCTGTCAATTTTGATATATTCTTTTAGTGTGGACAGTATATTGACATACGATGGATAACCTATTGAATCTGATCTGATCATACACGTAAGAAAACATGACCAGATAGTATATAGGTTATACAGTGTATATACTATAAAAACTAAATAGGATTAGGCACATGAACTCATATCATAATCCAATGGTCCATTTTTATTCTACGTGTCTTTAGTCTTGATTACTATACAGAACAAACTGATTTTTCAATCTTTTTGTAAGAATAAATTTCCACATTGATCTACATGTGTTGGCACTGGCTGGCATCTATCCTTTCATCGACATTCAATATACATGAAAAAATAGATGCCACATGTACTGTGGATCAATCCAATACAACAGGATGATATTGCACCAAATAAACTGAAGTCAGAAGATTGATTATGGTTAATGAATGTGATCGATTTGGTACATACTTGACAAATACATGAAAGCATGTACTGATTCACCACAGATATAAAAGTAATGTACGAAGAAAATCACAGTACTGGTTCTGTTTGATAGAGCTTTCTTCTCCAAACGAGAGTTAGAAACATGCATGAGGTATCTCCCATATAAAGCACAGTGATAATGTCAGGTACATGAAATTGACGCAAAATGTGCAGCATCAATTAAAGATATTGACATATGTGTCTCAAGTGAATGATGCAATTGTCAGTAAGCCTGCAAACCTGCACGGCTAAGTAAGAAGTAACCCTATTACTCATGTGCTAACTGCACAGTAAAATGTTACAGACAAATCATGACACACTCATTTTCCAAAATTGAATTGCGAGATGTTTTGGCATGATATAGTATTTATGTGACACGAACCACAATGTCACATACACTCTACAAAATCTACAGCAATAACACCATTTATATCAATGTTGATCAAACACCGATTTCACAATGGAAGTATTGCCGATGTGCCATGATTATTTCGTCACAGAAGTTCAACAGTATTCCTAAATTTACTCAAAGATGTTTTTCTGGACTCGATACATCACTACACAGATTGGCATTTAAGGAATCGACTGAGGTGCTGTCACAAAGAAGCTGGCTGGATTGACATCCTACATCATAAGGTGTGTTCACATCGTAAAATCACAAATTCCTGCGAAGTCAACAGCAGTAAATATTGCTGGATCTACACTTGGGTATACCAAGATTTGAATGCTACATTGACAATTTGTTAAATGATGGTTGAGGTGAATGTTCATGAACTTCACAATAGGAAATAACAGGAGTAGCCCAATTAGTAATACATGTACAATACTATTTTACCAATATGCATCTTGGTAAAACCAATGACAGGATGGTGATATATCATATATATCTCATGGCATGTTATTTTCTCACCCAGGTCATCAATGGGACCCATCTCTGATATCACCCTTTATGCACAAACGGATGTATGCATCAACAGAAACTCCATATGCAAGTTCATCCAAATGACTCTAAATGTTAACAATTTTCTTGTTTCACTAATATGAATTCATATTCGTCTTTGGATTGCCCATACAGACAGAGAGGGATCTTGGGAAATGTTCCTTAATGTTTTATAGTGAACGAATGGTCTCGTTGAAATGCTATAATGACTCAAATCTTGACAGACTGGATGTTTGTGGGAGCAAGCCACACCACCGGGACAGGAACTTGATGAACACTTTGCCGAGAGGTTCATGGAAATAGACGAGGGCCGATAACGTTTTTATGCTGCTCATAATTACTAATATTTCTTTAGCATTCCTTGACAACGAGTTCCCTTTCTGGCTCGTTTGCACACGAACTCAGCTTGAATTTCCATCAATCTGCCCTAAAAATGTCATTTACAGTACCGTTCATTCCATCGTAAAACTAAACATTCACAAATATACGTCAATCTAAGGAGTCATCGGATGGCAGAAAGCTTTTAGCGGTTCCCAAGCGATACAACACTAAGGTGTTCTATGCCCCGTTATGGATTACATCACATCTGGGAATTAGCCTCGTCTAAATATCAACTTTCAGGAGTCTTGAGAAACTTTTGATTCCTTTTATAAAGTTTATTTCGTCAGTCAAATTAGGTTTGCATTTCTGACATGAATACGCATAGTTTTGGAGGTGGCAACCATCTTAGAGGCTAATAGCACAAGTCATTTGTTACATTAAATATGCTGTAACAAGGGACAGTGATTTATATTCGGTAAAATAACTTAATCTTGAATCATATCTAGAAGTTATCTAGACATATATTACATAGTAAGACATGTAGCAATTCTTGCCGTTGCCCACACCTGAATAGTTTATCCCACAATTAAGAAGATAAGATGATTGAAAAATGGCTGGCTGGTTATTTGTGAGGATTGTGGTTGATTTGGGAAATCTAAATTCCACATTAAGTTACAAATGTTGATTCAAATGTACTTTGATCTCAAAATGGCGTAAAGATGTCCTCCATCCATACTTAATGGCAAATATAGACTGTACCGTGTTTCATGGTGGTTACTACCGATTTGTCCTGTCCTGAACTGTCACTCACCCCAACCTGATAAATGTAATATGTCCTTTAGTCTTCGCGTCTTGGGCCACGGGGAGCCATCATTTTCCCAACTGTGTACTTGAGGAGTAGACTAATCTGTTCAAACAGTCACACCATAGGGATTTGTGTGAAGCTGACAACTTACTCTTTGAATTGCTAGTTGATCACACCAATAATGAAAGCTATCCCATGTACAGTATAATGCCACCTAAATCTCCAATCTTCAGTTTCTGATATCTCCGAATCAAAAATCATGTAATAAAGTAAAGTTCTACAGCTATGTGTATGTACCATCATATTGATAAGATTCCAAATCAATGAAACTAGGAGAAAATGATCAAAATCATGCAAATCTGATGCAAGTTATGTACTTCAGAACATATGAATATTTTCAGTAGAATAGTATACATGTGATCTTCACTTCATGAATATATGAATATCAGGTAATTCAATCCATGAAGGCACCTGAATAATGTAATTATTAATATACACGAGTGTAAAGGTTTTCTGACAGTCATGCAAAGAAACAGATTACATTATTCCCGGGATAATTTGTGACAGTCTCTCTCATCAAAACGATGATTATTAGCCTCCTCTTTCCGTCAGCACAACAAAGCTACACGATTACGTAACACTGACGTCATTGGGTGTAAAAACTGCTTCACATATCAGCCATCAATGTGATAATGTAACAATTAATTCCCCTGCTAATGACATGCGATCATCAGGTGTGATTCCTGGGCGTGTTCAGCAGACAGGATGCGCTAAGTAGGGTCCTCAAATTAACACCACATGGATAACCTCGGGCCACAATAACTGTTCTCAGTTATTATTTTCCATACAGTATGCGAATATCATTGTTTGATTCATGGGAAATGTGGCCAACACGAATAAGCAGCCTGGTGTAATAACACAGTGGCACGTAACACAGTCCTCACTTCTATATTTATATATATATATATGTAAATAACCCATGACATTACCGTTACGTGCCACTGTGTGTAATAACACTAATCTTCACAACTCATTAATTAAATCACATGAGTAATACTAAGAAGAAACTATGCTGCTTGGGGTATGTGAATGATATAATCGTATGAACCTTTTCAATACACTTAGATGAATCCATGCAATGTAACGATGTTAATTGAAAAAATAACATTGGTCAGTACAGGAATGTTTTCATAATATAGGGGTACTTCACTTACAAACAAAATTTTACATGCACGAATAAAGATATGTGTATGAACACAAAAGCGTCGCAAACAAATTTCCTTTTTCTGGTCTGGTATGGTTACCACAGGCAGGACACTGAAATTTGACAAATGAATAGCCTCATATGCTTGAGCAAATAATGTACAATACGACATAAAACATCGAACATTATGGGACACTGTCAATCTACTGACTCTCTGTTTACGATTCATATATTGTTGAACGTATGTATGTATTTGAAAGTTAATTAGGATATATACATGTATATATGACTTAGCTGGCATGTACACTATGAGCCGAGGGGAATATGCAAGTGGATGTGTCTGTACATGTTATAGTGTGTGTGGAGTTATGTGAATAAATAAATATATATATATATTATTGAATATCCACTCTCTTTATCTAAAACTTTCATACTCATGCACACTCACAACCATACACGTGGATATTATGGACGACTATTGCTTGATTCCCTAATTGCAACAGGGAAATCCCTAATTGGGAATATTCTGCGATGAACTTACCAAACCACGACGTGTAATATGGAACAATCACTCACCTGTAAAATATAAACGGCACATCATGTTATAGTAAAATGTGATAAATACGAACATTTTTATGTATATGTACATACGAGTCGTGCAATCAAATACCAAAGTAACAATGAATTGGAATAATCGGTTTCTGAAATTCGTTATCCATCAATTGGCTAGCATATATTAAATGATATAGCAATTTTTCCACTTTAACGACACAACAGTAATATAACAACAAGTTTTGGTTCTACAATGTAATGTATTTTGTATAGTTGACAAAAATCAAAGCAGTGGCACTACTTGTGACTCTGTGTCACAATACACTCAAATCAAGCCAGCTCAAAACCCCATAAATCTATTCTTCGATTACAGGTTTAATACAGTAAAAGGAATGACATGTACAAAGTCGATCCCTCCCAAGTCACAAACACACACACTCACAGCCTTTTTTTATGAATGCACCTTAGCTAAACACCTGATGCAATAATGCAACCAGTGTTTCCAATTTGATTCATCTTACGAATCCAACGGTAATGGAAGAAGAAAATGTCATTTTAATGTCAGCTTGGATATTTTGCACCATGTTACTATATTAGATAAAGCGACAGCAGCCATCAAAGCACCAACAGAATTGTTCCTAAGGGACGACACGACACACAACATGTACAGAAGCAAACATCACACGAGTCGTCCCCCAAGACAGCTAGACCCTTTTGAGGATTCTCAGTTACCAAAACTTAGCGTGAGATGAAGATTCAACAAAGACAGCACACATAACGATGTGTCTCTAAGATCAGTACGAACATAGCAGGCCCTGCCCACCTACGGCTTCAGTAATCTATCACTGAGACACAATAAACTG
This sequence comes from Terebella lapidaria, assembly GCA_949152475.1. Lineage (NCBI taxonomy): Eukaryota > Metazoa > Annelida > Polychaeta > Terebellida > Terebellidae > Terebella > Terebella lapidaria. The sequence goes on along the minus strand of OX424555.1, from coordinate 10,919,112 downwards.
TTCACTTCAAGGTTATTCTGAAAGAAGTTGAGACACATTTAGCCAATCATCAAGGATATGCACTTCACTTTGATGTGTATATACCTCTACAATCCAAAAGTGGAATATGTCAACACACCCTCTCTGTAAACATCCTGAAACTGCCAACTGATAAATCATGTTAACCTGATATATACCAACCTGATACCAAAACCCCATTACCAATATATTACTAAGATTATGACGAAGTCGATAAAAATTCCAAACGAACAGCTTTTATATCGTCCAACCCCACACTAATTAGGGGCAGAATGAGGGCAATATAGAGTTGTCTCTACTGCATATCTGTTGGAATTAGTAGATAACTGCATAAACTATGAAAACAATTTATGGACCTGAAACAAGCCGATGGAATCAGCCAATGAGTGTGAGGAATACCCAATGACAAGCCAATAGGTAATTGGTGAGATGCACATTACATCAAACACTGTATGGGAATGCCGCACATACGCAATGTGGTACAATTCATGATCATTCCTGCACGGCAAAAACGAATATATATGTGCGTTTCCATTGTAAAGAGACAAAGCATGTCATATCAGTCAATACCAATATCACCTGCAGTGTTAGATAAGTGATCCTCTTGCACAGCATTGCCACACTACCAACATGACCATATGCCATTTACTCCGATGGTAATATATAGTCAATGACATGGGTACAGTTCTATGTGTGAGCGTAATGTACATTTGTCATGTATCTTCCAAGCCACAAAGCATTGTAGGTGGCATTCAGAGCTACTTTTACACGTGTGGAAGTTTGGAGTATACAATGTGAATGTGATATCTGATAATATTTTATCTGGTAATGATCCGAATCCAACTGTATTGGAAGACTCGTTTGCAAAGGACTTTATGCTGGATGTAACATTCAGATTATTCTGTCGAATGTATTTATTTTTTTTACTTTTTGTGCTTTACAAGTTATTTGCAGGACACGAAAACAAAAGATATCGCGATTATAAACACGATTGATCAGTGGAGTATCGTCTTTGAAATGTACGGAAAATCAGAATCACAGACCTGATGTTAATTGTCGACGGAATTGTAACATCTAGAACCTCAAGAAAGTCTAAAAAATTGTCCTGATTCACGTCTTGACAAACATAGATGACACACATGCACAAAACTTCCATTTGGAGTCAGTGAAATACACACATGTGGGGATCCAAGTTTACTAGCCTTGTCTGAAAATGAACTTCGATTGTGTCTCTAGTTTCGTTTGTCTGCAAACGAGTTTCGTTTGTCTGCAAACATATATTGTGCTAAATTCTTGGTCCTGGTAGCTATTCTACCAGGAATAGCTACTATTCACTATTTTACTAGTCACTATTTTACTTATAAGTGACAGGACATTTTTTGTCTTCAAGCCATTATTATCATGGTCCCAATTACACATTGCTGATCGGGAATGCTTGATTTGCGCATACCGAGATATAACACAAATCACACAATTTTTTTTTCCTGTAGATGTTTGAAAAAATTCAATTTATACCCTACAAATATATATTCCTTTTTCAGGAACTGGTACAACATACAATGGATGAAGAATAAAAATTAATTGTACTGAAAGACCTGTAAAACTAGACGAAGCACCCACGCCTGGAACTGTTCAAATATGCGGGTCACTGAATCTGAAATCCAGTACAAATGTCACCTGATTCTTTGGGTCGCCCTTCGGCCAAGGACTTGAATAATTTCACCGATATCGAATGAACACTGTTTTACCACTTGAAAGTGTGTTCGTTTTGGTTCCCGACTATCTTGTGACACAACGCAGATGCCAAAGGACACATCAATGCTGCTTCAGGATGGAAACAGATCTGCAAGATGTTTTAACGAAACACATTTCTATTATGTATTGATGTTGGTAAATGGCACAAAACCACTTGTGGACAAACGAATGTAAATCCATTCGCAATTGCACTACCAAACACTAATTTCTTGGTCCAAAAGGATATCACTTATGGTAATATACCAGGGGTTACACCTTTTGTGTTGCTTTGAAGTGACATTGACGGAAAAACTATTTGTTCTAAATGAACTACAAATATACCTGTGGTCTCAGGAAAATAGATTACAAAACAAACTATGCTTGATCAGATGGATAAATCAAGCATATGACAGTACTAGCAGCCGTTTTGTGCGCCACTCAAAAGTATCTCTGAACTGACCTAGTTAACACTCGATTGATGCGAATATATGCGAGTAAGCTCAAGTCACATTGCAAAAAGGGATACAAAGCACATAGAATCGCGGTAATGTAAACAACTCAGACGATATCCACCAGAAACTCACAACGAAATCAACGAGAATGTGGCATCTGTTGGACAAATCAAGTACATATATTTAAGATTGCGTATCGAGGAGCATACTTTGAAGTTGAATGGACTGATAGCATGTTGCATTTTAGCTTATATCTCTGCCGTTTTTCAACAAATTTTCATGAAAATTGAAAAATAATTTCTGTTTATAATCAGAATGGCCGAATGTGAAATTGATGATATCATTATTATTTCAGTATTTACATGCAGTCGAATGTCACTTGTATAACAGTAACTTACGTAGCGCACACACAGCTTTACATGATGTAATTTCTAAACTACGTGTAGTGTACATATCCGGGATCAATAACCTACCGTTCGATTTCAAAATATTCATTGATATTCATGACAAGGCATGATTGTCAGGTGTTAATCAAACCTTAGCTACCGTGTGTTTTCTTCATTCAGTCAGAAATGTATGACAAAATCCATAACTTTCTGCCAATATCACTTTAACTATTCCTGCACATGTATCAAAATGACAGACATCACGTGGCAAGGAGATCTCCTTTGGATGATTTCCTGATCTACTGACCTGATATTTCAACCCTCCAAAATGTTTATAATAGACTAACATTATCATAGATCTGAGAATATGTCAAATGCGACACCCCAGACATGTATGAAATACATTTTCAGACGTGCAGCTGATGCAGGGAATTGAAAACCGCTTCAACAATATGTCAAAAATCACGACGTAAGACAACTCCAACCTTTATGATGCATATGTTTCGGTATCAACACGTAATTCGTATTACATGTACATATATTATTATAAATATGATGTCATCATTCAGTCAGACAATTGCACTGGTAACTGATATCAAATATACATACATACAGTAACATACCAGTATACATACACATGTCTCAAACTCACAAATACTGTGCAATTCCAGAAGAGATGCTGGAAGAAATACCGAAGCATAAGATGAGCTAAAGGTCTCGACATTTCATCTTGGGACCTGACACAGAGTAGAATGGTTTTTTGTGTCATTCCACGAATGGCATTTGATCCATATCTTAACATTTGAATCAACCCTTTTGACATCTGAAATATGATGGGCGACATGCTGTGCATGAATCTGCTGAAATATGTAGATGTTCTAAAATTATGTTCCCATTGTAGTTGATTTTTTTTATTGCAAGCCATTGATCCAAAATGATCAAAATGCTGGCGACTACAGGCTGCTCTCCAGCCTATCATCACGATATTAATTGTGTAGTGTAGATACCCACACAAATTAAAACTTTCGAGCCATTCTACAATTAGTTGCAAATATGAAGACCAACCCATTCCAACAAAGATACGTTTTAACAAGGTTAATAGCTGCTTTATGAACGTCATCACGATCTAGCTGATGAGCTCAACAAATGTATGCCACACATGGGGCAGGAAATGCTCTCTTTCGGAAAAAGCTGATTTCACCTCCTGGTAGTCATACATGTATGATGTCTGACATGAGTATCAAGTAAGAGATATAACGACTTGCTTTCAAGTTTATCTAAAAGATAATCTGGAAAAATTCATGATTTGAAATACAAACACCATCAATACAAATTAAAATTATGACCCCAAAAATGGGAGTTCCCATGCTTCCAAATGTCACAGTGACAACTTTTCAATCAACTAAGCTGATTACGGACAGTCAAACACTTATCGTGTATGGACTCTCCACCACATGAGACTGATCAGAATGATGCATTAGCTGTCATTCCTGGCAACATTCCTATTGAAGTTTTGAAAGGCAAAACTTAGATTTGAGAAGAGAAAAATCTTCGCAATCTCCCACACAAACTGCAACAGCCCGAGCGGCATTAATGGACATTTACAGAAAAGGTGTCAATATATTTGGTCTAACTTGACTCAAACAAGTGACAAGAATGTCAAAATGCATACTAATGTTTTGGATGTAAGCAAATGGCATGGGGGGAAGCTAATAAGAACCATATAAGCACACGTACAATTACACAATTATTTTGGTCGATTTGTCTTGTGGGACATTAATAAAAAACAAACAATTAGATTGGGAAAGACTCAATGCATTTATTCAGAATCATTGCCACCATAAAGATCTTGGTTGGTTATATGTGATCTTGATATCTTCGAAGTATGATTTATAGTATTCATAGCATTCAATCCGCTGCGTGTGAACAATTTAACAATCTTTCATTTTGACAATACATATCAGTGTACCTACATGTACGCCCATAGAGCAAAAGAAGTGTTCAATAGTCCTTCAGGAGAAGGTAGTGTTGAAAGCTGTATCGCAAAGCCACCATATAAACCCTCAAATCAACGAGCCTGCCTCTTATTCCAGCCATATTCACAACAAGGTCCCTCCCTGGTCCGCCTCGACTACCGAAAGTAGTCGCCTCCCGACTACAAATCAGGTCAGATTTCAGCCTAATTTCACTCACGGTTTGTTGGATGGAGTGTCCAAATTTATCCTCCATTGACTTCCGTTAAGGTTAACAGCAGCAAATGCACACTGATTCCTTCATTTCTGGGATCTTCCAAAAAAAGACAGTGGCAGCTGTCGGGTGGGCACGTTTCAGAACCATCCACTTGTACACATACATGTATAACACAATCGTTGTACCCCATGATCAAATGCCCGGGAATACCATGGGCCGATGGTGGCGCCATGTCCAAAGAGATTTTATTGTGTGCTTTGAGTTCTCTACAGGTTACCTTCTCCAAATTTACTATTTGTTTTTGGTTTGGACATATAATTATATATATATTGAGGCAAGTCTTCTGTTCTGATCATGCATGTCAGATGTTGTAATACACATTATATTATGTGAGTTTTTTGCCTGTTATCTATGTGGTGACTTTGGGCATGAAACATGGGCACACGTGTCTCTGTCCACAGAAACCATTATGGATTTTCTTATCATAGGAGTTCTGAAATGAATATTCCAGCCAGTCAAAACCATGAGTGACATGTGATACAAGACACATTGTTTTTTATGTAAATGGATCTTTTACATCACATCACATCATATCATGGTAGATTGCTCAGGGTCATTCAACATGTAATTTGTCACCATTACTGGAAGAACAACTTGAACCTTTCATCTTTTTGTGTGGATAAATCTGCACATCCATCTACTGGCAGCGGATAATAACTACCCTGTCATCGATATACCATAACATAGATGAATGAATGACATATGTACTGTGGGTTCATCCATCATAACTGGGAGACACTGTACTGAATAAACTTTACTTCAAAGTCAAAAAGATTAATTATGGCTAATGAATGTGGACGATTTGGTGCCTATCTGACAATTACATGAAAGCATGTACTGAGTCACCGCGGCACATATTTGAAGATAATGTACCTAGAAAATCATGATAATGGTCATATTCCAATACTGCTTTGTTCTTCACCTGACATATAAATTGGTGTATTCAATTAGTGTCTAGATTGGTAATTCACATGTAGCATGTACACCTTGTGTTCCAGTAATGCAGTGGTAATAATATGTTGGTTTGTTGTAAAAACTGCGACATCAATTTTAAACTCTCTTTTTTTTTCTCCAAAAAATGAAAACATCATCATCATTGTGTGTTGTGTGTGCTCAGTTGTGCAGCAAATGTCACAGACAAATGACACACTCGTTTTTTTAAAAATATATCTAGACTAATATATGTTTTTGAGTATACAGCTTATAATACCCAAATCACAATGACACATACAATTTCTTCATCTGAGGTTAGGCTTGTAGAATGACGACCATCTTGTCAGCAATACGGTACCACCAGTATAAATATCAACCTTCGACTCCAATTTTATGATGCAACTTTACTACAGTCGAGCTATTAACATTGCTTTGAATGATGATTATTTGTCTAAGTATACAAGTATATAAGTATATAAGCTCACTCCTCCAGTGTGCTTCTATCCACGACTACACGGATTGTCATTTAGGAAATCCACTTAGAAGCTATCGCAGAGAAGCTGGCTGGATTGACATTCCACACAGCATCATCCCAGGCAACAATCGAAATAGGAGACAATCCTATTGATCACCTAAATGGCAGGAAAAAAATTATCTCCATAATATGTGTTTGCAACTCTAAACTTTGGAGCCATTTGTGTATTGATGTACATGTACATATGGATGAAAACAAATTATTTATCAATAATACCATCAACTGGTTGAGTGATAATATACTAACCATAAACATATTTCAAAACGTTATTGTGGCTTCGGGAGTAAGTATTTGGCCATGCTTTGTTCCCATGCGAACACGTATAATTGACATATATGTAGGTTTTTCTATTTTCGTCATTAAAATCAGATGGCATCAAATTGATGTCTACATTTCAACATTCAAAAATTACATGTTTTGGGTTTTCTACAAAACTATTACACATATGAAATTCTGAAGACAGTACACACAAGAATTACTATTGGAAATTCAAACCAGAAACACCACATGAAGAGTGCTCTTCCATGATTGGGCATTTTCTGAGCCACATGTGGCACCCATCATTAAATTAGCGGAAAGCACAATGGAAACAAACTATATTGTATAGATTTGTTGAAGGTATCAATCAGATCACATACGATGTCCACAGAACTTTTGCTAGATTAATTTTCATTCGTAAAACAAAGTCATCCTACATACAGCTGTAGGGACTGGCCCCAGAACGCGGTTTTCATTGTTAAGAGGAAACGGATACACCGCATGCTGATGAGCAGCGACATGGGTATGCTGCAGCAGAGGCAGAATCAACGATCATCATTCCATGAATAGATGTGCATACATTGTATTTGAAATTATCAAGGGACTCTCTGTGCAGTAACCTGGACAGTAACATTAGTCACAGCTTAAGATAATACATGTAAGTCTTTATGGCATAAGGATATTGCTTAAACCTATTGAATTGTTCCTTGATGATACAACATCAAAAGAAACTTTAAGGTATGAAGCTAGTCATCAGCATAGGATATAACGGTTCACCATCAGACTTAATTCTCTGCTTGTGATGGAATTGACAAGTGTCACAATCATTGAAGTAATAACAATAGATGATCATGTACGAGAAGCTGTATACCAAAATCGATGTTCCCTTCAATAGTTCAAACGACATGGACGTATATAATTTTGATACTTTATCACTGTTTATAGCAAAACAAAAATATATCTTTTTTTCCGAATGTAACTACTCCACACAGTTGTCAGGGGATAAATTGCTCAAATTTGCCTTCAGTATTTAGGAGTTCAAGTATTTATTTACATATTCATGTATATTTTTAGCACATAATTTTTACGCGGTGCAAGGCTGGTTGAGTAATGGACTTCATCAAAATAAGGTATCCACTGTGGCTACCAAGTGTTTACGATGATAAATGGTTTGCGTACTTGAGACTTGAAGATTCGCCGATAAGAATTAAGATTTCCACTCTACCCACATGTTCTATGACCAAATGAACGGGAGTGGAAGACAATAAATTGTGAGGTACTCTCTTCGTTCCTACCTGATACGTTATTGGTATTTTGTGTCTCAGCATGCCATTCAATTTACATGAAATCAACCTTTTCAAACTTGCTCATATGAGAACTCCAGAGTTTAATGGAATAGTTATTTATCATAAATCATCATCGTCTGGTTGAGGATAATGAATTGAATCAGGGAGGGGTACAATGAATAATGCGTTATAATCGTGTTAATCAAAATACTGCCACATACACCAGTGCCAATACATTAAACGCTGCTAGCAAATACATCAAATGATTTCTCAATCTCATCATTGTGATTGTATACAGGACACACTCCTTGAAAAGAACAAGGAACATAAGCTGATGATACTAATCTACCGAAGAACAACATCATAGTGTCTCTAGGACTACAAGGGACATACAGGTGGGGTGGACAGAAAAATAATGAGCAAGTCTATACATGTATTTGTACCTCGGTGGTTACTGTGGCCGAGATTTGGATGACCACGTGAAGGTCGACAATTTCCCCAGGTATCAAGGTTGGAATGTGCTTCTGCCATTGCTGCTGTACAACACAATATCCATGGTATAACAAAGCTAATTATTTTGACATCAACATGAAAAGCTTCCTCACATGTTCCTTTCTATTTTGAAGCTGGAACCAGTTTTAGATTGACCAAATGTATCATACATATAGTAGGGTTATTTTGTCTACAGAATAAAACTTTTTATTGTGATTATATGAGTTGAAAAGCCAAGACGTTAGCCCTGGCCAATCAATATCTCATCCATTTTGTTCTCAAAACAGCTCGCATTGCGGGTCAGTTCTAAACAGTCTCATGACGTCATTTGTATTTGTCTAGATACATGTACTATGGCAACCGGCAATAGTGCAAGGCGAATCATCCCGTATTTCTGAGTAACTGTCATTGAATTTTACATATTTCCTGTATATTTCTGCCCTTCTCGAGATGTACTTACAAGTTTTGGTGACAAACACTAAAGTTACATCTGTAAATCGGCTGGTTTTAAAGTGATGTTGGCAGGAAAACTATTTTTTCCAAATCAATTACATATATGCCTGTGGTCTCAGAAAAATAGGTTACAAAACAAACTTTGCTTGATCAAATGGATAAATCAAGCATATGACAGTACTAGCAGCCGCTTTTTTTGTTTTGTGCGCCACTCAGAGTTACCTCTGACTTGACCTAGTTCACGCTCGATTGGCTCGAACATACACGAGTAAGCTGGAATCGCACTGCGTCAAGCACCGAGAATGGCGGTAATGTAAACAAACTCAAAATATCTCCACCAGAAACTCGCAACGAAATCTATTAGAAAGGGGCGTCTGTTTGGGCATACAAATGCAGATATATAACTGTTATGTTTTCTTCGTTCGATCAGAAAGATATCGAAAAATCCATAACTTACTCCCAATATTACTTTAAAATGGGATCCAACTTCAACTTCAACATAGAAAACGCCTGTACTATAGTCAGGTCACCTCTCCCGAAAACCAATTATATTCAGAAATGAGCACATATTGGATGGCACGAGAATGAGAACAATTATTCTTGAACATCTTCAAGTATCTATAATAACTATTACAACATCTCATATTTTAGCCTACATTGGGACCTTGTAGTTATGATAATACTGTCACAACATTGTTCGCATGTTCTGCATATTTGCCCATTCAACACTGTTCAGCACCGTTCAGATCCACAGCCTATACACACCCACAGTCATGCACAGATCAACGTCCTACCCTAGCTTCAACATCCTACCCTAGATCACATCCTACCTTAGCTTCAACATCCTACCCTAGACACTAGTTTAGTTTCCTAGTTTCAGCCACAGAGCTCAACCTTACAACGACGAATCAAATCGGATGTCAGCCTCAACTCACACACTGCCTAATGGCATGTCCATATTACCCCGTTGCCTTCTTTAAAGAAAGGCCCCACCAGAAGATCAACATGATTCATTTGGCTTTGGCTTTCTCCTGTCAATGAACTATTACATGTGACGAATGAATGAGACTCCGAAAGAATCTTTGACCACGGCAGCAACGGAGCGATGGCAGGAATGACTTCAAATACTTCTACACATGCATGGGTCAGACAATGTTTCCCACCATGTAATTTCCGAAAATATATTCACAGCACTGGTTTTATTACGTAACTTTTACCAGAAGTACCTAACTCTCTTGTTTTGTATTTCTGCTTTTACTGAGTACACTTTGTGTGTGGCCTATGGAGCCTATCATTGGCATTATTCGTTGGAGAAAGAAATGAAGTAAACTTGCATGCATTACAATCAATGTGACAATAAATCGCCTGAGAGGAAAAGGCAATGACATGAAAAATCTGCAATGAATAATGTATTAAAGCTGAACACGGGATCACACAAAACAGGTTGCATGTGCATAATTACTGTAATGCAATCAGTAAATGCAATAAACAGTTACAAAAGGTCTTTTTCCCCTTATTTACTGCCTGATTGGATGCAATGTGGAGACTAAACAGGCACATATCTATATTTAATCTTAGCACTCACAAGTAACAAAACATCATGAAGTTTTTTCTCCATGCCTACAATCATCAGAGTTAGTAGTGTTAGTGTTAACTAACATGTATTTTTGCAAATTAATTTTTCAGTCTCGAAGCCATATATTCTTGTGAACATATGATATAATTCACTTACTTAGTTTCCTGCAGTTGAGCATATCCGGACAATCTAATTAATCTGATTTAGAAATGCTGGTAAACAACATGTTCTTGTTTCAAGTAGTGTATCCTCAGGCGGCAACACTTCATGACTAGTTAGAGACACAAAATTATGGTATTATCATAAATATGATATATATGTGTACTTAAGACGAATTTGTCTCACATAGACTTATTCGTCAAGTCCATCTTCCACTAACTGTGAGTGGCATTTTAAAGTCTCACAAGATTTGTAACCAGTAACCCAGACGCTTAATGCATTTTACAAAATTACAACATGAAGGTATATGTAATTAGAAGTAGCATTAAGCATGTCCCTGAGTGAGTATCATGTATAACATCTACAGTACCGATTTCACAAAAACTCACTAGCCATGCGAATGCTACATGCTAGCACCAACTGGCATTGTGCGACCAGTGGGCGTGATGCCAACGTATCATACAGCCGTCTTAGTTGAACAGGTGAGCATTGTCTCGCACAGATGTCTCGCGTGCATCATTGATTTTGGATGAAAATACAGACTTTAATATGAACTTTACTCAAACAGTGCATTTGCGCATGTGATGTACATTATACATATTGTCTATAAACCACTTGCCCATGTACTTGTAACCATATGCGAGCATATAACGGCCTTCACCACAAAAAATGCAGAATGCTAAATGCGATTAGTGTGTCACAGTGCCAAGAAGCAATGCTAGCACCGGGCGATGCTCGCACACATGATTCTAGCATCAAGTCGTACAATGCTACACCAGCGAAATCGGTACTGTAATCATACACATTCATATCCAAACGAAATTCCATGATTTGTTACCAGTGTCAAAACACATATGTCAAAAGGTTTCAAAACGCATAACTGACATAACTCTGTGTTGTTCACATGGCTTTCACGTTGATACTTCAGTTTCACGCGGATTTGACCTTTCACACGGATTTTGTCAAACTCGTCTATTGGGTCGGTCTTGGAATATGAATTTGTCTCGTATGTCGATATCCATTTCTACTTCCATGAGTTAGAATCACATACACTCGCAAAACAAACTAAACTTTAAATCCGTAACATGTGAAAGTTGTTTTGCTTCCAGTCGTCAGACTGACAAGTCTTCAATCAACTGGGTTGATTACGTAGAGTCCAGACAGGTTTCGAGTCCAGATTCTCCACCACATTAGACTGATCAAAATGATGCATTAGCTGTCATTCCTAGTAATATTCCCTGAACGTGCTGACGAACAAAACTGGATAGGCCCAGTGAAAAACTTTCACAAATTCCTTCATAAACTGCAACAATGTGAGAGGCATTAATGGACATTTACAGACAAGGTGTTGAGTCGTTACCGAGTCCAATTTGATCCAAACAAGTGAAAAGACTGTCAAAATGCATAACTGATTGCACTGCTCTCAGTAATACGTTTAAAACATGCACGTAGGTGAATGGCGGGAATAAAGCTCCGAGAATCAAACAATTACACTTGGAATATTTTTTATGAATTTATTTTGTGGAAAGCTAATAAAAAATGTAACCATTACACTGAAACTTCGTATTATTTTAACAGTAATATGGATTTGACTTATACTTTTATATTGAGGAAGGTCTTCTGATCTGCCTACACGTAAGATGCTATACTACACAGTTATAGTTTTTTAGGGTTTCCCTATCTGCTTTCACTCTCTTCTTCCGGTTGGAAAAAACTCTTTGACCACGCTGGTCAATCATGAGGCACCCAAACATGATTGACTACATGTATATTCATATGATTGGAAATTTCTCCCTTATTTTTATAAACTACCGGTACTCTTGTTTTTGGGGGGTTTTTTTGCACGTTATCATGGTTATATAAATGGTGATCTTTTTTCTTGACTGGGCACATGTGTCTCTGTCCACAGAAGCCATTATGGATTTTCTCATCATTAGAGTTATATAATGAATATTCCAACCAATCAAAAACACGATTGACATGTTCTTCAAGATACAATGTTTTAATGTAAATGGATCTTTTATCTTCTGCAACATAACATCACATCATGGTAGATTGTTCGGGTTCATTCAACATGTGACTTGTCACCATTACTGGAAGAACAACTTAAACCTTTCATCTGTTTGTGTGGATAAATCTGCACATCCATCTACTGGCCGTGGATAATAACTACCCTGTCATCGATATATCATAACATAGATGAATAAATGACAGATGTACTGTGGATCTATCCAATATAAAAGGAAGGCATTGCACAAAAATAAACTGCACTTCAAAGTCAAAAAGATAAATTATGGTTAATGAATGTGGTCGATTTGGTGCATATTTAACAATGACATGAAAGCATGTACTGGGTCACCGCGACACATATTGGGAGATAATGTACCTAGATAATCATGATAGTGGTCCTATTCAAATACAGCTTTGCACTTCATCTGACAGGTTAATGTATTTTTGACAGGTAAGATGTTAAAAGGTTAGATGTATTTTAGTGTCTAGATCAGTAACTCACATGTAGCATGTACCCCTTGTTTAAAAAAATGCACAATGCTAATATGGTGGGATGGTTAAAAAAATTGCAACATCAATTTGAAATTCTGACATTTCTGACTCCAACGAAATATACAATTGCCAGTAGACTCACTGCTCACTTGCTAAGAAAAAAGGAAAGGAACATAATTATTATGCAGACATTACCGGGTATGTCCTCAATTGCGCAGGAAATGTCACAGACAAATAACACACTCGTTTTTCAAAATTCTATCTCTGATATTTCGGGGTAGTACATTATTTGTGACACAAATAACAACAATACCTACACTTTCTCCATCTAATCTACGAGTTGCATTTGGAAAAAAGTTTGTTCCAAATAAACAACAAATAGGCCCGATGACCTCAAAAACATTGGTTACCAAACAAACTAGACGCTTCCGGTCACAAACTGCACGTCAGAAATGCACGTCAAAACATTAACTTTCTGTCAGTATCACTTGAAGCTTGTAAAAGGACGACTAAAGCAATACCACCATCAATCTTCGACATCATTTTCACGAGGCCACTTCACGATAAATGTATTAACATTGCCTTTGAATGACAATTAGTTTGTTCTCAATTTACTTAAAAATGTTCTCTCGGCTCACTCTGTTAGCGAGACTCTCTACATGACTACACGGATTGCCATTCTGGGAATCGACTGAGGTGCTGTTACAGAAAAGCTCGCTGGATTGACATTCTACAAAGCATCTTTCAGGCAGTCATCGAAATACGAGACAATCCTATCGATCTGCTAAACGGCAGCGGTAAGTTTCCTCACATTATTTATTTGTAACTGCAAACTATGAAGACCTACAGTACTGATTTCGCAAAACCTCACTAGCCATGCGAATGCTACATGCTAAATGCTAGGCCATGCGATTACGTGCGACTTGATGCTAGCATCAAATCGCATGGTGCGACCAGTGGGCGCGATGCCATCGCATCAGGCGGCCGTCTTAGTTGAACAGGCGAGCATTGTCTGGCACAGATGCGCGCATCCTTTATTTCGGATGCAAATACTGACTTTAATATGAACTGAAATGAAACACTGCATTTTCCCATACGATCCACATGATACAGACTGTTTATAAACCACTCGACCATGTGTTTGCGAGCATATGCGAGCATATAATGGCCTTCACAAAAAATGCGAAATGCGAAATGCTTTTAGTGCACCACAGTGCCAAGAAGCAATGCTAGCATCGAGGGATGCTCGCATACACAATGCTAGCATCAAATCGCATGATGCTACGTCAGGAGAAGTTGGGCGAACACGTGCTAAATGCCAGGTGTCCCATGCTGGCATTTTGGTGAGGTTTTGCGAAATCAGTACTGTATGTTTATATATAGATAAAAGTAAAATAGTCATCGATAATACACTCAACTCAGTAGCCTTTTATATTGTGACTGGGAAACTCTATACTTGCCATGCACATACATGTAGTCCCAACAGTGTGAATTTGGACTTAATATTTTCCTGGCTTTTTCCATACCAATGATTATTTTCGAGTTTCCTATTGGCGTCATCAAGATCACGTTGTTCTGGTGGTAATAGGTTTACACCTACATCATGTATATCAACCCCTACAAGAACTACGTGTTTTACGGTAATTCATCTGAGAACTAAACCATTATTACAAATATAAATTTGAAGACAATCTATACAGTAATTACCGAGTCTGAAGTTCAAACTCGAGGCACCATTAAGCAAAGTGACAAAAAAAGTTGATGAAGTTCATGCACCGCATATATGGAGGAGTGCTCTGCTAGAAGTGTGCGTTTTCTGATCCACACGCGGCCCTTGTTGTATATTCATCCCAAATAATAATACAATGGAAACTATATATCGTGTCTATTGCGTATAAATCATAGGTCTGTTAATGTATCAATCAGATCACATGTTTCACGATGACATCTACAAAACATTACCCAGATTATTTTTCATCTAGATGCTGCTCAAACCTGTTCAACATATTTGGTGACGTTACTTAAACAGAAACTCTCAAGGATGGAAATGATCATCAGCACAAGATACAAGGCTTCAGCACTGGACATACATTTCCACTTGTGGTGAAATTGATGTCGCAATCATTAGAGTAATGGCAATACAAGGTCATGTATGGGAAAACCGCTGATCAATATACACATTCACCGCAATAGACTAAACTACATGTACATTGATCTATATAATTTAAAAAAAATAGAAAAAAACACAATACTATAATGAATAGATCCTCAATTTTCTCAGAATGTAATTGCTCCGAACGGCAGTGTGAAGATGAATGGCACAAATTGTTGACAAGTTCAAGCATTTATTTACACATCCATGTCTATTTCGAGCACAAGGTTTTTACGAGGTGCAAGGCTGGTTGAGTAATGGACTTCATCAAAATGAGGCATCCACTGTGGCTACCAAGTGTTAGCATTGATAAATGATCTGCATACTTGAGACCGGAAGATTCGCGAATAAGAATTTGGATCACCACTCCACCTACTCTGACATAATAACGTACGAGAGTGGAAGACTATAAATTGTGAGGTATGGTCATCCTTTTCTCCCGATATGTTATTGGTACTTTGTGTCCAGCATGCCACCACTCCACCTACTATGACATAATAATGTACGAGAGTGGAAGACTATAAATTGTGAGGTATGGTCATCCTTTTCTCCTGATATGTTATTTGTATTTTGTGTCCCGCATGCCACCACTCCACCTACTATGACATAATAATGTACGAGAGTGGAAGACTATAAATTGTGAGGTATGGTCATCCTTTTCTCCCGATATGTTATTTGTATTTTGTGTCCCGCATGCCACCACTCCACCTACTCTGAAATAATAATGTACGAGTGTGGAAGACTATAAATTGTGAGGTATGGTCATCCTTTTCTCCCGATATGTTATTTGTATTTTGTGTCCCGCATGCCACCACTCCACCTACTCTGAAATAATAATGTACAAGTGTGGAAGACTATAAATTGTGAGGTATGGTCATCCTTTTCTCCCGATATGTTATTTGTATTTTGTGTCCCGCATGCCACCACTCCACCTACTCTGACATAATGTTCGAGAGTGGAAGACTATAAATTGTGAGGTATGGTCATCCTTTTCTCCCGATATGTTATTTGTATTTTGTGTCCCGCATGCCACCACTCCACCTACTCTGACATAATGTTCGAGAGTGGAAGACTATAAATTGTGAGGTATGGTCATCCTTTTCTCCCGATATGTTATTTGTATTTTGTGTCCCGCATGCCACCACTCCACCTACTCTGACATAATGTTCGAGAGTGGAAGACTATAAATTGTGAGGTATGGTCATCCTTTTCTCCCGATATGTTATTTGTATTTTGTGTCCCGCATGCCACCACTCCACCTACTCTGACATAATGTACGAGAGTGGAAGACTATAAATTGTGAGGTATGGTCATCCTTTTCTCCCGATATGTTATTTGTATTTTGTGTCCCGCATGCCATCACTCCACCTACTATGACATAATGTTCGAGAGTGGAAGACTATAAATTGTGAGGTATGGTCATCCTTTTCTCCCGATATGTTATTTGTATTTTGTGTCCCGCATGCCACCACTCCACCTACTCTGACATAATGTTCGAGAGTGGAAGACTATAAATTGTGAGGTATGGTCATCCTTTTCTCCCGATATGTTATTTGTATTTTGTGTACCGCATGCCACCACTCAACCTACCCTAACATAATGTTCGAGAGTGGAAGACTATAAATTGTGAGGTATGGTCATCCTTTTCTCCCGATATGTTATTGGTACTTTGTGTCCCGCATGCCACCACTCCACCTACTCTGACATTATAATGCACGAGAGTAGAAGACTATAAATTGTGAGGTATGGTACTCTTTTTCTACAGCTCTTGTAGTTATGATAATGCTGTCACAGGATGACTAACACATTCTGCATATTAGCCTATTCACTGCTCACTCCCAACACAGACACAGTCATGCACAGATCAACGTCCTACCCTGGTCAAGTTTCAGCCACAGAGCTCAACCTTCTGACGAAAAATCAAAACTTCAGCAAAGAAAGGTCCCACTAGAAGATCAACATATCCATTGGCCTCTGGCTTCCTTGTGCCACCAAATAGTGACATCTGCCGGATGAACGCGTCTCGGAAAGAATCACTGACCATAGGCAACGAAAGAATGGCAGGAATAACTTAAAATACTTCTACATGTGCATGGATTAGGCTCAAAATGTTGAAATGGGCATTGATTCTCACCATATAATACATACATCAGAAAATACATTCCAAATTGTTCATTTTATATTGACAGCACTGTGTTTTATTAGCGTTTACGAGGAATACATAAATCTCTCGTTATGTATTTCTGCTTTTACAGACCACACTTTGTGTGTGGCCCACGGAGAATATCATTGGCATTATTCATTGAAGAAAGATATGAAGTACATAATAGGAAAACTTGCATGCATTATAATCAATATGACAACAAATCGCCTCGAAGGAATAGGCAATGACATAAAAGGTTTGCAATGAATAATGTAATAATGCTGAACATGGTATCTCACAAAACCGGTTGCATGTAGATAATTACTTTTATGTTTTCATTAAATGCAATAAACTGCTACAAAAGGTTTTTTTTTTTCGATTTGCTGCTTCAATGGATGCAGTGCAGAAACGAAAGAGGCACATATTCATCTTAGCAATCAAAAGTAACAATACATTATGAAATATTTCTTCCCTATAGCCATGAAATTAATTCAGCTAAAAGCTCTGAAAATGATTAAATATTATATTTCCTTCTTCGTGATCATAATGATGATCTGAATCATATTTTATTAAACCACACCTAATTCATCTAATAGTAACAACATTTTCTGGCTCCAACATTCACCATTGACTGGGCAACAACACTACATGACAATTCGGAGACATGACAAGTATCTAACTATCACAAACGAAGTATGCCATTACAAAGTCCCAATACTTTTGTTTCCAATGACCTCGCTAATAAATGCCCACGAATATATAAATACATCAACTCAGAGAGAGCGATTTACAGCATAAATCACATTGCTACACGAGTCAAATATAACATCTCATGATACATAATTATATCAAACAGAGATATCATGAGTTAAAATCACATACACTGACATGATGCTGAACATTTGACCTCGAAAATACGAGTTTCCGTTCCTCCAAATATCACACTGATAACTCAGCAATCAACTGCGCTGATGAAACGAAATGGGACACGTTTCCAGTCTGGATTCTCCACCACATATCATAGTGATTGGTGATATGTGAATACTGTAAATTTTCTTATTGATAACATCTGTGATTAGTATGCAGCAGAACTTGATGCATATTAATATTTGTGGAATTCATGACGGGTGCCACATATGGGGCAGGAAATGCTCATTCTTCCTAGAACAAACTAGACGCTTCCGGTCGCCTATGACCGCTTGGGTGTATCCCCCTTAGCCCTATCATCTCTGTTGCCCCAAATATATCACTGTCAAGTGTGAAAAACTAGAGCAAGGGCTAAAAAAGATTACCAGAGAAATGTTAAATCTCAAGTCACAACTGTTTTCTTTTCCCCCCCAAAATTGCTGCACTGATTTTCCGAGGTTATTGAAGGTCGAATTCAGAATCACCACTGATATCTCTTTATATGAATTTCCATTTCGACATGTTTGATAAAATAACGAAAATACGGATAGATCAATCTTTTCACCTATTTATATTTCAACTCAGAATATTTTACAAACTTGGTTCCAAGTTGAAATTCAAAGTAAAATTTGACCAAAAATGCATTTCAAGATGATGAAATTGGAGCCAGATTGAACTTCTCACCATAAGTTATATTTCGACTCATAATACATGTATGTGCCAAACATGGTTTCAAGTTGAAATTCAAAGTAAAAGTTAATCAAAACTGCATTTCAAGATGACATAATTGGAGCCAGATCAAACTTTTCGTCATGAGTTATATTTTAACTCATGATACCTGCCCAACTTGATTTCAAGTTGGAATTCAAACTAAAAGTTGACCAAAACTGCATTTCAAGATGACGAAATTGGAGCCAGATCAAACTTTTCGCCATGAGTTATAATTCAACTCATAATATGTGCCAAACTTGGTATTAAGTTGAAATTCAATGTAAAAGTTGACCAAAACTGCATTTCAAGATGACGAAAATGGAGCCAGATCGAACTTTTCACCATAAGTTATATTTTAACTCATAATTTGTGCCAAACATGGTCTCAAGTTGAAATTCAAAGTAAAAGTTGATCAATGTTTTCATAAAAAGCTATTGTGATCAATAATAGACTTAACTAGCAAAAAAATAATGTTAACTTATTTGGTCACAGCGATAAAATCTCTACTGGACAAAGCCTTCACCTTGTTGAGCCCAATAATAAATATTTCTTGTCTTAACTATTTTAATTGTGGTCAATAATAGACTTAACATGTAAAAATAAAGTTAACTTATTCGGTTACACCCAGAAATTTCTACCGGACAAAACCTTAACCTTGTTGAGCTCAATAATAATTGTTTCTCATCTTAACTATTTTTATTGAGGTCAATAATAGACTTAACTAGCAAAAAAAAATGTTAACTTATTTGGTTACAGACATAAAATGTCTACTGGACAGAATCTTTACCTTGTTGAGCCCAATGATAAATATTTCTTGTCTTAACCACTTTTATTGTGGTCAATAATAGACTAAACTAGTAAAAATAATGTTAACTTATTCAGTACACCCATGAAATCTGTACTGGACATACTTTCACCTTGTTGAGCTTAATAATAAATATTTCTCATCTTAACTATTTTTATTGTGGTCAATAATAGACTTTATCATATGCCAGAATGACAGTTGATGCAAATAGCGTAGTTAATGCTATTATACAGTAATTTAAATTACTGTCAACAAACTTAGACCTGAAAATACACCATTTCTATGTATTTGGTTTTTCAATAGCTGTGCCTATTCTTCCAATAACAAACTTCTGCCCGGCGGGCTGTAAATTCCACACTTGCCCAGGCAGCTCCCAGTTCAAGAAAACGTTATTATTTTGAAGGGTAAACAAAAACACATGGTCGCTCTCCGGGCCCGATTCCGTTCTGTTTGACGTTTTTGCCCCCAATTTACGTTTTACGCTGATGCTCTTGGAACTCTGAAATGGTCTGTGGATCGGATAAATGTGTGAATAAAAGCTGTATTTCTTGCTTATTTCTTTCTAATCGGATATGATTCGGTCATTTGAAACATACTAAAATGTCCCCGACATCCACTGGCATATGATAAACGGGTTATTGCACAATATGGGGTTTCATGCCCTCGGGCCAAGTCTTCAAAAAGCCCTCCGCTTCGCGTCGGGCTTCTCAAAGACTTGACCCTCGGGCATAAAACCCCATATTGTGCAATAACCCTATATAACTATTTTTATTGTGGTCAATAATAGACTTAACTAGTGAAAATAATGTTAACTTATTCAGTTACACCAATGAAATTTGTACTGGACAAAACATTTACCTTGTTGAGGTTAATAATAGATATTTCTTGTCTTAACTATTTTTACTGTGGTCAATAATAGACTTAACTATTAAAAATAATGTTAACTTATCCAGTTACACCCATGAAATCTGTACTGGACAAAACCTTTACCTTGTTGAGCTTAATAATAAATGTTTCTCGTCTTAACTATTTTTATTGTGGACAATAATAGACCTAACTAGTAAAACTAATGTTAACTTATTCAGTAATATTGTCCTGTTTTCACTGAAAACTTCAGTTCTCCATTCTGAACAAGAAACCAGTGTCATTACCTTCCATTGTACAGGCTATTGGAATGATCGTACATGTCAAAATGGATATTTCAAAATTCTGTAATAAGTTAGGCTGTTAACATATTAATATTTATATGATCATTCCAAAAAACGATTGGTTTCGTGCGACAGCCCTTCCCAACAACACTCCCAAATATTATCGAGATTAGTCAAAAATTGCCATCTGCAGAGCGTTCACAAGCCATGTGTCTCAAACAGGCTGTTTTCAATGCAAAATGTGTTCCCAAACGACCAATTCAGTTGCCACGGCAACCAAAATCGATTGGTGTCGGGATCTTACCATAATATATGTGCCTGCGAAAAATAATGGTGATCGGTTGAGAATTGCGGCCTGTAGCGCGTTCACAAGCCATGTGTCTCAAACAGGCTGTTTTCAATGCAAAATGTGTCCCCAAACGACCAATTCAGTTGCCACGGCAACCAAAATCGATTGGTGTCGGGATCTTACCATTATATATGTGCCTGCAAAAAATAATGGTGATCGGGTGAGAATTTCGGCCTGTAGCGTGTTCACAAGAAAATCTCTGCGGACGCGGACGCGGACGCGGACGCGGACGACAAAGCCAAATCCATAGTATCCGCCGAACTTTGTTCGGGGGATACAATAATTTCACCTCCTCATTGCCATATATATGAAGGTTCATGAAGTTCCATACAATTTTCTTGATTTTGCCTGACACTGAACTTTGATAGATAACAGACTTGGTTTTGTTCGCCTGGATATTTTATACTTGGGTATTGGTTCTGTGTTATTTAACTGATCAGAATGATGCATTAACTAACTGTCACTCCTACCATTTTATGACAGTGCTGATAGACGAAACCTACAGTATCGATTTCGCAAAACCTCACCAAAATGCTAGCACAAGTAACCTGGCATTTAGCACGTGTTCGCCCAACTTCGCCTGACGTAGCATTGTGCGAATTGATGCTAGCATTGTGTATGCGAGCATCGCCCGATGCTAGCATTGCTTCTTGGCACTGTGACATACTAAAAGCATTTCGCATTTCGCATTTTTTTGTGAAGGCCATTATATGCTCGCGTATGCTTGCAAACACATGGTCAAGTGATTTATAGACAGTCTGTATCATGTAGATCGTATGGGAAAATGCATATTAGAGTCTGCATTTGTATAGGAAATAAAGGATGCGCGCATCTGTGCGAGACAATGCTCGCCTGTCCAACTAAGACGGTCGCCTGATGCGATGGCATCGCGCCCACTGGTCGCACCATGCGATTTGATGCTAGCATCAAGTCGCACGTAATCGCACAGCCTAGCATTTAGCATGTAGCATTCGCATGGCTAGTGAGGTTCTGCGAAATCGGTACTGTACATATGCACAGTGAAAAACCTCCACAAATTCCTCCCAGTCAGAAACAAATGGAGAGAAAATAATGGACATTTACAGGCAAGGTGTTGATGTGTTACCTGTCCAATTTGATCTTAGCAAGTGAGCGGAATGTAAAAATGCATAACATGCGTGTAAGCAAATGGCTTTGGGAAAGATTCGATAAAGAATCAAACAATTACATGTACATTAACATTTGGAATTGTTTTGGTAAATTTGTCTTGCTGAAAATTTTTTTAATCTAACAATTACGCTGAAACCTTTTTACATGGTAATATGGATTTGTCTTGTGGGAAATTAATCAAGAATCAAATAATATCACTGGAAATTATTTTGATGAATTTCTCTTGTAAAGAAATTTTTTTTTTTTTTTTCAAATGTTCAGTAAGACTGATACAAAACAAAATTTGTTTTACAGGAATTGGTATCCATAAGCATTATTATTTCTTATCCCATAAACTAAGTCTCGCCACATCCGCAGATATTCTCTTGTGAGTATGCACATGAATGGGAGGGAATATTGAAGGCAGTGTTGAAGGCACATGCTGTTCATATGCATTTCTTATCATTATCATATCGTAAAATCATATCGTAAAACCCTCTTTTACTATGGTGCATGCTCCTGATATAAATATTTGTAACAATGAAGTTCTAAAGTAAAGACTCCAGCTAGTACACACCACATGGTGACCTTGGTGACATGTGCTACAAGAATGAATCGTCTTTAACGAAAATGGATTTTTTATCTTTTGTGACATTCTGTCATATCATGGTGAAACTAGACGCTTCCGGTCGCCTACGACCGCTTGGGTGTATCCCCCGTAGCCCTATCATCCCTGTTGCCCCAAATATATCGCTGATGTACATTGTGAGTGTGAAACCTTTCAAGCTAATTGAAGGTCGAATTCAAGATCACCACTAAAATCACTGCATTCGAATTTCCATTTCGACATGTTCGAAAAAAATAACGAAATTACAGCCAGATAAAAGTTTTCACCTAAAGCTATATTTCAACTCAGAATATTTGACAAACTTGGTTCCAAGTTGCGAGATGACTAAATTGGAGCCAGATCGAACTTCTCACTATAAGTTATATTTCAACTCATACTACCGGTATGTGCCAAACTTCGTTCCAAGTTGAAATTCAAAGTAAAAGTTGACCAAAACTACATTTCAAGATGACGAAATTGGAGCCAGATCAACTTTTAACCATAGTTTAAATTTTAATTCATAATATGTGCCAAACTTGGTTTCAAGTTGAAATTCGAAGTAAAAATTGACTTTACTGGTAGCATGGGTAAGAATAATGTTAACTTATCCGGTTACACCCATGAAATCTCTACTGGACAAAAATTTTAAATTGTTGAGCTCAATAATAAATGTTTCTTGTCTTAACTATTTTTCTTGAGGTCAATAATAGACTTAACTAGTAAAAATGATGTTAACTTATTCGGCTACAGCCATGAAATCTCTACTGCACAGAAGCTTTACCTTGTTGAGCCCAATAATAAATGTTTCTTGTCTTAACTATTTTTATTGTGGTCAATAATAGACTTAACTAGTAAAAATAATGTTAACTTATTCGGTTACACCTGTGAAATCTCTACTGGACAAAACCTTTACCTTGTTGAGCTCAATAATAAATGTTTCTCGTCTTAACTATTTTTATTGTGGTCAATAATAGACTTAACTAGTAAAACCAATGTTAACTTATTCAGTAATATTGTTCTTTTTTCACCAAAAACATCAGTTCTGTATTCTGAACAAGAATCCAGTGCAATTTGCTTTCATAGTACAGGTTATTGGAGTGATCACACATGTCAAAGTAGGTATTTTAATTGCCGTAATAAGTTAACCTCTCAAACTTATTAATATTTATTCGATCATTCTGAAAAACAATAGGTTTCGTGTGATGGTCTTTCTCATTGAGCCTGTGCGATTTCATCATCATTCATTGAAAACTCCCACCCGTAGAGCGTTCACAACCCATGTGTGTTAAACAGGCTAATTTGAGCACAAAATGTTACGCCAATCGGCTATTTTGGTTGCTATGGCAACCAAAATCGATAGGTGTCCAGATCTCACCATAAGACATGTCCATATGAAATATTATCAAAATCGGTTCATATTTGCAAGCTGCAGCGCGTTCACAAGAAAGTGTCTGCGGACGCGGACGCGGACACGGACGCGGCGGCGCGACGATCGTAAATCCATAGTATCCGCCGAACTTTGTTCGGGGGATACAATGACATGATTATTTCCAGTGGCATTTGTCACGATAACTGTAATGAACAAGGGCCACTGGCCTCAAAGGAAGAGCTTTGAAAATGTTTGCACAGAACTATTTAAAAACCCTTGAATACTGTATTTGATTTGGCCATGTCTTAATTATTTTTACTGTGGCTAACTATATATCTAACTAGTAAAACTAATGTTAACCTATTTGGTTACAGCTATGAATTCCCCACTGGGCAGAATATATACCTTGTTGAGCCCAAAAATAAATGATTCTTGTCATAACTATTTTATTGTGGCCAATAAGATTAGTAAAACTATAATTATTCCGATATATATATACATATATGAAATCTCTACAAGTCAAAATAGACGTGGAATCAATACCCAGTATTAAGTATTCCGAGCAAACAAAACAGGGTCCGTTATCCAATCTCATAGTCCGGGGACAGAAAGTCATATCAGGCATACAAAGTGAGAGAAAACAAAAATGACAGGGAAACTCATGAACCCCCGTAAATGGCCTCTGAAGCTTTACCATGTTGAGCCCGTATAAAAATCACCCGAGTATTATTTGGACCAATGTCACACCAGCGAAACCGACTAGCGGAACGTGCGTTCCCTCGATCAAAGATGGCGAGCATTAGGTTTTGCTTCGATTTGTTTTGCCGAAGAACATGGAATATTTCATGTTATTTGTATGGTTTGTGTTGTATGTAGATGAAGAACATATTACTCCGGACAGCAGACATTATAAACAGGTTGTATGCCACTTAAAACGCATAAACAATGAATATTTCTTATCGCTGAAAACCCGCACTGATTAACGGAACGCAATACAATGATTTACGGAAAGCGCCAGACAATTTATCTCCCGATGAACGGAACGCGCAAAACCATGTTGCATGAAATAAATCAATAAACCAACATGTGACTCAACAAATAGGTGAAAACAACTGGTATGCACACGTGTGTTTCTTTCATAACGTCGAAGCGGATTCCTCACTATAAAATTAGGAACATTATGATGTTTTACTATCATTTCTCAATTTAGGAAATGTATCGTGTTCGAAGAACATTTCAACACGAATGCCAATTTTCTCCCTGAAATATAAATATTGCAGGCCTAAAATTCCCAATAAAATTGGCCAGATTATGTAATATACTAGTATCAATAGTACAAGTAGGCCCTACCAAAAATTTTGTGGGTGTTATTTATTTTGTGTTTTTTCTTGTTCGTTTTTGTTTTTGGCATTTGACTTGGTCATTTTTATGCCGAAAAAATTTTACCTTTGCAATTTATTTTCTCAATCACTAGTATCCCTATATGCCATATGTTTCGAAATGGTATATGGTTTGAATTACTCTTTAAATATAGACCGAAAAGAGCATAAAATAACCAGAATGGTTTCCCAGATCAGTACTGTATTGGTTGAAATTAGTATTATGGACAGTCATTGTGGAATTTATGATCAATGTATTCGTTTCAGCTTCGAATTATAAGCTTTGACCTTGATTTATAAACACGAAAAATGATCTGCACTGAAAATTGCCCCATGCACAAAAAAGTTATACCGATACAAAAACGTGTTATGGTTATCCATGATCTATTTTTAACATTTCATGACATTGTAATAGTGATATGAAAATGTGTGTACTTGCAGAAAAATCAGCATGAGATATTACTGTCCACCAAGTACCGGTCGGTACGAATCAGTCAGCACCCTATTCCGCTACTGTGTTGAAAAACATGAGAACTGTAAATTTTCCTTACGACGATACCATGGAAAACTTATGCACGTTCATGTAAAATGCATTGTAGTCAGTTATAATTGAAGGCCTATAGGCTATGCCTACTTAACATACTACACTCATCACAAAATCTTACTGATATTGGAATATAAGTAATATTTCGGGTGTGGTTAAAATCAAGCACTTCCATTTTATAGTAATTGTCTTATTCCATTCCTCAGTGTACATCAAAGCACACTCTGGACATAATATTCTGAATGTACATATCTGTTTGTGAAGTCCAGTTAAGATATTGTGAGGTGTGTGGTACGGTATCAAATAAACATACCGGTAGATAACATACATGTAACGTGATGTATAGCATGATGAATTGCGTACAGTGCGGCTCACCATCTGAATTCTCAAGCTATAAATGACAATAACTCATTCAAGCTCATGTCAGTGATGTTTGCATATGACTACATGGACATGCATTTCATAGTCACGCACGGAACACCTCATTATTATATTTTTTGTTAAATTTGACCTTCATCTAATATAGGCCTACCTGGTGCATAACACTGTCAACAGCTGCCATGTCTGAAATATATGAATATACCTTCAACACTACAGTGAACAAACATATGGATACAGTTCGGAAATTAATTCTTAGCTGGAAATTTCATGTTCATGACTTCGCGTTCCGTAGGTCAATTCTTTGCGTTCCGTTAATCGTTTGCAAAGTTGATCTTCGCGTTCCGCTGATCTTCGTGTTTTCTTATCAGCTCATTTTCGACGTGATACACCCATATTACTATCTAATGCAGGTGCTTTACCTGACTAACCAATCTATATTTTTGTTTCATGTATAGATCACATGCACATATCGCCCTAAATCACTGCATCGGCCGGAAAATTTCTCGAAGCAAAACCTACCACTCGCCATCTTTGATCGAGGGAACGCGCGTTCCGTTAGTCGGTTTCGCTGGTGTGAATGTGTAAGATTTTCAAGGTTCTGAATATTTTTTTTTCTTATTTAGGTGGCAAAAAAAATTTCGAGCTAGTTCTAAATCCTTTTTCATGGATTTTTTTTCAGTGTTTCGATTTATACTGCAGAGACATTTCAGCAACTTGTCTAATGTCTGCATTTCCATCCATCACTTGCTCTGCAGTTCGCTAATTCTCGATTGCGGCCTGATTGCTTGGTGGCCTTATCGCCTGTACCCCTCAAAATCAGCACTGACAATTCTCGTCGGCAATATAAAACTATCATAAACATGATAACTAATATAGTATCCATTCGTTTCTGCTTATTTCAGGAGGAAACTAAGTTTTTTCCCCCGACAAAGTGTATTAGTTCGGCAAATCTGCCAAGTTTTGTTGCTTCCGACAGGTTCCTACTCAAATCTCGGGAAATCTCGCTTCACTTCAGTAGGCATTTCTTATCAGATTTCCCCATGAACAAGCTTTGTATGGTAATATTTTCCTGAAGTATTACCAGTGAAGTAGGAAAGAGTCATAGAAAAAAACATTTATTTGGGTCGTAACAAGTATTTCCACAAATACCGCACCCAGTAGATTCCACGATCTCGTGGGAGCTTATGACCTTGACCCCAGTGCGTCAGTATTTATCGCTAATTGGCGGGACTTGCTCACGTGATAATTTGCATATAATTATATCCACGTGTAGTTCATAAACATGTGGGTGTGTCCGTCAAGACAGCTTCCAGATTGGACAATTCAGTGACTATCTGGCTTGCGGGCCGACTGTCGTGACTGCTTATCGGGGCCACACGAGAATTGAATTTGCCTACTGGAATATGGAATACCACCACTAACACATAATTATTATGTTGCCGTTTCAACTTGTTTTTCATTTTTGCAATAGCATACTGTATCTATATATTGTGCGGAACGTATATCCAAAACTTTGAGTGCATATGATTGCAAGAAAGCACTGTTTCAGTGAAGATCGAAACGGGATAGGTGATGGGTATGAAACGGTGACATACAAAAAAAAAAAACGGTCGGAACACACGTCTCCTGGGATTATTATCGATAATAACTTATTACATTAACCATGATTAAGTATACGGGCGTCATTTTCCTCCCAAGGGGCCCCGGGCCCTCCCAATTAGCCACAGTTGAATGGCCTGTTGTGGTTCCAAGTGGCATTTTCAAGAATGTAAACAAAGGGAAAATTTCAAAAATCCAAAAAAAACCAACATCATAGAGGAAGAGCTCTGCTCTTCCTAAAAAGTTGAACCTTATTTCCTTCTGTATGAATCAATCCCCACTTGTGTTTTTATGAACGGGTACCAGACATTTTATCCTGGCACTCATTCATACATGTATCCATTTTGTCATCGACATACCATGAACACAGATGAATAAAGGACAGATGTACTGTTGATCAATCCATAAAACAGGATGACAGTGCACCAAATAAACTGAACTTCAAAGTCGAGAAAATTGATTATGGTTAATAAATGTGGTTGATTTGGTACATAGTGTAATTGACAAACACATGAAAGACTTAACCAGTCACCGAAGCACTGGTATGAACATAATGTACCCAGAAAATCACATCAGTATCTTGTTCTGCTCACTACGTAGCACTAGATGCATCATTTAATAGCTCTGTATTACCTCTAACCATGAAATATCAGTCAAAGTCTTACTGAAGTTGTGTTGTTAATATATATTCGTCTGTGAAAGTCTCAGCCAGGGTACATGTAGTTAGAGGAGTATCGTTGTTGCACTTGTTCTCTTCGAACCAAATTGCATACAAGAGTGCTTTTCAAAAATCAGGAGTAAATCTCTAATCATCAACTTATCGAAGGGGAAGGAGAACCCTAAACGATGTACATACAAAATATAGGTTGATAAGCATATGTACAACTGTATCATTGCCGGGTAGTTCAGCTATTGACATGTAGCATCCACTGTTTTCCAAATGTAGCACAGTGCTGCATTTGTAATACTGAGGAATTTAATACTGAGTCAATTTAATATTCTGATAACCATGATAACACAATTGCCAGTAGACTCACTCATCATGCTCACCTGTAAGACATATGTGCCCAATTGCGCCGTAAATGAAATAGACAAATCATAGCACACCCGTTTTGCAACAACATCCCAAGAGGTTTTGCGGCAGTATAAAATGACACAAAGCACAAACGTCATATTATACAATGTACCAACCTTCAAGCTCGTGATATGATGAACGACTGGTCAGGTATACATTCTCACTCATTAGGTATGAGATTATACACTACTACATCAACTGGCATTTAGGGAATCAACTGTGGTGCGCTCACAGACAGACTGGCTCAATTGACGTTCCACATGTACTAAAAGCATCTTTTTTGCAGTAACTAAAATAAGAGACAATCCCGTTGAATACCTTGAAAGTAGCCGTTTGCTTGTGACTTGGTAAATATATGCTTGTCATACATCTATTTTCAACATTCATTCACCTATTAACCAGGTAAATGTACATGTAGCTTGTGATATATAAAAAATGTTTAATCGTGAAAAGGAAAGGTTATACCACGTGCTGGTAAGTGGCAACTTGGGACATGCTGTTGCTTGTTGCACCATATATATAGCACGGGGACACTCATCACATAAGAAATTGATGTATGTAAATGTACTTCACAATATTAGGAGTCTTTGAAACGGACAGTAGCATGCGTCCCAAGGATGTGATGATATGATTGACAATGATAAGTACATTTGGACATATCCTATATATCAGATAGATATTGCCCAAACCTGTTTAACATGTTCCTGACATTACAACGTCTTTCAGGGAAGGAAAATAATACGGTGTAATCAGCACCGTAACAAGGATTCCGCATTAGACATACATAAATATCTACTTGCATTGGATTTGCCAAAGTTGGGAAGTGTCACAATCATCAAAGTCATAAAATCATGTTCATTGTACAAATCGATATCAGTATTTACCACAAGGGCCCGAAGTAAAAACACTAATGATTTCAATACTTAATGCAAACACTACCAAGTGTTTGCATTGATAAATAAGACGTGAAGGTTCGTGAATAAAAATTGTCTTCTCTGTCTTCGATATGTTATTGGTATTCTGTGTCTTGGCATGCCATTCGTTTAACATCAAATCAATACAAACAAACTTGTTCATGTGAGAATATTAAAAGCATTATACATTGTTTATATCATCATCTAATTGACCACAAAGAACTCACTGATGAAGAGGTATGATGGAGAACATGTCCCTAATTGTGGTAATCAAAGGGCTACCAACAGCAACCATATACCGCCCAGGTACATCAGGGTCTTTCCCTGCTTGAAAATACATCAAAAGATTTCTTGATACAGGAGATAGAGGAAGATACAGGATATGGTCCTTGAAAAGAACAAGAAACATGGAGCTCATAAGCCCCATTTGTCACAGTATAGCATCATGGTGCTACCAGAAGTACAAGGGACACATACATGTACACTGTAGGTGAAACGAAGGGCACAAAATTAATGAGCAAGTCTATATTTGAACCTCGTTGGTTAATGTGGCTGAGAGGAAAATAACGTCCGTTTCGCTCTACGACGCACCGTTTCCGAGATATGCAGGATGCCTCATGGATGACTCAGCAAAAAATTATTTCGACCTCTAGGTCAAAGGTCGTTTGACGTATCGATCCCAAAATCAATAGGGTTCTTCCCTGTTGATATATAAACCTCCGTGCAAAATTCTGCAACTATTGCCTGAATATTTTTCGAGTTATCGTCCGGAAACCAAGTTTCAAGATCAGCCTCGATTTCATCCTCAAGGACCTCACGGACCTCGGAGCCGGATCAAAAAAAAAAAATACACCCTAGAGATGTTTGTCTAGGGCGACGAGTCCGAAAATAACGTCCGTTTCGCTCTACGATGCACGGTTTCTGAGATATGCAGGAAGCCTCAAGGATGAATCAGCAAAAAATTATTTCGACCTCTAGGTCAAAGGTCGTTTGACGGATCGATCCCAAAATCGATAGGGTTCTTCCCTGGTGGCATATGAACCTCCATGCAGAGTTCTGCAACTATTGCGTAAATATTTTTCCAGTTATCGTCCGGAAACCAAGTCTCAAAATTAGCCTTGATTTCATCCTCACGGACCTCACGGACCTCGGATCCGGCTCAAAAAGAATAGGGTTCTTCCACATATCATTTCTATTCTCGTCCGGAAACCAAAAGTGGCGGAAGAAGAAAAAAAAAAAAAAAAAAAAAAATTCTGCTAAAACCATAAAGGCATTTCTGCCGAAATGCCTTAATAATACGGTAACGTCAGATCAGTAGCTGCGGGGTACTACCGTAACGCCAAGCATGTACTACCGTAACGTTAACCTTGGTCTCACATTAGGTCTTTCGTAATATGTCTTTTGCATCGTTTCAGATAAGAATTTCGTATATAAGGAGCTTGCATATACGAAATTGATTTCGAGGTACAATTGTTTTTATATTATACTACTGATACTGTATGGTGTCATGTAAAATGACGAAATGTGGTGTTTTGGGATGTCTATAACTGAACATATTACACGGGTTGTCGAAGAAGCAGAAAGTGAGCAAGCAAATAAGCATTTTTTTAACATTGAATAATGACATTTTCGAATGTTACCCCAGCGTAGGAAATTTAGTTGTACTAATTTTTATAATAAGGTATGAGTGAGAGAATAATATTGACAAGATACCCTTTTTTTAACGAAGATAATGATGTTCTGATTTATTTCAATGCCATACATTGTTGTCTTATTAATATATAAAATGTTAAGATACATTTGTGTATTCCGAGCCGTATAATTTACATGTATGCAGACGTTGACGTCAATGGGCAGTAATATGTATCCTGATGTATTTTTCACATAGGCTACATATATGCATGTCGAATTCCGAAACTCTATTGTCCCGATTATGATCATCGATCTACAACAATATTTGTACTATTTATCAATAACGAATATCCTAAAATATTATCAAAATCCAAGTTTTACATCATGTTAATCTTTTATATATGCAAGCGTTACGGTAGTACTTGAAATCTGGAAATTGGCGTTACGGTAGTGGGCCGCTAACGTTACGGTAGTAATCGTCGCATATTTCAAACCGTTTTTTCTCGCAAATCAATCAGATTCACAGTTTAATTATATTGCCACACTATAAAGCGTATCTAGACAATTCGCCTCATGTAGACGTTATGTGCGAAACCTACATAATACCCAGTTTATCGTGAAAAAACTTTTCGAAGCTAATAACCTTTTGCCATCGTTTGGACTACCGTAACGTCGCATTACGGTAGTAGGGTTCCTACAGTGCAAATGAAGCACAGTGCTAATCCTGAGGAAATGTCAATTTAATATTCTGATAACACAATTATCATGCTCACCTGCAAGGGAAGAGAAGTGACATTATTATTGTGTAGAGTGAGACATATGTGCCCAGTTGCGCAGTAAATGAAATAGACAAATCATAGCACACTCGTTCTGCTATCCCAAGATGTTTTGCGACAGTATAAAATGACACAAAGCGCAAACGTCATATTATACACTATAGCCACCTTCAAGCTCGTGATATGATGAACGACTGGTCAGGTATACATTCTCACTCATTAGGTATGAGATTATACACTACTACATCAACTGGCATTTAGGGAATCAACTGTGGTGCGCTCACAGACAGACTGGCTCAATTGACATTCCACATGTACTAAAAGCATCTTTTTTGCAGTAACCAAAATAAGAGACAATCCCGTTGAATACCTTGAAAGTAGCCGTTTGCTTGTGACTTGGTAAATATATGCTTGTCATACACCTATTTTCAACATTCATTCACCTATTAACCAGGTAAATGTACATGTAGCTTGTGATATATAAAAAATGTTTAATCGTGAAAAGGAAAGGTTATACCACGTGCTGGTAAGTGGCAACTTGGGATATGCTGTTGCTTGTTGCACCATATATATAGCACGGGGACACTCATCACATAAGAAATTGATGTATGTAAATGTACTTCACAATATTAGGAGTCTTTGAAACGGACAGTAGCATGCGTCCCAAGGATGTGATGATATGATTGACAATGATAAGTACATTTGGACATATCCTATATATCAGCTAGATATTGCCCAAACCTGTTTAACATGTTCCTGACATTACAACGTCTTTCAGGGAAGGAAAATAATACGGTGTAATCAGCACCGTAACAAGGATTCCGCATTAGACATACATAAATATCTACTTGCATTGGATTTGCCAAAGTTGGGAAGTGTCACAATCATCAAAGTCATAAAATCATGTTCATTGTACAAATCGATATCAGTATTTACCACAAGGGCCCGAAGTAAAAACACTAATGATTTCAATACTTAATGCAAACACTACCAAGTGTTTGCATTGATAAATAAGACGTGAAGGTTCGTGAATAAAAATTGTCTTCTCTGTCTTCGATATGTTATTGGTATTCTGTGTCTTGGCATGCCATTCGTTTAACATCAAATCAATACAAACAAACTTGTTCATGTGAGAATATTAAAAGCATTATACATTGTTTATATCATCATCTAATTGACCACAAAGAACTCACTGATGAAGAGGTATGATGGAGAACATGTCCCTAATTGTGGTAATCAAAGGGCTACCAACAGCAACCATATACCGGTACATCAGGGTCTTTCCCTGCTTGAAAATACATCAAAAGATTTCTTGATACAGGAGATAGAGGAAGATACAGGATATGGTCCTTGAAAAGAACAAGAAACATGGAGCTCATAAGCCCCATTTGTCACAGTATAGCATCATGGTGCTACCAGAAGTACAAGGGACACATACATGTACACTGTAGGTGAAACGAAGGGCACAAAATTAATGAGCAAGTCTATATTTGAACCTCGTTGGTTAATGTGGCTGAGAGGAAAATGATCCAAACTTTGTCATTGTGTGTACAATGAAGGTCATTTCCCGGATGCTACTTGACCATGGTGTTCAAAATGTGGAGGTGTGCCTTCAACAATGTTCTGAAAGTCGCTGTTCAGAAGGTTCGAAACACCGCTCGCTCCCAACACACCCACAGTCATGCACAGATCAAAGTCCTTCCCTGGTCAAGTTTCAGTCACAGAGCTCAACCACCTTCCGACGACAAATCAAATCAGATGTCAGCCTGAACTCAACACACTGTTTGTCTAATGGAATGCCCAAATCACGCCCTTGACTTCTGTGAAGAAAGGTCCCACCAGAAAATCAACATGATTCATTTGCCTCTGGCTTCCTCGTGCCAACAAATAGTGACATGCACCGAATGAATATGAATAAGTCTTTTGAAGGAATCACTGACCGCGGATATCAGGAACGACTTGAAATACTTCTACACCTCATGGATCAGACTCAACAGGTTAAAACAGGCAATGTTTCCCTCATATAATACATCCGAAAATAGATCACGGCACTGGTTTTATTAGCTTTTACCAGAAATAGATCTTTCCCGTTATATTCTGCTTTCATTGAGAGCACTTTGTGTGTGCCCTATCATCGTAACGAACAGATCAAAATCATTATTCATTGGATAAAGGTATCGATTACGGAGTAGAATAAACTTGCAGGCATTTCACTCAATATGACAATAAATCACCCCAAAGGAAAGGGAAATGACGTAAAAAGTTAACAATGTCTAATGTAATAAAGCTGAACATGGGATAACATAAAACTGGTTGAATGTGGATAATTACTTTAATGTTTTCATGAAATGCAATAAACCACTACAAAAGATCTTTTTCCCCTTATTTGTTGCCTGAATGAATGCAGTGTAGAGGCCAAATAGGCACATATCTACATGATCTATATTTCATCTTGGCACTCACAAGTAACACAATATCATGATATATTTCTCCACGCCTATAGCCAGAGTAATTCAGCTAAAAGCACCGAACATGATTAAATATTGCATTTCCTTCTTCATGTTCTTATAAGATCATGTCTATGTTTTTACTGAATACTGTATTTGTATAATGACATTTGTCTGTAAAATACGATGATCTTGTACTCAATTTCAGACCCACGTATGCACTTATGTTCATGTATACATAACACTACAAGTTAATGTGAAAAGACGAGGAATAATACACTTAGAGTCAGGTGAAAGGATAATGTCACGCATAATATCATCAATATGAATAACAAGCTACGATGCATCCTTCCAGAATTAACTAAACGCCAGATAAATGTGTTTTCTGCTGTCCCATAGATTTTGGTCTTACAGCCAGTATCATGATCATCATGATATTATCCAACTATTTTTTCAGTCCATCTTCCAGAAACTGTGAAAGTCATTCCCAAACTTCTAAAAACATCATATCATTGCTCAAGTCAAAAGAGTTTGATTTCGTATGTGTTGTGAGCAATCATTTCGAAAATTAAGAAAACCACAAATATTCCGAGCCATGTTGGGAACACCATCGAGAACGATGTTCGCAGTCTGTCATAGTCACAGCCCAGTGAGGTACCAGCTTTATAATTGCTGAGACACACAACATCTACTTTTGCGCATCACATCATATACAAATACAAGACATGCATGCGTACAAACAAATATTATATTTGTGAGGAGAATTATCAATTAAATTCCTATATTAAAACTACTTGTACATACACACACACCAACCACCTATCATACATTAAAGTATATTGTGTGCTGATTAATTACCTCTAATAAATGTGCCGTGACGGGTTTCCACAGCACCTCGACTCTCGGTAGATTGACCAATCCCGTCTCAAGCAGCTTGGCCACGGCAAACAATGACGGTTCCTGTTTGATACAGGTAAAATATACATAATATCATATACAAACATCATGCATGTGTATGGCTATCTTTTTAATCATGTTAACTGGATACTCCTTCAGGTATTACAATGTTTTCGATTACAAAGGACTGATAAGTTTCTGATTCCCCATCTGAACATTATACTGAACAGGAATTCATCTTGGTATACTATCATATTAACATCATGATAATAGAAACTATTGCTGGTACATTGTGTAGTACCACAAATATTTCTTAAATGCTAGATAGAAAGGTTCCATCGAAAAAAAAATCATTGGAAATATGCATTGATTTTTCAAAATTTTTGAAAAAGTTTTGAATCACAATTCAATCACGATCTTAATATTTCTGATGATATTGATATTTGCACTGGTATATTATAAATGTAGTCAGCTATTGCTGTTGTACGTGTAATGGTAATATTGTTTTCAGGAGCAGACGTAGCTGAGACCACATATCCCGGTGTTATTCAAGTGAGAACAAAGGCACTTTCCCAGAATGACACTCTGAAGCAACATAAACTCTTCATGCAATATGCACATTGTATACAAAGCCATGTTGTTACACCCTTGGAAAAACTGCCAAAATAAATATATATTGTAGTAAATCAGGAAAGACGTGGAGAACTAATATGCCTCAATGGATAACCATTGGTTCCGAAAGTGATTTTACCATGGAATTTCGATATTGTTGCAAATATATCACATGAAAGTGAATGACCTTTTTGCGTAATGCTACCAATATTTCGAATACTGTTTGGGATATGATAGAACATAAAAAACTTCACAACAGGACCTTTGGAATCATACATCATCCTCCATACACTAATGAAGTGTGAAGTTTTATGATGTATAGGCCCAGCATCACACGGGAATTTCACTGGGAATGCCAATATTTGGTCAGTTTTTCTGTCCTTCCATCCACTTTGAAGAAGCGGACAAATGACTGACTGTCCCATGCAGGTTGAGAGCCTCGCCGGTGTGGCTCATTTCGGCCAAGTCCCCACTCGTCGGTTCCAAGGCACTGGGTCCTAAGTCCCACCCGGGACAGTGTGAGGGCCATCGCGTTATTGATACTGTGGTGAGAGGTCTCTGCCAGGGCCCTTGTGTGGGGTGCCATCCTAAAAACAGACTCTCTCCGCGGCTCTCACCGGTGGAGAGGACCAGAATATAACCTGTGCATACTGGGGATCTCCGTTTATGCTTTACAGTATATCAGGGGATACAAATATCCACATAAAGCCTCGAGAAGTGACCTTTTTCCCCCGTCGTGGCTTGGCCGGGACACCAGGGCAACCACAAACGGCCGGGTGACAAAAGCGTAGCCAGCGGTTTGGGATGCACAGCGGTTGTGGGGTATTGTCAGGGGACTAGGGGTATACCATAGAACCTTCTGACCCCCATTAACACAGAATCTCCGGGATAGCTTCAGAATGACCACTACAGTTACCAATGTCATCCGGCACCGAACACACAGCTTTGGCAAACACAGAGGAGAAAAGCGGCAGACCCCGGTGTTCCCTCAGAGAAGATCTACCATAAAATTAACCACTTTTACTAACTCCATCAGCCAGCAAAGTTTCATTGCTCCATGCGACTACCAGGATGCCTCTTTTTATTTGCCAGGGAGCCTAACCCTACTTGGGCTTACAAACATTGCAAAAGCTCTGGTCTTTCATAATACTAATATTCATTATAAGTATTTCTTCAAAAATTTCTGCCCGATGATGGTGATGTGACTTTTTATTTGACTCGGGAAAAGAAGAACGGTTGCTGTATTAAATTCCATCTGACATTCCAAGAAACATCAGTAACAGGTTATGGTGTTACTCGATGTTCATGGTGTTAAATCCTGTGTATATGTAATTCAGTTCCGGAGTCTGAGAGCTATACTTGTTCACAGTCATGTTTACAAGTATGGGTGTCCTGTTTATGAGGTGTTTATTCAACATGCGGTATACAGTTTGAACAGTCCACCAGCATCTGGTCATATGGGTTATGATTTTATAATACACAATTAGGTAGTACAGTTAATCATGTTAATACACATTTCAACTTTTTTATCTAAATTTTCGACATAACTAAATCAAAAGAATTCGTTGGTTTCATGAGGTGTGTAATGTGTAGATGACAACTACAGATTTTCAGGGGTTTTTTCACTATGTCCATTAGACAAAATTTTTGAATGATTCGTAGGTGATTCACTTTACCCCCGAAGATATCTCTGCAATATCCATTGAATATGTCGTTCGACACTGAGAAGACTGAAGTGTAATGATCAAGGACTGTATCATTGGTTAAATCTCAGCAAGGACACAGGAGCTGCTGGCCGTCTCTTGATCACGCTCATCGCAGACATATATCATTGACGTGACCGCAACTTTCATGTACCCTCGGGGGCGACTGTGCCTTATATAACAGCACACATGGTCCAGTCAGGAGATAAAAGCCATATTGCCAGCTTGATTAAAGGGGCTCTCTACCCTGTTTCAGCATATTGACAGTCTGACAGCAAATGAACTGGGCCTGAAGCATGAAGATAAACCTCAGAATTAGCTACTCACCCTGCAAGTGGATTGCGCCTAGAGGACTTTCTGTGCTGTAAATAATACACTCATTACCTGCAGGCCTCAGGTAATTGCTAGGGTTAGTAAGAATGAGCAGGAGGCTATTGTATTGGAAGGATTGTTAACATCATTAGTGATAATCACATCTCGTGCGGTATGCATCATAGTGAAGCCAGTCAATATATCATAATGGACAGCAATCAGCTCTAATCCCATATTTGAATCTTTGCACTGCAGAGACACACATAATTTTGATTTTCAAGGTCAACACCAAGAAATCTGAGGATGCAACCACACCACATGTACCATGATGTACACAGATGACATTCATTGTTCCTTCCTTTCTATCAGGAACAATGATTGGATGAATTCAATGATATATGCATTATTTGTCAGTAAAGAAACTGAGCACAATCCTTCAAAGCTGATGGCCATAGGTGTAGGAAGCAGGGAGGAGAGGGCCTAGAGGACTAGTATCACCGCCCTCCCCCTCCCCCTATATGAGTGAGAGTTTAGGTGACTGGCTGGCATCAAGTTCCTACTTATCGACATGTGAACCAGATATCAAGGTGGGCTATCACTTGCTGATATTGTGATAATTTTTAGAAATTTTTCCCATGAAACCAACAACTTTAACTATCAAATACACACCAGAAATGCTGAGGGTCACAAAGTACAATACAAAAATGCTCACCCTTTTACTCACATTACTCAATGTCCTATTCATTTTAGCCCCTTCAATCAAAAATATCTACCGGTACCTACGCCTAAGCTTATGATTGATATGAATATATATAAAACAAAGCTTATCACAAGTTGGTTGATCTTTCACCATTCACCATGGATGTGTGTATTCAACAAAGAGCAGTGCATATTTACAGGCAATGGACATGATCAAAGCTAGGGACAGTGTAACAGGCTAGAGACGGTGTAATGGAGGAGAGTGGTGACCATGTTGCTGACGAGAAGCCTGAGAGTACCACCTGGAATCACAGTGGACATCCACATGATATACCTCGCAGATAACGGTACCGCTGAGGAGTTGATAATTAACTCAACGGCCCCCGAGTGCCATTATTGTGTTGATCTACGCCCAGGACTCCAGATGAAGCTGACTGTTTCCAGCAGCGACCTATTCCCAGGTCTGCCACTACAAGATTATGTAATGTCGGAGTTTCTCTAAGCAGAAAACGTGGGAACAAAAACTACAGCCCCATTGTGTTCTATAAGATAATTCCAGTCTTGAAAGAGCATAATCCATCTAAGTTGAGAGGTGGGAGCCATTTCCTTCATGGCTTGTGTGCTCGGCTCAAGCCGGACACATCAGAAAATGTCCCGAACAAAAAATTGTCGAGCACCTAATGATTCATAAACACTGCATGCAGTTTGTCAGCAACTTGATGACGCAAACGGACTTGATAAAAGTTACGCACTGCGCAGTCACACCAAGTATGGAGTGTTATCTCTTACAGAACCGAGAGGCAGAAGTAATTTGTAATGACAGACCAATAAAACTCTTCCTCATGAGGCCTGCTAAGGATGCAGTTTCAATTAATAAAAATTGAGGAAATAACAACTTGTGCACATAATCATGATAATTAGGTTTGCTAATAGATTTGTCAGAGATTCTTCCATGTACATGTAGTTTTGTGAATAGGGAAATTTTTATGATCATCTTCGACATTAGACAAATCAAATCATTTTGCTATTGTTGCATAGTTTTCGGTTTGCAAAAACCAAACAGGGGAAATGGTCTTTGTAACAATGATATAAATGTTTTCTCTTCTTTCAGGTACATCATGTACATCAAGATACTGACTCAATTGTAATCACCACTTATATCACGAACTATTGTTGTTATTCCTGAGATCTGTAACTGCTGACGGTACTGACAGTACTTCTTTCATCCTTCCCCGAACACCGCAGTCAGCAACCCTCTGCCCACTACACGCTGATCTGAACATCCCTACAGGGACACCAATGGTCAAGACTTATGCATAAACCTCTTTAATGGCTCCACAAAAAAGGATTAATTAAAGACGGCAGATGTCGCATAGTCTACGAGCAATTTGCTCTGAGAAAACTAGCATTGACGTTAGGAAGAGTTGTGTGGATTTACTGGGACAGCCCGCTCCTCAGTAGAATCCCTAATGACCCTCGATAGAGACAAACGGCGAATACCGTCGTTATTTACTGTCCGAGACCAGATAGCAATGACAGATTAAGCAACTGCATGCTGGGAATAAATTCCGTCCTGCTGCCAGTCGTAACCTTCAATAAAAGATGTCAACACACTGGCTCACTTGGTCAGCGTTTCTCTGCCATGACCTTCTCTCATTACAAGGAGAGGACTTCCAGAAATCTTACGGTCAGGCAACAGCAGAAAGCGTGTGTGCTGGCGAGTGTGCTGCTGTCATACACAGTGTCTTGTATACGGAGCAGAGACCTTGAGCAAATAAAACATAAAGCCAACTCGGACGAACGCAACAACAGAGCCCACTCTCCCGTAAAATAGTCATGGGTTCTCGTCATAAAAGTCTTCTTTACTCCCACAATCTACACTGAACCAGCACATAAAGCTCCGTCGTATCAAGCGCAATGTACACAGATGGTGACAAACATTTGGTGACCGACAATCGACATTTCTAGCTACAAATCCCAGACTGCTTTATTGCCAATGTTACGGCCAAGAACATCATCTTGGTCAGTTACCATGGTTATTCAAATGTAACACATTTACTGCCAGTAGTATTTCTGGTCAAAAATACTCTTTATCTGTATGTTTTTGTTTTGTTTCAATATATATGCGTTCAGACATGTGATGAGAATATAATTGGTCAACTCGTAAGATTGCACAAGATCATGCATTGTCCCACGATATGTACCATGATCTACATTTACCTGTAAACATGATTAATGCTTTCATTTCAAAAGAATTTGTTTTTCAAATCATGTCAAATTTAATACCAGTCGAACATGATATCTGCCTGTATTCATACTCTTTCATGAAAGTAATTACAGTACTGATTTCGCAAAACCTCACTAGCCATGCGAATGCTACATGCTAAATGCTAGGCCATGCGATTACGTGCGACTTGATGCTAGCATCAAATCGCATGGTGCGACCAGTGGGCGCGATGCCATCGCATCAGGCGGCCGTCTTAGTTGAACAGGCGAGCATTGTCTCGCACAGATGCGCGCATCCTTTATTTCGGATGCAAATACAGACTTTAATATGAACTGAAATGAAACACTGCATTTTCCCATACGATCAACATGATACAGACTGTTTATAAACCACTCGACCATGTGTTTGCGAGCATATGCGAGCATATAATGGCCTTCACAATAAATGCGAAATGCGAAATGCTTTTAGTGCACCACAGTGCCAAGAAGCAATGCTAGCATCGAGGGATGCTCGCATACACAATGCTAGCATCAAATCGCATGATGCTACGTCAGGCGAAGTTGGGCGAACACGTGCTAAATGCCAGGTGTCCCATGCTGGCATTTTGGTGAGGTTTTGCGAAATCAGTACTGTACGTAGCAACCTGCCATTTCAGAAGACCTGTCATTCTGTAAACACTCTTTGGAACCAAATTTTCAGGTGCTTAATTTATGATACATTAGCTAGAAAATGAAGGAAAGAATTTGCCATGCAAAGAATAATTTCTCATGAATTCACTGAGCCAATGCAACTGTTTCTCTGTAAATTTAAAATCTTCTCTGGCACAAGTGTTCAAAGAGTGTCTAGACTTTGGCATCATGTAATAACACATGTAATTAAAAACCGGCAGTCCGAAAGTACATCATGTCACAACATGTCAAGAATGACTGAATGAACAAAGATCTACATGCAGTCACACTGAGAGACTTACCCTGTTGGAGTACGCTAGCTCCATGGCCTCGGTGGAGAGCTTACACAGGGCGTCTATCAGGTGATGCAGGGCCACGTCGTCCAGGTACCTGGTAACCATGGCAACAGGCAAAATGTATACATATGGCAACAGGCTACTTGTACAGCATTCTACAAATTCAACAAATTTCCATAACAGCTTAGAATCGGAATATCATGAATACAAAATGTGCTTAGTGTTGATAATCACAACCAAAATTGTGATGAAGTATATCGTTGAAGCAATATTTATCTTGCTCATATGTGCAGTTCACAGTTTACATAATTATACCAGGCTATAATATTAACCAAAATCTTTGAAAAACATTGGTACAGAACACTTGGACACGTACTGTGAGCTCTCAAAGAGTCTGGACAGCATGGACGAGAGGACTGGGAGATCGGCCATCACTGCCGTGGTGATGACAGCGTTAGGGTTCTCGGAGGCTTGATGTGCGGCCTTCAGACTGCCTCCAGAAGACGGCTTCAGACCCAGGATCCACACCAGGTGCTGAGGGGTTATATCACAGGGATTCATGGTGAGCAATCAGTGATAGTGTCAATCCTGTAAGCACTATTTGTTTAATACATATATCAACTGCTGACATGTGTGACAGTCATACATGTAATACTTGACTAGTCCAGTTTCATCTTTTGTTAAATATTAGTTGTTGTCAATTCAGTCAAAAATTGAAGAGAAGATAAGCGAGCCATAACAACTGGTTTGTTTTCAATACAGCCAAAGCTATATGACTACAATGGGTGCATTATGACGGATCTCTTGCCATCATACCTGTAGCGTAGTGAGTAGCTGGTGCCAGGAGGTTCCCAGAATCCCACCGTGACAGTGAGCCAGACCCAGCAATGCTCGCATACACTGAATGTTCTTGGCAGTCAACTGGCAAAGGTAATGATACAGTTACTCATAAAACTTTCAATATCCTGTCGTAGTTACTCATAAAATCATCAATATCCCGTCATAAAGATATCAAATTTTCTGAAGTCTACATGTAAGCATCACTCATCCCTCACCATGACAGGACCCTGCTGAGCCCCCAGGGGTAGGGATGCTGTGGGTAGAGGTGTTCCCACGGCGACCACTTGGCTACCCTGGATAGCCTCGTGGACAGGGGTCTCTGAGGCCTGGAACTTCTG
This sequence comes from Terebella lapidaria, assembly GCA_949152475.1. Classification (NCBI taxonomy): domain Eukaryota; kingdom Metazoa; phylum Annelida; class Polychaeta; order Terebellida; family Terebellidae; genus Terebella; species Terebella lapidaria. The sequence goes on along the minus strand of OX424555.1, from coordinate 10,875,421 downwards.
ACTTGATGGAACTGTGTACGAGGAAAATAGAATCTGTTTCAAGTTCTTCAAAATTTTAGGAAAAAATAAAATTGTTGTAAATGATACTGATTGGACAGTAATATCAGACATGGACAGTCAGTTACCGTTTTGTGAAATAAATATTATCATATTACCGTATTTATTCAATTAGTTCGAACACTCTAATAATTCGAACACCAAAAATTATTCAAGAAAATAATTTTTAAATTGACTCGTTCAGTTCGAACAGTCAAATTTACGATCGAAATTTCGATTGAAACAACGAACGAAATCAACTTGTCAGCTGCCAAAACTTACAACTCGCCAGGTGGCAGCACTACGGAATGAGTAATCAGCGATATATTCGCCAGGTGGCTGTGTGTGCGATTAGGCAAAAAGCGCGGACCTCATAGTGCCAGGCGGTTTGCGGGCCATTGAAGATTTTCCGAGTCGAGTGACTCGATTGCATATGCAATATGACTAGAATCTAGCATCAATGCGAGATTATAAATTACAGTTACCCGGCGATTTAGCAGCCAGTTATTCAAGTTTTTATTTTAAATGCTAGTTGTCTGCAGTTAACCTATCAATCGTACAGGCCCTAACCAGCCAGCATGAGCGGCGTCAGTCAACTCGCATACCGTAGGCCTATCTGCCATGGCATGATCGATCTGGGTTTGGGTTTTTTTTTTCGTTTTGACGGACGAATTTATCGTGAATCTAATAATTCGAACATTTCAAAATTTATCTATTTTTAGCTGTTCGAACTAATTGAATAAATACGGTATATTCTGAGAATAAAATGTGCACTGCAAGTCAATTCATTCACTTTTTTGATAATAAACAGTGAGTTTTTGTAAGGCACTGTCCCCCACAGATACTAACATCGCTGTACAGGCTGCGTGGACGAGTTGAGTATCGTCAGTGCGTAGTGCGGTGGCAAGGAAGCCTTGCACAGCGCCGTGATAAACGCATCTCTCGGAACGTTGAGCGTCAGGTGACCGCAGAGACTGGCGTAGGACTGCATCGCCTTCAGTATCGCCTCCGTCGCACTCTCGTCAGTGCTGTGGGATCAGCAATAAATATCAACCCACATGTATTGTACGACAATTTGACGGCATGCATCTGTAATATTCAACAAATAAAACTCACCTGGCTTCTAGTAGTAGTGCCAGAGCAGCCATGATACCACACCAGGACGAGTTGATTAGTGTCTCATCCAACAACTTGGCTGTGCAACAATAATAATATATATATGGTCATTTATTACATTGAGCCGAAACATGATCAGATTATATCTAATATCCATATATCTACTTTCTTGAAGTAAAACATTCTGAGGAATCTTCAATCTCAATCTTTCAAAGCTTCAAAATTTTCAACATTACCTTCAGTTTTGGCTTCAGATGGCTGTTCTTCCCCCTCTGTGGGCTGTTTCGGTTGACTCCTACTGGCTTCGAGAAGAGCTTGGACACATCGTACGACATCCAGCAAACACAGGAAGGCACACGACAGACCGTACCCGTCAGGGATCATAGGCGGCTCAATACGGTCAACCATCTCCAGGCTTCAGGATATAAGGTTCAATTATGATAGATAACATGCAATTTCGAACTATGAATCTTGTACTCACATATATCATCCCTGAAAGTATGCTTGGAGGTATTGAATGCTATTCATGTTCATCACCGTGGCAAAATACGTGTAAATGAACGAAATGAGTCCAATTCCATGAAACCTACCCATAGTAAGGTAAAAACTATGAAGACTGATAAAAGTATGAAACAAGGACTTACAAGATGGATTTATGTGAGCCAGGGGCAGCAGTAATGTTGACGACGAGAGGCAGCCAGACGTTACGGTAGCAGAAGGCAGGTTGAGGGGTGACTCCTCCCCCCACAGGCATCCCGGCAACCAGGGCAGGGGGCTGGCCCTGGGTGTCTGCTGGCTTCGGGGCTGTGAGGGACAACAGATCCAGACTATATCAACTCTACAGCAACTCAATGAAAACTTTTGCCACCTTTTAGTGTTTAGCTGCAATTCCTTATGAAGTACACAAAAGAGATTATACAAGATCACATCGTGAATGTCAAAAGAGGATGAAATGGCCGATACTCACAGATATTCCCTGACTGTTGTACACTTGGTTGTACAAATTGTGACTGAATGAAAGACCCAAGACCATTGACAATCTCCTGGAATATCTTTGTGGAATGCTGCTTCATATCGTAACTACGACAGAAACTCCTGCAAAGCACAAAAGCAGTGTGTAGCCAATAGAACTTGACCTGTGATTTGTTATATATTATTGGACATTGAAGGGAATGTGACAAAAAAAATGCATAGCAAATGGTAATGCAGAATATTCAATTGCACAGCTTGTTTTTAAAATCTCTCTCAAGGGTGATTGAACAGTGTATTCACACTTTTGAGAACATATCTTACTTGAGCAGGTCTCCCTGAGCACACAATTTACAGAGAACCTCCAGCGCAGTAGCTCGCTGCCACATCGGCTTCTCTGGGTCTAGGAACTTGACTAGCAGTGACAGAAATATCTCACACTCTGTCACCTACCAAACAAAAGAGTAAATCAACATATTTTTATGCATACATACTGATGTTAGTTTTCACACATGTATACATGATAATTTAGTATTGAACTCATAACCTCAACATACTTTGGTGATGCATACGCATGGATAAACTACATTTTGATAATCTAAATACAGATAATACATAAAGAAATCACATGCTTTGTTTGACTGAGGAAAACAGTTTTTCTCTCTTTTTTGCGATGAATCAAACCCAAATCCAGCTTTAACATTTTTAACCAAACTGACCAAAACAACATAGTAATGCTTGAGAAGGATGGCAACGATGCGTAGTAGTCTCATGACTATCGGGAAGTATGGTTTGTCGAGGGGTGACGGGGCCGCCGGCTGGGGAATCCCGTGTCGGTATTTCAGACTCGGAGAGAACAGTTTGATCACTAGAGGGCACACTCGCTCCTTCAAAAGGAATCTGAACTCAGCGGACTGCAAACAAAACACAACACATACATTGTACATGTGAATTACAATTTTGCAATGACCGGTTTACATTTATCCACACTTTTAGTTCAATGTACATCTACAATAGGTATATCTTTGAACTCCTAGCTATTGTTCAACAGTCTGCATGTTTACCTGTTGATCCACATAGTACATACATTTGTGAACACAGAAGGGAAGCTGGCCAGTATAGATTCCATGAGCTCCAAGCCAAAAGTTCTGGTCATCTCCGTCATCCCCACGAGCCAGTGGGGCTGGTCAGCATTAACAAGCTGACACAGATCCTGTTGAGTACACATACATCAGATATAATCCATTCTTATGGCAATAAATAGCTGACAATTACACTATGGTGTACAAAGGTACACAGAGTGATCTACGAACTGCACTTTTAAAGTGGTCTTTAAATGGTGGTCTCATTTGTCTAATCGATTTACAACAACAAATTCTCATGGTAATGAGAGGAACTTTTTTTTAACACCTCACTAAGACGAGATCATTATTGTTTTAAAATGAGATGTAATACAAATACATGTACATACATAGAGCTAGCTACTAGCATGTTTACTGTGTGTACCTGGAAGAGTAAATATGCGTCCCCTGCGCAGGGTCTCAGAGATCTGGGGGCATGCTTCCCTCCAGCCTTCAGAGCTTCTGTTGATGTTGGCTCTAATGAATCTGGAAAATCAAGTTCAACAACTTCATTCCTCAAAACAGCCTTCAAATTTTTAAGCAAATGCAACATATCCAACAGGGAAGGTATAATGTCTATCTGCATACAATATTATAATGTACAACTGATAATAATGTATAGCTGACCCTGTGTCGGGATTTTATTTTCAGCCGCGACTCTTTCAAAGACGGAGAACACAAGTTGTCGGATCGTTGCTGCGGCAGTGTTGATCGTTGTGCTGTCTTTGGTGAAGTGGAGCCGGAAACATAGCACCATTGCCTGCAAAAAAACATAACTCACAGCTTAGAAACAACTGACTGAGACTCGTTGAAACCTTGTTCTGTGTATCCTGTGGTATGATACTGGACTTCACAAGAATCAGTGTTGTTCACATGCCTGAAGGTAGCGACTGACCTTAGCTAGAGCTTCATGTTGTACCACAGAGCTGGTAGTGACTGACCTTAGCTAGAGCTTCATGCTGTACCACAGAGCTGGTAGTGATAAGGAGGATGGCAGTCTGAAGAAGTTTGAGCTCTTCAACTCCAGACTCCATCAAAGTCCATAATACGGAGATCACACTGTTTGCTGCAGCCTGCAGAGAAGTGATTTAAAACAATCATATACTCTGTAAAAGTGAAAACACATTCACAATGCTGTATACATTATGTATCAATTTACAGATGAGTAGTGTAAGGGTGTAACGATACACCCAGGTCACGATTCACCGGATTCGGTACGATACACAATACAGTTTGATAAAATTTAAGATATGTTGCTTTTATTAGTATGTTTGTGAATGTTTTAATGGAATAAAACAAATAACTATCCAAAAATATTTTTTGATGTTCTTTAGGAGGTAAAACAAGCCGACAGCTTTGACAGTTTCTTCAGGTCTGCCATTGCTATTAACATATGAAAGGATGGTCAATATACTTTTGAGTTTACTATGGAGCACCAAGCTGACCTTTTCAGAAGTTACATACAACATTTGTGTATTATTACGGTATTCACAGTGAGTATCATGTATCGTGATACTGAGGAAATATCATGATAAGCATGATACACAGTTGATTGTTACACCCCCACAAATGATTAAAAAATATGACACTGTCATTATACTGAATTGTAACCGAATATGCAACTGAAGAGATCTGCATAATCATGACAATGATTTCATGTCATTCCATGACTATTATGTCTCCTGTATCTGTTACCATGGAGACAGCTTCATGCTGTATAAGCCGCTGTATCGCCACCAGACAGAGGTGAACAATCTTCGGGTTCTTGGTATCACAGCCGAGGATGAAGGGCTGGATGATGTCCACACTGGCCCCCAGCAGGCCTAGAAATGTCAAAATTTATAGTCATATTTTGACTCAAAATAATATATTGGAACTATGTGCGTTCATATTAGACTGCAGTGTCATGCACCATGTATATTTACCAGAAATTGTGTCGTCAGACCTACTGGTAACATTTCGGATCTTGAGCAGTCCTGATTCTGCAGCCTGTATCAATACAATGACGTGTCAATATTTCAAATTCAGTTTCGCGAGATGGACAAATCACTAAATAGTTACTAATAGTTACTAAATAGTTATCATAAACCGATAACTGAGAATTTAAAAACAATTAAAAGAGAACTACTTACCTCCTTAACCGGTGGGTATTTTCGCTTGGTCTCTGCAGACAGCGTCCGTAAGTCACTCTGTAGATTCTCTATCAGTTTCTTCGTGACTGCACTATTGTGCAGGGCCATGGTTCTGCTCTAGGCACCAGGCCTACTCCTGTCAGAAACAAATATTATATACATGTACTATATATATATTGATGGCATCATATATTGATGAGAGTGGTGACTGATGACATGTCGGAGATTGGCACTGGGTAGATGTTTCTCCTGCAGCAGTACACATGAATGACACAAAACATAAATACAATAGGAACTCAAATGTAGTATGGCCATGGCTGGAACCTCCAAACATACAATGTGGATGAAGCACTGGTATTTCCAATATGAAATTTAGACATGATCGCTGGTGTATAATGTTCTGTGATTGGTCATCAACTTGACATTATAAAGCCTGTCACAAATCATTCAAATTGGTTTTCAAAATTGATGAGATAAGATAAAATAAGAAAAGACCTAATCGGTAATATTCTATTACATGTAGAGGCTCACATGCAGGATGAGGTAGTCACTTTTTGTTGACTTGTGTTATGACATGGTGTGCCTTATTGAGTGCATCAAGATTTGGTTATATTATAACATGGAGAAATGGCCATGGCATTTGTGCTCCCGGCCTTCCATGTAAGCATTTGTAGAATTTCATTTGCAATTTTGCTCAACTGTCAGCTGACTGTGATAATCAGTGATTACGGTTTTAATAAGCTTTGGTAGAATCAATAATGTGTACTGTACACGAACAATTCTCATTTCTCAATCACGACCCACGATCATTTTGGAGTCTAAATAAATTGGATAATTAACTGGGAGTGGTATTGCTGAAAAAATTCAACAAGTACTGTAAACCCTTTGAGTTTCACGTCAGTAAAAGTTTGCATTTGCAAGATATGGACATCTTTGCAGCCATTTAATTTCACATTTGCATTTGCAATTAAATTATATGGGTTGTGGAAGAATAAAATATTCACGAACAGAAATTTCGCGTTAATGGACATGAAAAATTAAGAGGTTTACAATAGGCTGTGACGTGTGTAATAAACAGATAATGCACAAGTCATTTGTGACTTGTTGATTGCTGTAGTGTAGATCAGTTGTAGATCTAGTTTGAAGTTAAAAAGGCCTGTAGTGTATGCTTAATCATATTGATTGTATAATATGCTTGAGTTGTTAGCCGTGAAGAACTGAAAGCTTTCCAACTTCAAATTCAAGCTTTCTTCTGCAGGGCTATTGAATAATTGAATGCTGTTGATGTGAGTGAGTGAACTGTGATGCCGAGTACTGTCCTGTCAGGCTGTCACCTGTCAAAACAACTCATCAGTGAAAAATGGTTTTGACAGAGAAAAATTTGCTTACAGAAGGAAGAATCAGTTGAGAAATGCTTCTCAGAAGAAACATTAACTGTTTTTTGTTTCGGAAATCACGTCTTTTTTGGTAAACAACCCCCAAAACCCTTCCAACGTGGAACTCCCACTTTCTGCTTTCGTTCCAAAACAGGAAACAGACTTGTGAACGCCATCTGTCGACTGAGATGTGAACTTCAATCGCTAGGAGCGCTCCAGTCCAATTATTGCAGGTGGCAGCACTAGCAAACGAAAAAAATCAGCTATGGGGCTCCGAGGGTTACCGGAGAAATATACGTTTGTTCACTAAAAATAAATTGGCAATTTGACAATTTGACAAGGTCAATATTTACAACACTACGGTTTGACGTGACGTTGAAATTTACCACTCGAAGGTCAAAGTCAAAGGATCTGCAATACTTCCTATACGCTCACCTATATTAAGCTCCATAAAGCTCACCTATACTTTGATTTTTCTAACTCGTTTACACTGTTTTTCGCTGATATTTTTGCGATGCTAAATGGTATCGTTCTATAACTTGGCATACCTCACCTGGGAGTCAAACGGCAATATTCTACCGAATTACAGGTTTCTATCGCGAAAATTGAAAAAGTTGGCAATCTACCCAAATGTTAAATTTAGCCTTGTCATTCAAATTCTGGGTCCGCACACAATTTTGGACATATGCTCGATTTTGTAGCAGTGCAATCTTTCGAAATCAACATGTTTGTGTAGAATACACCCCCAATGTGATTTCTGGTCCAAAATAACAATAATACTTTGAATCCTGATGGATGTAAGCAGGACCAAATCCTCGAGTATGCTCAGACTCTCGAGATCCCGTTTTGGCCTGAAATTTAACATAGGGTTAGATTGCCAAATTCTTCAAATTTTGCGATAGAAGTCTGAAATTTGGTAGGAAATTGCCGTTTAGCTCCCAGATGGAGTGTGCCAAATTGTAGAACAATAACATTTAGCATCGCGAAAATATCGTCAAAAACCAGTGTAAACAAGTTAGAAAAATCAGAGTATATATACAGCTCCATACCTCCATACGTTGTGTATGAAGAGGTCAATTAGGCCTACATATTCAGTTTGAGAGTGACCTTGGGATGTAGGTAAACCACGCGACCAAGTTCATGTGAAGTCGAGCTCAAAATCATCAGAAGATCTGCATTATATGTGACTCCCTTATATGTGCATAGTACAAACCTAAACCCCGCCATCGAGTGTTTCGTCTGCAGTGGCAATTTACATTTTTCAGGTTAAACGTGACATCGATATTCACCACCCAGTGTCATCTTAGGTCAAGTTTGAGTCCTAGCTAGGTCACCAAAAGATCTGCCATATATGTTTTCCTATATATATGCTCATAATAAAAAGATATATAATCTCTATCCAAAGCCATATTGTATGCAGTTGGCATTTGAAGAAAGTCCAATATCGCATTTGAAGAAAAATGTGACCTTCGGATTTACCACTGTAGGTTATCTCAGGTCAGCTTCAGGACTACCAAATAATCCGGAATATATGAATTTATATTCACACCTAAGCTGTATCTGCAGTCGTTTCCTATGTAGAGGTCAATTCACACGTTTCAGTTTTACATGACCTCGATATTTAACACTCGAGGTCATGCGAGTTCTAGTTGGAGATCACCAAAATTTACTTCCTATATATGCGCATAATATATATTCAAACTATCTAAAAGCGGTCTCCAGGGGTCAATTTGAGCATTTCAGGCCATTTTTGGCCATTTGGGCTTACATTTTGGGCCTTTCGAGCAATTCAAGGCGATCTGTCTTCACACACAAGATAAACAGGGCAAATCCTTATACATTTGCGTTATCCGATATCCGTATGTAGAATAGGGGCCTAAAACTTTATCGAGACTATAAAGCATTTGATTATAAATTGTTCCATCAAAGTATTCAATGAAGTTCCTGTAATGAAAGTTCAATAACACCATTTAAGACTTAATATACATGTATTTAGTTTGGTTTATCAAAAACACAAGCTTTCGACCCAACACAGGACTTCTTCAGGTGTAATCCTACCTAGGCTATACACCTGAACCGAAATTATGATGGAATATGGGTTGCGCGTCAAAGAAATATGAATAGGGTACACCCTTATAACCGTATATATCGTCAGTTGTAAGATGTACATGTTTGCAGATACGACCTGTAGTATATATATATGGAACAGTAATCAAGCAAAATACCATATATAGCCTGGGAAAAATCCGAAATAAATACGATCAGAATATTCGAACTCAAATATATGACCGGCCCGTGATGACATGACATCATCCTTTATGTCTATGAAAACGATATTTACGGTTGGATTTCTATCATACATGTACATCATATGTACTCACCATATTGACACGCTTTGTAAAAAGGATGGTATGAAAATCAATGCTCTCAGGAGATTAACAAATGTTATTGATAAGCAATGTATTATGGAATTGTTCAATACCTTTGTCCTATCGCATTTCCAATATTGTCCACTAGTCTGGCACTTCTGTAGATTGGAGAATACCAAGAAAATGTAAAAGATACAGAAACGTGCACTTCAATGTATTTTTCAGGATTATAAATCCTCTTATGTTGACCTTCTAAATGTTGCAAACAAGTCTTTTCTGTTCGTAGAACGTGAAAAAAAATATAGCTATTGAATATTACAAAATGTACCATGAATTAGGACCTTCTTATTTGTATGATATTGTCTCAAAATATGAATCTGAGTATGATACCAGATTGACTAAAGGTGTCAGGATTCCGAAATACAAATCTGTACGCAATGGAAAAAAAATCATTAAGGTATTATGGTGCTCAGTTATGGAATGGACTGCCATCAATGTTTAAAATGGCAGAAAATGTGAAGCAATTTAAAGTACTTATTAACACATGGATACGTTCAGGTTGTAATTGCTCTTATTGTACTCTGTGTATCCTAAACCAGATGTGAAATCACCAATCTGTTTTGTTACTTGTTACCACTCTGTCGGTCAATAGCACTTGTGCTAATGTTGCTGTTTTGCCCCTGTATCCGACATTAAATAAAATTTTATCTTATCTTATCTTATCTTACATAGTTTGAGACACTTATATTTCAGAAACAAATAACTTTGATACTTGCTTTGCAGTAAACACGATATATCACATGTCATAACTTCAGCTTAGCTTTAGATTTTTAAATCAATTACAGTACAGCAATTGTGCGACAGGAAATAATGTATTATGTTTGAGAGCGCACCTCGGCCTTCAGGGAAGTTATGGGAATATAAAACTTCAAATTTGACGTAATTGAAGAATGCATATAGTCTGATCAAATTAAATGTTTAAGATATTTTATAGATCACAAATTATACCTAGTTGGCAATCAGATTCTGTATATTAGAACACTGTATATGCATGTATAGGCTATATTTGTACGTTGGTGTATAGTGGGCCTACGGGTATGAATTATTGTCACGAGTCCAGTGGAATTTTAAATACTTGAAACTATAATATACAGTGGCTGATATATGCCATAGTTTTATTCTTTAGTTTTCATTTATTTACGATATTTTCCAGACGGTTGTAATACACGTACTTAATATTAAATACGCGTATTTAATGTTTAAATACGCGTACTTAATATTAAATACGCGTACTTAATATTAAAAACGCGTATTCAATATTAAATACGCGTACTTAATATTAAATACACGTACATAATATTAAATACGCGTATTTAATATTAAATACGCGTACTAAATATTAAATACGCGTATTTAATATTAAATACGCGTATTTAATATTAAGTACGCGTATTTAATATTAAATACACGTACATAATATTAAATACGCGTATTTAATATTAAATACGTGTATTTAATGTTAAATACACGTATATAATATTGAATACCAGACAGTTAGATATTTTTTTTTTTTGCAGCGCCATGTTTCACAAGACATACACAGCAACATAACCACATCCATTTTTTGCTAATTTAACATTAAGTACGCGTATTTAACATTAAGTACGCATATTTAACATTAAGTACGCGTATTTAATATTAAATACACGTATTTAATATTATATACGCGTATTTAATATTATATACGTGTATTTAATATTAAGTACGTGTATTTAATATTAAGTACGCGTATTTAACATTAAGTACGTGCATTTAATTATTTTATTTTCTCTAGAATATCTTTCTGGAAAAAATAAATAAATGAATTCTGAAAAATAAAAATATGGCATATATCAGCCACCGTAAAATACCTTATTTTATTTTTTTATTAAATATCACTGCTATAATTGATTGAAATCATGCAAACCATGAATCAAAGAGTAAATTTCCTTCCCATTCAATATCTCATTATGTTTGATGCTAGTTTCTGTCAGAAGTTCAATTTTTAAAGGTCATGATGCACGATGCCACATTATGTTATTCGAATTTTTCACAGTTGGAATCTGAATTATAACGGGAGGTCGATGGCATTGATAGGTGCCACGTTGTACTCATCAGCAAAGTTCACGCTATCAGGAATCCATTCCAATACCGATCCACCTTCCCTGGTAAAGTGTGTATACATGTCGGTGTTGGTGCGGGGCGGGGCCCGGGGGAGGGGGGTCGTTTGTCGCTCCGTGCATCACTCGGCATTTCTCTCGAAATGGCACTTATATATATATCGTGGCACGACTCACTGTTGATGTGTGAAAGCATTTGATCTATGAGCTGGATGTATATCGATCACAAATATATTTTAATTGAACTGGGCATCTGCAACTCGATGGACGCTAATGCATGGCGTTGGGATTTGTGTTTTTATTAACAGTAGCGTATAAACACATACTTGTTTGGATTATGGGATACGTAAGCTGTGGCCTCGCATCCCCCTCGACACCAACCAATAAAAATGATCGAGTCGGAATGGCGTGACATATGCTCTGTGAACACAAGCTATTGATTAAAACTTTTTTTATCGGTCCCATGATATTTTATGAGTATTGATCCCCATTGAAGCACTAGTATAATCGATAGTTAACTTTGATATACGTGGTATTCGACTGTCAATTCCCCCCCAAACTTGTTCGCTCAAAATCACTTCTGTCTGGCACGTACGGGTGCACAACTTACTCGTTAATAAAATATATTTTTAAAAAAGAACCGATAACCTTTTTCACCGTGCACATCTATATTCATGATACTGGTGGTTTAACTCGATTATGCCCCCGACGACAGCCCATCCAATGAATCAATGACTTATAATTACCTCTGATCTCGTGAACTGACTTCACAAGTTTACTTATCCTCGAGTACAGTGGAATTCAAAATAACAGCTGGTCATTTTATCGAATAAATGAAGATTTTGTATAAGAATTGTCCTAATAAATTTCAAAAACATTTCAGTACATTTGAAAATGCAGACTATCAACTTGAAACCACTCACTTACAAATTGTTTCAGGACTCAGTGGTATATTCTATGTTTCCAGGACCTCGAGTCATTTCCCAAAATTTTCCACGCCTAGCAAAGGAATATCTTGGAAAGTCCAGGACTTCAACTAGAATTTCTCACATGTATAAACATTTTTGCGATTTGATGAAATATGTATGCCTATGCGTACTACAAATGCTTTATGAAATGCAATGCTATGCGTGGAACCTATGCTTTATGAAAGTCCAGATACCGTCAGATAATGACATCAGCACAGTAGTATCGTTTTTTTGTGGATTACAATTACATTTTTGTAAAAAAAAAAAAAGGACACTTTTATGGGTTCCTGCTGATGTTCAGAGTGCCACCAATCACAGGGATATTACGTTCTCTATTATGACAATTCGTTGATTGTTCCAGCAATCGTACATGTAACTGACATTGACTTAATATGGAAGCATACATTGATCATTCACTCAATCTGTCATTCCTTCATGACGTCTTGAGAAAGTTGAAACGACAAGTCGTGATGAAACAACGGGTTGTTTGGGTGATAATGTATGCTTCCATATGCTTTATATGTTCATTTCATTCATATCTCCACGTACGAGCTGAAAACGGAACTGAATTATTTGAGAACTGAGCCTGGGCGGTGACTTCAATGCACCATTTTTCGTATTGGAGTACATGTATTTACAAGACTACATGTATATCTCCTCACCGATGCACGCCAAGCCGATGTATTGACATCAGAACCCGAGAGTAATGACTTCGCACGAGTTGCCTATCTATTGTGTTTGTTTTCAATGAGCAGTCTCGAAAACTTCTCCTGCTCATTTCACGTCTAACAAACAAGTACATTTATTTCACGATGCACCGTAAGATATTTTAATCGGTGCTTGAACTCAATTTAAAGTCCTCATTTCGTATATATGGTAGATATCACTTGACACTTGTGAATGTAAGTTGAAGACACCCGTAACATTACTTATATACATATATCTACGGATGCATGACAGCCGAGGCCAAATGACGAATATAATTTGCTCCGCCCTTTCTGATATTTGGACATGGTTAAAATGAAATTTTCATGATTATTATTATTAGAAACTAGAATATACCGACTATGAAACTCACATAGCACACATGTCACATTTGGTGAACCCTCGGGCCGTATTCTGCCACCAGACCTTCAGCAGGTGAATTATCGATCGAAACGACTGCTAAAGAAAACAGACGACATCCAACCTGTTGCATTCGGCAGAATTCAACAGAAAGCTCAACATATTGAAGTTAGTATTATAGCCTCGATCAGGGATGCATCTCAGTGCTGATGACTGTGTGGTGTGTGTGTGGTTAACAGCGGGATCATCTGCAATTTATTCCCAATAATGGAAACATGTTCACGGTAAGATAACTGTATTTCTTGTGAGTGCCTATGTTACATGTACAAGTATATACTGCATTTAGTCAGTACATATAATCATGATGATGCAATAATATACGTCCGATGAATTGATTGATGCATAAGGCCAGAAATACATAGGGAGAGACACGTTTAGTATGTATTTTTTGATAAGGCTGTACAGTTACATGACAAGACTTAGCAAAACCCCGTGAATTAATGTAATATAATGCAGTAATTCTGATGACTTTATTCAATTCAATTAAAATATGAATCCCCTAGATTTTTTTTTGGCAAATTAAAAGCAGCTTTTGTGTGAATAGTGTCAGTTTTTGTACAGTACATATCTGTGCGATGGGTGTACAATGATATATCAGATATATCTCGTCTAAACAGCGCTAATACATTCATACGTGATAGTACGGAGATAATCGGGCCGATCGAGCGCTCTCCAGTAATTATCCATGCAGTGTTCAGTGACAGGGATGCGGCACCTGTTGGCGGTATCATCTCCGCGCCTGTTACATCGAAACGATCGAACGACACATTCAGCCTCTGCTCAGCAGCACTCTCGCAACTTCAATGTATATACTGACAGCTTGAGAGATGGCGAATCAATTCCTGCTTCTTTTCCCCAACACTTTTCATCCAGTAACGATATTATTCGAATATTCGTCATAGGTACTACACACGTAAATCATGAGATGGTATCAGAAGAAATTTACCGCTCAAATTGAAAGTTGTTGATTCGTTAAAAATTCACAAATAAAATGCAATTTTTACATGTTTGAATCAATCGAATGCGTACAATCGACTATGTGTTCCTGTTTGACGTTTAAATATTCATTGTTGAATCATGCTATCAAACCGATTTTATTCTATTATCTACTGTCATTTCGTGGCCATTGTCTTGTTATAGATGACAACGTATCTTTGTTTTGTGAGGACTCAGGATGTTTTGTATATTCAATCCGTCCCAGCGGTGGAATGCTCTCCGTTCTAACAAAGGACCGCGGTGTATGATACCCCACATGACATCTATAACTTCCCTATGTGGCAGATAACGGTTCTCCAGCCCGCGTCACTGAACCCTGTCTCGTCTCGCAGGTGAAGTCGGTGCGCGGGAAGGCACATTGAAGTCTCCCCGCTGCTCTCTGTCTGTTGGCACAACTTTTCAGCTGTCCCATCTCCGCATTGAAATTATCGTTTTCTAGTCGGAGGAATTAGAAAAAGTAGCTCTTTATGACCTTTCGAATCAACATTCTCACCTGACACCACCCTCGATCGGCCACATTTTGAAACGGTGAAAGTTTCTGGCTACAGCTGGAAGCCAAGCACTCTGTCATTTCATGGAGGACACACCTCCTAGACCCTCCCCCCTCCGGCTCCCCACTCAGCGTCAAGTCGTTATGAATGATATTAGGGTACATCTCCATAGCGATGACATTTACCTGTAGATAACATTGACTATCGATTGCCACTGTAGCTAAAGCGGATCCCATTTTGAAGTTTGCTAATATTTTAGGATGTGCACTGCGGAGCGTGGCGGGGCGGGCTTGTGATGGATGAAGGGGTAGACCGAGGTAGGCGGCTTTCATCGCTCCAGCAGCTGTTTCACCCCTCAGATCAATGCTATATAAATCGGCTCAGTACCTGGCCTATAATCGAACGCGACTACTCGAAGCCAGTCACAGAACGATATTGGACGTCATTGCGTAACGTTGAAGCTGTGACCTTCAGTGCCTAGAGGTCGCGGCGAGAGAGACGTTCCTGGAAGCCGAGGGGGACAGCCGGCTCCCCGCTCATTGGTCAGTAGCACGTGGACGGCACGCACACGTGGACGGCGCCGCAGCTCGCGGACATGGCTATAAAGCACACACCGACTGTCCGACAAATCATTCCAAGCCAGGCTCTCACAGCCTGAGTCAACTTGAATGGACACACGGGCCCTGGAGACATGGGAGCCTGAGGGACATCAGCTCCTGAGGTCAATCAACGGGACCGGCTCCTACGCTTGACTGGCTGGATACTGATGTGCCAACTTTAGTAATATTTGCAGTTGGAATAGGTCTGGCGCTGGAAGGGAGCTCGTCACGCACACAGAGTTCCTCACGGATATGTTGGATTTATTTCAGCATTAGTGCAGCATGAATGAGACAATCGCCTCTTCGGATTTTGATTGTTGCTCAGAAAGCCTGTGACACACGATGTGGCTTTCGAAGCTCAATCAAAGTTTGATAGAGGCGAACTATCATCACAGAAATATACTGTTTCGATCGCATGTATTGCAGATTATGATGACGTTTTTGATGGACCTCGGATAAGTTCAATATTTCAATGGTATCTTATACTGTCTAATTGTTTGTTTTAGAACACTGAAATGTTAATTTGCATCGACAACATTGGATTAATGTGTGTTTTCTGTGGTGTCAGATGATCCTGAGTCGGGAAAACTATATTACTCTAGTGTTGTACCAAAGTGACGTCGAGGGCAGCAATGAAGCATTGAAGTCCCCTCCAGGCGACTTGTAACAAAACTCTTTGGTATACCATCTAGCTTTGTGGGAGAGTATCAGATGATTCTGGATGCAGGTTGATATTTTGATTGAGTATGGTCATACTTGTTCATTCGAGAATATATTTAGTAGAATGTGTCAAAATTGTTAGTGGGAACATAATGAACATTTTTCTCTGAATGTTAATGGAATCAAAGTTTTGGAGGCGTTATGCGTTATTCATGAATGCTAAACTTCAAATAAGCACATCACGGGAAGCTACATGTATGTTCATCTGTAACAGCTTTCATCGAATACTGTACAAGCTAAATGATAGCATGAAATGAACGATGAGGCTTGCAATCATACCAGGGTGTATTGATTAGCGATTATCGACTGCGTCAGCAAGGATGGGGCGAAACCGCGGTGTGGCAGGCAGCATCCTAGATATGCAATAAACCACAATCCGCACTTTAACGTTACCAACTGTATGAATAAAAACAAAGTAGCAAATTTCAAAGTTCAGAGCAATAGGTTAGACATCGTTGTATATCGACCGGCGGTGCGGTGTCAGACCGTTACCCCGTGGCCCGGCAGCCTGCAGTAAGGCTGGCGACAGGTGGTTTCTATTGGTCGGGAGATAAAGAGTAGGACTGGGGAAAGCAGGGGTGGAGAGCGAGGTTTGTTTGGACTTAGCGGGGAGAACGTGTTATAAATGGCTTTTAGATATTATTGAAAAATTAACAGCTTTCAAAAACAACTTTTTGTTTGAACAACTTCAGCAAAAAAGCGCGCTGAATCAGAAACAACGGAATGGAGTCCCTGAAATCGCAGTGTGTCTCGATTGCATTGTATTGGTGTAGGCCTATTTACGTAGATCAACCTCAGCCATATACACGTACATATATGGATACACAGTGTATGCATTTCCAGAACCCCGGTTGCTTATTTAATTGCTGATGATTTTTTGGCAATATTGTCTGTAGATGGACTTCATTCACTTGATTTTATAACACACTTTGTAGTAATTAAAAACGAATTAGTATAGATCTGTATTAACATTGATGTATCAATTTAAAGTGCAATATAGTGCTAGGGTGTTTTGTTGATGTACAAACAGTATATCTGCTAATTGTTCTGTTCAGTATATATGTAACAAATAAAAGGTACAACTTTTTTTTATCTTTATGTCACAGATTTTGTCATGTCAGATCACATGTGTCTGTTTTGATTTCTTTACTCAACATATGACAGTTGGATATTGAATAGCGTAAAATACACCAAATACAAAACGCTCTTGAGTCTTGAATAGTTAAAATGTGAAGCAAATAAAACATCTTCTTTTCTTTTCGGTTCTTATTTGTACTTGTAACTGTAGAATGTTATCTTATTTTCACGAATTTACCAAGAATCATATTAACGAGATACGTTAGACCCAGGTGTCCCACTCTCTCGAGCGCCTTCGGCCTTCGGCGCTCGAGAGAGTGGGACACCTGGGTATACGAGATACGTATGAGTGGACAAATGACATTGACTGTCCCATTCATTCTTATTTTTTTAGGAATGAATTCCTAGAAAGGCCTACATGTCCAAACCAGCAGTATTACTGGATTTTGAATTGACCCTATTTTTGACCTGTCTACCTCGAGAACAAATCCATCGTGAAAATAGCAGAGATCCCTAGTCTATTAGCATTTTGCTATCATTATAATCATTACTAATACCCCCGTCACACCGAGCCAGCGTCTTTACCGCGTCCTCTTGTCAAGTTTTGGAGGACAATGACGGTTGGCGCGAAAACCTCACTGGTTTTAGGTTACCGTACCTTCGGTCCGATAACCTATTGGCATGTCGGTGCGTCCGTCGTCTTTGTCGTATGGTCGTCGACCACATTTTTATCTTTAAAGTTGACAGTCAAATCTTTAAGAAATTTTGGGCAAAAATACCTCAAAATATTCCCATAAGGTTTTTTTTTTCAAAATGGCGGCCATTTTCGACGTAAAATGACCAATTTTAGACTATGACGGCCATTTTATCAAATTCTTTCTGATTTTTGTTTTCCCAGTTTATACATAAGGCCAAAAAAAATAAATGTTTTGGTTTGCGTCCCCGCGCGCGTCGTCCCAAACCTCCCGCGTCAGATTTTTTTTTTTTTTTTTGCCATGATGGTATTTTACAAGCAGCGGCCACATTTCAATTCTGTGCAAGTCGATGAGCGTCCCCAAAGTGGTTGTATTAGTGACCGTCGAGGATTGCAATCTTGCAGGAACCAATCAGGCGTTTAACTGTGAAAGCTACAAACCAATCAATTAGCAATCTAATACTTAACAGATTCGTTTTTAATATATTGTTGGTCGTCATATTAACACTGGCTGATAACAAGGAGAGAAGGAGAGTCGTCCGGTAAATGATTTTTTAAATTCCAACACTAGCATAATCCTTTGCCGCAGAAGTAATGACACCTAATTTTCCATACGAGCCCCTTCCACTTGTCACTGATTAAAATAGCAGATCACCCCAGGGAACCGCTTCGTGAGAAATTTGTTCCATACAGACATAGGGAGTTGCATGCATGGCAATATAGATACTCCTTCTTAGAAACAATACGAGTTTATATCGGTAATATATTTTGTAGCGAGAATCTGCCAAAGTTTTTTTCTTTATTTAGTTTTTTATGATTTTTTTTTTCATGACTATTTTTATTGCTTCTGTTATCAATTACTATTTTCCACTCGTTATTTGATCCATAATGTGGCTGATTTAGGACGTGCAATAAATTGTTTTATCTCGTTATTTTGAGATAATTATATAAGAAACCAAAAAAAATGTTTTTTTATCTCGTTATTTTTTATCGAGTTATGTCGTTATTTCGAGATAATGTTTCGTTATTTCGAGATAACTATCTCATTATTTCGAGATAACGAGGTAACGAGATAAAAACAGTATTTTTTTGGAGTCCCATACAAATATACTATCTCAATGTAACGATATAATCATCTCGAAATAATGAGATATTATCTCGAAATAACGAGATGACTTAACTATCTCAAAATAACGACATAATTGTCTTCAAATAACGCGATATTTAACTCGAAATGACGAGATAAAAAACATTATTTTTTGCTGTCGTAAACAATTTTCTCGAAATGACGGCAAATTGTTTTTCCGGGCTGTCCTACACCAGCCATCATAGGTCCAATAGACTTTGAATAAATCTATATTTTTACTGTTCCAGGAAAAAAAAAATATGGTACAAGCACACTTTTTATGCAAAAAAAAACTACATAAACCGGTACTCAAAAAAAAAAAAAAAAAAAACCTCAGCGCCATAGCACTGATTTCGGAGCATCACTGGGACGCAAACCAAAACAATTTTTTTTTGGCCTAAGATTTCCCATATATACCTTTTATGTATAACTTTTGTTGCCCATGAATTACCAGCCTGCGCGATGCAGCCACTTTGATTTTTTGACGAGTGGTAAACATTTTTTTTGGTCCCAAATCGCATTTCGATTCATTTTAGGCCATATTTAGACAAAAAAACATCAAGTTTTTTTAAATGTTCGGCATCTTTTCCTTCATAATGGGAGCTGCCACAACTTTACTCCTAGAACACCTCAAGATAGAGCTTAGACTGGGATGTCATATGTGACGATTTGTGGTGACCTAGAGTTTGACCTTCGATGAACTTGAAAGGTCAAAACAGCCATTTGGGTGGGAGGAATGTCCAAATTGGTATCCACAGACAAAATTCTCGTAGATAGAGCTTTCGTTCGCATTATGAGCATATATGAAGTCTTATATGGCACAACTAACGATGACTTTGAGCTCGACTTCGAATGACCCCGAGTGCTAAATGTCTGATGCGGAATGTGTGAATTATTTTTGAGGCTTAAACGCTTGCACCTAAGGTTAGGATTGTGTTATATGTTGATTGTGTTAAGCTTATGAGAAGTCATATATATTCATGTATATGGCACATGTTTTGGTGGCCTTGAACGTGACCTTAGTCTTAATGTTTTCTTCATAGAGTCCAAATTTCGGTCCGTCGTCACACCAGGATCCTGTGCTCTGCGAAGTGTTTACAAGGCATCCACACGGCGTCCTCACTACGACTTTACTGCGTCCTGTACGTTTCTATTGAGTTTGCACTGCATCCCCACGACGTCCATACGGCGATCGCTGGCGATCCCACGGCATTCTAGGCGTTCTAACAATTAATTGGTGCCAACAAATAACGTGGTCATGATCTTGTAACATGGTGGTAGTAACAAACTAAGAAGGCAGGGCAAACGTGGTAGGAACGCCACGGTCGTGGGAGGAACCCTGTAAAAATGCCATGGCCGGTTGCCGACGAGAGCTGATTCTCCCTTGACATTGCCACAAGGTCGCCCTAGACGTGGTTGGTCGTGACATAAGGTCGTCGTGGACTTATTGATCGACTTTACGACATTTCCAAGGTGACTCCACTACGTTTGTAGGCTACTGAGACTCTAAAACGTACTTTGAGTTTCCACTATGTTTCTGCGTCGACTGTGGCGACCCTATGGCGCTTTCACGAACGTCGGCGCTTACTTTGAACATGTCCAAAGTAGTCACCGTCGCTCTGCGACCTTCAGCGTTTTCGGGGTTCCCAAGGTGACTTTCTGCATTCTCACCACGACCTCACGGCGTCTATGGCGTCCCTGTAGCGGTCTCGCTCGCCGTAGGAATGCAGTGAGAACACAAGCTCGGCGTGAAGGTACTACGAAAACAAGACAAGTATATTTGGCTGTGAAAGTATAAACTTAATATTGCTTATACATATACCACCTACATTAATGGTTATGGACATTTAGGAAGCACTTGTCTGTGACTCAAGGTCACATAAAGCGAGGAATGAACATTTGTTTATGGCTATAACCAGTCAGGTCTGGTTGTGAAATACACACATAAATTATAGACTAAATTACAGCCAAGCTGATGTCGATACTGACATCTATATGTGCTGTCATAAAAATTTACAATGCTGATAAACATTTGATGGCATTGTGAACAATAGTCAAACAGTTTGATAATGCTCAAAGACGATCAGATTGGTTCGGCTTCGAACGAAATTCCATAATATAACAAAAGCATGACACTGGTCTGAATATTTGGTAACGTTAAATAATGCAGTTTCAGTGGCTGTAATGAGTCGGAAAAGAGACGGGGCTTTTGTGATCGATACTTTTAGATTCAAGGTTCTACTTTGGCTTCAAGGTTCTATTAGACCTACTTTGGCTCAGCCAATGAGAGTAGTGGATTGGCTACATGGAGCATCCTCGTAAAAACGTTGCACACCTCTGCCGCTCCTAGCGTCTACCTGTGATCCCGGCATGCCGCCAGCCCGGCTATGACGTCCGTACCGCCGGCGGTGGCGCTACCTGAGCGAACCGAGGTTCGGGATCAGTCAGTCCGGGGCCGGGGTTTGTAGGACAGGAGATACACGGCTGGATTGTTATAGGTATCGGGCACACCAGCAATGGCTGCAGAGGAGGAAGTCAGGAAAGTGGCCGTGGCTGTGGATGCCAGCGAATACGCCGAGTACGCATTTACCTGTGAGTAACTGCTCCGTGTTACAGATACAGTTATCGGTCGGTTCTCTCATTCATTCGATAAAATGCAGTTTTAGTATTACTAGTATTGATGAGGATAGGAACCGTTCCGCTCGGTTGTAGCGAGCATGATTCTGTGACCTCTAGTTGTCGAGCAAAGTTATTCTTTTCGCGCCGCCAGGACTGAGCAAATGGGAAGCAGGCGGATGATGGTTGTAGTTCGGGCCGCGGAACACCTTTGTAAAACATAAGGCAAACATTGGTCTATTTAAAGTAGCATTCTATCCCACCTCACATCCGTACACACACTGGAGAAGTACCTATCAGCTGCGGTTCACCTTCCTTCATCATTTGTCAAATATCGTTCTTCCCCACAGCGAGTATACAGGGTCTGGAGGTCATCGTGTGTGAGAATATCCATGGTATTTTCTCACGGGTATAATTTTTTTGTTATCTATAGACAAACGTCGCCTGGCCTTGGGCGATTCATCGAACTGAGAGTTAAGTTATCGATGCTGTCCGAAATAAGTTTTTTATCTATTCCTGTAGACCCCAGTTATTAATGCGCTTCTATAACGTTAAATTGTCCATAAACGGTTGTTCTGATCTGGCCCATCCAAATATTGTAAGCTCAGGGAAGTTCAATGTCGAATTGCGCAAAGTCTCTTTGCATATTCTGTTATTGTATCGCTGTATATATTGGGTACATGTTCTCATTCCCCATGTGGGAGTGACTTCCAGTCTCTGAACGCGAATCTTTATGGTTACAGACAAGGTACTAGTAATCACACACCAAAGAACGTTGTTTTCCCTTTAAAACGTGCATTACAGGTTGGTAAAATTTTAAAACCAGACATTATTCAAAGAAGCGAGGCCATATTGCCAGCAATATGCACGTAAGCCCCTCTCACACGTATCTGTATCAGGACATTTTAATCATTCGATAGACGTCAAAAGTTTTTTTTTCAGATTAAAAGGTTTTCTTCCCAACAGCATCCATGAAGTAATCCAATACCACTGGTAAATTATTGGCTTGGGATTTGATTAGATTCCCTTTGCTTCTTTACGAACGAATCTGATTACATGTTTTAACGACGACCGTTATATAATCCAGAATACATGTGAAAAAATTTTGAAAGTGAATATGATCCGTTGGATTACTAAGTGCAATGGATTCACCCCTTGCCATCGCTCAGATGTATGAAATAAGTGATTATACACCTCCGATGGAAGTCTGAATGAACCCCAGAGTTAATGATAGTAATAGCGGCAGTTTCCACTGGCAACCGGCACCCAGCCAAAGTACAGTTCAAAGGGATAATTCCAGGTGAAATCGACGAGTGCAATGGTCGTACAAATGTTTGTAATAATGTACGGCGCGACGTTGCAATACTGCAAACTCACTGACTGCAGTGACGCAAAATCTCTGGCAGCATTCAATTATTATGTAATGAATGGCAGTTGCCAATGTAAATATGGAGAAATAGATCACCATAAAGCTAAATCATTGTATTATGGTTTCAACTGGAGATGTATAAAGTCACGTACTGGCTTTCTTCTGGTATAAACCTTGGATTTGACCTTGAATGACCCTGAAAGGTGACAATCAAGGTCAGGCGCACTCCAATATCCAATACCCCCAGAAACTGTCTGATAATTGTTTTCCCAAATAAGCATATTATAGCGCCTAACACTTATACTCACCACAATATCTCCCTGGTGACGGTTTGATTGAATGGTCTGTTGTTAACAACGCCTGGAACGGACTGAACGGGGAATTCCCATGATGAGGTATAATATTTAGAGCGTACATGTAAAACTAGTTTCAATTTGGGATGAACAGGAATTCACATACCGGCTCTTGTTGTTTTACATTGATTTTAATTGTGAATGATCTTATAAGGTCATTAGCGCATTTGGCTAAGTTTTCACCGGTAAACTACATGGCTCGTGGTTATCTGAGTATATTTTACCCCTTTATGATCATAATAATTCATTCATAACTCTCTTATCTTGATAGTATTTGATATTCATACTATCAAGATACGTGTATGGCTTCTATCTCAACAAATCCCATATACAATTTTTCAACTGCTAAAAAAATAAGGTTGCAAAATGAAAGCGTGGAGAGGGATTATTCACATGCAATAAAACCTAGCTAAGATCGTTCCCTTACAGTTTACTTTGGGTGTATGTCAAAATATATCATTCCCGGAAATCATATTGGTAGTGTATTACTGGTTTGATATATCTGGTCGCAATACCATCCAGATAAATACCTCGTGCCAAAATTCATTTTCCATTCGCCGAAAGCTTGGACCAACTGTCTCTGCACACGTCCCTTTGATTCCAAATTCTAGAAGTTTTTAGAGAACCCAGAGCAGCACCAATAATCTTGTACATGTATGCACCGCCGTACGTGACAATACTCATTGACCAGATATGATTCATATGGATATGACGTGGTCAAGTTCTTTGCGGTAGCATACATGCATATAGCTCAGTACAATGTAATGCCTCCGATAGAGAAAACAGGTTCAATATTGTCTGCTGTGTGCCATATGCAAAAACAAATGGTTGGCCTTCAACCAGAGGAGACCAGAGTCTTCAACTAGAGAAGAATAGCTACAGGCTTGAACAGCCAATGTATTGCAAATCATGGATGTACCCCGCGTGACATTCCTCAGTACATCTTGATACCCACGTTTTAATACTACATGTGTGGTTTAATTGCATACCAATTAATGAATACATCAGAATGACATTCCAATTGTCTTTCCCAATCGAATCTCAGATATGGATTGCTCATTCCTTGTCAATAAAAAAATGTATGTAAATGTTTACTGAGTTTCAGTGTTCATGTATTCAATCCTGGAACTGTTTCCAATTTGGTGCCAAAGCGATAACCACGCCAATAAATAACAGGTACTGCTCAGTATTTTTGGCGTTTGTTACAAACACTGACAGATTCGTTCACACTCCGTATCTGCGCACGATGATGTTCGCACACCGGCTCGTAGTGTTCGGTTGTATGATTCCCTGCTGCTGTTATGTTTATGTTCAAAGAACGAGCCAAAATTCTGTATGAAAACGGGAGCGATATGATTCAAGCGCCAAAGAAAATCGTGTCAAGGTGTGTTGTGTAGGTGTAGACTCCTCGCCTCTAGAGATCTTACAACATCTGTGCTACCGGATCAGCAGGCTTGTTATCCGGCAAACATACATCATGTACATGTAAGCCATGGCTCGCCCTCGATGTGTCCATTCAGCCTCCGTGCTCCATATCTTCCACAGTTGTGCAATGTTTTACCCGAGTGATACAGTACAAATGTTACCATACAATGTATATCTTCTCGTGATATTAACTGATCCTGACGGAAACGGAATCCATATGATTTATACCTATAACATTGCGATTTCAGCAATGGGTCTTATTACATATATTGTATATTTTGATGAATACATCCAATAAACAGATAATTTGGATTTATTGGTTTTATTTATTGGTTTTATTATTGGTTTTATTACATGTATGACTATGATAAACGATCTCTGTTTTGCCCAGGGTATGTCAAGTACATGCACCACCCTGAGAATGAGCTTCTCTGTATACACGTGCCAGACGGCTTCGACGTCAACAAAGCCCGTAAGTATCCCTGTGTATACACGTGCCAGATGGCTTCGACGTCATCAAAGCCCGTAAGTATCCCTGTGTATACACGTGCCAGACGGCTTTGACGTCAACAAAGCTCGTAAGTATCCCTGTGTATACACATGCCAGACGGCTTCGACGTCAACAAAGCTTGTAAGTATCCCTGTGTATACACGTGCCAGACGGCTTAGACGTCAACAAAGCTCGTAAGTATCCCTGTGTATACACGTGCCAGACGGCTTCGACGTCAACAAAGCCCGTAAGTATCCTTCTGTATACACGTGCCAGACGGCTTCGACGTCAACAAAGCTCGTAAGTATCCCTGTGTATACACGTGCCAGACGGCTTAGACGTCAACAAAGCACGTAAGTATCCTTCTGTATACACGTGCCAGATGGCTTTGACGTCAACAAAGCCCGTAAGTATCCTTCTGTATACACGTGCCAGACGGCTTCGACGTCAACAAAGCTCGTAAATATCCCTGTGTATACACGTGCCAGACGGCTTAGACGTCAACAAAGCACGTAAGTATCCTTCTGTATACACGTGCCAGATGGCTTTGACGTCAACAAAGCCCGTAAGTATCCTTCTGTATACACGTGCCAGACGGCTTAGACGTCAACAAAGCCCGTAAGTATCTTTCTGTATACACGTGCCAGACGGCTTCGACGTCAACAAAGCTCGTAAGTATCCCTGTGTATACACGTGGCAGACGGCTTAGACGTCTACAAAGCCCGTAAGTATCCCTGTGTATACAGGTGCCAGATGGATTTGATGTCTACAAAGTTTGTAAGTATCCCTGTGTATACACGTGCCAGACGGCTTCGACGTCAACAAAGCCCGTAAGTATCCCTGTGTATACACGTGCCAGACGGCTCCGATATCAACAAAGCCCATAAGTATCCCTATGTATACACGTGCCAGATGGCTCCGATGTCAACAAAGCCCATAAGTATCCCTGTGTATACACGTGCCTGACGGCTTCCACGTCAGGAAAGCTCGTACATATCCGCACATTACGGAAATACTAGATAAAAGAGGTAAAAAGTGAGTTCAACAGAACACTATTCTATGATAAGAGGTGTGCATTATGATGATAGAGTGTGCAATGCTTGTTTTCATTGAATTGAATGGAATTGTTTCTAATCTGCAATTATTCACTGTAAAACATTCCATGAAGACTATCCCTTGCTCCCACAGAGAAGGAGATAGCTAAAGGCGGGGCCATGAAGGAGGCGACAGAGCGCATTTATTCCAAGATCACGGAGCTGGAGGAGCGGTATCACCACCTCCTACACGCACACAGTGTACGCCCTACTCGTGTTCTCTCGTGGTATAGTGTACTCCACTGGGCTTTATTGTACTTCAATGGCTTTGCTGAGTCTACCAGCTTTTCTTATACAAGGCTTAGCGTTTTCTATACAAGACTTTATTTTAGTCTGCTGAGCAATTGTACTCAACTGGGTTTCAGTGTGCTCTAACAGACTCTGTGTACTCGACCGAGCTAAGTACATTGTATACGTTTCCGTGCATTGTATATGTTTCCGTGCTCTTCCTGGCTTTTGTGTAATCTACCGAGCTAAGTGTACTGCTTTAGTGTACTCTGTCGTGCTTAGTGTACTTTTGGGCTTCAGTGTGCTGTATCGGGCTCTGTGTACTCTACTGAGCTAAGTGCATTTTTTCGTGCTTTAGTGAACGCTTCCTGGCTATGCAGTGTACTCTACCGAGCTAAGTGTACTCTTGTGGGGCTTCAGCGTACTCTACCGTGCTTAGTGTACTCTTGGGCTTCAGTGTGCTGTATCAAGCTCTGTGTACTCTACTGAGCTAAGTGTATTTTTCCGTGCTTTGGTGAACGCTTCCTGGCTATAGTGTACTCTACCGATCTATTCTTGTGGGGCTTTAGTGTACTCTACCATGTTTGGTGTACTCTTGAGCTTCAGTGTGCTGTATCAGGCTCTGTGTACTCTGCGATCTAAGTGAATTTTCGGGGGCTTTATAGTGTGCTCTACCTGGCTATAGTGTACTCTACCGGACTAAGTACTATTCCATGCTTAGTGTCCTCTACCAGGCTTAGTGTGCCCTATTGAACTTAGTTTACTCTACTGGGCTTAAAAATCCTCTACCGGGTGTACTCTACTGGGTGAATTCGAATACTCTAATTGACGTTAGTGTACCCGAGCATAGTGTAATTCTGGGCTTCGGTGTATTCTATCGAGACTGTCAATGTGTCAATGAATGAGTTGAAATTTTGTATTTGAAATAGGTGGGATAGACTTACATGTATGTTCCCTTGTCTGTGTTACAGTTACGCGGCACAGTGCTATCGGTGCCCCACAAGTCGCCGGGCCAAGCTATCGTGGACACGGCCAACGAGGAGAAGTGTTTCGCCATCGTGATGGGCACGCGGGGTCGCAGTTTGATCCAGAAGGCGCTGATGGGCAGTGTCAGCGACTTCGTGCTCAAGAACGCCTCCATCCCAGTCATCATTGTCAGGAAGAAATAGAGGGGTCGCGGGGCAACAGGCCGCGGGGGTCGGGCGCACGTGTACCACGGGGTAGGGGTGGGAGGAAGGAACTGGGTGATGCTTACAGACAATTTTCCACAATGGGAAGGATCAACGTTTTAGTGTATTCACTTCCTTATGAAAATATATCTTTTAATAGAGTGATATGTGTGTGTCTACACAAACAATTGACCACGCCAGTAGATATTAGTGATGCAGTTATATCTATTATATGTGTAATCTTGTGCATATAACGTGGTGGACAAGTAGAGCCTAAGCCAGGTATGTATCTAGTACTTCACGGTTCTGATGATGCAAATTATTATAAACAAATATTTCGGAAAAAAATGGTATAGCTATATTTCGTCCTGCAAATTGCATAACAGCACCTCGGAGTCACTGGAAACATGTTTGAGCGCCAGGCATTATTAGTAGATAGGTAATGTTGCTCTCCCGGCACTGAACAGAGCTTAAAAATATCCTCGAAAGATGTGCAACAAAATATTGTTGTTTCGCAAATAAATCTCTAGATGAGATATTTATCAAATTATATCTCAATCCAGAAATGTTTAAGCATGTAATATAAGTTTAGTTGTCTGCAACTTTGCATCCAGTCTTTCAAAATTTGTGTGCCGTTGTGAACATAACCAACAAACACATCGGATATTATCGACCAGGTAAACCAAAGTAAAATCAAAAGCACATGTAACTGCAAAGTGTGCCGAAAACGGTTATACAAGAATATTGTACTTAGTATATTACGCTCAGTTATCCTCTATCCGTTTATCTTACATTTATGAACATTAAACATGTATATATGTATGTTTGTTTTGCATTATTATTTCAATCGAAATTTGGAATAAGTTTGTTAATAACTTTTGTTTCAATTTTGTATAAATACTATACATCATGGTTGTCTTCTGTTTTGATCCCCACAATTTGGATGTGCGATCTAAGTTATGTGAGCACCCAATATCACAGATATGGAAACATTTAATTTTATTGTGATTTTGAAATGCAATACTGTACTAAACATATGGATATCGGTAGTCAGATAATAAACAACATATTCATACAATTTAGGTATATCAAACTGGGTGGTGACTCCTTTTAGTACTCAACAATTACGGACAATATTGAATTCTGGTACATCAAAAGTATTACATGTATTCACGACTCAAAAACTCGAAATTGACGCTGTCACTTTATTCAAACAATACACATCACATAATAATACAATAACACCACAAAGCAATCACAAAATAATTTCATGCAATGCAATTCATCAAATGAACTTTCCAGATTTCACAAATACTACACCACGTACTATTTGATAATGTGCTAGTTCATCCAAACGATGCAATTGGTGAGGTTTGCATCACAACGTTGCATCATGAAGATGGCTCCAACGTTACAGTACAAGAGAAGCCAGAGCCACGGTGATAACGGTTGCCATAGTGGCAGAGACGTGAGTGGTGCCGTCTGCGGGGGTTTCCTGGCTGTTGACTTTGGTGTACAAGTAAGGTGTTTCCTGAAACGTATGGGTTAATCAGAACAAGAACATCAGGTGGTTAAGAGAAACTAATTTGAAATCGATAGCATTGGCATATATATATATATGCTTTCATGTACGTAATTTTGCATCATATGAATGAGTAAATTTAATACGACCACGAAACCCACCTCTGTCGGACAAATGTAACCGTCCCACATACTGAAGTCTGATCCGGTCGGCTTCATCCCGACAGGAGTCAACTGTCGAAGGGCAATGGAGAATTCACCACATCATCACGTCATTGTAGTATAACCAGCTCACACTGTACTGCTGAATTGTACATAGATTACATGTGTGCGACTGTTCTACGAACCATGGTGTTCCAGAGGCCATAGGCTAGAATCTGGTGGAGTCGTCTGTTGGGATGGAAGCAGTCGGGGGCGAAATACCTATTGTCTGTCAGGCCAGTGTTGGGCTGTGGGCAACGATATTATATATCAATTCTCATCATTTGAACTGCAAATCTGTAGTTTTTGGTAGGCCTATGTCTTGTTTTCTAATTACATGTACTGTAGTTTTCTGTGATTTTCGCGAGACACATAATGTGGGGTTCTCAACTTCTCATTGTTTGTGTTTTGTGGAGTCACGTTGAAGTATATATGAATCGTATAGTGTTACTGACGTCCTTCATGCCGACGGCGTCCCTGAGGTGTGGCTGGAGCACCACGGTGAAGTCGTCCCTGGTATCGTACCGGCCGCTGTTGACCAAGTCCTCCAGGACCGAGAAATAGTCCATCTGAGCCTGCTTCGTCTCCGCTCGCTTCTCCTCTGTGGTCACACACTCACAGAACCCCCTACGGCAAAAAATGAAATAGTAGACCTGTGTATATTGGTGTATTTTGGATTTTATGCTGCAGGTATACGTTTTCAAGTATATAGTGCAGTCTTGATGAATGAAATGGATGAACACTCTCTAGACATTAGTTCGGTACTTAGCCTAAGTATTACGTTGTATTCGCATATATAACTGCGATCATTTGATTTATTTACAGGTGGAAGGCGTCACAGACAGCTGGGTAGAATCCTCTCGGGTTTCCCGGCTCTCCTGTGTAGTTTGTGTCGGGGTGATGGAAGGTGACGTCATTGACGAAGCCCACGTCAGCCATGGGCACGAGGTTGACAAAAACTCGTGGCACCTGGGCGTGGAGTGTGTCCAGGGCTGTCTGGATGTGTAGCTTGTGGTTTTCGGGAGAATATCGATCCTAACACGAATGGAAATAGGCATTGCTAGTGAATTGATACAATGAGTACCATAATCATCATATTTCGGCGACATTGAGTGAACCGCCAATAAGTTTGATATCTTAAGCTTGATTAATACATCATCATTCCGGGTTGGACTGCTTCCCTTGCCTCGCTGCAGGAACGTGAATACTGTAACCACGATATTATACCTTGGCTACGTCATTTCGATGTGTGTTTAGTACGATGACGGGATGACGTTCCATGATTCCCGAATACCTCCCTCAATTAATGCTATAAGTTTGATTAATGTTACTTCGCGGCACCGCGCGTGAATACCCGAGACCCACCTTGTTATTACAGTAGCCGCACAGATCGTTGCCGCCGATGAAGAGAGTGACCATCTTCCAGTCCTCCGCGTACCTGAGCCGTGTGTCCGCCTTCATCTTGGCTACCATGTCCTCGGCCTGGCTCGGCATGTCACTGCATGTCAAAGCAACCTTCTAGTATCACTGCAACGCCAGATCTCAAATATCCTTAAGTGGTACATATTAAACACTGATATACACCAGCACAGAATAGGTTGCATGCTGGGAACACTCATGAACACACGCCCTGGAGAATGTTACTCACTCTGCCGTGGCTCCAGGGACTGCCGCGTTAAACCACGAATACTCAAAGTCAGACACGACACTGTTACAATCAGAGTGACCCATCACATTCGGGTTAAACTTCCTCAGCATATCTGGGAGATGAACATTACATATTGCAGAATATTCTGGACATAAGCCCCATATGTTTCATCAATTTATTAATGAAGGTAATAATTAATGCAATAATGAACAACAAAACCTAACTCACTGGGTATCGTGGAAACATTGAGCTCCAGCGAAAAGTCTCCTCCGATGCTGAGAAATAATAATTTGCATTCAATGATAATTCACAGAAACCAAGTAATGTATAGGCTCTGCCATTTCAAATGTGATTCATGCATGTCCGACCTCCAGGATTCTCCACGATTTTGCACAATGACGAGCAGCGCATGAAAGGCGTCCACTCCATTGCCAGCCTATAAAACAGCACAGGTATCATTACCTCAAGGTCAATTAGTAAAATATTGCAGTTTGGCATATGTGTCACGTCCTTCTCCAAGCAACAGACCGTGATGGAGTCGCCGAAGGCAGCCACAACGTTGATATCTCCAGGCCGCAATGCGTGAACTGTGGACATTTACGTGTTAACTTTATGTGTTTTAGGGTTTTATTGTTTGTAAAACTATGTATATTCATTGATCACAATAAAACCTGTCCATAATGTCGATCAGTGTTTAATTATATATATTACTGTGAACATGGTGCAATGTTTTTCAGATTTATATACGATGCCAGTAGTATAAGAACCATACCCGAGGTTGGAGGACTCGGAGAAACACCGAAGTCTGGATTACATGTGAATGGGATAGACGGAATCTGCAGTACAAGCAACGAAACATCTTCATGGTTATAGAATTTACTTGACCGATCGTTAGTGTCACTGTATGTGCTGAGATGTGTGATTGGCATGTCAAATGACACCATGGAAGTGCCCGGTTTGACTGTCGATCAACACTACTCACGTCCATGGGCGGAGCTCGGGTGTAAATCAACTTTACTCACGTCTAGGCGGGGGTTGGGTGCTGATCAACTTTACTCACGTCTAGGCGGGGGTTGGGTGTCGATAAACTTTACTCACGTCTATAGGCGGGGGCGGGGGATGTCTTTCAACTTTACTCACGTCTACTGGCGGGGGTCGGGTGTCGTGGATTTTGCCTTTGGCCATCTCCTGGTGGTACCAGCGGATGTAGTCGACCCCGCTGGCGAACTCTGGGTCGGTCCGGTAGCGCTCGGCTATAGCGTCCCACTTTGCCAGGTATGAGAGCTGCGGGTCCTCCCGGGCTGGGGCTGTGTGATACATGGCCATATGCGTGAGTACTACTGAGGAGACTACGATGACTGGAATAATGTGTTTTTATTTGCAACGATTCACAAAACTGGTGAATACAAAATTATTACAGCAAATATATAGATAACAGAATCTATAAACAACAGAAGCATTTGTCAGTTATATGTATGATATATTGTATTTGTAGTTTTGGATTTTTTTTCGCAAGAAGATTATAACTTTCATTCATCTGTTATTTCTTTGTATTTCATCAACAAACAACAAAAATAGCTATTTCCGGTTGAGTTGAGCTACTGTATAATTTGTGTTTTCAAGAGGTTGTTATAGTTATTCACTGAATGCGGTCAATTGTGTCGATGGCTCGGTTAAGTAAGCTATCATGTCCATCGTGTCCGCTATTGTAAGCTTAGACAAGTGGATTCTGATGAACTCGAGCGCTACACAAGATATGATGTCAGCCATACTTGTCGGGTGATATGTAGGACAACACATACTCCACTTCATATAATCGTGTCAACGAGACAGGCCTACATGGTTTCAACGTATCTCAGAAATAAAACTAAAAGTGAATTACGTAATTTAATTTTCAAATTTTATTGGGTTCATGTTAAACTCACATGAGTAATCTTTTTATAAAATATTATTATTATGTTATCATACATCAGTGTTGTCTTTCTTTTTCTTCACAATATCGCGATTGTAGTATATTCGTGTGTTATGGGCACGGTGAATATAAAAATATACATTAATATAAACCTGTTGTCTTCTGGTGAAATTCAACGTAAACCCCTTCAATGTAGCAACTAATAATTTGAAAAATTCCACACGAGATTGAAACTACAGATACAAGTGCCAACGTAACATTGAATGATATCTTCGCAGTTTATATGCGAGTATAATAATGAGGCGTATATATATTTCTATGACTATTTATTGTAATTTAAACAAATAAATTCCAACAAGACCATTTATCGGTAAGCAGTGGGAGAAATGTACATAAAAACTTTATTGGCTTGATGATAAATTAAATACTATATTATTCGTGGTTTTATTGTGCCTTTGTAGTTTAGCGGATCCCTCGCGACCATGGAATCCGTGAAACGACCACGGGCAGAATAAAACCACCTAAAGGGTAATAATTGGTTAACATTATCGAATCATGTAAATATTTCCTGAACTGTCACGTTGTATTATGTAAATATGGATAATTACTAGTATGAATTGCAAACCAGGAGTATATTTGTACTATTCTTTTAATTATTTCATTGTGTTCTTTCATAAAGACTTAATCATGAGATCTGCTCCACTTGTTTTCATCTCAGTTGAATGAATAGGCCTCATAATCTCATAAATTTGCTGTATTGCTGAACTGTTGGTGAAATATATATTATGGATTCAAAATTGCAGCAAAATTTCGTTAACAATAGATATGTTGAGATTCCTCCAATAAAGTTATTGATAGTGTCCTCTACACTGAAGATTCATGCAAATAGAATATCACAAGTCCTTGTATTTATTTGGCGGCACCTCTTTTCCAGATCACTATGTATCACGATAGATCACTATCTATTTTTCTTCCCTAAAAATATGTATACATACATTCTCCATTTTTCGTAACCGCTCCAAACACGACGCTGAGGCAGAGAACCGCTCCAAAAAACAATTTGTAAACCGCTTCCATGATCTGCTCGTTTGAATGTGTCACTTAAGACATCAGGAAATAAACTATAGAATTGCGCACAGGCTATAATTTCTCACCAGTAGGACCTTTGGACATCGTCCGTAGGTTTGTATGATGGACTCCGGGTCAGTTCGGTCTCGTTTATCTGCCCATCTTGGACCATTATTATTCGGGGGTACAATGTCAATTGGCCAAGGATACATGATGATCAATCAACCATCTACTATTGATTTACCAAGATTTAGGGTGTGTGCGACTTGTGTCAACACATTGGGCTGAGATTGGGCTTAGAATCGAAGCTATGCACTGATCCTAACCATATATCATAACCATGTCCTAATCACAGCCACATTTTGTGAAGTCTAAAATTAATGTGCATTTGTAAATAAAAATGTTGAGTGATTTAGAAACTTTTATAATTGTACGATTTTACCATTAAAATCACCAATTGAATTACTCAATAATTTGAACAATTTACGAGTATTTCAGTAAAGGAATTCCTGCTTGCCTGTCATATTCGTATCGCTTGAATTATCTCAATACTCAGAACGATACGGATCTAGTCGTCTAGCAGCAATTCAATTCCGGCGTAGCAGCGTATTCGGTTAGGTGACGTGAATATTGCAAATCAACTAAAAACATATTTCGAGAAGCATTTTGTGCATAACCAAATTTTGAGGTCATAATCAAAGACACTTAGAAATCCACTATATCCATTACCGGTATACATGTACCAGTGAATTTGTGACCTTGATGGGACAGAATCAGGTCTGTTTCAAGGTTATTTGAGGTCATAATCAAAGGCACTAAAACATCCACTATATCAATTACTGGTATACATGTACCAATGAATTTGTGACCTTGATGGGACAGAATCAGGTCTGTTTCAAGGTTATTTGAGGTCATAATCAAAGGCACTAAAACATCCACTATATCAATTACTGGTATACATGTACCAATGAATTTGTGACCTTGATGGGACAGAATCAGGTCTGTTTCAAGGTTATTTGAGGTCATCATCAAAGACACTAAGAAATCCACTATATCCATTACCGGTATACATGTACCAATGAATTTGTGACCTTGATGGGACAGAATCAGGTCTGTTTCAAGGTTATTTGAGGTCGTAATCAAAGACACTAAGAAATCCACTATATCAATTACCGGTATACATGTACCAATGAATTTGTGACCTTGATGGGACAGAATCAGGTCTGTTTCAAGGTTATTTGAGGTCATAATCAAAGGCACTAAAACATCCACTATATCCATCACCGGTATACATGTACCAATGAATTTGTGACCTTGATGGGACAGAATCAGGTCTGTTTCAAGGTTATTTGAGGTCATAATCAAAGACACTAAAAAATCCAGTATATCCATTACCGGTATACATGTACTAGTGAATTTGTAGCCTTGATGGGACAGAATCAGGTCTGTTTCAAGGTTATTTGAGGTCATAATCAAAGACACTAAAAAATCCAGTATATCCATTACCGGTATACATGTACCAGTGAATTTGTAGCCTTGATGGGACAGAATCAGGTCCATTTCAAAGTATTGAGTTATTTGAGGTCATAATCAAAGACACTAAGAAATCCACTATATCCATTACCGGTATACATGTGCCAGTGAATTTGTAGCCTTGATGGGACAGAATCAGGTCCATTTCAAAGTATTGAGTTATTTGAGGTCATAATCAAAGACACTAAGAAATCCACTATATCCATTACCGGTATACATGTACTAGTGAATTTGTAGCCTTGATGGGACAGAATCAGGTCTGTTTCAAGGTTATTTGAGGTCATAATCAAAGACACTAAAAAATCCAGTATATCCATTACCGGTATACATGTACCAGTGAATTTGTAGCCTTGATGGGACAGAATCAGGTCCATTTCAAAGTATTGAGTTATTTGAGGTCATAATCAAAGACACTAAGAAATCCAGTATATCCATTACCGGTATACATGTACCAGTGAATTTGTAGCCTTGATGGGACAGAATCAGGTCCATTTCAAAGTATTGAGTTATTTGAGGTCATAATCAAAGACACTAAGAAATCCCACTATATCCATTACCGGTATACATGTACCAGTGAATTTGTGACCTTGATGGGACCAAATCAGGTCCGTTCCAAGGTTATTTGAGGTCATAATCAAAGGCACTAAAAATCCACTATATCAATTACTGGTATACATGTACCAGTGAATTTGTAACCTTGATGGGACCAAATCAGGTCCGTTCCAAGGTTATTTGAGGTCATAATCAAAGGCACTAAAAATCCACTATATCAATTACCGGTATACATGTACCAGTGAATTTGTGACCTTGATGCGACCAAATCAGGTGAGTTTCAAGGTTATTTGAGGGTCATAATAAAATCACAAAGAAATCCACTATATCAATTACCGGTATACATGTACTAGTGAATTTGTAACCTTGATGAGACCAAATCAGGTCCGTTTCAAGGTTATTTGAGGTCATAATCAAAAGCACTAAAAAATGCACTATATCCATTACCGGTAGGCCCCCTATACATGCACCAGTGAATTTGTGACCTTCATGGGACCAAATCAGTGCGTTTCAAGGTTATTTGAGCGTCATAATCAAAAGACACTAAGGAATCTACTATATCCATTACAGGTATACATGTACCAGTGAATTTGTGACCTTGATGGGACCGAATTAGGTTCATTTCAATGTTATTCGAGGTCATCATCGAAGACACTAAGAAATCCACAAAATCAGTTGCTGGTGTACATATACCAGTGAATTTCTAGTAACAGAGTTATGATTTTGTCTTTAATGGTTTAAAAAATTTGAAATAGACGCGACGTCCTTTCGAGACTTTCAGGTCCTTTGCTTTGACGTGAAGTTCTAAGTCATCAAGCGAAACACGATATGGCAGTTCCTATATGCTCAAAAAACATATTCATTCCCCATTTCAGAAGCGCTTTTGGAGGAAGCCAACTTGCAAACATGAATCTTAGCTGATCAGGATACTGGACGATCTGAGCTCACTCCCCATAATTGAAGTTGCATGTGCTTGTGAGACTTTTAGCTCCCAAATTGACCTTACCATAATACAGGCCATTCAACGCCACCTGAGGTATTTATTTGAGGTCATATCCTTTATTTTGTTCAAATTTCAAAACTCCATGACAAACAGCAAAAAAAT
This sequence comes from Terebella lapidaria, assembly GCA_949152475.1. NCBI lineage: Eukaryota > Metazoa > Annelida > Polychaeta > Terebellida > Terebellidae > Terebella > Terebella lapidaria. Next base: position 10,838,063 of record OX424555.1, on the reverse strand, counting down.
GCCTGGAATAATTTAGAAGAGATCTCTTGGGAATAAGGTTTATCGTTAGGTTATGACAGCGAATTCTACGGCTATGATTCAAACCCATGCTAAAGGGGGCCCAAGTATCTTATCCTGCGCCTTCCTCTATATTCAATGAGGATTAAAAAGGTGCGAAACGGATTAAATGGTATGTTTTCAGTGGACGAGTAGTATAAAGGAGCAGTGTTAGGTACTTGGGCCCTAAAGTGTTGTCATACGGAAAGTCAAGTAAGCTATATCTACAAGCATTTCGTCTGTGGAGGCAAATTTGGGTGTGGTAGAGGAAAATGCAGATTTTATTTAACACTCATTTTCAAAATATTGTAACTGCAGAAAGTTCAGGAATACAAACAGCAGAGGAACAATATCAAACATTCTTCAATCTTCAAGAACTCCTGTTTGTCATTAGTAGTGACCAGCAGTTCCACCAAGTTGAAAAGTGAACATCACAATACAGTACATGTACCACATTAGGAACGGTGCCTCTTTCAACAAGCAAATAAAAAGAAACACTCTACCGAAATATCAAACATCTTTAGAACTAATTACACATAATTACAAGCTATATCCTTATCATGCAGTCTATACTGCGCTAACTAGCAGTCAGTACAATAAACATCGCAGTACGCAACATTTACTAATGACCAGTCTTCAGAGACTCAGATATACACACCACATGTACAAAATGTATATCACAATAAACTCATTACCAGCAGTATCACTCTTATATCTATCATATATGCACAATTCACTGTGATTTTTAATGATGAAGTCAATTTTCACTTGATATTAAACCATCACTGCGTTGAACACAAATGCATCATTAACTACATAAGGAAAATCACTCAGAGACCTTGAACTTGCCTGAATGCTAATCTTGGATGATATTTGTGACACTACGGGACACCAAATCTAGATATTGGCAGAAGTATGAAATATAAATTCAGAATGCTTCCAATTATACTACCAATTAAGAATGTTACATGAATAATGATATCTTGATACTAAAGTTGAATTGTAATTCTCTCTAGAATGCATGCAAGCTGATATGATTGATACTTCTTTCAAAATCGGGACAAAATGACGTTTTCGTGAAAATTTGATCTTGACAAATTTGACCTTCCAAGACCAAGGTCAAACGTTTCTGACAAGGTATTTCTTTAGAGGGCTTTCCACTAGCTAAACAATGAACCTAGTCCCAAGTCTCTACTTAGAATAGAATCAAAATCATGGCCAATAAGTTGATTTTCAAATTTTACATGAGCGTAACCTTTGACCTTGGGTCAATAAAATATGTGCCATGCTCAGTGATAAAGTGAAAAATCATTCGGAATATGGATGCCAAGTTTGAAAACAACTGCTTTGAAGAAAAAACCTGTATAGCTCACATAGGAACGTCAATCTAAACAACTGACTAACTGGCTGACATACTGGCCAAGGTTTAATTCCAGCAAATAACAAGCTGTTCGTGTTTCTGGTAACACCTGACAGATACCATACATGTTACCGCCCAGTATAGATGGAGATATCACAGATCACGACTCACGTGGCACTGATTGGTCATCACCTGAATGTTACAATACCTGTCAGCCTGGGTACATAGCTCGACTGTCCATCACATGCACAATCATGAGTGAAAAAGCATTGGTGATCTAAAGTATCATTCACATCCCCAAGTTCCAATCAAACAAAGATGCGTGTTTTTTCCCGATCAATTACCCTTTCATTTACTTATAAAACTATGTAGTTGTACATTTAACACATTCACAGTTGCAATTATCTCTCGGTTGCACAATGTATTGCACTGAAATGATTTTTCTCCTTTTAATTCCATGTTCAAAATATTGGTGACCACAACTTGTTTTGCTATTTGCTAGATGAACATGCAGTGGATACATTTGGCAATGATGGCGCTATACAATATACCCGGTAGATATGTTACAGGGATGGCAATATATCATCAGTTACAATACAAAATAAATACATGATAAATGCAAATAAACACTAGAAGATCTTATCTTCACACCACGAGTTATGTTCATCAGGTACACTGATACATGGGATGACAAAACTTCCTAGTAACTTCGGACTTTTCAGTTATCAACTGTTGCCACAAGTACAGGCTCACACTCACGAAACACAGAATCGCAGGATTTTCCAAATGGAAAGAACACATGGGACCAACAGAAGCTGGAACAGTTCAGTTTGAGTGTACAGCGGAGATGATCTCGACAGCTTGTATCATCCACAAACACTGGGACTGGAGTCACTCTGCAGACTGGAGCTGGCTGGGGGATGTACACGGGACACGAGCTCCTGGGGTATCCCGAGCTCTAGGAGAGCGTGCGCAGGGATCTGGTCCAGAGAGGAGATACACTGGGTCACCTTGAGCCAGCACAGTTCCCGTAGCGACGACGGCGGCCCCAGCCACATCCCGTACAGCTTGGACGTACGCACAGTGTCAATCTCAGTCACTCCTCCATACACAACCATCCGTCCAGCCTGCCAGAGACACAGAGATACGAAAATGAACACATCATGTTTTATACAAGGATGTTAAATATGTGTACAGGACACCCAACTTAAATTCATTTTGTTTTGAGCAAGTTGACTCATGAGATAAATGAACCACTTTCACCAAATTTCAGCTCAATACTAGCATCTCAGCAGTGGGGGAAGTTTGCGATACATGTATATAGTTGAAGTGCAGCATACCGGTGTGACAGCAGCCGCATGGAAGTAAGACGGCTCTGGCATTGTGGCGTCTAGTTTTGTCCATCGTAGCGTGTCCAGACACAATCGCCACACGTCTCCGAATATCTGCTCTCCGTCATAGCCCCCGCAGATATAGGCCGCTACCAAACATAACAATTTGTTTTGGATTATAATTTTTTTTGGAAATTATTACCCGGTAGTCTGTGCTTCATCAGCACATGTTATGCTTCATTACTAGGTATTTAGTCTGCTGTAGCACTGACCTCTGTTGTACTGGACACAGCTGTGACATCTTCTCTCAGAAGGGAAACCTGCCAATGATTTAGAGAGAGTTATGCTACTGTACAGGTGTATCAGGTTAACATGATATTATACCAAATATTACCAATAAACTGATCTAGGTAGTTATCTTGATTACAGTACATATCATAAACATATTTACATCAGAAAGAACAAACCATCATACCAGAAACTCTGTCAGACACAGTTGGCACGAAGCTCCACCTGAAAGTTTTCAGATCCAAAACTGGAATCTGCAAAATAGTACATGTATAACATCAACACTAGAAGATGACCTAACCTTTGGGAAAAGTAAAAACAACAATAAGCAAATTTCACAGAAGAAATCTACAGATGAATTTATATATTACCTTTTTGAGATCGTAGCAGAGATACGAGCGACCACCGCCGAACACAAACATTTTGTCGTCATAACACGCCACCTCATGACGATACCTGTAGAGACGGAGGGTGGAGGAATCAGTAACCATGATGACATATAACAGGCTAGGACTCACTCTGACACACTGGTAGCAAATCATTGGTGCTAATATTCGTCCAACCCGATCAATGATAACACAGTGTGGAAATTAAATATCATAAATCCTGACCTGTGTGTATATCTATTGGTACATCAAGAACACAATCCTCACACACTCGCCGACTTTTCTTACCTCCCCTCTGGCAGGGTTCCAGTGGCTTCGATCTCGCTCCAGGTCCCTGTGGCCAGGTCAAGCTTGTGTAGATCAGAGTTGTACTCCCACCCTGTCGTCCCACCGAATATGTACAGCTCATCATTGTCTATGTACATACTCTGTGTGGATAACAAGCATCATTCAATAGGTGTCACATCTGAGGAGAAATCTTGCATTCAATTTTTTTCTTTTATTTTCAAGTATAAAACTTATACAAATACTGAAACTATTTGTATGCAAAAAGAAGTAAGAGATATGCAAACAGGAGACCCTAGGTATCTGGATCAAGGCCTTTTTTTCTTTTACTGAAAACGTCTGTAATATGGGTACAAAAGTATCCGGGCAAATATGATAATAACATATTTATAAGCTACATTACCTTCTTTAAGGTCACACATTATTGTAGACATTATAAATAATACAGCCTGACAAACCTGTCCATAGACACAAGTGGGGAAGCTCCCTGTGCAGCGGACTTTCTTCCACACATCCTTCTGGATGTTGTACATGCTGAGTTTGTTGGTGGCCGAGTCTCCAAACGGTACGCCTGTTCCTCCAAACACTACCAAACTCTGGCCGTACAGCAGTGCTACAAATAACCACGATAACACAGGGCAGCATGAGCAGGGCTAACTTACACATCCCAACATGTGTGCGTACATAAAGCCCATTACAACGTGACAGAAAGCCAAAATTAAAATGTTTTATTAAACACTGTAAATGCACCACAATGACACTTGCGGGTATTTTGATAGACACTCCTGCTGACATATACACACAATAAGGATCACCATGGCAACATACCAGAATGAGATGCTAGCTCGACTGGCATGGGGCCCACATTGGACTGCTGGCTCCATTTCCTCGTCGCAAAGTTGTATCGCCACAGCTGTAAGAATAATGTTAGAAAATCAAAAACACCAGCTGGAGCATGTTTGGATATCTAGAAGGCTGCAACTGAATGCTAAGTTATGGTAGAGGGTGAGTCATACCTCTTTGAAGAGTGGGTAGTATGTGTTTTCATTGTTTTCCATGTCCCAGAAATCTGGGTTATACCCGCCGATGCTGTAGACGTTGGCATCATCAGCTACGATTCTGTGTCCACTGCGAGGGTGTGGACATAACACACCTACAACAAACAGGCATACTGAGATCACATTTTCTTCCTAACAGAAGCCATAATATGGATCTATTACGTGAGTACAGCATTTATAACTAGACGTCAAGGCCTAAAGATGCCTTGGAGGCATTTCGGCGTGATGATTAATTTATAATATCTACTAGATATGGTTGAAAATGAAAAATGTCGACTCAGTCAAAAAAATTTCAGGTCAAATTCAAAGTTCATCCGTAATACCCCTCAGACATGTTTGTCTAGGGCGACTAGTCCGAAAATAACGTCCGTTTCGCTCTACGATGCACCGTTTTCGAGATATCGACGAAAACGAAAAATGCCGACTCGGCAAAAAAATTTTGGGTCAAGGTCAAAGTTCATCCATAATACCCCCTTCGACATGTTTGTCTAGGACGACGAGTCCGAAAATAACGTCCGTTTCGCTCTACGACGCACCGTTTCTGAGATATCGAAGAAAACGAAAAATGCCGACTCGGCAAAAGAAATTCGGGTCAAGGTCAAAGTTCATCCATAATACCCTCTAAACATGTTTGTCTAGGGTGACGAGTCCGAAAATAACGTTCGTTTCGCTCTACGACGCACCGTTTCCGAGATATCGACGAAAACGAAAAATGCCGACTCGGCAAAAAAATTTCGGGTCAAGGTCAAAGTTCATCCATAACACCCTCTAAACATGTTTGTCTAGGGCGACGAGTCCGAAAATGACGTCCGTTTCGCTCTACGACGCACCGTTTCTGAGATATCGACGAAAACGAAAAATGCCGACTCGGCAAAAGAAATTCGGGTCAAGGTCAAAGTTCATCCATAATACCCTCTAAACATGTTTGTCTAGGGCGACGAGTTCGAAAATAACGTTCGTTTTGCTCTACGACGCACCGTTTCCGAGGTATCGATGAAAACGAAAAATGCCGACTCGGCAAAAAAATTTTGGGTCAAGTTCAAAGTTCATCCATAATACCCCTTAGACATGTTTGTCTAGGGCGACGAGTCCGAAAATAACGTCCGTTTCGCTCTACGATGTACCGTTTCCGAGATATGCAAGATGCCTCAAGGATGACTCAGCAAAAAATTATTTTGACCTCTAGGTCAAAGGTCGTTTGAGGTATCGATCCCAAAATCAATAGGGTTCTTCCCTGGTGGTATATAAACCTCCATGCAAAGTTCTGCAACTATTGCCTGAATATTTTTTGAGTTATCGTCTGGAAACCAAGTCTCAAAATCAGCCTTGATTTCATCCTCACGGACCTCACGGACCTCAGGGACCTCGGAGCCAGATCAAAAAAAAAAATTCCCCTTAGAGATGTTTGTCTAGGGTGACGAGTCCGAAAATAACGTCCGTTTCGCTCTACGACGCACGGTTTCTGAGATATGCAGAAAGCCTCAAGGATGAATCAGCAAAAAACTAGACGTCAAGGCCTAAAGATGCCTTGGAGGCATTTCGGTGTGATGAATAATTTATAATACTAGATATCGACGAAAATGAAAAATGTCGACAAATTTCGAGTCAAGGTCAAAGTTCATCCATAATACCCGCTAGACATGTTTGTCTAGGGCGACGAGTCCGAAAATACCATCCGTTTCGCTCTACGACGCACCGTTTCCGAGATATCGACGAAAACAAAAACTGCCGACTCGGCAAAAAAATTTCGGGTCAAGGTCAAAGTTAATCCATAATACCCCTTAGACATGTTTGTCTAGGGCGACGAGTCCGAAAGTAACGTCCGTTTCGCTCTACGACGCACCGTTTCCGAGATATCGACGAAAACGAAAAATGCCGACTCGGCAAAAAAATTTCGGGTCAAGGTCAAAGTTCATCCATAATACCCCTTAGACATGTTTGTCTAGTGCGACGAGTCCGAAAATAACGTCCGTTTCGCTCTACGACGCACTGTTTCCGAGATATCGACGAAAACGAAAAATGCCGACTCGGCAAAAAAATTTCGGGTCAAGGTCAAAGTTCATCCATAATACCCCTTAGACATGTTTGTCTAGTGCGACGAGTCCGACGAGTCCGAAAATAACGTCCGTTTCGCTCTACGACGCACCGTTTCCGAGATAACGACGAAAACGAAAAATGCCGACTCGGCAAAAAAATTTCGGGTCAAGGTCAAAGTTCATCAATAATACCCCTTAGACATGTTTGTCTAGTGCGACGAGTCCGAAAATAACGTCCGTTTCGCTCTACGACGCACCGTTTCCGAGATATCGACGAAAACGAAAAATGCCGACTCGGCAAAAAAATTTCGGGTCAAGGTCAAAGTTCATCCATAATACCCCTTAGACATGTTTGTCTAGTGCGACGAGTTCGAAAATAACGTCCGTTTCGCTCTACGACGCACCGTTTCCGAGATATCGACGAAAACGAAAAATGCCGACTCGGCAAAAAAATTTCGGGTCAAGGTCAAAGTTCATCCATAATACCCCTTAGACATGTTTGTCTAGTGCGACGAGTCCGAAAATAACGTCCGTTTCGCTCTACGACGCACCGTTTCCGAGATATGCAGGATGAATCAAGGATGACTCAGCAAAAAATTATTTCGACCTCTAGGTCAAAGGTCGTTTGAGGTATCGATCCCAAAATCAATAGGGTTCTTCCCTGGTGATATATAAACCTCCGTGCAAAATTCTGCAACTATTGCCTGAATATTTTTTGAGTTATCGTCCGGAAACCAAGTTCCTCGATTTCATCCTCACGGACCTCACGGACCTCGGAGCCGGATCAAAAAAAAAAGTACACCCTAGAGATGTTTGTCTAGGGCGACGAGTCCGAAAATAACGTCCGTTTCGCTCTACGACGCACGGTTTCCGAGATATGCAGGAAGCCTCAAGGATGAATCAGCAAAAAATTATTTTGACCTCTAGGTCAAAGGTCGTTTGACGGATCGATCCCAAAATCAATAGGGTTCTTCCCTGGTGGCATATGAACCTCCATGCAGAGTTCTGCAACTATTGCATAAATATTTTTCCAGTTATCGTCCGGAAACCAAGTCTTAAAATTAGCCTTGATTTCATCCTCACGGACCTCACGGACCTCCGATCCGGCTCAAAAAGAATAGGGTTCTTCCTCATATCATTTCTGACTTGCGGTGAAAATTTGACAAGGATCCGTCAAGGCAATCTAAAGTTATCGTCCGGAAACCAAAAGTGGCGGAAGAAGAAAAAAAAAAAAAAAAAAAAAAAAAAAAAAAATTCTGCTAAAACCATAAAGGCATTTCTGCCGAAATGCCTTAATTATTTTGACCTCTAGGTCAAAGGTCGTTTGACCGATCGATTGCAAAATCAATAGGGTTCTTCCCTGGTGGCATATGAACCTCCATGCAGAGTTCTGCAACTATTGCGTGAATATTTTTCCAGTTATCGTCCGGAAACCAGGTTTAAAAATTAGCCTTGATTTCATCCTCACGGACCTCGGATCCGGCTCAAAAAGAATAGGGTTCTTCCACATATCATTTCTGACTTGTGGTGAAAATTTGACAAGATTCCGTCAAGGCAATCTAAAGTTATCGTCCGGAAACCAAAACAACGAAAAAAAAAAAAAAAAAAAAAAAAAAAATTCTGCTAAAACCATAAAGGCATTTCTGCCGAAATGCCTTAATAACCTCGCACAATGAAGACCAAACAAGCAAAGAAGGTGAGGATTTATTAATCAATGCATCTAACCTGTCATTACCGCTTATAATTGATCATGAATGTCATGAACAATCGGTTGCAGTGGAACTCACGATCTATTACCATGATTACATGTATGGATCTGGAATCGACACCCAACACTACATCACGACTATAGTGGTGACTTTGACAATTATTGAATAGAACACAATATATTCACTTGAACATGTTGAAGTCAATGTGAATGTACAGATGCATGTTCGTATGTGATGAGATAGCTAAGGTTACGCGGAGCATCAAAGTTTGATGTCAATGGTTCATTTCAACTCAATTGCCAAAGCGATGTCACGATGTCATGTGCCTGACTTCAGTGTACAAAACTGTCTAGTATTCCAAGGTGCACTATTTGCACAATAAGTTTTTGAGGCATTTGCACTGTTATTTTGTCTAACAAACCGAAATAAATACTGACCTGAGCATGTTCAAAGCACTTGCAAATTTTGATGCGGCCATTTCCCAGTAATACATGTAATAACATTTGAGTTTGCTGGGGGGCACCACAACTAGACACGATATAACGTGACTGTCATTCCACCAAGTGAACTCTGATGTCATTAATGTTGGCAATATGGCCACATCATATTGCAAAAGATTTAAATTCTGTATTTATTTTCATAATGACAACATATGTGACAAAATAACATGTTTCAAAAAACTTGTGTGAATAGTGCACCTTGGAATATGGGACAGGTTTGCAAGTTTTTGTGGACATCTGGCGCCATGTTCTGGGCTGTTTTGCATGCGCATGTCAAGAGGTCAACTAAATATTTGCATACTACCGTAATTATTCAATTAGTTTGAACACTCTAATAATTCAAACACCTCAAACCATTCAATACAATAATTTTTAAATTGACTTGTTTAATTCGAACAGGCCAATTCACGATCAAAATTTCGATTGAAACAACGAACGAAATCAACTTGTCAATCGGTGAACATAATTGTGAATAAACTAGGAAAGCTAGGGAACCTGTATATTGTCAATAAATACAGAACTATATCCCATACTCTATGGTGGCATTGGTTTGTCTGTTCAAACATCATAGCCGAGTTATTTGCGGCGTTTTAGCAGCCTACTGTCACGTTTTCCTCCAAAGATCTCACGCCCCAACTCCCAATAATTCAGGGGCGCCCTTGATGTTCCTCAGAATAATTCAGGTTCGCTTGACCCCCGTGGGCATCCCGTGGGTAAGGGTCAAGCCTCAAGCCTGAAGGATGCCAGACTAGTCTAGAATACAATTCTGGGTGTGAACGCAATAGATATACCTATATCAGTGTTTAATCGCGGCTCCAAAACCTCAAATTTGTGAATCATAATTCCACTATCTGTTGCCATATTTGTTCGAAAAACCTGATATTTTTTTATGTTTAAATATCGTTTTCATTTTCATCAACATGACAACTGAGTGAAGGAATTCATTCGCCAGATGGCGCACGGGGTGTAAAACAATAAATTTCAGATACTACGAAAACCCGTGAGGAATCCTTACGAGCATAGAGCTGGAAGGAGAGCAGGGTCGGGTTCAATTGTAATCGAGTAACTGTGTGATTAATCACAATTGGTAAGATAAGATATGGTCCTTGTAATTGTAGTTGAACACTTTTCAGAGCTGTAATTATTATTTTAATTGCGACTTTAAAATGTCCGTAACTGGAATTATAATAGAAAATTTTAAGGTGTAGGCCTATATAGGTATTTGTAGATTGTAATTGTAATTATTTTTCCGTGAAAATGTATATGTGGCCATACAATAACAGATAATAGGGAGCAGTTTTTTCAGGCGAATGAACTTGGCTTTTTCTGAAATGTATAACATATACGGATGGTAAGCTAGGCCATGGCTTATTTACATTGTTTATGCGAAGGTACATATTTCTCATTTCCTCGAAACATTGACAAGTTCATTAAAACAACATGACTAACTCAAAAGACACAATCTCTGTGTCAAAGGTATTCACTGTTTGACCTAACCAATGACGAGAAAAAGAAGGCCAGTGTTCGTACAATACAATGGCTATCATAGGTCTAATTATTGATCAAAATGGGTTAAAATGGTTCTTGATCCAGACACTACAATTCTGCACTACGAGATGTAACGACCTATATAAAGCCATACTTGTATCTTCATTCATTTTATAACTGGGGTGCTTGTAATTGATAATTATTTGTAATTGGAAAATATAATAGTATTGTAATTGGAGAATTGGAGACACCGTAATTGTAATTAGAATTGTAATTGAAGACGTACCATCGATCGTAATTGTATTGTAATTGTAATTGAACTTTGTAATTGAACCCAACCCTGGAGGAGGGTTATAACATTAATAGATATCTATGGTAGAAGCCATATACTAGTAATGGGGCATGTTCAGTACATGTCTGCAATCGCCAGTTAGCAGCACTGTTGGTGTAAATGATGGCGGTCAAATTACGTTTATATTGATAACGCCAGACAGACAGGTACATCCCATATAGGCGGATCCGTGGGTGCCAAAGTGCACCCTCTCAACCCCCCCCCCCCCCCCCCCAGCTAAAACAGAAGATATAAAGGGTTCTGGCTTCAGAGCCCTGAAACGGACCCCAGACCCCGGCCGAGATAGGCTTGCTTTTTCATATTTTTTTTACAATTATTTGGAGGACAGTGGCATCAATGGCATCAATGGGTATCTAAGTGAATTTTATACCCAGGAGATGCCATCCGAGACGGGCTTGCTCTGCTCCAATTTTTTTACAATTATTTGTGTATTAGGGGCATTAAGGGTAGTATATACAACTGGAAATTTTAGCCAGGACAGGCCAGAAAGCTACCACATGATATAGAAAATATCTGACTAAAAATGACCCAGGCCCCAAAGGGCTCGCTTCGGCATCTGCCCCTTTCCCCTATATCCTGGACTTGCCCCTGGCTTCTAGGTTCCTTTATAGCATCCCAGATCCCCCCCCCCCACCCCCGTGTTATGTTAGACCCCCACATTTAAAATTTCTGGATCCGCCCAAGCTGTGAAACAACGCATTACATTTTGAAAAGGCCTCATGTTGTATGAATGCTTTTATCTTGAATTTATTCTATACGAATCGAGTTTTGTTTTTATTTTAGTTAAATTTGATGTATCCTCCTAATCATCGTACAGATACATTTTATCATGCAAAATTATGCAATAGAAACTGATTCAAAGACCATCGCTTCTGTTTGGGTCAGAAATGTTAACATTTTCAGAGTCGGGGATTCAGACTCATTTATCTGTGAAATGATCCATTGACCTACCACCTAATGTAACAGATATTCCTTTTGACGCAAGTTCCGATCGAACAACCCACTCATCTTCATCAAGAAAAAAGGTTGAAAAATGTTAATTGTTGTGAACAATACTAGTATTTCTCACCTCACAATGGTCGTTGGGATGGATTCATGTGATTGTCATGGTATATGATGAGACGCCATTTCGGGTGCCTTTATAATTGGCAAGATATATGCATTTCTAAGCTAAACTGTATTGTCTGCATGCCCTGTAACATCAGAGCTGACTATACATCAGAGCAGGCTATATATATGGTACCAGAAATGAGTTTTTTTTGCTTTGCCCAGTGTCATTTGCACAATGTATTGGATCGTAGTCGAAAGGTTTAACCATTAATGAGTATTATAACATGGCATTGCTGGGACAGAAACTTCTTTCCATAATCTGAGATGGCCAACAGCGGTTTCTAATCGAGTACAGACATCAAGGTGGAAAACGTAAATTAAAACTAACCAATCACATACGCGTATTTGATCGATCAATAATGAGCCCTGGCGCCACTCAGCCAAGCAGACTGCGACACCAATGGAAAATCGTTGACATGGAAAATAAACCGGGTTTGTTGATCGTTTTCCTTGAAGATTGTTAGGATGCCATGTTGTTGTTGTTGCTTTATTCGTCCCTCCTTTTGTTCAGGAGCCGTTGAGTATCCGAGTCCTCTGGCAGTGTAAGCTATATATCAGAGATCTTGAGGCGTCTTCCAGATCAGCCTGGTTGCAGTTCATGAATGGTTATTTGTATGAGTCGAGGAGAATTTTGAGTTTTTGATGTGGTTCTACAGTACCGATTTCGCAGAACCTCACTAGCCATGCGAATGCTACATGCTAAATGCTAGGCTGTGCGATTACGTGCGACTTTATGCTAGCATCAAATCGCATGGTGCGACCAGTGGGCACGATGCCATCGCATCAGGCGGCCGTCTTAGTTGGACAGGCGAGCATTGTCTCGCATAGATGCGCGCATCTTTTATTTCCTATGCAAATGCGGACTCTAATATGCATTTTTCCATACGATCTACATGATACAGACTGTCTATAAATCACTCGACCATGTGTTTGCAAGCATATGCGAGCATATAATGGCCTTCACAAAAGAATGCGAAATGCTTTTAGTATGCCACAGTGCCAAGAAGCAATGCTAGCATCGGGCGATGCTTGCATACACAATGCTAGCATCAAATCGCACAATGCTACGTCAGGCGAAGTTGGGGGAACACGTGCTAAATGCCAGGTTACTTGTGCTAGCATTCTGGTGAGGTTTTGCGAAATCGGTACTGTAACTCTATAAATTCGGGGATGATGCCTGTGACGTCATTCTCTTCACTCTGACCGTTTCCAGGGCCCGGCACTCCAGGATCATGTGCTGTCTATCTTCAGGTGCTGCCTTGTACAGAGGGCAGGTGGGATCAACCGTGAACTGATTGAACACCACCTTGTTTGACTGGAGAGGGTAGGATCCTGTCAACAGCCTCGCCTTCTGGACGGTTTGGCGTCTCTTTGCCGATACGTTTCGTGTTGAGGTCTACACACTGTGGGGTTTGTCAACGGTACACCTTTCACTGTCTAAGTACTTCAGAGTCGTCTTGGCAGCAGCTTCCTCTCGTAGTTGAGTGGTCCGCCTCGCAACGTATATGCACCAGGATCGGGAGTTCAACTTCTTTTTGGCGAGCTGAGCTATCCCTATCGTCTTCAGGACATGGTCATCGTGACGGCTGACCCGGCACAGAATCGACAATATTTAGATGTCCAGGAGAGCTTCCAATGGAGGTGTCCCACTGAGGAGGTACACTGCCGCTGTTGCAGTTCGGTCCGGCAATGACTGTAGCTGTCTCAGGGTGCTCTTGTGGTACTGTTCCATAAGCTTGATATGCTTCTCCTTCAGAGTCAGGGTCTCCAGTCCATACAGCAGTCTTGAGATGACGTACGTCATGTACACAACCAGCGAGTGTTTTGGTGAAATCCCGTTGGTCCCATGAAAACCGGAGCCCATTATTATTATTATTATTATTATTATTATTATTATTATTATTATTATTATTATTATTATTATAGTATGCTGTGCGTCTGGCTATAGAGATCCTGGAAACGATGAAGTCGTCAGCGGTCATGATATCGCTATATCTGTCAATGCCAAGGTGTGTCAGGTGCTCACTGACCGGGATCACTTCCCATTCAGTTCAGGCTTGCCTGGGTTTGTTGTGCTGTAGGGGATCATTTGGGATTTGTCCAGGTGGATAGTGTACTTTGACGCCTTTGCATAGTCTGTTGTTATGTTCAGCTGGGTCTGAAGCTCGATTACGTCCTTGGCTATGAGGATCACATCGTCAGCATACGTCGGACTGCCAATGTAGTGAGGGTCAATGGAGGATATATATCCTTGATCTGACTCAGTCAGCCTTTCCAGAAGGTCATTGATAGATTTTGTAGTTGTGGGTTGAGGTCACCCTGCCTTGTCCAACCCCTCACCCCATTTTTTTATTATTATTATTATTATTATTATTATTATTATTATTAATATTATTAATAAAAAAAACTTATTATAGCATTATTTCATACGGTTCTCCAAATTCTCCCTTGAGTCTGACCCTCGTCAAGGTCTGGAGGCTAGCCTGAGCTGTCATCCAAGATGCCGGGTCTGTGACTTCATACATCTTGTGGGCCAGAGTACAGTAGTCAACCACGTCGAAGGCCTTCTTGACATCTAGGGCGACCAAGTAGTGGGAAAATAATTTAGATTGGAAACGAGTGTCTCAGATCACAACGGAGATCCCGAGAGATTTTTGTTAGTCACAGACATCAAGCCAAACACAGTTTTATCCCTCAGGTAAAGCGCCTGTGATAACAGGGTTTCCAGTTTAAATCTATTTTCAATACTAGCAAAGAGAATGATACTACAGCGGGGTCCGATTCCATGATTCCGCGATTCATTAGGCTAGTGTTTCTTTATTCATAGATATCCCATTATGGGATATCTATGTCTTTATTCGCCAGGTTGCGGTAAGCGACGAAAACATGGAGGTTCGGTCGCCGGAGACTGTGAAGTTGTTACTTTCGTCGTTTGTACGCCAAACACCTGACAAATACTCTTATAAAACAGTGTAAGTGACATCTAATAAATGTGCAATATCACAAAATATTAAATCGTGGAGAGGCAAGTGTCTCAACAAAAACCGTTTTGGTGGGCGATAATAGGCACCTTTCAATTAGGGCTTATATGAGTAGGCGAGTACCCGTTGACGGTTACAAAAAAGGCTTCTAACCGGTTAGGAATTGGCTAACCGGTTACTCGTGAATTTCAAGAAGTGATAAAAAAAACCCCAATACATTCTCCAGTAATTCTGAGCTTTTTGTTCTCAATTTATTCGTTTTTGGGCGTGTAATGTTGATTTTCACGCCATCATTGTAATTTATGCCTCTACATCGGTTCAGCATGTGCGAGTTCCATTGTTTTGTCAACAAGATGAGATTTGGCGTATGCAAATGGATATATGATCTTTGCTGTATGGCTGACCCGTCCGCTGGACGACTCGACCGCCAGTCCTTCATATAGGCGTCAACAATTCACTAGAATCATATCCATGAAAGCTGTCGAGAACCACTACCACTTGCGAAATATCAATAAATAGGCTTACTCAACTCCTAAGTGAAACGGAGGACGAAACACGACAAAACTAGGTCTATGCATGAGAAAACAATTTTCACTCCAGTTCGCCATATTGTGTACTTCACTTTGGTCAGATTGGCTGTCAGGATTTATGGCCTGGCACTGTACATTTGTATTTGATGAAGACATACAATGATCATGAAGAGCAGTAAATAACCCTAAGTTAGCACTATATATGACCTTTGACCTCTTGTTGACTGTGTTTATTGACAATATCTATATATGTCAATAGAGGAAAGGTGCTACAGCCAAACTTCCCTAGCGGCGGTAGACACATTTCTGAATGTCCATAATTATATTATTTATTGCCATACCACTACCTCTATAATAAACTCTTTGGGTAATCTTACCTTGGCATTCAAAGAAGAGGAGAGAGAAATGAATGTCACAAGAATTTTCTCAAAATTCCTGACATCCATCTCGAACTCGAAATTGAAGGAAATTACTCTCACACATCTCAGATTCCCCGCGGTGTAGATGTGACGTCACACCGGTCATATGATTGACCTTAACCGCCATTAATTTGCTCCTCCATTGTTGGATGTGCAGCAAGTCTTGCTTTCGGCATTCAAAGTCGAATTTCTTCACGTCTACGATCGTCTTTAGGCTGTTCTTTGCACAGCTTTTTCTTCAGTAGATCGTTCTTTCGTTGTTAGACTAGCTTAGAGTTAGTGATTTGCGATTTTTTTGGGAGGAAATGGTAAAGCCTCCCCAGGCCCCTTTCCTTCCCCCATTATCGCCCGTTTGTACTTCGATGTTTGATATGTTTCAGATATGAAGTGCATCGTTTGCAAACACTACCTTCCTAAGTGGGAGGCTCATAACGCCTGCTGGCAGTGTAGGGACACTGTTTATTGCCGTCCTTCAGCCACCTGTGAGTTATGCGCGGATTGGTCCATCGACGAGTGGAAACTCTGTCTTCAAGGCTTACGGGAGATTCAGGCCCGCAGGTTTGCTGGTTGCCCTACTCCCCCTTCCCCGTCAGATTCTGATAGCGCCAGGCCGCGTCCCAAGGCGTCTGAGGAACGCAAGCGGCGTTTAGATTTGCAGTTAACCAATGCTGTTTGTGCTGTAAGTTTTGATTTATCATTGTCATTTTCTTTCAGCCAGGTACGGGTCCCGGGAGCCGCGCGTTCGGCTCTCGGCACCCTAACTTCCCCACAACCTACGGGTTTGTGTGGCTCACTTTTGGCTCCCTCTCTACTGGCCCCTCGTTCTCATGCTTCTCTGGCTGAACGACCTGGGTTTCAGTGTCCGAGTGTGGTTTCGGGGTCTGCCGGTTCCGTCGGGCTCACGACGGTTCCCTGCGCCCGGGATCCCTCTGGACAGAGAGTGTTGTTTCCCCCTCCGGGTCGGGCACCTGCCCCCGGAGCTGGGTTTCAACCCCATAGCCAGGGCGGATTTCGGTCCGGGCCCGTGTCGCCAGTGATACGGCCGCCGGCACCCGATTTCCCGTCGGTTACTGGACCCCAGGCCGTGGCTACCGGAGCCGTGGCCAGTAGGGGCCGGGAGCCAAGGGCCATGAGCCGTCCAAACCCATGGGTTCCTGGAGTTTCCATGTCTCCACGGTTTCCAGAGTTTCCTTTTTCTGATTCGCCCTGTGTGTTTCAGATCGCCGAGGATATCAAGGACGATTCCCCTCTTACGGCCCTGCCCTCCGGTTTCGTCGCCTCTAGCCAGGGTATGTTGTCCTTCGCCCAGTTGGCGGACCAAGGGTCTTCCCGTGCGTCGGAGCCGTCCGGTGTTCCTGTCCAGGGGAGCTCTTCCACGACGTCAGAGCAGCGCCTTAGGGGCGAGCTTCAGTCTTTTCGGGAAGAGATGTTAGGCCAGTGGCAGCAGTTTCTGGCGAGGTTCACGCCTCCACAGCCGCCACCGCCCCCGTCTTCCCCTCTGCTTAGGGAAGAGCCGTCTTCAGATGAGGAACCTTCCCTACAGGTCTCTCAGTCGGCTGACCAGCCGTTACCTGGCCCGTCAGGCCTCACGCTTCCGCGAAAGCGTAAGGCGGACCCGGACCAGGAGGCGGACCAGCCCGAGTCCGACGACCCTCTCTCTTGGGGGGAGAAGTTGGATTTTGTGAAGAGGGTCCTCCCGGGTTTGTGGCCCGAAGAGCATGCTCCGGCCCCAGTCAAGAAGGTGGCTCGTTCGATGATCTCTTCTGAGATAGAGCACCCCCGGCCGTCGAAGGACGCCTTACGGTTCCCTCTGTCACAGGGAGTTCGCGGCTCCATGCAGGAGCGCATGGACGAGACCATCAGGTCCAACAAGTCGGCGATTGGCGCGTATCCTGCTCGCCCGTCTGTCAACGACTACTATACGTCGTCGGAGTTGGACGACAAGCCTACAGCTTTGAGGAGGCATCACCCCCATTACGCCTTTTTCAAGGAGCCTAAGGCCGTGGAGATCCCATGGGCGGCCTTGGCGGAGCTGCAGCACACGTTTCGAGTGGGGCTGGCCACGGATTCGGCCATGGACTGGCTGTCGATGGCTACGAGACGGGCCATTCTTCAGTGCCGTGACCAGGTCCTGGACAACCCTGACGTCGACCGGGATGATTTGGCAGAAGCCTTATTGAGCTGCGCTTCATTGGTCACCTCCATTGGCAAAGGTGTCGGTGACAAGGTGGCCCTGGACTCCCACTCACTCTGGGTGTCCGAGTTGTGGCGGCGTGACGCCTTCCTCTCATCCCTCAAGTTCGAGGTTCCGGACCAGCTCATGACAGACATGAGAGTTCTCCACCCCGTTATCCCCTCTTCCGGAGCCCCTACTTCACTTCTACTCCCTGACCGTTCTGCGGAGTTGCGGGAGGTGAAGAAGGAGGCCGACGAGAAGGCCGCGAAGTCCTCTACTTCCAATGCCCTCCTGAGCCAGTCGAAGTCTCTGGAACGCCTCACACAACAGATGGTTTCGGCCTTTAAGAAGCCCCAGTCTGCAGTTCAGCAGTCTCAGCCTCAGCAACAGCCGACTCGTGGCCGTGGTAGAGCGAGAGGCAGGGCCTCAGGGTTGCCCTTTCGCGGGGCCTCTGCCGGCAGCACCCGAGGAGACCGTGGTCGTGGCCGAGGCCGAGGACGCGGAGAGGCTCCCAAGCCCGCAGGGGAAAAGAAACCGGGTACGTATAGCTTCGGATTCCGGGCCGGATCCTTTGCTCGAGTGTCGAGAAGAGCTGCATGGTCAGCTCGTTTCGGTCGATATTCCTTCCTCAGACGAGCCCGTAGGAGCTCGTTTAATTCTGTTTTGGAAAGAGTGGGAGCGGCTCGGGGCTTGCCCCTGGGTCGTCTCGACGCTCCGTCGAGGATTCGGCCTGAAATTCGAGAAATTGCCACCGTTATCGCCCGTCCCAAGGGGTTTCACTCTTCCAAACGATCCAGAACGCCGCCGTGTTCTCCACGAGGAGATAACGGCGATGATCGAGAAACAAGCGATAGAACCTGCTCCCGGGGACACTCCCGGGTTCTACAGCGTGTTGTTTGTGGTTCCCAAAGCGTCGGGGGGTTGGAGACCAGTGATAGATCTTTCTCCGTTGAACAAGTTCTTAATAGTGCCGACGTTTTCCATGGAAACGCCGGAGCAAGTTCGTTCAGTCATGCCTCGCGATTCGTGGGTGGTAACGATCGATCTCAAAGATGCCTATTTCCATATTCCAATGAAACCTGCAGTTCGCAAATACCTGAGATTTCTCTATCTCGGCCGCGTATGGCAGTTTCGGGCGCTCCCGTTCGGATTATCGACAGCGCCGTGGATTTTCACCATGGTGGCTCGGGAAGTCCAGATTCTCGCCCACAAGCGGGGGATTTTTATCCACCAATATCTCGACGATTGGCTAATCCGGCACCATTGTCGCGAAACGCTGATCGTCCAAGCACAGTTTGTGGTAAATCTATGCTCACGGATGGGGTTCAAAATCAACCAAAAAAAGTCCGACTTGTCACCGCGTCGAGACTTCGTCTTCTTGGGGTATCGTTATCAGACTACCTCAGAGACTGTGTTGCCGACGCTGGATCGTCAGTCAAAATTATCCGTGCTGTCAGAAGGCTTCCTTCGTCGCATTCCACAGACGGCCAGACGCTGGCAGTCCCTTCTCGGGATGCTGGCGTCCACGGAAAAGTTAGTTCCGTTGGGCCGCCTGCACATGCGGCCTATTCAGCGGCATCTACACTCTCAATGGTCCCAGGTCACGGGAGACAGATCCCAGCTCGTGCAGGTCTCTCCGGAAGTCGTTTCCCATCTGCAATGGTGGCTGGATCCCGTCAATCTGCTCCGAGGGTCGTCATTCCGCCGGCCGCTTCCATCCAGGCACGTATTTACGGATGCCAGTATGGACGGCTGGGGCGCTCACTGGGACGACAGCGAGGTCTCGGGCACCTGGTCTTCGTCTCAGCAGGAATGGCACATAAACCTGTTGGAACTGGAGGCCGTGTTCTTGGCTCTCAGGCATTGGGAAACACATTTCCTCAATCAGGCTGTGTTGGTGGCCACCGACAACTCCACCGTTGTCGCTTACATCAACAAGCAGGGCGGTACGAAGTCCCAGTCGCTGTGCCAGGCCGCTATCGACCTCCTGCTCTGGTGTCACGACCGGGGTATTTCGCTTTTCGCGAGGCATATCCCTGGTCATATGAATGTTTGGGCGGACCGCCTCTCCCGGAGGGGCCAGGTCCAGGCCATGGAGTGGAGTCTTGCCCCCAGGGTATTCCAATCTCTCTGCGGCCTATGGGGCACGCCGATGGTCGATTTGTTTGCGACCCGGTGGAACCACAAACTTCCTTCGTTTGTGTCTCCCATTCCCGATCCCACGGCCATGTCAGTGGATGCGATGTCGACGTCCTGGGAGGGCATGTACGCGTATGCTTACCCCCCAGCGGTGTTGTTGGACAAGGTGATCGCCAAGTTTCGGACTCACCAGTGTCGCCTCCTGCTGATTGCTCCGTGTCTACCGCAGAGGTCGTGGTTCCCGGACCTTCTGGAGTTGATAGTAGACTTCCCTCGTCAGCTTCCGGATCGGTGGGACCTCCTCAAACAACCTCGTTCCAGCATGTTCCATCAGGCTCCCGCAAGTCTGAAGCTTCATGCCTGGATATTGTCGAGCGATGTTTCCGAAAGAAGGGATTTTCAAGGGAGGTGTCCGCTAGGATCGCCCGATCAAATCGAAAATCTTCTTTGGCAGTCTACCAATCGAAGTGGACTTCCTTCTGTGCTTGGTGTCGTCGCCGGAAGGTTAGTCCTTTCAGAGTCGATGCTCCCCTAATTTCCGAATTTCTTCTCGAAAAGTTCAATGAAGGGCGAGCTCCATCCACGATCGCGGGTTACCGTACGGCTATCGCGAAGACTCTAAAACCCAAACTTGGGATCGATTTTGGTCATGATCAAGGTTTGACTGCGTTGATTAATAGTTTCGAGATCGAAAGACCGAAAGCTAGGAACCCGGTTCCTGAGTGGGATCTATCGCTTGTTCTCAACGTCTTAAGAAAAGATCCGTTCGAACCCCTTGAGCGGGCCTCACTAAAGTTGCTGACGTTTAAGACGGTCTTCCTTTTGGCTCTGGCTTCCGGGAAGCGACGGAGTGAGCTTCACGCTCTGTCCTTTTCCAAAGTTAAGTGGAAGTCGGATGGCTCCTCGGTTCTCCTCGGAGTCATTCCCTCCTTTCTGGCCAAAACTCAATTAGCAGGTACGCCATTATTGAGCTTTTCCATTCCCGCCCTGACTCCTTCTCTGGGGCCGGGCCTGGAGGAAGACGCGAAGCTTTGTCCCGTGCGAGCCCTCCGCATCTACGTTAATCGTACGCGTGAGCTGCATCTCGGCAAGCGTTTGCTTTTCGTGTCCTATCTTAAGGATTTTCCAAATGATATCCGTCCTGCTACGATCTCATCTTGGATCAAGAAGTGTGTTAGATTTTGCTATGAAAAGTCACAGGCGAAAAAATCCACAGGTTTCAGAGTCAAAGCGCATGATGTGAGGGCTCTCGCGGCTTCACTTGCCTTTACAAATAAAGTGTCTCTGAATGATGTCATGTCTGCCTGTACCTGGAAATCTCATAACACATTCACTTCTTTCTATCTCAGGGAGTTAGCTTGGGAGGATGACTCCGGCCTCCAGCTTGGACGACTGGTGGCGGCGGAGCGTGTAGTCCAGCTGTAGATACCTGTAAATAGATCAGCACGCCTCTGTACAGATGCACCTGAGGTCGACTCCCAGGGGAGTTGCTCCTCTTCTTTGGCGAGGGAAATTTTTGTTCTTCTGCAAGAGGAAAGTCACCTCTGCAGAGCCCCTGCTCGTCTCCATGCATCTGAAGGTAATTCAGGCGTGTATTATGGTATAGTTGTAAATATCCTGTAAATATGTATTTTCGACTTAAAATTATAATTTAAAAGTAAAACACAATATTTACTACTTTCAATGGATATTTCCTACTCTCACACATCGGTGATGAAATTCCCGGGAGAGGGTTAAACCCACCTCCTTTGGTTATTCTGATATAACCCAAAGAGTTTATTATAGAGGTAGTGGTATGGCAATAAATAGGAAGTTTTAACTTGTTTAAAACCAGTATTTATTACATACCTACCTCTATAATAAACACGATTATTCTCCCTCCCGCCTCCCCTGCCTTAACCAGGTGGGCAAATTAATGGCGGTTAAGGTCAATCATATGACCGGTGTGACGTCACATCTACACCGCGGGGAATCTGAGATGTGTGAGAGTAATTTCCTTCAATTTCGAGTTCGAGATGGATGTCAGGAATTTTGAGAAAATTCTTGTGACATTCATTTCTCTCTCCTCTTCTTTGAATGCCAAGGTAAGATTACCCAAAGAGTTTATTATAGAGGTAGGTATGTAATAAATACTGGTTTTAAACAAGTTAAAACTTCCTTTTTAGGGGAATTTTTTTCAAGGTTTTAGGCGTGACTCTGATACTTTGTGTATTTACCAGTTATTATGGTATCCAGGTAGTACATGTACAACATAACTGAAACATGAGTGAAACTCTGTACTTGCTTGATATATTATTGAATTATATCATTGAACAGTGGAGCACAAACCCCAGATCAGCAAATTGATGGACCACAAGCCTCAAGAGAGCGAAGTGCCAGTGATGGAGGCACCCAGCCTACCGACAGAACAGCATTCCATGCCAGGGTCGCCACATATAAAATATCCTTGAAAGATAACATATTGCCTGATGCAAAAGTAATGTCATGAACTTATGAATGGTAATGACATGAACTGAATAAAAGGAGCATATAATATTAAAGTTGGAATCAATTTTAAAATCAGCCAAATTTAGCGTTCTTGTTTGTCACACAAACTTGAAACTACATCTCGAGAGAGTCAGGAATATATAGAAAATATGCACAGTTCGACAACAGATACTCAGAAAATTGCCGTTAATCGTGCATGAAAACAGTGGATAGAGAATGATCGGCCTGCCTACATTGCCGGTTGCCACAGTATCTAGACAAATACCTAGTATTAGTACAGTATCTAGACAAAACTATCTGAGCCTGATCAGAGGGATATGCAGTCAACCCCTTCTTATCGAAAACGATCGCACATGTGCGTATGTACGAAATATTTTCCAAATTATAAGTGGCCTAAAACAAGCAAATTTCGGATGAACGCACATGCGACTGTATGCGCGCGAATACGGTACCAATGACGTCATGAGACTGTGTGTAGAAATCGCTCGCAAGGCGGGCCGCTTTGAGGAAAAAAATGATTTGAATCTTGATTTGGCAACTCAATTTAGGCACGTAATACACATTTTCAGTCCCAAATTTGTACGATATCTCATTTTATAGACAATATAAAGCTACCACAGAATGAATAAATTTTGTCAATTCTAAAAGTGATTATAGCTTTAAATGTATGTTGACCATATCGTTGATATGTTCATGTTGATACATAGAAGCATATACATGTGACTCCTTGACTGCTATACTCGGAGATGTGGTTTGGCAAACCTGCCTGGTTATCGCCCCCTCACTGTGCACGGTACGGATGGTGTAATGTGGGTCGTGACCTCCTCCAGTGCACAAGCTGTAAAGCTTTCTTGTCTGGAAAAATGCCAACTATGGAAGACCCACAAGTCTGTGAGTATCTGGCATAGTAAACATAAGCTTATTAATAGGGGTATTCTGATATCAGCGAATCAAGTTGAAGTGAAGTGTCTGATTGTGCAATGTTATGAACCTAAATTCTACAGTTTCAACATTAATTACCCGGTATTTATAATTTACAGTAATGTTCAAGAATCGAGATTGATGAAAACTTTTAGACATATTACTGCACAGGTTTTTTTTTGTACCATGAAAAATATTGGATTCTCAATGAATGTTTTTTTTACCACTTTCAGTTGCCTTGTGTTGTGATCGATTGTTGTCATCTCTTCAAGTGAGCCACAACAGGCTCTGTCCATGGGCCAGTTATCCAAGTCCAGGTTTGTTCAACTTTCAGAAACGAACTTTGGTGAATTCAGCATTGACATAGATTCATGTATGACGATAAAGACTGAAGGTTTGCTTTGCATGTATAGCCAGAGCTTCCCCCCCTGTACAGAGTCATTCCTGAGCCCAGACTTGGAGAACCGAGATGAAGTGCTCCAGGACACAAGGAAGCGGTACTCAGACCTCCTGTCATTCCAGGACCTGCTCCCTGTCATCTCCCACAGTGCCGCCACCACTCTGGTCAGTACACAGTTGATCAGTTGTTAATGTTGTGAAACATGAAGTAAGATCCTCCTTCAATCATGGGGTCACTAGTATCGGGGTATGTGATTGTACATTTAAAATATAAGATGAGAAATATGTTGTACAATCTATGCATGTCAAAATTGAAAAAGATGAAGCAGGCATGTTTGTTTGCTGTATGACACAAGTATTCCACACTCACCTACTGAGACTAGGCAAAATAAAAGAATATATGACCTTTCCAAAATGCCTATTTTTGTTGAAACACCTATTCATGTCATTCCCATGCTTTTAAATTGTGCAGGGTCTAGCACTGGAAGACTTGCAGACGCTGACCCGGTTACTCAGCCAGTCATCCCTGGCAGACACTGAGCTCTGTGACGTGTCCAGTCCGGTCAGCGTTCAGGATGTGATGGAGAGTCAGCCAGCCTCTGTTGACCAGGAGACGGACTGTGAGCTCAGCATACAGCAAGAGGCAGCTCTCCTCGCAGCTTGTGGCTGGTCTAAAAGGTGCCTGCTGTTAATATCCATCAAGTCTGATACACATTCCTCTCTTGTTTCATGTTGTCATGAAATTTAGTGATTGGCACCCACTATAATGTTTCAGGATATTTTGTATCCCCGGATTGAAGTTGATATACATGTACTATGGATTTGCATGTCTATGACTTTTATTACTTTTGCCAGTAATATAACTTATATATCGATTTTCAGGGACGGGAGTTTGCCCCAGATCCAGTGTGAGATGTGTGACCGACACATGGGGCTGTGGTTCTACCACTCTCGTCATTCCCGGCAACAGCCCGACCAGGAGGAGGCAGACAGTGACACAGCAGACACGCCTCCAGAGGCTGCCCAGGGTCGTGTGGAGTCACCTATGCAGCCTGCAACCACAGAACACATCAATGGTCAGAGTAGCGGGTGTGAGATGGAAGCAAAAGTGGACGAGTTACAACCTCAATGTTATGACAGCCAGCTCTCTGAGGTGGAAGAACAAGAAACAATAATGTCAGAAAGTGGGAAAGATTCTACAGCAGAAGATGCCACTTTTGATGAAGAACATAACATGGAAGGATCACCTCCAGATCTCTGCACAGATGATGTTCCGCAAGATGCCAAGACACAGGAGAGTCCTGGGGTTGATGCAGAATGTCATGGTGCTGATGGTGAAGACTTAGTACTTGGAGAATTTTCTCCTGTTGACTTATTATCTGCCATAGAATCTCAGTCAAATGTCCAAGAAGCGGATGAGGATGTTGGAGACATTGGCAGCGAGATTGGGAATGCTCAAATGGAGCCCAGCTTCCAGTTTGGACAGAGCTCAGTTGAAACCAGAGGTTCACAGTCGGACGATATCATCTTCTATGTTGATAATGTGCCAGAGTCTCTGTCTTCAGCGGACGCCGAGGAGAGTGCATACAGCAGTGAGACTGCCGAGTCCGAACCCAGCGACACTGTCCATGACGTCCTGTCAGAGATAGTCAACAGTGTTGCAGGTCAGGATACGGAGGCTGCGAGTGTGATAGATAACGATCGCATGGTATCAGGAACCGAGGCTGTAAATGACTGTGAGTTTGGGGAGGAAGACCACACATTGACTGATTCTGTAGAAGATATCATTGACTTCAGAGACGTACCCCAGTTGGATGGTGGAGGTGATGACTTTGAAGAAGCTGAGGACCCAGATGTTGTGGATGACGAGCAGTCAGATTACTCAGACGAATCTGATGGCTCCATCGAAGTATCAGATGACAATAGTGAAGAGTCTGGTAGCCTAGAGTCATTACATGAACATGATGAAATCCAGCAAGGTGACCATCATGACATGGGCAATTGTCCACTGCTGTCATCAAGCCCTGGACACTGTCACCAAGAGCTTCAAGATGATGGGGAAAACTCTGACTCATCAGACGACTGCGTGGTGATAGATTCTGATGACGACGATGATGATGATGAAGGTAACATTGCCGAGCTTCAGGCAAGGAACCAGCCAACGCAGATGATATGTGCAGCTTCTGACTTTGTTCCTGTTGAGGAGTCTGAGGAGTCCTCGTATCACAGTGAGGATTATGAGGATGAGGAAGATGTTTACAGTGATGAGGAATATGGAGAAGATGTAGAGGAACAATTTTCATCATCACCACACCAACAAATCAACCATGAACAACAGAGTTACTTCATTCCAACACATGAAAATCTCGAACATGACAGTAATGTGGGGATGCAGTTTTTCCCATCTCAGCACAGTGAAATGTATGGGGCAGCCAGTGGGCTGGTGAATCTTGATGCTCCTCAAGAAGAAGCGGTGGAATTGCTCAGTGACCCAGATGATGAATCTTTTGCCTCCGGACAGAGCAGCGCTGAGGAGGGTAATCAGGATGTTTTGACCTCAGTTGTTGGAGAGGTAACCGATGCATCACAAGACGCAGCCCATTCTGAACATTCTGCTTCACAGGCCACAATACCTCAACGTTCCCTGGAAGATTCTAAGGACCAAGAGACAGATGTTGAGGAGACCAAGGAAGATTCGTTCACTGAGTCTTTAACACCTGAACCATTCACAATTTCGGAAAGTGGGTCACCAAATCCTTTCAAAATTTTATCACCCGGTGTCTTCCATTCACGGTCCCTGATACCCGAGAAAACTGTGATCTCTGAGTGTGAGCAACAGTCTGAAACTGTGAGTGGAGATTCTGAGACACGAAACAGAACTGTTCATTCTGACAGTTTTGCACCAACAGTGAGCACAGAGGAACAGCCGAAGAGAGATGAGAACACAAATGACATGTCAACAGAGAAGGACCTGCCTATTCTACAGACCAAAACTGCAGCTTTTGACTACAGCGATGCAGCTGTCGAGAGGGAAATCATGAGTTTGTTTTCTGGTGAAGCTATGGACACAGAAACTCATAGATTAGTTTCGCCAGGAGTTGAGAATCAGAGTCAGGATGTGGAGACACCTGCTGTGACTGGTGAAGATCAGTTTGCAACTTCTATGGTTTGTTCTGAAGAACTGAGTGAACATTCAAATTCTCCGCACACAATGTCTGATGCAGCTAATGCTGATTCTATACATGGCGAAGATGCAACTAGCAAAGTGCAGGATTCCACAGAATTTAATTTTGTTACGGATGATACGGACAAAGAACAGTCAAGTCTCAGGATACAGTCAACTGAAGAAACTATCGATGGGCATACAATAACAGAAACAGAGCGGAGTGAAAGTAACCAGTCTTCTTCACTGGAGGACAGGTCACAGTCCAGGAATGACGTCGCGACAGAATTAGCTGTTGACACTGGAGCCACAGAAGACCATGAAGATGCAGGCAATGCTGTCTGTGCAGAGATGGATCGGGAGGCTGTGGACATGCCCCAGGTAATGGAAGAATCACAAGCCACCATGGAGAAGACTGGCCCTTCAGATATGGATGGCATCAGTCTCAAGCGTAAGCACAGTGCTGATGAAGGAGCTGAGGGTGAAGTGAGCGTCAGTCCAACCAACATTCAGGATCAGCCTCAACGCAAGAAACATAAACTAAAGGTTGGTGTTCAATTTGTGCTCATGATATGATTTATGGACTTATACGATGGTTTATTTCTACAACTTGTGAGTCAGTAGACACATCACATGTACAAATGCAGACGATGATTATCCCGCACTTGCTGAGATAAATGGTACATGCATATATGAAGTAGTGTATTTTCTGATAAATGTAGGTCGTGCGTGGTAACTTTTGCCCAGTGAGTGAGCATAGAACATGGTGTCCATGGGTTGCCATGACAACATCTGAAGTCGGAGCTGACGTCGAAGGAGACCGTGTCGTTCCAGGATGGAGGAAACTTGTGGACCTGCTGATCGCCTCACACTCTGTACAGGATAGCTTCATGGTTCAGAAGTCCAAAATTGTGAGTGTGGCACAAGTGATTACCATTTACGTGCCTCAGTGTGTGTAATTCAGGTATATGTACCACTCAAGTATGCGTCATATTGACTGTATGATTGACTGTTTGTTTTTTTCTTTCAGACACCACCCCACAACAATCTGCGCAGCATCAGACACATTCTGGATCAGTGGACTTCCCAGTCGACATGCGTTGATCAAACAACTTTATAGCTTGAAATAACTGTATATAGTACAACATGTGTTCAAAGAATGACTTGTATGTGTATGAATGCAATAAATTTAGTATCGCCAAATACACACAATGATTCTTGCGTCCAGGCACAAACTAAAATAATTTCGGTAGCAATCACACCTATCATCATTCAACATGCATCATAATAAAAATCTACATGATCTACAGAGTTCACCCCACATACCCCTAAGACATGTTTGTCTAGTGCCACGAGTCCGAAAACAACGTCCGTTTCACTCTATGACACATTGTTTTCGAGATAGGCCAAAAAAGAAAAATGCCGACTCGGCACAAAAACATCTGGCCAGGGTGTAAGTTCACGAGTCCGAAAATAACGTCCGTTTCGCTCTACGACACACTGTCTCCGAGATATGGCCGAAAAGGAAAAATGCCGACTGAGCAGAAAAAAATTGGCCCAACACCCAAGATATATTTGTCTCCGTTTCCGAGATATGCAATGAGCCTTAAGGATGACTCAACAAAATTGTTTTCGGCCCCTGGGTCAAAGGTCATTTGAGTATTGACCCCATTCTCAATGGGGTTCCTTAGGGACACTATATCAACCTATGTGTCAAGTTTCAGAAATGGTAGCACAAGTATTTTTCGAGCTTTCATCCGGAAACCATTCATCCTCACCGACTAACCGGACCTCGGAGACGGCTCCAAAACAATAGGGTTCATCTACATAATATAATTATTTGATAACTGGTGAAAACTTAAGACATTCTTGAGCTATCGTCCGGGAACTGAAAAATGAAAAATAAATTCTGACAATACCATAAGGACATTTCATGCTGAAAAACCCTGATAATTAATGAATATTTTAGTTGTTGAGATGAATACTACTTGGAATGAAAATAGTTAAGGCCCGGAACTTTTAGTATTAACATTGATGACGGGGTTTCACTAGCTGAGGCAACATCAGAACCATAGTCAGTTCGGGGTTTCACTAGCCGAGGCAACATCAGAACCATAGTCAGTTCATGGTTTCACTAGGTGGGGCAACATTAGAAACGGTTCGGGGTTTCACTAGCTGGAGCAACATTAGAAACATAGTTCGGGGTTTCACTAGCTGAGGCAATATTAGAATCCTAAGCAGTTTGAGGTTTCACTTGCAGAGGCAAATAAGAACCATAGTCGGGGAATTAGATCCATGGTTGAGATTTCACAATTGGAGACAACTATAAAACCATGCTTAGCTGGTGGTTTCACTGTTCGAGGCAAACCTAAAGTCGTGGTCAATTAGTGGTTTGACTGTCAGAGGCAGCAATAAGACCATAGTCAGTTTATTGTTTTACTAGGTGGGGCAACATTAGAAACAGTTCGGGGTTTCACTAACTGGAGCAACATTAGAAACATAGTTCGGGGTTTCACTAGCTGAGGCAATATTAGAATCCTAAGCAGTTTGAGGTTTCACTTGCAGAGGCAAATAAGAACCATAGTCGGGGAATTAGATCCATGGTTGAGATTTCACAATTGGAGACAACTATAAAACCAAGCTTAGCTGGAGGTTTCACTGTTCGAGGCAAACCTAAAGTCATGGTCAATTAGTGGTTTGACTGTCAGAAGCAACGATAAGACCATAGTTAGTTGGAGGTTTCACGATCAGAGACACATGTCGAATCATTATCAGTTATACTGTCAGAGGCATTCATAGAACCATAGTCAGTTGGAGGATTCACTGTCAGGAGGCAATCATAGAACTATAGTCAGAGGTCTCACTCTCCGAGGCAATCACACAACCATAGTCAATTTAGGGTTTCACTGTCTGAGGCAATCATAGAACCATACTAAGTTGGATGTCCACTGTCAGAGGCAACCACAGAAACATAGTAAGTTGAATGTCTAGGCTTGCTTGGATGGTGTTCATTGTCAGGGGCAACCCTATGACCATAGTCACCTGGGGGTTTCAGTGGGAGACAACCATAGAACTATAGTTAGCTTGGTTGGTGTTAATTGTCAGGGACAACCCTATGACCATAGTCACCTGGGGGTTTCAGTGGGAGACAACCATATAGCTATAGTTAGTTTGGCTGGTGTAATTGTCAGGGACAACCCTATGACCATAGTCACCTGGGGGTTTCAGTGGGAGACAACCATATAACTATAGTTAGCTTGGCTGGTGTTCATTGTCAGGGACATTGTCATGGCTTCAGTGGGATACAGCCATAGAACTATAGTTAGCTTGGCTGGTGTTCATTGTCAGGAACAACCCTATGACCATATTCACCTCGGGGTTTCGGTGGGAGACGACCATATAACTATAGTTAGCTTGGCTGGTGTTAATTGTCAGAGGCAACCCCATGACCATAGTCACCCAGGGGTTTCGGTGGGAGACAACCATAGAACTATAGTTAGCTTGGCTGGTGTTCATTGTCAGAGGCAACCCCATGACCATAGTCACCTGGGGGTTTTAGTGGGAGACAGTCATATAACTATAGTTAGCTTGGCTGGTGTTCATTGTCAGGGGCAACCCCATGACCATAGTCACCTGGGGGTTTTAGTGGGAGACAGTCATATAACTATAGTTAGCTTGGCTGGTGTTCATTGTCAGGGGCAACCCCATGACCATAGTCACCTGGGGGTTTTAGTGGGAGACAGTCATATAACTATAGTTAGCTTGGCTGGTGTTCATTGTCAGGGGCAACCCCATGACCATAGTCACCTGGGGGTTTTAGTGGGAGACAGTCATATAACTATAGTTAGCTTGGCTGGTGTTCATTGTCAGGGGCAACCCCATGACCATAGTCACCTGGGGGTTTTAGTGGGAGACAGTCATATAACTATAGTTAGCTTGGCTGGTGTTCATTGTCAGGGGCAACCCCATGACCATAGTCACCTGGGGGTTTTAGTGGGAGACAGTCATATAACTATAGTTAGCTTGGCTGGTGTTCATTGTCAGGGGCAACCCCATGACCATAGTCACCTGGGGGTTTTAGTGGGAGACAGTCATATAACTATAGTTAGCTTGGCTGGTGTTAATTATCAGGGGCAACTCTAGGACCATAGTCACCGGGGGTATTCAGTGGGAGACAACCATTTAACTATAGTTAGCTTGGTTGGTGTTTATTATCAGGGACAACTCTAGGACCATATTCGTCTGGGGCTTTCAGTGGGAGACACCCATATAACTATAGTTAGCTTGGCTGTTGTTAATTGTCAGGAACAATCCTAGGACCATAGTCACCTGAGGGTTTCAATGGGAGACAACCATATAACTATAGTTAGCTTGGCTGGTGTTAATTGTCAGGAACAATCCTAGGACCATAGTCACCTGAGGGTTTCAGTGGGAGACAACCATATAACTATAGTTAGCTTGGCTGGTGTTAATTGTCAGGGGCAACCCTATGACCATAGTCACCTGGGGGTTTTAGTGGGAGACAACGGTAGAACTATAGTTAGGTGGGCTGGTGTTCATTGTCAGGGGCAACCCTATGACCATAGTCACCTCGGGGTTTCAGTTGGAGACAACCATATAACTATAGTTAGCTTGGCTGGTGTTAATTGTCCGAAACAATCGTAAGACCATAGTCACCTGAGGGTTTCAGTGGGAGACAACCATATAACTATAGTTAGCTTGGCTGTTGTTAATTGTCAGGAACAATCCTAGGACCATAGTCACCTGAGGGTTTCAGTGGGAGACAACCATATAACTATAGTTAGCTTGGCTGGTGTTAATTGTCAGGAACAATCCTAGGACCATAGTCACCTGAGGGTTTCAGTGGGAGACAACCATATAACTATAGTTAGCTTGGCTGGTGTTAATTGTCAGGGGCAACCCTATGACCATAGTCACCTGGGGGTTTTAGTGGGAGACAACGGTAGAACTATAGTTAGGTGGGCTGGTGTTCATTGTCTGGGGCAACCCTATGACCATAGTCACCTGGGGGTTTTAGTGGGAGACAACGGTAGAACTATAGTTAGGTGGGCTGGTGTTCATTGTCTGGGGCAACCCTATGACCATAGTCACCTGGGGGTTTTAGTGGGAGACAACGGTAGAACTATAGTTAGGTGGGCTGGTGTTCATTGTCAGGGGCAACCCTATGACCATAGTCACCTGGGGGTTTTAGTGGGAGACAACGGTAGAACTATAGTTAGCTGGGCTGGAGTTGATTGTCAGGGACAACCCTATGACCATAGTCACCTGAGGGTTTCTGTGGGAGACAACAATATAACTATAGTTAGCTTGGCTGGTGCAATTGTCAGGGGCAACCCTAGGACCATTATAACCTGAGGGTTTCAGTGGGAGACAACCATATAACTATAGTTAGCTTGGCTGGTGTTAATGGTCAGGGGCAACCCTATGACCATAGTCACCTGGGGGTTTTAGTGGGAGACAACCATATATATTTATAGTTAGCTTGGCTGGTGTTGATTGTCAGGGACAACCCTAGGACCATAGTCACCTGAGGGTTTCAGTGGGAGACAACCATGTAACTATACTTAGCTGGGCTGGTGTTCATTGTCAGGGGCAACCCTAGGACCATAGTCACCTGAGGGTTTCAATGTTAGAGGTGATCATTTAACCATAATCAGCTTGGTTGGATTTAATTTCCAAATAGCCAGCTGGGGCACCGTGTAACGTTTGGCGCCAGGTCGCAAAACAGGACTGCTTCTTCACGCATATATGCCAGAGCCCCTCGCCGGGTGCTGCGCAGGACGAGGTTAGTACATGTACCGTCGGGTAGGCCGACCTTTCACACGAATGGTTAGTACTGCACACACATATCGGTTTATGCGGAGACACGGAGGCCTCCATATTGCGACCTCGTGGGCTTAGTTAAGGTGTGACTGCACGTAACTTACCGGTGACTGCACTGAGGCACTTTTCCATTGACTTATAATGTGAAAGTAAAGGTAACAAAATCACCAAAACAATAGGAAGTTTTAACTTGTTTAAAACCAGTATTTATTACATACCTACCTCTATAATAAACACTTTGGGTAATCTTACCTTGACATTCAAAGAAGAGGAGAGGATCAAATGTCACAAACGAATTTTGAAAAAAAAATTCAAGTGACATTTATCCTTAATTTCTTTGAAAAAATTGAACCAAAATCCCCTCAGGTTCTATGCGGTGATGTTTTACATCCGGGGTCACATGACCCATGACCGCCATTATTTTTGCCCCGTTAAGGCGGGGAGGCGGGAGGGCACTCCTCGTGTTTATTATAGAAGTAGGTATGTAATAAATACTGGTTTTAAACAAGTTAAAACTTCCTATTTATGTCCATACTACTACCTCTATAATAAACACTTTGGGTTATATCAGAATAACCACCGGCGGAGGGCTTAACCCTCCACGCACGCGTGCTCATCATAGGGGATTTTGGTCAAAATTCACCAAATTTAGCAATGAAATGAGAATATTTGAATATTAATAATGGTGATTTAATAGTTTTATAGGCAGCATATGTGAGAATCCAAATAAATGCTGAACAAATATTCGTATTTACATGAATTTAGGTGTAAATTACATGAAAAGACGTTAAAATGAAAAGCAATAATCACCTTAGATGCACTTGAAGGCGAACAGGGGTCTCTGGAGGTGATCTTTCCTCCAGCAGACGAACCAAAATTTTCTCGCAAAGAAGAGGGGCAAATCCGTCCCTGTTCCGCCGAAAGGTGGTGCATCTGTACAGTTGTGATGTATGTACAATATTTACAGCCGGACTTCATGCTCCGCAGCTACCAGGCGTCCGAGATGGTAGCCGGAGTCGGACTGCCAAGCTAAGTCCCTGAGATAGAACGAAGTAAATGTATTCTGGGAACTCCAGGTACATGCAGACATCACATTATTCAGAGAAACTTTATTTGCGAACGCAAGTGACGCCGCGAGAGCTCTCACATCGTGCGCTTTAACTCTGAAACCTGACGACTTTTTTGCCTATTCCATGG
This sequence comes from Terebella lapidaria, assembly GCA_949152475.1. NCBI lineage: Eukaryota > Metazoa > Annelida > Polychaeta > Terebellida > Terebellidae > Terebella > Terebella lapidaria. The sequence goes on along the minus strand of OX424555.1, from coordinate 10,803,868 downwards.
GGTTTGTTTCAGATTTCTAAATTATTTTCATAGGTTGTTGGGCAGTTGTATACTAATTCCATCATGTGTACAGTAGAAACAACTACATTTAACGCACTGTCTGCCCCTGATGACTCCAGTGTGTCTTTGGATAAACTATTTGGTCGGGCTTTGTTTCTATTGCAAAATGTTGTATATTAGGTTTGTTATTGGCATCATCAAAATCTGACTATTGGTGGTAATAGATTGATTCTTACATTCATACCACTGAGTCGGTGTCACTGCTGGCGGACGTTAAATCTGTCCCCGAGGATACCATCAACTCAGTAGCCTTCTGGCTTGTGATTAGGTACTTATGTACTTGTCATATATCTATTCCATGGGGTTTGTTTCAGATTTCTAAATTATTTTCATAGGTTGTTGGGCAGTTGTATACTAATTCCATCATGTGTACAGTAGAAACAACTACATTTAACGCACTGTCTGCCCCTGATGACTCCAGTGTGTCTTTGGATAAACTATTTGGTCGGGCTTTGTTTCTATTGCAAAATGTTGTATATTAGGTTTGTTATTGGCATCATCAAAATCTGACTATTGGTGGTAATAGATTGATTCTTACATTCTCATAGCAGAAAAGAACGCACTTTTTGATCCAAGACGAAATCGTCGCGGGACGGATATCGTTCTGAAAGTTTTTGAGGTACGAGATGAATAACAAGCGTTTACCCAAGTGAAGCTCCCTCGTACGCCGAACGTAAATGCGGAGAGCTCTCACGGGACACAGCTTAGCGTCTTCCTCCAAACCTGGCCCCAAGGAAGGGGAGAGGGCGGGAACTGAGAAACTCAAAAGCGGTGTGCCTGCTAATTGAGTTTTGGCAAGAAAGGAAGGGATAACGCCTAACTGAACTGCGGAACCATCCGCCTTCCATTTGACTTTGGAAAACGAGAGCGCGTGAAGCTCACTGCGTCGCTTCCCGGAAGCCAGCGCCAGAAGGAAGACCGTTTTTAGCGTGAGAAACTTAAGCGAAGTACTCTCGAGAGGCTCAAACGGTTCGGATCTTAACAAATTTAAGATGAGCGATAGATCCCACTCGGGCACGGGATTTCTAGCCTTAGGTCTTTCAATCTCGAAACTGTTAAGAAGGGCGGTGAGACTTTCGTCATGACCGAAATCGATACCTAACTTCGGCTTCAGGGTTTTGGCAATCGCTGTCCGATAACCCGCTAACGTCGAAGGGGCAAGCCCTTGATTAAATTTCTGCAAGAGAAACTCAGAAATCAAGGGAGCAGTGGTTTTGAATGGACTAATCTTCCTGCCACGACACCAAGCACAGAACGCGGTCCATTTTGACTGGTAGACTGCCAGAGAAGATTTTCTATTTGATCGGGCGATCCTAGCGGACACCTCCTTTGAAAATCCCTTCTTTCTGTAACAACGCTCGACAATATCCAGGCATGAAGGTTCAGGCTTGCCGGTACCTGATGAAACATGCTGGATCGAGGCTGTTTGAGAAGATCCCAACGATCCGGGAGCTGACGTGGATGATCGACTATCAACTCCAGAAGGTCCGGGAACCACGACTTCTGCGGTAGACACGGGGCTATCAACATCAGTCTGCACTGGTGAGAACGAAATTTCGATAGCACCTTCTCCAACAGGACGGCTGGCGGATACGCATACGCAAACATCCCGTCCCAATTCGTGGACATGGCATCCACCGCTAGCGCAGTCGGATCCGGAATTGGCGAAACAAACGATGGGAGTTTGTGATTCCATCGGGTCGCAAACAGATCCACCATCGGCGAGCCCCACAGATCGCATAGGGAGCGAAACACTTCCGGGGAAAGACTCCATTCCATTGCCTGGATTTGGCCTCTCCTGGATAGACGATCGGCCCACACATTCATGTGACCGGGAATATGACGGGCCGAGATCTTGATGTCATTTTGACGACACCATTGCAGGAGATCGATAGTCGCTCGGCATAACGTCACCGACTTCGTTCCGCCCTGCTTGTTGATATATGCCACGACCGTCGAGTTGTCCGTGGCTAACAACACTGTCTGAGCGCGAAACTGCAACTGCCAATGTTCGAGAGCGAGCGCTACCGCCTGCATTTCGAGGAGATTGATATGACATTGACGTTGAAGCGGCGACCATGTGCCCGACACTTCGTTGTCGTCCCAATGTGCTCCCCATCCCTCCAAACTGGCATCCGTAAACAGATGTCTGGAGGGTAGCGGCGGACGGAATGGGGCCCCCCGCAATAAATTTGCAGGGTCCAGCCACCACTTGAGCTCGGCAATCACTTCGGCGGACACTGGAATCAAGTCTGACATCTGACCCGTTGACTGAGACCAGTGGGATTGGAGATGGAGCTGAATGGGACGCATATGAAGGCGACCCATTGGGACCAACTTTTCCGTCGCCGCCAGAATTCCTAACAGGGACTGCCACTTGCGGGCCGATTGAGGAACTCCCTGCAGGAAACCTTGCGACAGCGCGGATAATTTTGATTGACGATCCGCCGTTGGCAACACAGTCTCTGAGATAGTCAGAAATCGATATCCCAAGAAGACGAAGTCGCGCCGCAGAGACAAGTCGGACTTTTTGTGGTTGATCTTGAAACCCATACGGGTGCACAAATCTACCACCCACTGAGCTTGTGAGCGTAATGTGTCTGGGCATTGATGCCTGATCAACCAGTCGTCCAGATACTGGTATAGGAAAATACCCTGTTTGTGAGCAAGGATCTGCACCTCGCGAGCTACCATGGTGAAGATCCACGGCGCTGTGGACAGGCCGAACGGGAGAGCCCTGAACTGCCACACTTGGCCCTGATATAGGAACCGGAGGTATTTCCTGATTGAAGGTTTCATGGGAACATGAAAGTAAGCGTCTTGTCTGCCCCTGATGACGCCAGTGTGTCTTTGGATAAACTATTTGGTCGGGCTTTGTTTCTATTGCAAAATGTTGTATTTTACGTTTGTTATTGTCATCATCAAAATCTGATTGTATTGGTGGTAATAGATTGATACTTACTTTCAGGTCGATCGTGACCACCCACGAACCGCGGGGCATCACGGACCTGATCTGTTCCGGCGTCTCCATGGAGAACGTGGGAATCTGAAGAAATCTGTTTAGGGGAGAGAGGTCGATCACGGGACGCCAACCCCCTGAAGCCTTCGGAACTACGAATAGAACACTGTAAAATCCGGGATATTTTGGAGCCGGTTCTACCGCCCGTTTTTCTATCATGGCCAAAATTTCCTCGTGTAACACGCGACGACGTTCGGCGTCGTTTGACAGAGAAAAGCCTCTCGGAGTACTTGAGAGAGGAGGAAACTGGTCCTCGAACTTCAGACCGAACCCTCGTCTGAGCGTTGAGACGACCCAGGGGCTGGCCCCGAGCCGCTCCCACTCTTGCCAAAAGAGTTGGAGACGTGCGCCTACCGGCTGGTCTATGGTTGGAACCACGACGGGACCAACCTCTGGGCCGCCACGGTGCTCTGGAGGAGAATTCGGTCCAGAAACGGCGGAAATACATACCCTTAGCTTTTGTTTCCCCTGCTGGTTTGGGGCTGGAGGGGCGACCTCGTCCTCGACCGCCACGTCCTCGCCCGCCTCGGGATGAACCGGCAGGGGCCCCGCGAAAGGGCAGACCCGAGGCTCGGCCCTTGCCCTTCCCGGAAGCCCCGCCACGCTGGACCTGCTGGGGTTGAGCCTGCTGGGGACGTTTCATTGCTGCAGCCACGGACTTTGCCAGCTTCTCAGTCGCCTGAGCCGATAACATGGCAGCCTCCGAAAACGACTTTTCAGTAGACCTCTTATCGCTGGCCGACTTCGCCTGTTGCAAGTCCTCCGACAGGTCCGGAAGCAGAAGCGAAGTAGCCGGGCCTGACTCCGGGACGACCGGCGCTAGCCTCAGTCTAGCGAGAAGATCCTCCGGCACGTCGAAACGGACGGACTGGAGCAGAGCGTCTCGCCTCCAGAGCTCCGAGACCCAAACAGCGTGTGAGTCCAACGAAGCTCGGTCTGCCACGCCTAGACCTATGGACGTCAAGAGCGCGACACAAGCCTGAAGAGTATCCGCGAGCTCGTCCCGATCCAGGTCCGGATTGTTCAGGACTTGATCCATACAAGACTGAAGCGACGTCCGCGCTGCCATGGACAACCAGTCCAGAGTAGAGTCCGCCGCGAGCCCCATCCTCAGGGAGTGCTGTACCTGGGCCAAAGACTCCCACGGAACTGAAACCGACTTGGGTTCCGAAAAGAACTTGGCATGGGCTGCCTGCTTCCCAAGCTGAGTAGGCCTCGACTCGAAAAGCGATGAAGAGTAGAAGTCCCCAACGGTAGGCCGTGGAGGGAAGCTTCCCACACGCACACGGCCAAGCCTCTGAGAGTCCTCCACTCTCTCCAACATGGCATTCCGCACCCCCGACGCTAGAGGGAAACGGTATGAGTCCCTAGTAGGTCTGGGTCTCTCCCGTTGTCCCGCGATCATGGAACGGGCCCTCTTCCTTGGCGGCTCCTGGTTGAAGTCGGAAGGCCACTCCGTGGGCAAGAGATCACGAACAAAATCCCTCTTCTCCGTCCACGTGAGAGGGTCGTCCTGCAAAGGCGGAGTGCCAACGTGGACGACTCGTCATCCTCTCTGTGCCGCTTGGCGGGTCTGACCAGACCTGAGGGTCCCGGCTGTGGGTCCTGGGGGTCAGGTTCCTGCGAACGGGTACCGGGACCGTCCCGAGAAACCACCCGTTCCCCATCACCCTCCTCAGAGGACGAGGAGCTCGGCTGGGAGCGTTGCGCCACTGGAGCTACCCTCTGCTGCTTCTGCTGCTCAGCGAAGCGGCTCATGAAGGAACTCCACTGATCACAGATCTCCCGCTGAAAACTTCGCATCTCTCGCACAATCCTCGTTTCGAAGGACGAACGGGGTGAAGCGTCAGTCCTCGGCGACGTGGGACCCGCCCCCGCGGGGGAAGGCGAAACCGACTGGGACCCGGATCCCTGGACCGTGACAACGGACGGGGCCGAAACAGGAAGAGAGACGTCAGCAGACTCGGACTGGTCAACGTTCAAATCCTCAGCCATCTGGGAAGACAAGGCTCAGCATTAGCATATGAAAACGAATCATGATGCACAATGGCCTTTGCTACCCCCTTTGGGTTGCACACAATTGGCTCCCGGGACTCCCGGGACCCAGCCACCGTGGCCGGGACCCGGGAACCAGTCTCCAGGTGCAAGCCCGTTTGCGGGAACCGTCCTACCGGGACAGAGAACCCAACGGGCGCTTGACTCTTGAAGCATGGATCGTCCTCGAGGGGTAGCACCCCCAAGGAACTCACCACGGCCTCAACCTTTCCTAGGGTTTCCCGGGACCCGGGAGCCACATCGGTGGCTCCCGCAATCGGCGAGACAACACCTGGAGACCGGGGCCCGAGTTGCTCGGCCATGGCGACGCGAGAACCGGGAGCCACCGGGAGAAGGTGAGCCAAAAAGGGGTCTGGACAAGAAGAACGCACACCCAAAGGATGAGCGCAAAGGCCAGACACAAAAGAATGGGTCACGGGAGCCGCCGAGACGGCGCCCGGGACCCGTGAAGCTGTGGGAGAAAAACATAAATCAAAACTCACATCAGCTATCACTTTCAACAGAACTACGTCCTGCCTATGCCATCTATCCAGGGATTGGCGGTGACGGGATTTGGCACTTGCACTGGTTCCTTGACCAGCAGAGGGGGGGCCATCAGCCACACGCTTGGCCCGGATCTCCTTCAACCCGCTAAGAGCGTCCTGCCAAAATTCGTCCGGGACATCCGCACAAAAGGCGCAGGTGGAGGACGGACGACAGAAGGACATCCTACATGCCCAACACGTTGCATGACACTCCCACTTGGGAAGAAAGTGATGACAACCACTGCACTTCATCTGCAAAATAGCAACAAGCAGTGGGCGAAAATAGGGGAAGAAATGGGCCTGGGGAGGACTACACCATTTCCTCCCAAAAAAACACACTAAAGTATCTGTAAACTACTCTAAAAGTAACTACAGTTGATTTTCCTGAGAAAATCCAAAACGTGATCGTGATAAAGACGATCAAAACTCCTGAAAACTTCCAAGAATGTCTCAGCAAGACAGCTCACAACCATTCAGAAGATGGAGGAGCAAAAATAATGGCGGTCATGGGTCATGTGACCCCGGATGTAAAACATCACCGCATAGAACCTGAGGGGATTTTGGTTCAATTTTTTCAAAGAAATTAAGGATAAATGTCACTTGAATTTTTTTTTTCAAAATTCGTTTGTGACATTTGATCCTCTCCTCTTCTTTGAATGTCAAGGTAAGATTACCCAAAGTGTTTATTATAGAGGTAGTAGTATGGACATAAATACAATCCCCTGACCTAAAACTTGGCTAGCACACACACAAATACGCATGGATGATGAACCGAGACATGGTTTCATAAATGATATCACGAAAGCTGTGCAATTTGATGATTAGATAAATCATTTTATACGTTTCACCAAAACGAATATTCGAGTGTTCTACTCGACAAGCACTGGCTGTTATATTTATTCCTTGTTGTCTTCAAAATAATGAGAATATCTAGGGCTATACTTTCTGTGAGATGAATACATAATCCCAAACACCTCGGTGCACCCGAGTGCATATCATCTGTGAGTTTTACTGGCCTCACTAGCCATTTGCTGCACAGCATAATCCTTGCGCTCGCATTGTTGTGTTTTTTGTAGACTGAGAAATAGGTCGGAAAATGACATATGAAAACGATGAATTTAACAAATCTAACATTGCTTAGTAAGAAACAGAGTCTCGGTTAGTAATCCTCGATGGCTAACATTCAGAAAGGCAAAGTTTCACGTTGGTTGGAAGTGTGTAAATTCATGAATTTGTTACCTTTATATTTACATTATAAGTGAATGGACAGCTGGTCACTGCCAGGTTCATGAAGCATTATGTATAGCCCAACAGAAATCATAGTATGCTACTGGAAAGACTACAGGGTCCCGGAGGTCAGAGACGCAGTCTCGCTCAAGCTACTCGGCTTTCAGCAGTGGCCTGCCCCCTGAATAATTTGACCCCAGGAGCAGCCTCTGCCCTAGCCAGAAGACCCGGCGTATTCATGCACGCGCTCATTCAACTCGGGGTCTACAAAATTGCAGTTCTCGACTCATGCGAGCTGACTGTGAGTGCTCACAAATCGGAGCAAAGGGGGAGCACGTAAATCAATACGTGCATGGAATAGGCAATGGCCAAATACAGACTTGTGAAATATCACAACAGTCCAATCCGAGACTCGAACCCAAGACGCCATATCCACTGTGCTCCCACTTCAGTGATGAACGAATACATTTTTTAAATGCCAAAATCTGCCATTCAGTGCCAAAATGTCCTCAGAATTACTTGGAATGAAATGTCTGTAATTTATACCAATAATAGGTTGATGTTACGTTCTTTAGATTTTGTAATCCCAAATTTCTGCAGCTACATCAACAAGTTGGTTTGCTCAAATTTGTCAATAAATGTGTTTCTTTATATGGCTAACATCATACGAATACGTCACGCAAATTATAATTATTGCAAAACTACAAGTAAAGAAGTATATCTCAATCCAACAGAAACTGACGAAAGCGCGAGCCAAAACAACATTGATTTATGAGGGAGACAGACGTCTTTGCCATGGGCCAGTATCATAACATGGCAATGTACATGATATAAAAGTCAGTGTTTGTAATTACATAGCGCTGGCAATCGAATATATATCCTGCGCAATTATCCATGTACATTATTGTATTCTTCGCGTGGGTTGCATCTTCGAAAGTTCATGGGAACATGCCAGATAAACAAACACATGAAGACATAAAATGCGCTGTCCAATATTTTGAGTGTGAATAAATGTAAATACGTTGCCAGGAATGTTGTGTTGTCAGGGTTATCTTGTTGGCCATGTCTCCGACACCTCGTGATGGGCCCATTGTACAGAGGGAATGCAATCTGATACGTATCTAGCCTACATATAAATGTACGTAGATACATGATCAATTTCAAAAGGGACGAGACCCAGGCCGGATGCATTCCGATTCTTTACGCGTATCGACTGTCGAAACTGAACGAACTGAATGTCCATGTTGTGCACGGTCAGCACGGAACACATAATTTGTTGGGAGATTCAGTGAAGTGTCAGCTCGCTGTTGCTTAGGAGCATATCTGTACAATTTTAATTTTGTGGAAGTAAAAGCGATATAGCTCAGAAAATGCAGGTCAGTGAGGTAGGCCTCTAATGATATATTCCAATACTTTTGATACTTTTTTTTAAAGAATTAATTAAAAGGTATTTTGTATACCATATATTATGCGTTCATAACACCATTCATAACATCACTGAATGCTAGACCATGCTTATTTTCTTAGCATGTTGATATGCACGGTGTACAGACCATGAAGCCAGGGCGGACCTGGAGACACTACCGTCCTGTATGTACAATGAGGCCGGCCTGGATCACTCTCAGTGTTCCGCAGAGGATCGAAGATGCCTTCCAGTTCATCAGAACTTGGGAAAGGAGTTTCCAGCATTCAGAGTCAGACCGGGAATTAGCGAAGCAGTTTGTACATAGTTGTGACACGACCAGGAAGTTTTCAACGTCCGAGGACCCATCAAAGCCCAGACTTCACACCTTCGAAGAACAACTACAGCAGAGACTGTCCCGTGTGACGTCAATAGCTCTGACTCTCAGGTACTTATTGTGCCAGGAAAAGGAAAAACGTCTCAAACTTTATTGGGACGCAATTGCCTCGCGTCGCAAATGTGAACAACTTGTTGACGACATTGTGAAAGTACTGGAAGACCGGTATTCTGATGCTATCAGCAGGGCACAGTCCGAACTAACCGCGCTGAATGAGCGACAGCGGGAAGGAACATCTAAAAGAGATTACAAATCGTGCTCAGCTGAACAGGAATTACAACTGAAGTCCATGAGGTCAGAATGTATAGAGAAACACAAAGAATATATAGATTTACAGAAACTGTTCAATAAGCTACAACTGCAGAAAACACAGCTAGAAGATTCTCTTTCTCGAACGCAGAGCCGAGTTGAAGAATTACTCAATGAAAGAGACAAGCTAGTCAAGACTATTTCGTGCACTATGTCACAGATCGATGAAGAATCAAAGCACCGATCCCATCTTGAACTGTTATTGAGTATAGCGATTTCTAAACTGAAATATTTGGAGAATTCACAAGGCCCGCTGTCCCAAAGTCAGCCAGATGAAGTGACATTCTGTGATACATTTGAAGGTCGGAGTTTCACTTCATTGTTCACAGAGTCAGATAACATAAGCGATGCGGATACCAAGCAATCGAGAGCGATAGGCGCCGATAACCAGAATAGTTGCTGGCCAGACAGAAAACGAGTAGGACTGCGAGTTTATCGAATGCTGAAGCGCAGCTCGTCCTGGGATGAAATGAGCACAAGTACATATACCAGTATGTCTAGCTCGGAGTTCAACACATCTGAGCCAGACACTTATACGACTGCATTGTCCGAAAGCAATGAGGTATTTCAACATGACCTTGGGGGAGATACAAAAACCCAACCCGCAAGGAAACGACGGTTCAAGATGATATTGACTAACAAAAAACTATTTGGCAGGAAACCTAAGAAAGTTTCAGTGAATGTCGGGGACGTGCCCCGGAGTATACAGCGGACATCTAGTCTGGTATCGGAGAGTTCGGGAACAGTTGGATGTGGAACTGGTCTCGGTTTTCTAACAAAGGAATTTAACAACAAACTCAAACGGAGGGCAAAAACCATTGAAATCCTCCCCATTGAAAGCTTATAAAATGTCAGCTAGAGATTTGGTGAATATTTACCTACACGTAATCAGTGAGTTTTATCGTGTGTTTTATTGTTATTTATTGGAAAATTTGATGTTATGATTTTGATATGCTGTTCGAAATATGGTGCCCAACCTGTACTGAACATTGGCCTACATCTCGTGTTTCTGTGGTAATAGCGGGAACCGGAGAAAGCGTATGACGTAAAATCACAATCGTATTACCTTTGACCGTATTTACAAACGTTGTTTTGGATTTCTTTACTGTGACGTAATAATAGAGAAACAAAATGAGAACAGCCGTGGGAAAGTAGTATGAACTGAAATGGGTTCCGTATGATCACAGAGCTGAGCTCTCAGATGGCAGGTCCTACCTCACCTGACCATCATACGGGAATAAATACAAATAGAAAATCCTAAGAAAATTGGACAAGATGCCTGTAGACGGTCGTGTGTCTGTACTATCGGGTGGTTCAACCCCCGGGACAACACAAGAATTGGTTAAAATAACAGACATCAGTTCTTCTGGGCATGGAAAGCTTAGGTTTGATTCAACCCCGAGCAAAAAGAGCATAAAAATTGATCCAGACCATGTTGTGTTCAAGACATCGAGTCTTGCTCTATTACATGCAAAGGCCAAATCAAGCGCGACTTCCCTGACGAGTCAGCCTTTGGATTCAGAATCATCTGACGACTTCCAGTACGAATACGAAACAATATACGAAGATGGGGCTGAATATGATATCGGCTTCATTGATGAACAAGACACGTATCTCGCTGGAGCTCGCAGAATCTTGGCCTTTATGTACAACTTGTGGCGACGGGAACACCTCTGTGATGTGGTGATACAAACTCGCAACAGGAAGGTGATGGCGCACAGGGTAGCGCTTGGAGCCTACAGCGATGCTCTGGCCAATAAGTTTGCAGAGTTTCCTCCAGGAGAGCTGGTGGCCATAGATCTGAGCGATGTATCTGCAGAGACTGTAGAGGCCACGCTCATGTTTGTATACACCACAGACATCGTTCTCACGGACAAGACCATTGCAGACGTTCTTTATTGTGCCACGGAATTGGGCTTCAACCTACTGATTGACAAGTGTCTGGACTACTTGGCCACCCAACTGACCAGTCGGAATGCTCTCAAATTCTATAAAATTGCTATCGCCCAAGGTCTAGAAGACATGCAAAGGACAATCAAACGCTTCATAACACAAAACTTCGCGACAGTTATCGAGAGCAAACATTTTGTGACCATCCCTTTCAACAAACTTGTTCAGTGGTTGACCAGTGATGATTTTGCTGTTGTCAACGAACTGGACATTTTCTTTGCTATAGTCCGGTGGGTCGACTACAAGCGAAGAGAACGCATCAATGTGGCATCCACACTGCTCAGGTGTGTCCGCTTTCAACTCATTGGTGCCGAGACCCTGGTCACCCAGGTCGAGTCTGTGACATGGTTATTTGAACCGCGAAACTGCCATGAATGGCTGTATGATGCAATGAGGTAACTTTTCCAAACACATTCTGTACCTTCCGTGAACTTATCAATATGGTAATAATATGGATTGTGGAATAGGCAGCCTGAGCGACGCGGAGCTCCGCGTCGCTCAGGCTGTGGAATAGGTAGTATCTGTCAAAAAAGGCTGAAAATGATGTATTCTGTTTCTCTACAGGTACCACGCCCTCAGAGCAAGTGGGAGCGACTTAGCAGCTTCTTATGCACACCAGAGTCGCAGACACGAATTCGATACCAGATCATCCCCATCTGCCGACAAGCCTTCACCCAGGAAGCAGAAGACCCCACAGCATGTTCCTAAATCCCCTGAAAAAGCTTCAAGAAGCGACGGGAAGCAATCGTCCAAGTCCCCTGCGGTAGGGAACCCAACAGTGCACTATCTCCGCAAGGATGGATCTCCAACAAAGACACAGAACTGGTCCGGCAACACAGTTGTCTCCCATGTTACTAAAACAGTACGCATACCAAAGTCTGATAGTTGCTGGGCATTGAATTTATGAAATGATTAAATTTAAATACATGCATATTCAGCTCAATCTACTTTGCAGAGCCCAAATATGAAGCTTCGATTCTCCGACACGGAGGTTACCAGTACCAGTCCCAGGAAGACAGCTGGGGTGTATGTCGCCGACCAAAGCGGTACCCTGTCGGGAGATTACATGTCCCAGGTGACGGGTTTGGCAGTGGGCGGCATTGATCTACAGAGCATCAACCCAGACGTCCCTGGCCGCTTTGTTTACATGTACCAGCCACAGAGCAATGAGTGGACAGTCGTCACAATGATGAGTGAATACAAACACCACCATGGAGTTGCTGACGTCAATGGGAAGCTCTTCATCATTGGTAAGGTGTTTCTCATTACTAGTAGTACACTCAAGTCAATGCTTGATAGAAAAGTACTTGATGAAAAGTATTCGCTGTTGTTCGTTAGTACGGTACATGTATGGTATGCCACTATGACAGGCTGTACGATGGCTGTTGGTCCTTTGTTTGTTGCAGGTGGAGCTGTGTACTTGCAGAGTGACCCCGATAGACTGGGCCAGGCTGTGGACACTGTTCAGATGTACGACATGGACAGCAGCACATGGTCCCAAGTCTGTAACATGATAGAGCCACGGGCCTACCACAGCACGGCATCATGGCGTGGGAATATCTACGCAATAGGAGGCGAAAACGAGAACAAAACGTGAGTACTAGTACTGCACAATCGAGGTCACTGGCCAAAGTGTGCCTCTGGTTGACAATGACACTTTCTTCCAGGAAGCTGGATAGTATTGAGTGTTACAACTCTGACACAAACACTTGGCGGTTCATCGCTCGGATGGTGGGAGGATCGAAGATCGGCACAGCCGTGGTCACCTACGATGACCATTTGTACATTGTCGGGGGTTACAACAAAGAGCGAAGTGACAGCCACATCCTTGCTGATGTTGAGTGCTTTGATCTCATCCATGAAAGGTGAACCATCACTGTAAAAACACATATTATACAAGACATGCAAAGGACAATCAAACCCTTGACTGGATAGTATGAAATAGTATGAAATACGAAGTAATATTTTCTGTATCCCCTCAGGTGGGTGAAGAAAAAGCCGTTGTCCGTACCGCGCTGTCACGCCAGTCTGGTGGTGGCCCAGGACCGGATGTTCCTGGTCGGTGGCCGGTCTAAGACGGTGGACTCGGAGCCTCGGCTGATCAGTCTGTCCTCGGTGGAGGTGTACAATCCTGACGCCGATACCTGGGACTATGTCACAGATCTGGCACACGCCCGACATGACGCCAGCTGCTTCGCCATCGGTGCGTCTCCACTCACAGCTCTCACAACTCATGTTCCTGGAGGATATTGCTTATTCCAATAATGCAATACATTTCTGTACTGCAGGTTCGCTGGTGTATGTGGTCGGTGGAGTACAGACTCCAAACCCGTTCTGCCTGTCATCCGTTGAGTGTTTTGATGCTGAGAACTACCAGAAGATCCCAGGCATCAAGCCACTGCCATCTCCAGCAGCTGGTCTGGCCTGCACCTCCTTCCAGGCATAACTTAACCACACACGTGTAAATAAAGTTCAGTGTTTCTGCTGTACATATATTTATTCTTGAAATAAACTTTACTGGTACACAGTATTATTTTGTACAAAACATGACAAGTCAAACATTAATACAAGCACAGGTTGCATTAGAGATCAGAGAGTTAGTGTGTGACTAGAGTGAAGCAGATCATTTAGTCTGGGTTACATACCGTATTGGTCCTAATAGTTCCACGCGCCCTAATAGTAGAGCGCCCCCCTTAAATTTTGTAACCTTGTAATTCATTTCAAATTTTTCTAATAAGATGTTGGAGTGTTCCAATGCACACATTTATGTTATTTGAATCATAATGAAGAGGATTGAAGGCTATAGGTATATTATTCAGTGATTTTCTTAAATTTGACCTCAAATTTGATCTCATTTTTGTGCGTGCTGCTGCAGGAGGTCATGCTTTAGCTCGCCGTGCTACTATTACGGCCAATACGGTACATGTATACACGCATACACATGGCACATCAGATCGAATGTATTACCGGTACAGTGAGAACACAAAACTGTAAAGCAGCAACAAACATTATAATAGATATCATGAACATACTACAGAATTCTATATGGAACTTGGCCAAGTCGATATAAATATTCTGGCCCTTATACTTTAAAAGGGGATTATTATTTCGCGAGGATTAAATTTCTCAAATTTAGGTGTCTGGTCATTTCACCTGGTTCTAATTCTGCGAATTTAGCACAACTACAATATCGTATCAACACTAGCAAAATATTCATGGGGTTTCATTTTGTGCACTAAAAAATAGCAAAAATTAAACCCTCGAGGAATAAACCTCTTTTACACTGACATGACTGAATTGTACAACAATGCTATCAAGTGCTGAAGAAATCTATCTAGATGATCCATGCTGAAGGCACATCAGTCCTCAAAAAATATTTCAAGTATATTGTATGTCAAAAAGTGAAATTGATACCAAGGATATTCCTGTCAATAATCCCGACACATCAGTTCCATGGTACTGGGATTTATAGCAGCAAAGATTTTTTAAGAGCAAAGATCACCACAAAGATTGTCACCAGTTTTGGCACAAGTAAGGTCACTTCAGTGTGGTAAATTTGATTATTCCAATCCTGCATTACACAAAATTACTGTAAACAAACGTTTATTCGAAGTGGATGCATTTTGTGGATTTCACGACAATACTGCTAACTGGAACCCCAAAAATATCCCCATCACATCATAGAGGTTGCTTCCTCTGGTGTACCAAACAAGACCACAAATCAAGATCCATGTGAATCTGTTTGAGAAATATATGTACGTACAGTAAACCACACAAAAATGTCACCACAAAAACAATTTGGTTTGTTTACAGTATACAAGATTTACAAGTATCCACATACAGTGGTCCCTGTAAGTAACACCTCCAAATTAAGACTTTGTGTCTGTCTGTGAAAACCTTTTTCTATTCCCCAAAGATCAATTTAATGTGTAAATGAACCTGTGAAATAAAACTTCCTGTTAGATAAGACCTCATTTTTTCTGCAAAAGGTGAGGTCTTATCTAACAGGGACCACTGCATATGGAACCATCTACATGCATGTAATATTATGTACATATAAATTTTTTGTTTGCTGATATTTATCTTTGAGAAAATCCAACCCAAAAAAATACATTAGCCAGGTTTATCACATGGGAATGTAAACTATCACTGTAGAGCCCATGATCGTGCTGAGGTATTAATTTAGGATATCTGATATTTCTCTGATTGTCAAATGCATATTGGATTCTAGCATATAGAAGATGGTCTCAGCGAGTGATGTAACTTGTTTGCTGTGGACTTCTCGGCAGGGACATCTGACCAGTGCTCGTTAGCTGACTGAGTGTCTTCATGTGCTCCAAGGTCAGGTGGCGATAGTCATCCAAAACTGCAGGACAGACGGTGGAGGAAGGATGTGTCAAAATCATTGCACATTGGACAATATCCTAATAAATATAGGTAATGTAATGATCAAGCTCAAGAACTACTCTCAATTGGCCTCAATCTTTCAGGTTAAATACAGATTCAAACACAAACACAGACAGCTCTATTGGTTGATCGAGGCCTGTACACCGAGTCACAGTACAGTGGTACACACCATGTGAGATGTAGACTTTGTCGTCGTGTGTCGAGAGGACGACCTGGTCCAGCAGCTGTAGGAGCGCGCCGGTAACAAGAAGACGCTCAAAAGCGGGCAACTCCTCCAGGTACGAGAAGTCGATCGCCAGCGGGTTGTGAGGTGCCGGGTACGCACACAGCCGTACCACCTCCACCAGGATGTGCCAGATGTGCAGGTCTGCGGGACATCGGGGAGGGGACAGACTATGAAGGTTACATTGACTACATGCGTATATTGTTACACTGAAGTCACCTGATTGTATTCCGAGAGCTATGAGAATCTAGAACTACAGATATAAAGATGATATCACACAGAATACATCTTGTATGTTTATATTCTATGTGAGTTCCTACCTTGGTTTCTCCAGTTGAGGGTTGACTTGAGTTTGAGCGGATTGTCCTTGTCTTTGTTGGCGCGATCTCGACCCAGTTTGACGAGTCTCTCATGATTTGACCGAACCCACACATACGGACAGCCATAACGGCTGTAGCAGGCCAACAGAAACAACGTCGTGTTGGGATCCTGAAATAGTTTTAACTCATACAACATTCAATAATTGCCATTTTCATTATCTCATGTTTTTATTAGTGTTCATTGGACTCACGTTTTGCATTTCCTGCTCACTGGGTGATGCGGGTGGCAGTCCCACGCCTTCCTCCTCGTAACCACTGAGCTTCATCTGTGTCGTCTGTGACAGCATCAGCCGGTTCCTACGGCAGCACATGTGGCAATGTATACTCAACATAATATTGCTTACACACTGGTCCATCAGCATACATGACAGTGTACAATGTAACTGAAAACACTGCAGTAATTTGCACATCAGTCATTGCACAGTACACACTTGTCGTATGGCAGGTCGCCGGATGTGAAGCTTGCGGAAGGCTGAGGCAGTGGAGGGGCGCGGTCGCTGGCTGTGATCATGGGGCTGGCAGGAATGATTCCAGGACTGGATGGACATCGCGCATCACTGACATAACTTGGACCATAACTCTGTAACACATGAACCAAGTATCCCATGAGGAACCTAGAATATTATGGGGATTGCAAAATATTACTGTACAAGTATTATTCTTATTATCACATATTGATGCTCTTTGTTTCAAATTGGTGTATCAACTATTTCAACCATTAGATACTCACTGATGGTTCATTGACAACATTTATAATAAGTTCTTCTTTCCCTCTGATGTACAGGGAGAAATACTTGAATCCACGCAATGTTCCTATTTGGTGGAGATCTTTAAGGACTGACTGTAGACGCTTTCTCAAGGCATGATCTGCCTCCTGAAACAAATCAAGTTATATCTTACACGTATCCTTACATGTAAAAATCGTACACGCATTCTCGTGATATTTTGTAAGGGTACCATCTAGTCAGAACTACAGCTGTTGTTTGTACGTGTATTTCACATACATGTTTGTTAAACAATGGTAGTGTAGAAAGCTCTGCATTGATTTTTAATCATTTCGTTTTTCTGCTATTGTTCATATAGGCCTAATGCATCATCCAGCGTCATCTTGTCCGTTAGCAATTATCCAATCGTATCCTCTCCTGAGACTATTTCCAATTTCAATTTTCAATCTATTTAAGCACAATGACGAAAGTTTACAATGAAAGTATGCCCATATAGCATATGACGCCTAATAATATACCAATGGTTTTAGAAATCTGTTTACACACATAATTGATATGATGATGCCAAGACATGCATTAATCTATATCATCAGACCCAGAAATTTGATATTTTGTATACCAGTAACAGAACAGTGATTCATTATTATGTTACATGCGTCACTGTCTACTAGTAACTTCTTTCTAGGATGCGATCATTTTTTCTATGTTCAGACAAAGTTTATAGCACTGAAACCATTCAATGACAATTACTAATTCTTTATTTAATGATTCAGCCATGTCGGCTAAATCATTACCGGTGATATATATGTTTGTATCATCAGCAAATAATATAAAAAATAAATTTTTGGATGTGGTACATAAATCATTAATATATTTAGAAACAAAAGCGGTCCTAATATAGAGCCCTGGGGCACATAAAAATTGATGTCACCGAGTTCTGCTGAAGAGCCGTTACCGGTATATGAAACATACTGCTTGCGAATATTTAAGTAATCTCTGAACCAGTTATTGGGTATTCCACGAATGCTATACACCTGTAATTTATAATAATAATAATAATCAGATTTATTTAACGACGGTCCATGATGATAGGCAATTCTGCCTGTCTTCCCCATCCCCCGTCGGGTGACAATTTAGAATTTGGATAGCACATTCAAATGGAGAAACCTTTGCATTGCCAGGATGAAAACTCCACCTACTTTGTGCCGGTGACGGGGATCGAACCCGCGTCACCTACCGCCTCTGAGCTTCGTTGCTTCAAGAGCCACCGGTCCCATCCACTCAGCCACAGAGGCGGTACTACGAAGTAGTATTTGATGAGAAATAGTATCAAAAGCTTTGCTAAGGTCAAGAAATAAACCTATCATAATTTCATTATGATAGGTTTTGAAAAGTAGTACATTTAATGATTGTGTAGATTTTTTTTTTTTTAAAGTAGTACATTCAATGATTGTGTAGATTTTTTTCTTGCAAAGGAAAAATAATAATGTTGCCTGAGATTGCTCAGATTGCATTTAAAACACTAAAAATAATTCAGCTTCTCGGGCCCTCGAGCAGGCCCCAAACCCCCGGCCGATAGGGGCCTATGTGACCTATGTGTATGTTATAATATGGAGTGCCTTAATGGGTACATTATGATTCGGCTTTCTGGCTGTCTATTTTGTGTTCATACGTGTACAGGTAGGGTCAGTGTCGAACAGCACCAAGTGTCGAACACAGTTTTTAATGTTGTCAGTGCTCAGAAAAGAATGAACGTAAATCACAACTTACAGCACATGAGCATACAAATGTTAGATAGCGTCAGAGTACCTGATCATCGACCTTCTCCCTAATCCTCGACCCCTGCAAATGGCTGGGCAAAACTTGAAAAAACTAGACGTCAAGGCCTAAAGATGCCTTGGAGGCATTTCGGTGTGATGAATAATTTATGTAAAGTTATTGACTACCGTCCGCTCTTCGGGATCCTCGAGGATAGTCCTCTCTCATCCGAGTCCTTGCGGACGCGCATCCGCTATTCCGGATCCTCGCGGCAGGGCCGCTCACCGGAGGTCGCGGCGGACACGGTAACTACTTCATCATTAACGGTAACCAGGTAACAGCCCACCCGACACTCCCAGGCCTACGGACACCGTTCAGAAACTGGTTCATCACCACGGTGTTAACTGGCGGGGCCTGGCGAGCCGCGGTCTGCCTCGGGGACGGAACCCCGTACAGTCCGACATGCTAGCCAGAGCCTCTGTCACATGTCCCGGGAAGGGAGAGAGCTGGCGATCCACAGGGCCGAAGGCCCCCGAGTCAGCAACTCGTCTCTCCCAGCCCGGGCCTCCCCACGGAAATCGTCCCCAGGGCTCTAGGAGCCCACTACTCAGACCCAGGGAACACAAAGCTCATGGCGAGCCTCATGTGCGTCCTAGTCTCGATCTTGGACAATCTCCTCGAACGAGTCGCTTCCAGTGTATATATAATACACCAGAAACTGTAGGGCGCACGCGAGGTTTAATCGATCCATTGTTATAGTTTACTGGGGCGTAAATTACAATACGTCGCCGTGGCAACGCACGCTCGAACGGAGCATGTCAAAACAAGGCCAAGTACAGAAAGGCCACATAAATGGCTTTTATGTTTACAATCACCTGCCGCGTGCTTAGGGCAAAATCGCCACATTACCCCCTTCTTACAATGTTGGTCCCCAACATGTTCCGCCCGCGCCCAAAATGCTCGAAACCCGACGAAGGCTTCGCATGGCGGGGGCCGGAAGAAGGCACGATGGCAACGCCCGGAAGTCACGGCGCAAACACTAGGACTTTAAGAGTCCCTTTTGGAAGAATGGGGAACTACCCCCGGACTTATGGAGTAAACTATAACGCGCTTTGCAATTTTGAATAAATCCTAATAAACAAGCTAAAATTTTGACCGAGGTGGTCCAAAACCGTGTGATGACCTTGAAAGGTCATCCATTATAAAAGGACGGTGTGTCGAGTCTTTGGAATATCTTTAAGGTTAGACTTTAAATTTAGAAATTTTGTAAAACGACACACCGAGTGATCAAAAGTGATAGTACCTCTAAAATGTTGCCGACCGCCCTGCCGGCCGGCTCCTCAGATCCGCAGAACGGGTCTGAGGCAGGGCGGAGCCGCGGGAGCGACTCCGGCACGCCGCCGCACACGTGCAGCGACGAGGCTAGCACCCTAGCCTTCCTCCGTTGCCATCGGCTCCTCATCCGTGCCGCCTGTCTTGGGGTCTGGCGGCGGTGACGGGTCCCTACGCCGCGGACGCAGCGGAGCCGGCATAATGAAAGCCGGCTGCACGGGCGGATGAGGCAGGCCCGGTGGAGCTTGCACGGGCTTTTGTGGTGAGCCCTGCAATCCGGGTCCTGACGGAGCCATCACAACGGAGGCCGGTAGAGATGTCGCGCCGAGATCTGCTATGGCGCGGAACATCTCCACCGTATCGCGGGTGCGCTGTGGACCGGCCGTCCGTTCTCCCCACACCTGGACTAGGTATGGGTAGATGGCCAGCTCCAAAGCGGCATCCGCGCGCCGGAGAGCCGCCTGGTTCAGGGCGGACGACTCGGGGTCATCGACGCCCTGGATTAGGCGAGTCCGAGCGGCCTCGGCTTCGTCAAGACGACGCCGTAGCTGCTCATTCTCAGCCTCCAGGTGCTCCATCCGTGCGGCCACCTCTGGGGCGGGGGCGGACGCCCCGGACTGCTCGGCAAGAGCGGCGGTCCGACCCTGGTCGAACGCGCGCCGCTCAATGACGGCCGACAAAGTCCGGTAGCTCTCTAGGCTCCGCCGGGTGCCTTCCATGAGGCCCTGGTCGTATGCGAGATCGCATGCGACACGGGAGGCCTCGGCGCGGCACCGGCTGAACCGATCCAGAGAGCTGTCCATCTCCGCCACAAGGTACTCCGCCGCTCGGGTGAGTCGACCACGCTGGGGGTGATCCCAGGGGTGCTCCTCCCGAGCGCGGACCAACGCGGCTACACCCGCGGACCCCAAGTCACGAATGGCTCGAGGCACCGGCAGGTTCACCAACGCCGGATCACCGGGGATCCGGTCCATACCATCGCGACGATGGCCGACCGCCTGGCCTACAGACTCGCGGAAAGTCTCGTAGACGCTGGCGGTCGTGGGACCGAGCCTCCGGCGTACGTCCGCCGTGGCGTCGAGGGGGTCCAAGTCCAGGGAGGCGGTGCTTTGCCACCCTGCGGACGTCCCCTCAACTACCAACGAGGACGCGGACGCCGACCTCGTGAGAGGTACCGCACGTCCGCTACTGCTCGCAACCGAGGGAGTCACGCGTGGAGTCCTTGGCGGGACCGCCGACGCGGTACTCGAGGAGGCGGAGGTGTCTGCCACCACCCGTCCCTCAGACGGACCCGCGGGTACCGTCACCTCGAGCAAGCCCGGGTAGTCCTCCTGAGTCAGCGCACCCGGAGACTGCAGGGGCGTCGTCCCGGCCGGAGTCTTTCCGGCGGACGAGCTCTTCCCCTGAGTCTTTGGCTGGGGGCGCGGCTTAGGAGTAGCCACTCGTGTCTTGGCCGCGATCTGCGGCATCTCCGACACGATCATGGTCACCCGGTGCCGTTCTTCACCGGCCTGGATCACCGGCGGTTCACGGACAGCCTCTGCTGCTGTCCGGGCGGCTTCCGCCGCCTGGAACTCCGCCGGGGTCTGGCCCATTGTAGCCGTCAGGCGAGCGGTGTAGCTCGAGCCCGCGGACACAACGCCAGACTGCTTCCAGGCATCGTCCATGATGCGCTGTGCAAAGCGCCATGGACCCCAGTGGAAGAATCGGTGATTCGCCGTCCCTGACGTAGTCATGAACGACGCCACCCTCGGTGGTATGTATCCATAATTGAATACAGGCCCCACTTCATTTCCAACGATATGAAGTCCCTCACCGCGGTGTGCACCCGAGCGGTGATCATTTAGGGCCTCTAAACTGGCGAAATATCGTTGCTGAGGGGTGCCGGAGTAGCACCTCTTGCAAACGAACATTTGCATCCAGGGGTAGTGGTACCCCGCAATATGTCGACTCAAGTGGTCGTAGGTAGGGTACCTACGATCCCGATTGAGCGCACGGTGCGGGTCCTCATACCCGTCCAGGGATTCCGGACAGAGTTGGCATATCACGCCCGCCTCTGTCTCGGGCGGCAACCCGACACGCTCCTCGTCCGTGAGTGGACGAGGCCGTGTGAAAGGCGTGTCGGCCGCCGCGCCGGCCGCCGCGGTGCGGCGTCCCTGCGGATCCCTGCCATAGCGCGGAAGGAACATGTGTCCCTGACGGACTCCAGGGAGTTCGGGGCCCATTTCGGCCCGCAGCCTCTGGATAGAGGGCTGCTCCGAGGACGACCGTTTCTTCTTTTTGGCCGCCCCCGAACGATTCTCTGACCTGGTTTGTCGGGGCACACTCTTCCCGCGTGGGGGCGCGGCCCTCTGTTGCTGCGCAACGAAGGCCCGCGCTCCCGCTTCCAGTGCGGCGTCAGACAGGTGGACCCCGTCTTGCTCCGCGCGCTTCCGGAGGAGTTCTAAACGGAGATCTCCCTCCTTCGGCACGGGACGCCCTCTGTCCACTGGACTTGACCCCACCTCCGCAGCTCCGGTAGGTTTCTTAGTACCGGAGGAAGAGGAAGAGGAGGTTCCTTTCGGTGCCTGGATAGGCACCCGCTTACAAGAACCTCCCGCGCCTGGGCCGGATCCCGCGGAGGCGCCGCCCGCACCAGATCCCGAGGGATTAGGCGTCTTGGCGACTCCGGGTTTGGCGGAGGACCCTTTCTGGCCGCCCGGCTTAGGCGCCAGTGGCTTAGGTCCTCCGGACTTCGATCCGGCTTGAGGCGAGGGGCCGCCGGACTTCTTTTTCCGGTGCGGCCGCTTCTTCTTCTTCTTCTTCGGAGGCGAGGAGGCCGGGTCCGGGTCGGATCCGGCCTCAGATTGCCCATGCTCAGCGGCTTCCAGCTCTTGCTGGGCTCTCCACTGCTTTTGAGCAATCTCCCGGGCTCGACGGCGAGTACGCCTAGAGACGGGCGATGTAAACCCGTCATCTCGGTTCTCGGTCTCCTTCGAGCCAGACTCCTGTTCCTGAGGCGGCGCTTGGGATGCGGCTTCCTCAGCCGCGTCAACCTGCTCCGCCCAAGTCCCAGGGGCCTTCTGGTCGTGCGGACCAGACTCCGCAGGTGCGGACACCGAGGAGTT
This sequence comes from Terebella lapidaria, assembly GCA_949152475.1. Lineage (NCBI taxonomy): Eukaryota > Metazoa > Annelida > Polychaeta > Terebellida > Terebellidae > Terebella > Terebella lapidaria. Next base: position 10,780,993 of record OX424555.1, on the reverse strand, counting down.
CTCGGCGGAACCGGTGTCCGGACGGCTACGGCCATCCGGACGGGTTTCCGCACGAGTACTCTCATCCGGGCCCAGAGACGCAAGCATCTCCGAGGACGGGTGCAACTCAATGTCCACACTAGCAAGTCCCGCACCACCGCAGTCCATCACCTCTTCCATACGGGAAAAAGTGGACGGATCTAGGAGTAACTCGGCGCCTGCCGTGGCCGAGTCACTCTCTGCGGGGCGGTCCTCCGCGACCTCGCTCTCAGACTCGGTTCCTGAGTAAGAACCGGAGCTGGAGCTGGATTCCTCAGAACCCACATAGGCTCCCCGAGGGATGTCCTCGCGGTCATCCTCCTCGGGCCTAGACTGGGGTCTCGAGTACGAATTACCGCGCTCAAGAGACCCCTCTTCCCTCCCTTCATCACCTCCCCAGCCGTCGCTACTTTCCGACATGTCAAGCGCTCTAATCGCTCTAAACACTGGGAGTCAGATCCGCAGATCCGTCTCCACCAGTGCCGAGCGCTTGAATGACGAGAAGGTGTCGAGTTACATCGATTATAGGCATCAAGTGTTGGCAGTTATACTGCACACGCATCGTATGACGCGTTCCCGTGGAAACGTCTATTCACTGCATCTACCCGATCGACAGACAAAAGGACGTTTTACATTCCCGCATTCCCATACACGCATCTCCCCCCGGTGACTCCTTTCATGCCATGTATACGGGTGGCTTGTGTACACAAGCCATCCCGGGGGAACCCGCTAAAATACTACAGTAATTAACAGCAGTCATTAGCAATAGCTTTCGCACTGGCGATCAATGACGTGAAGTTAATCACCCTCGCAGGTTAAAGATTGTATACAATGTATCAAAAAGCCAAACTACTTGTGGGTGTTACGATTATGTCACCCTATCAGCAGCGATAAATAAACATTTAACACCGCTCAAGCAGCAATGAAAATAAATCCACCACCGCTTGCATGCTTTTCATAGATCACGGCATACAGCCTTCGATACAATGTACACAATCTCCTACACCCCTCTTGCGAAAGCAGAAATCTCCCGATTTCTTACTCTCTATTGCACCAGGGAAAAGATATATCTCTAAACTTTCTCATATATGGGATAAATGAGTAAGAATAGCATTTCCACGGGAAACACGCACACACTTGTGGCTTATAATCCTCCCATAAATAATAAATGAGATGGAAAATAAACAAAATCACTCCCCATAGCCGCTGGCACGCTTACAGGGCGATCGGACATACCCATGACGTCCGGACAGACAATCGGGCGCCCTATGGGCGTTTGCAAAGCGCCCACTAGCATCCCCGACGTACTGCCCGGCCGCGGAGCGGTGCCCGGTCCAGCCCAGAGCCTCCTCAAACGACTACCGGAGCGCGGAGCCAATAGATTTAGACGCGGAGCCGGCATGGTCCATAACCGCACTGGTTAGGGGGCGAACCCTTCATACCGGCGCCCAATCTAGAGGCGCCCAAAGATGGTGAAAGCAATAGCCGGCGGACGTCCGGGGCTGCCCGCGGACGGAGTCCAGGCCGGACGTCTACCATTGTACGGCGTATTGCCCTTATCCAATGAAGATGAAATTGGAATTAGAAGCCACCACAAGTGTTGCGCATGTAATATACGACCCCCTTCTTAGAAGGAGGCCGGGGTTCCGGTCATTCCGGCCGGACCGCGTATTGTAAGGTACGATCCGGACGAGAACGAGCGTCACCCGCTGCCGCGGCTGGTCCGCACACGCGGACTTAACAACCGCTCCATTATCATAATGGATAGTCGGTTTCCTGCCGTAAGAAACCTTAATCTACTATAACCGCAATTACAGTAGTGGCTCACGGGGGATAACTACACCGAAGTGCGTCATCTTAAAGCGCCGCGGACGCCGGACGAGTCACGCGGACGAACCGCGGACATCAGTCCTCATCTGCGGACACTATCCCCGCGTCCAGAGCCAGTTCCCCAAATCCGTGGGAAGACGCTTCTCCCGTAGCGGACGTAAATCCCAACCTCAGTCTGGCCATATAAGAGGTTGTCCCGGGACCAGGGGCGTCCGGCCGAATCAGTAAATTCGTCCGGCCAGCGTAACCGTTGTACGGATTACGCCGGACAGCCGTCCACAAGGTGCGGACCGGCCATCCGCACGTCCCTGGCGCTAGAAACTACAGGAGGGCGGATGCGGAGCGGCGGCGTTACGACATGAAAGTCTCCGCGGACCTCAACTCCGAAGATGGCCACAAAGTAGCCACCCGCGGAGGTAAGTCGTGCGGACTCTCACGGAACGACCTAAAACCCGTCCGTAGTATGATAGACGGGTACCGCAGACGCATCCGCATGGGCGGAAGGTTATTCCCACCCATACCGGGCTGGCGCACGTGGTTTCCGGCGTGGCCGCCCGTCATCCGCAGGTACTGGAGGGAGTGGAGGTACCTGCGGATCGCCGTCATCTGGCTGATAGCCACCCAGCCCATCATCTGACGGGTCAGAGAGGTCCGGGAGGCCCACCATACGGCGCACACGCTCGTCCGGAGTCCGCGGATGCTGACCGGACGGATCCCATACGGGAGCATCATCCGGTTCCGCATCTTGAATTAGCGGATCCATGACCAGCGGGCCCTCGTACTTCTTCAGATTATCGATATGGACAACCAGAACCCTGTCCGGATCGGAATCCCTCCGGATCCGGTAGTCCACATCTGTCACCTGTTTCAGTACGGTAAACGGGCCTATCCACGGCTTAGCAAATTTATTGCCTTGCTTAAGCGGCGGATAATAGTAGCGCACCTTGTCGCCTTCCGCAAAAGCTGGCCTACCCTTAGCATGGGCGTCATAGCCTCGCTTCTGCCGGAGGGCAGACTTGTCCAGGCGCGCGCGCGCGAAATCATGGGCGTTCGCCAGGGCGCGGCGAATCCACTCCACGTACTCCGGACCGCACTGGGGTACTGCGCCGGTCTCTGCCGCAGTTGGATACATAATATCCACGGGCAAATTTAACTCCCGGCCGTACAACATCGCGTGCGGAGTAACTCCGGTCGAAGAGTGGACCGACGACCTGTACGCCATTAAGACATACGGGAGGTGGTCATCCCAATCATTCGCACGATCATTCACAAAGGCCGCCAGCATGTTGAGGACCGATCGATTAAAGCGTTCGACCTGGCCATCAGACTGGGGCCTGTAGGGGGTGGTACGCACCTTGGTACTCCCTAGCATCTGTGCTAGGTTCCGGAACAGGTTGCTCTCAAATTGCGTGCCCTGATCCGAATGTACCTGTTTAGGTACCCCATGGTACACCACCCATCTATTCACCAATAACCGAGCTACCTCGTCCGCAGTCTGGCGGCGCAGTGGGTAGGCGTCGGTATACTTGGTAAAATAGTCGGATATCACCAGGATGTACCGGAAACCGCGCGGGGTGACCCGGTGGGTATCCAGTATATCCAAAGCTATCCGATCAAACGGCGCGCCCGCCTTAACCGTGGTTAAGGGGTGGCGGCCAGGAGTCGGGACTCCTTTGCGAGCTTGACACCGAGGGCAGGCTGCGCACCACCGTTGCACGTCCAAGCCGCTACCAGGCCAATGAAAGCGCTGTTGTAGCCTATGGACGGTCCTCCGGATTCCCAAGTGACCGGTCACCCGGAGGTCATGCAACTGGTGGAGTACTCCTTTCCGCAGCTCCGCCGGAAGCACCAACTGCCATATTGGAGGCAGTGGGGTCGGTGGCTCATAGCGCCGGTATAAGAGGCCATCCCTCAAGGAGAGTCGTTCCCACTGAGATACTAGAGACAAGGTCTCCTCCCTGTAGGTCTTTCGCTCATCCTTCGAGGGCTTCTGGCCGGCCTCAAGGGCTGTGATTACCGGTGCCAGAGCTCTGTCAGCTCTCTGCGCCGCAGCTATCTGCGCCGGAGAGTAGCCACCCAAGTAATTAGGCTCCTCATCCGTCGCGTCCGGCTGCGCCGCAGCGGCCATCACCACAGGGGGCAAGGACCGCTCATACTCAGACTCTCCAGAGGACGAGGGTACCCACGAGGAGTACACCGCCGGACTCGAGGAAGACTCGCTGGAGCTGAGCCGCACCTCCGCTTCATATGCGGGACGCCCTCGCCGATATCGGCGGGTCCGCGCGCGGAGATGAGCCCTAGACGCTCCGGTCGCCGTGTTGTTAGAGGGGGCGGCGGCCTGCGGTCTCCCCGGAACGTCCAATTCCGAGTCTGAGGACGAATCCGCGGCTTGCTGGAATGGTGCCATCCCTGCACAACCCGGATTCTTGCACTTATGACAACGGGACAGGCCGTCCGCGTTGCCGTGCAACTTACCAGCGCGATGCTCTATCTGCATGTCATACTCTTGGAGTTTGACGAGCCACCGCGCCACCAAGCCGTCGGCCTCACTATAGTTGAGGAGCCATCTCAGCGAACTATGATCAGTCCGCAAGCGGAAATGGCGTCCCAACAAATAGTGCCGGAAACGCTTGGTCATCGTAACCACCGCGAGCAACTCGCGATGAGTGGTGCAGTAGTTCATTTGAGAGCGGCTCAAGGCCACACTCGCATAAGCTACTACCCGCTCTTGCCCATCCACGATCTGCGAGAGGACACCGCCAAGCGCGAAGTTACTCGCGTCGGTGTCCAGGATGAACTCGCAGTCCGGACGAGGGTGCCGCAGCACCGGGGCCACTACCAAGGCCTGCCGGAGTCCCGAGAAGGCGTTAGCCTGCTCGGCGGACCAAACAAAATCGGCGCCCTTTTCCGTGAGGATAGTAAGGGGACGCGCGATCTCCGCAAAGCCGCGAATAAACCTGCGGTGGTAGCTCGCGAAGCCCAAGAAGGACCTCACGTCCGCCACGTTACATGGCGGAGGCCATTTCTGCACGGCCGCCACCTTTGCGGGGTCTGGTCTCACTCCGGTGCCCGTTACCATGAAGCCCAAGTACAGGATTTCCTGCGCGAATAGCTCGCACTTACTTGGCTTCAATTTAAGCCCTGCTCCGCGGATGCGATGGAGCACCATCTGGAGGTTGGTGAGGGTTTCCTCGAACGACCGGCCATACACGACGACATCGTCGATGTAGACCATACATCGCTTCCAGAGGAACCCTTTGAGTACCATCTCCATGAGGCGCTCGAACGTCGCTGGTGCGTTACAGAGCCCGAACGGCATTACCTTGAATTGGTAGAGCCCGTTCTTGGTAACGAAGGCAGTCTTCGCCCGATCACTCTCCTCCATCTCCACCTGCCAATACCCGGAGGCCAGATCCAGAGCACAGAAATAGTGCGACCCGGCCAGGGCATCGAAGGTATCCTCAATGTGCGGGAGAGGATATGAGTCCTTCCGCGTGGCATCGTTGAGTTTCCGATAGTCCACGCAGAACCTCCACGAGCCGTCCTTCTTCTTCACCATAACCACCGGACTGGCCCAAGGGCTGTCACTGGGTTCGATGATGTCCAAGTCGAGCATCTTTTGCACCTCCTGGTCTATGACCTCTTGGTGCACTATTGCTGCCCGACGAAGACGCTGCTTGAGAGGACGCTCGTCTACGAGGTCGATGCGGTGCTTGGCGACGTCAGTCTTGCCAACCGCACCATCAGGACCCATGAACACATCCGCATACTGCCGCAGCAGTCTGCGGAGCGCTTGGCGCTGCTCTTCATCCAACCGGTCCTTCGGAACCCGAGATTCCAAATGGTCCGGCAGGGTGAACGGATCATCTCCGGCGGCCGCCGTCGCGCACGCAGCGCGGCAGACCGGATCGTCGGGGATGACACGACTCGAAGCCGCGGGAATAGCAGTAGCTGCTATGCATCCGCGCTTCAGTACAATCGGAGCATCCGTAGGATTCACCACAAGGATGGGCATCGCGCGGGGGTTGGACATGACCAGGGCCCCACCCAGCACGAGCCCAGTTCCTGCGGCGAAACTGCTCACGGGTTGCACTATACACGGACGACCATCGAGGGGCATGCGGGGACGCCGCGGCCTCGTCTCGATGATCATCTCACTCATCGGCGGCACTACTACAGTGCGCGATGTCCGCATCTGGAATGAATGCATCGGGCCCGAGCGGAAGAGGAAGTGTGTGTCCTCTCCCATCCGGAACTCGCCAGCGCTAAAGTTGGCAATCACCCGGTGGACCCGTAGGAAATTCATCCCAATTATCCCGGCCGCTCCGATATCCGCCACGATCGCCTCTGTCAGATACACCTTGTCCCCAAGGGTAATAGGCAGATCGATGATGCCATGGATACGGATGCGGTTGTCTCCCGCTCCGTAGAGCTTGTACGGTCCGGGATCTCGCAACTCGAGGTTGCGGAGTGCGGGCTCCTTCCTAAACGTTCCGGCGGCCACGAGGGTCACCTCCGAGCCTGAGTCTATGAGGAACCGGACCGGCTCCCGTCCGAAGGACAGGGGCAGGTACCAGCAGGGGTCCCTCACCAGCGCGCAGGTCGGGCGATACCTTTCGCACGTGCTGGGCTCATCTACGGAGTCCTCGCCATCCGCCTCAGCCGCGGAGGAGCTAGACTGGTCTCCAAGGACTACTTCCGGAGAAGTCATATCCACTTGGGGTCCGTCCTGCTCATCAGCGGGTGGGGCGGCATCGTTTGCCACCGAACAACTATCCCCGGACGCAGTGTTGGTCGCCACCACGTCCGGATCTAGTTTCCCTGCCGCGGGTTCCGATTCTGCTGTCCCGGAGGACCAGACCGGAAGGAATTCCTCCGTTGCGGGCCAGGGAGAGCTCCCTGGTATCCGCGCGACCGCAGGCGTTCCAACAACTCCGGACACTTCAGCCAAAAGTGTCCCTGCTTTCCGCAGAAGTAGCAGGGACGGTTCTGAGCTGGTCCGGAGGTGAACGCGCAACATTCTGCGGCTCCCGGAGCTTCGAGCCCGGCGCAGTGCGCAATCATCTGCGCGGCGCCGAGGTCGTATTCCTCCATGTCGCACTCGTCCGAGGGCGAGCGCGGCGCGGCGACCGGTGCCGCATGTGCGGGCGCCCCTGTAGAGGGTGCCGGCGCACTGACCCACTGCTGGGTAGGTTCCCTGGCGGGTTCCCGGACGACCGGGTCCTGCCACGGGGTTACCTGCGATGCCTTGACCGGAGGAGGAGTCGCCACCTGCGCGGGTACAGCCGGGGCCGGAGCCGAGGCTGGAGGCAACTGTCTAGGACGGACAGCCATCTCAAGCGCAAGCGCGGAGTCTATCGCCTCCTCCATCGATCGCTTTTCATGGGTGGCCAGCCCGTACGCTAGGTGGTAAGGCTGGCCATCGATGAACTGATCGATCAGCATCGTCTCAAACCGTCTGGAGTCCATGTCCGGAAAAGCTCTCCGGCCGAGTATGCGTAAGCTGTACGCATAGTCTGTCACGGACTCAGTCGGCTGGCGGATACGCGCCTTGAACTCTCGTTCAGACTGCCGCCGATTGGTCGTCGGCGGGAACAGCAGGCGAAGTTGACGAGCAACCTCGCCGAACGTCACTGTTCCTACCGGCAGACACGGCATCACGCGGAGAGCTTTCCCTTCCAGGCTCCCCGCGAGGACGTGTCCAGCCTCAGGCTGGGACCATCCTTCGTACACGGCGGTACGCCATACCTGGAGCAAGTAGTCCTCCAAGTCGGCGTTATCCCCGTTGAACCGTTTCCGCCACGAGGAGTGGTCGGGCCCGTCATCGCGTTTGTTACGCGCCCGACGTGCGGTCCCGGCTCCGGGGTCGTCCGTGTACTGCGGCAAGTTCCGCGCGCTTCCCGCGCCTGCGGCGGAGTCTGCCGGAGCAAACATCGACGCCGCGGACATAGGAGCAGGGAAGCTCACGTTTGCCGCCGGGATCATTCCCGCTGAAAACCCACTCTGGCTAGGTGCGGGCGGGACTCCCATCGAACCTACTGGGTAGGCTCCAGAAGGGGCGGCAAAGCTTGGGGCCGGAGCCGCCTGTTGCCACTGCCCGTCCGACACACTGTACGTGCCAGGGTAAGTCGACCACGCGGCTTGCGCTCCAACCGTCGGAACGGTCGACGCGGTCGCCAACGTGGTGCCTCCGAGCCGCGGGGCAGGCGCGGGTCCCATTGCGGGGGCCACTGGCGCCTGCGGACTCGGCAGGACTTGGGGAGGGGCTACTGGCCCAGACATCCCCGGACTTAGGGTGACCGACGGGTCAACGCTCGAATGCAGCTGATTCCGCTTGAACAGTACAAGCGCCTCGGATATCAGCCACCTCTCCCTCTCCGTCAAAGGCCCCGAGTTGCCTTGTGACAGCGGAGAAGGGGAGCGGTTCCGCCGGTCTGATCGTCCCTGATGGGGCGACCGGGCGCGGTCATAGCGCCCAAGGGGGGCCAGCTCGCCAAGTGCGTCGGTGAGCTGATCCACCACACTGCCCGGTGCGGACCGACCAGAACCCATGCCGGAGGCTCGCGAGGGAGCCCACCCGGCCGGGTGCGGCATCTGGTATGACTGGTCCGCTCGTCCAGAAGGACCCGCATGCATTGGCGCTCGATTCCGGACGCTAGAAGGCGTCTTAGGGAAGGGTGCCATTTGCCACGGATCTGTTCTGGGCACGGGCGGGCGCGGCGTAGAGCCGTTGCCAACTCCACCCACCGCGCCTAACACGTCAAGGTCCGGCCTTGACGGCAACTCCTGCTGCGGCCCCGCGGGGCCCGACTCTACGTCCGAAGACGGAGCCAGGGACGCCGGAGTCGTCTCCGCGGACGGGGTCTTGTCCACGGAGGTTTCCGCGCGTTCCTTCCGGCCGCCGGAGTCGTCCGGAGACGTCTCACGGGGGCTGTCGCGCGACCGGGTGTGGTCCGCGACATTTCCACCCTTATCCCTCCCCTTGGATTCATCGGCCTTATCTTTGGCCTTCTCTTTCGCTCTTGTCATTCTTTGAGACGTCCTTGAGGAGCGGGCGATCCCCAGGGACTAAGGAGGCTACAACACTGTGACGGTAGGCTGCGATGGAACACTGTCGGACTGATCCTGGTCACGGCACCAATGTAAAGTTATTGACTACCGTCCGCTCTTCGGGATCCTCGAGGATAGTCCTCTCTCATCCGAGTCCTTGCGGACGCGCATCCGCTATTCCGGATCCTCGCGGCAGGGCCGCTCACCGGAGGTCGCGGCGGACACGGTAACTACTTCATCATTAACGGTAACCAGGTAACAGCCCACCCGACACTCCCAGGCCTACGGACACCGTTCAGAAACTGGTTCATCACCACGGTGTTAACTGGCGGGGCCTGGCGAGCCGCGGTCTGCCTCGGGGACGGAACCCCGTACAGTCCGACATGCTAGCCAGAGCCTCTGTCACATGTCCCGGGAAGGGAGAGAGCTGGCGATCCACAGGGCCGAAGGCCCCCGAGTCAGCAACTCGTCTCTCCCAGCCCGGGCCTCCCCACGGAAATCGTCCCCAGGGCTCTAGGAGCCCACTACTCAGACCCAGGGAACACAAAGCTCATGGCGAGCCTCATGTGCGTCCTAGTCTCGATCTTGGACAATCTCCTCGAACGAGTCGCTTCCAGTGTATATATAATACACCAGAAACTGTAGGGCGCACGCGAGGTTTAATCGATCCATTGTTATAGTTTACTGGGGCGTAAATTACAATACGTCGCCGTGGCAACGCACGCTCGAACGGAGCATGTCAAAACAAGGCCAAGTACAGAAAGGCCACATAAATGGCTTTTATGTTTACAATCACCTGCCGCGTGCTTAGGGCAAAATCGCCACATTTATAATACTAGATATCGACGAAAATGAAAAATGTCGACAAATTTCGGGTCAAGGTCAAAGTTCATCCATAATACCCGCTAGACATGTTTGTCTAGGGCGACGAGTCCGATAATACCATCCGTTTCGCTCTACGACGCACCGTTTCCGAGATATCAACGAAAACAAAAACTGCCGACTCGGCAAAAAAATTTCGGGTCAAGGTCAAAGTTAATCCATAATACCCCTTAGACATGTTTGTCTAGGGTGACGAGTCCGAAAATAACGTCCGTTTCGCTCTACGACGCACCGTTTCCGAGATATCGACGAAAACGAAAAATGCCGACTCGGCAAAAAAAATTCGGGTCAAGGTCAAAGTTCATCAATAATTCCCCATAGACATGTTTGTCTAGTGCGACGAGTCCGAAAATAACGTCCGTTTCGCTCTACGACGCACCGTTTCCGAGATATCGACGAAAACGAAAAATGCCGACTCGGCAAAAAAATTTCGGGTCAAGGTCAAAGTTCATCAATGATTCCACATAGACATGTTTGTCTAGTGCGACGAGTCCGAAAATAACGTCCGTTTCGCTCTACGACGCACCGTTTCCGAGATATCGACGAAAACGAAAAATGTCGACTCGGGAAAAAAATTTCGGGTCAAGGTCAAAGTTCATCCATAATCCTCTAGGTCAAAGGTCGTTTGAGGTATCGATCCCAAAATCAATAGGGTTCTTCCCTGGTGATATATAAACCTCCGTGCAAAATTCTGCAACTTTTGCCTGAATATTTTTTGAGTTATCGTCCGGAAACCAAGTTCATCGATTTCATCTTCACGGACCTCACGGACCTCGGAGCCGGATCAAAAAAAAAAGTACACCCTAGAGATGTTTGTCTAGGGCGACGAGTCCGAAAATAACGTCCGTTTCGCTCTACGATGCACGGTTTCTGAGATATGCAGGAAGCCTCAAGGATGAATCAGCAAAAAATTATTTTGACCTCTAGGTCAAAGGTCGTTTGACGGATCGATCCCAAAATCAATAGGGTTCTTCCCTGGTGGCATATGAACCTCCATGCAGAGTTCTGCAACTATTGCATAAATATTTTTCCAGTTATCGTCCGGAAACCAAGTCTCAAAATTAGCCTTGATTTCATCCTCACGGACCTCACGGACCTCGGATCCGGCTCAAAAAGAATAGGGTTCTTCCACATATCATTTCTGACTTGTGGTGAAAATTTGACAAGGATCCGTCAAGGCAATCTAAAGTTATCGTCCGGAAACCAAAAGTGGCGGAAGAAGAAAAAAAAGAAAGAGAAAAAAAAAAAAAAAAAAAAAAAAAATTCTGCTAAAACCATAAAGGCATTTCTGCCGAAATGCCTTAACTAAAATGTGAAATGTGCTGAAATGTGTATTAGAAGTACTTTCAATGTGGTTTTTGTCATGTCTGTTTTGCACAGCTGTTTGGCAGTGTTTGCAGGGGTCGATGGTTAAGGACAGGGCCGATGATTAGGTACCCTGACGCTATAAGCAAATCTTACTCATGGAAATTTCATTCAATTTCATGATTTTTGAGTATTGCTAAAATTAAAAATTGTGTTCGACATTTGGTGCTGTTCGATATTTAGTCCCCTACCTGTACATGCACAATTCACTGTTCACATCATCATGACACCGTCACTCATGTCTCTATTATAGATATGTCCTGAAATGGTAGCATTTGCACTTTGAACATTTTTGTAACCACGGTTACATGGTTACATAGGTTACAAGAAAATTTCATATATATTGGATGCTGATTAGGCCTAGTTAGGCTCAGAAAGACTTAATTGAAAGCAGCTAGGTTCACACCCAATCACCAGGCAATTCAGCCATACCTTTGTGTAACCACAATACCAAAGTGACCAGATCCAGATGTTGCTTGTTGTCTAAGCAATGATGATTGGCTGTTGTGTGTTACTGGTTGTTGTAGGGGGTGGGGAGGGGTGAGTTGGTTTGGATGGCATACATCAGGGTGAGGATGGAGGGGGGAGGGACTGGTGTTCGGATGGCAAATACATGTAACAATCACTTTAATTCCTGGGCCAGTAAGGACCGGAGTATTGTTACCATGTGACCATTGTAACCTGGTTACAAAAGTTCCGCCAGTGCACATGCTACCATTTCTTGCCATATATGCTCTATTATCGCTCACTTATGCATTCAGATTCTCAGTGTTTATTCATGTGACAACCAGAACAAAAGCTGTTCATTTGGAATTGATATCAACTGAACAATACCACGTATCGATAGAATATTTACCCGGGTTGCCATGATAAACAAATTGAAATTCTAATTTCTCCCGGGAAGTCTTGAGGAATCTAATTTGGTATATGTTCCATGGTAACGCCCATGAAACTTTTACCATGATAAGAGATAGGCATCAAACAAGGGTATTTTCATGGGTTTTATTAGTGATGTTCATGGCATACATGGCATATGTCGTAATGCCACGAGACCACGTCCATGGTCCATGGTCCGCACAGTCTACCCAATGTGACAATAGTGACATGCATGGCACCAGAAAGCCAGAGAGGGCTATTTTCAATGCCACCAATGCCATCATATGTCACAATGTCACGAGACGTCCACGACTGTGCCATCATGGCATATTAGCTGTCACCATCCGAACAGCATGTCCAGCCTGACATGATGACACCAGAACCCCAGAGAGGGCTATTTTCTATGCCACCAATGTCATCATATGTCACAATGCCACGAGACGTCCACGACTGTGGCATCATGGCATATTACCTGCCACCATCCGCATGGCATGTCCAGCCTGACAGGATGACACCAGAGCCCCAGAGAGGGCTATTTTCAATGCCACCAATGTCATCATATGTCACAATGTCACGAGACCCCACGACTGTGCCATCATGGCATATTATCTGCCACCATCCGCACAGCATGTCCAGCCTGACATGATGACACCAGGACCCCAGAGAGAGCTATTTTCTATGCCACCAATGTCATCATATGTCACAATGCCACGAGACGTCCACGACTGTGCCATCATGGCATATTACCTGCCACCATCCGCACAGAATGTCCAGCCTGACATGCATGGCACCAGAACCCCGGAGAGGGCTATTTTCTATGCCACCAATGTCATCATATGTCACAATGCCACGAGACGTCCACGACTGTGCCATAATGGCATATTACCTGCCACCATCCGCATGGCATGTCCAGCCTGACAGGATGACACCAGAGCCCCAGAGAGGGCTATTTTCAAGGCCACCAATGTCATCATATGTCACAATGTCACGAGACCCCACGACTGTGCCATCATGGCATATTATCTGCCACCATCCGCACAGCATGTCCAGCCTGACATGATGACACCAGGACCCAAAAGAGGGCTATTTTTTATGCCACCAATGTCATCATATGTCACAATGCCACGAGACGTCCATGACTGTGCCATTATGGCATATTACCTGCCACCATCCGCACAGAATGTCCAGCCTGACATGCATGGCAGCAGAACCCCAGAGAGGGCTATTTTCTATGCCACCAATGTCATCATATGTCACAATGCCACGAGACGTCCACGACTGTGCCATCATGGTATATTACCTGCCACCATCCGCACAGCATGTCCAGCCTGACACCATGACACCAGAACCCCAGAGAGGGCTATTTTCTATGCCACCAATGTCATCATATGTCACAATGCCACGAGACGTCCACGACTGTGCCATCATGGCATATTACCTGCCACCATCCGCACAGAATGTCCAGCCTGACATGCATGGCACCAGAACCCCAGAGAGGGCTATTTTCTATGCCACCAATGTCATCATATGTCACAATGCCACGAGACGTCCACGACTGTGGCATCATGGCATATTACCTGCCACCATCCGCACAGCATGTCCAGCCTGACATGCATGGCACCAGAACCCCAGAGAGGGCTATTTTCAAAGCCACCAATGTCATCATATGTCAAAATGTCACGACACCCACGACTGTGCCATAATGGCATATAACCTGCCACGATCCGCACAGCATGTCCAGCCTCGCATGCATGGCACCAGACCCCCAGGGAGGGCTATTTTCAATGCCACCAATGTCATCATATGTCACAATGTCACAAGACATGCACGACTGTGCCATCATGGCATATTACCTGCCACCATCCGCACAGCATGTCCAGCCTGACATGATGACACCAGAACCCCAAAGAGGGCTATTTTCAATGCCACCAATGTCATCATATGTCACAATGTCACGAGACGCCCATGACTGTGCCATCATGGCATATTACCTGCCACCATCCGCACAGAATGTCCAGCCTGACATGCATGGCACCAGAACCCCAGAGAGGGCTATTTTCTATGCCACCAATGTCATCATATGTCACAATGCCACGAGACGTCCACGACTGTGGCATCATGGCATATTACCTGCCACCATCCGCATGGCATGTCCAGCCTGACAGGATGACACCAGAGCCCCAGAGAGGGCTATTTTCAATGCCACCAATGTCATCATATGTCACAGTGCCACGAGACGTCCACGACTGTGCCATCATGGCATATTACCTGCCACCATCCGCACAGAATGTCCAGCCTGACATGCATGGCACCAGAACCCCGGAGAGGGCTATTTTCTATGCCACCAATGTCAACATATGTCACAATGCCACGAGACGTCCACGACTGTGGCATCATGGCATATTACCTGCCACCATCCGCATGGCATGTCCAGCCTGACAGGATGACACCAGAGCCCCAGAGAGGGCTATTTTCAATGCCACCAATGTCATCATATGTCACAGTGCCACGAGACGTCCACGACTGTGCCATCATGGCATATTACCTGCCACCATCCGCACAGAATGTCCAGCCTGACATGCATGGCACCAGAACCCCGGAGAGGGCTATTTTCTATGCCACCAATGTCAACATATGTCACAATGCCACGAGACGTCCACGACTGTGCCATTATGGCATATTACCTGCCACCATCCGCACAGAATGTCCAGCCTGACATGCATGGCACCAGAACCCCAGAGAGGGCTATTTTCAATGCCACCAATGTCATCATATGTCACAATGCCACGAGACGTCCACGACTGTGCCATCATGGTATATTACCTGCCACCATCCGCACAGCATGTCCAGCCTGACATCATGACACCAGAACCCCAGAGAGGGCTATTTTCTATGCCACCAATGTCATCATATGTCACAATGCCAGGAGACGTCCACGACTGTGGCATCATGGCATATTACCTGCCACGATCCGCACAGCATGTCCAGCCTGACATGCATGGCACCAGAACCCCAGAGAGGGCTATTTTCAATGCCACCAATGTCATCACAGTGCCACGAGACACCAGGACTGTGCCATAATGGCATATTACCTGCCACGATCCGCACAGTATGTCCAGCCTGACATGCATGGCACCAGAACCCCAGAGAGGGCTATTTTCTATGCCACCAATGTCATCATATGTCACAATGCCACGAGACGTCCACGACTGTGCCATCATGGCATATTAGCTGCCACCATCCGCACAGCATGTCCAGCCTGACATGATGACACCAGGACCCCAAAGAGGGCTATTTTCTATGCCACCAATGTCATCATATGTCACAGTGCCACGAGACGTTCACGACTGTGCCATCATGGCATATTACCTGCCACCATCCGCACAGAATGTCCAGCCTGACATGCATGGCACCAGAACCCCAGAGAGGGCTATTTTCTATGCCACCAATGTCATCATATGTCACAATGCCACGAGACGTCCACGACTGTGCCATCATGGTATATTACCTGCCACCATCCGCACAGCATGTCCAGCCTGACATGATGACACCAGAACCCCAGAGAGGGCTATTTTCAAAGCCACCAATGTCATCATATGTCAAAATGTCACAAGACACGCACGACTGTGCCATCATGGCATATTACCTGCCACCATCCGCACAGCATGTCCAGCCTGACATGATGACACCAGAACCCCAAAGAGGGCTATTTTCTATGCCACCAATGTCATCATATGTCACAATGCCACGAGACGTCCACGACTGTGCCATTATGGCATATTAGCTGCCACCATCCGCACAGCATGTCCAGCCTGACATGATGACACAAGGACCCCAGAGAGAGCTATTTTCTATGCCACCAATGTCATCATATGTCACAGTGCCACGAGACGTCCACGACTGTGCCATCATGGCATATTACCTGCCACCATCCGCACAGAATGTCCAGCCTGACATGCATGGCACCAGAACCCCAGAGAGGGCTATTTTCTATGCCACCAATGTCATCATATGTCACAATGCCACGAGACGTCCACGACTGTGGCATCATGGCATATTACCTGCCACCATCCGCACAGCATGTCCAGCCTGACATGCATGGCACCAGAACCCCAGAGAGGGCTATTTTCAAAGCCACCAATGTCATCATATGTCAAAATGTCACGACACCCACGACTGTGCCATAATGGCATATAACCTGCCACGATCCGCACAGCATGTCCAGCCTGGCATGCATTTCACCAGACCCCCAGGGAGGGCTATTTTCAATGCCACCAATGTCATCATATATCACAATGTCACGAGACGCCCACGACTGTGGCATCATGGCATATTACCTGCCACCATCCGCACAGCATGTCCAGCCTGACATGATGACACAAGGACCCCAGAGAGAGCTATTTTCTATGCCACCAATGTCATCATATGTCACAATGCCACGAGACGTCCACGACTGTGCCATCATGGCATATTACCTGCCACCATCCGCACAGAATGTCCAGCCTGACATGCATGGCACCAGAACCCCGGAGAGGGCTATTTTCTATGCCACCAATGTCATCATATGTCACAATGCCACGAGACGTCCACGACTGTGCCATAATGGCATATTACCTGCCTCGATCCGCACAGTATGTCCAGCCTGACATGCATGGCACCAGAACCCCAGAGAGGGCTATTTTCTATGCCACCAATGTCATCATATGTCACAATGCCACGAGACGTCCACGACTGTGCCATCATGGCATATTAGCTGCCACCATCCGCACAGCATGTCCAGCCTGACATGATGACACCAGAACCCCAGATAAGAGATGGCTATTTTCAATGCCACCAATGTCATCATATGTCACAGTGCCACGAGATTTCCACGACTGTGGCATCATGGCATATTACCTTCCAGCATCCGCACAGCATGTCCAGCCTGACATGATGACACAAGGACCCCAGAGAGAGCTAACGTTGGTAGTGGTCATTATGATGTATTAATTTCCAATCAAGGATCAAGTTTGAACAACACAGAAACATAACTTCAGACTGTACCAGGAGATACTGGCAGTTCATATGTGTCTATGTCTGATCCCAATGAATCAGCACATAAATGTAGGTGTGGTGAATATAAAAACACAAATTTGGTAAGCTGTATAGACATATGTCGTTCATCGTCATTACATGCAAAGCCAAGGGTGTCTCGATGTCCATGTTTGAAATCTAAACGAAGCTGTACAGCATTATGCAAACGTGTGTCTTGTTCAAACCCATATGGAATAAGGGAGAAAGCAAAGGCACATACATGTGCGAATATGGTGCATTCACGGAAGAAACGAAAAAAGAATTCGTACAGCTCGTTGAGAATGGACCTGTCGAACTTGGACAATTACTTCCTGAACAGTCAAGAAAGAGCTGAAGTTGATTCAAACAGAGCCAATTCGTTTTCTCTGTTAGTACTACATGCACTGATAGGTCAATATTATCCTGAAATAACTGATATCAGAAAGCTGGCAAACACAGTTATGGTTGCATTTAACACAATTATTGAATATTTCGAGGAGATACACATGACTTTGCCACTGGTACAGTTAACATTTGATAAGGTACTGACAATTGTGAAGAAAAGACTTAATTGATTACTGTAAAACGTACCCATCGACTTCACGTCGTCCCTCTGTCATTTTCTATCATGCAAGTATGTGTGGTATGTGATCCAATAAGCTAGTGGGTGTTGGTGTTTTTACAATATTCTGATTCTAATTAAATATTTTCTTTGGATAGCGTGAACCTTCTTTGTGGCTTATTTCCGCGATCAGGTAGATCTATTGTTTCTTATATATTTTATAGATCTATGTACATATCATTGATGCACAATTCATATGACTCAAAGAGGCACATGCAACCTTCATTTCATTATAACATGTTAGATATTGTATATGTGTCTCATAACATGTATGTGTATAAATTTTTTTGTTCATAGTCAACTATAAGCTGTTATATATACACATGTATTCGCATACATTGTGCATGAATTTCGAACTTAATAAAACAAAATATATTGGTATTGAACTGTTTATCATGTACATTTATATATATAAGGATGGATATACTGTGTGGCTCGTGGCAGGTAATATGCCACAATGTCACGGTCGTGGAAGTCTCCTGACATTGTGACATATGATGACATTGGTGGCATTGAAAATAGCCCTCTCTGGGGTTCTGGTGCCATGCATGTCAGGCTGGACATACTGTGTGGAGAGTGGCAGGTAATATTCCACGATGTCACGGTCGTGGGCGTTTCGTGACATTGTGACATATGATGACATTGGTGGCATTGAAAATAGCCCTCTCTGGGGTTCTGGTGCCATGCATGTCAGGCTGGACATACTGTGTGGATAGTGGCAGGTAATATTCCACGATGTCACGGTCGTGGGCGTTTCGTGACATTGTGACATATGATGACATTGGTGGCATTGAAAATAGCCCTCTCTGGGGTTCTGGTGCCATGCATGTCAGGCTGGACATATTGTGCGGATCGTGGCAGGTAATATGCCATGATGCCACAGTCGTGGACGTCTCGTGGCACTGTGACATATGATGACATTGATGGCATTGAAAATAGCCCTCCCTGGGGGTCTGGTGCCATGCCTGCCAGGCTGGACATGCTGTGCGGATGGTGACAGGTAATATGCCATGATGCCACAGTCGTGAACGTCTCGTGGCACTGTGACATATGATGACATTGGTGGCATTGAAAATAGCCCTCTCTGGGGTTCTGGTGCCATGCATGTCAGGCTGGACATACTGTGCGGGTCGTGGCAGGTAATATGCCATTATGGCACAGTCGTGGTGTCTCGTGGCACTGTGATGACATTGGTGGCATTGAAAATAGCCCTCTCTGGGGTTCTGGTGCCATGCATGTCAGGCTGGACATGCTGTGCGGATCGTGGCAGGTAATATGCCATTATGGCACAGTCGTGGTGTCTCGTGGCACTGTGACATATGATGACATTGGTGGCATTGAAAATAGCCCACCCTGGGGGTCTGGTGCCATGCATGTCTGGCTGGACATGCTGTGCCACAGTCGTGGAAATCTCGTGGCACTGTGACATATGATGACATTGGTGGCATTGAAAATAGCCCTCTCTGGGGTTCTGGTGCCATGTATGTCAGGCTGGACATACTGTGCGGATCGTGGCAGGTAATATGCCATTATGGCACAGTCGTGCGTGTCTTGTGACATTTTGACATATGATGACATTGGTGGCTTTGAAAATAGCCCTCTCTGGGGTTCTGGTGTCATCATGTCAGGCTGGACATGCTGTGCGGATGGTGGCAGGTAATATGCCATGATGGCACAGTCGTGGACGTCTCGTGGCATTGTGACATATGATGACATTGGTGGCATAGAAAATAGCCCTCTCTGGGGTTCTGGTGCCATGCATGTCAGGCTGGACATTCTGTGCGGATGGTGGCAGCTAATATGCCATGATGGCACAGTCGTGGACGTCTCGTGGCACTGTGACATATGATGACATTGGTGGCATTGAAAATAGCCCTCTCTGCGGTTCTGGTGCCATGCATGTCAGGCTGGACATGCTGTGCGGATGGCGGCAGGTAATATGCCATGATGGCACGGTCGTGGGCGTCTCGTGACATTGTGACATATGATGACATTGGTGGCATTGAAAATAGCTCTCTCTGGGGTTCTGGTGCCATGCATGCCAGCCTGGACATGCTGTGCGGATCGTGGCAGGTTATATGCCATTATGGTACAGTCGTGGACGTCTCGTGGCATTGTGACATATGATGACATTGGTGGCATAGAAAATAGCCCTCTCTGGGGTTCTGGTGCCATGCATGTCAGGCTGGACATTCTGTGCGGATGGTGGCAGGTAATATGCCATGATGGCACAGTCGTGGACGTCTCGTGGCACTGTGACATATGATGACATTGGTGGCATAGAAAATAGCTCTCTCTGGGGTCCTTGTGTCATCATGTCAGGCTGGACATGCTGTGCGGATGGTGGCAGCTAATATGCCATAATGGCACAGTCGTGGACGTCTCGTGGCATTGTGACATATGATGACATTGGTGGCATAGAAAATAGCCCTCTTTGGGGTTCTGGTGTCATCATGTCAGGCTGGACATGCTGTGCGGATGGTGGCAGGTAATATGCCATGATGGCACAGTCGTGCGTGTCTTGTGACATTTTGACATATGATGACATTGGTGGCATAGAAAATAGCCCTCTCTGGGGTTCTGGTGTCATCATGTCAGGCTGGACATGCTGTGCGGATGGTGGCAGGTAATATACCATGATGGCACAGTCGTGGACGTCTCGTGGCATTGTGACATATGATGACATTGGTGGCATAGAAAATAGCCCTCTCTGGGGTTCTGCTGCCATGCATGTCAGGCTGGACATTCTGTGCGGATGGTGGCAGGTAATATGCCATAATGGCACAGTCGTGGACGTCTCGTGGCATTGTGACATATGATGACATTGGTGGCATAGAAAATAGCCCTCTTTGGGGTCCTGGTGTCATCATGTCAGGCTGGACATGCTGTGCGGATGGTGGCAGATAATATGCCATGATGGCACAGTCGTGGGGTCTCGTGACATTGTGACATATGATGACATTGGTGGCATTGAAAATAGCCCTCTCTGGGGCTCTGGTGTCATCCTGTCAGGCTGGACATGCCATGCGGATGGTGGCAGGTAATATGCCATGATGCCACAGTCGTGGACGTCTCGTGGCATTGTGACATATGATGACATTGGTGGCATAGAAAATAGCCCTCTCTGGGGTTCTGGTGTCATCATGTCAGGCTGGACATGCTGTTCGGATGGTGACAGCTAATATGCCATGATGGCACAGTCGTGGACGTCTCGTGACATTGTGACATATGATGGCATTGGTGGCATTGAAAATAGCCCTCTCTGGCTTTCTGGTGCCATGCATGTCACTATTGTCACATTGGGTAGACTGTGCGGACCATGGACCATGGACGTGGTCTCGTGGCATTACGACATATGCCATGTATGCCATGAACATCACTAATAAAACCCATGAAAATACCCTTGTTTGATGCCTATCTCTTATCATGGTAAAAGTTTCATGGGCGTTACCATGGAACATATACCTCTAATTTGACGTATGAAGTATAACTGTTATTTGTGGACTGCAAAATATTGGATCGATATTCCCAGCTGCATCCCAAAAGTCAGAATTCTTGTTTTTGAACAGGGAATAGTAAATCTTTTCAATTCATTTTGGGGGATGTATTTCATATTGAAAGTGATCATTTTAATAAGTCTTGGACTATATGTATTTTAGTTACATGCAACGCTAGCTGAGACGGTGCGCAGATTGCTTTTGTAGTAGGCTATTTCTGATGATAATTATGATGTATAGGCCTATTTCACACTGTATTTGTGCAATTTGCATTAACATACGGCATACTCAATATGGCTTACTATTTCCTCAATGGCCCGAAGTCAACGAATTCTGCCCATAACTTAAATTTTGTTTGGATTCTCGGATCAACTGGATTTGTAAAATTTATTTTGCCATTAGATTTCAAAAAACATCAAATCTGAAACCATTTTCCACAACAGATTTGTGGGAAAAAATCCCTTTCTATCCATTTTCTCTTCATAATGGCAGCTGGTTGGAATACAAAATTCCTAGAATACTTCAATATCGAACTTAGATATATATTGGTACACTCAAATAGAAAGTCACGTATATATGATTACAATGACCTTGAATTTGACCTTGAGAACGTTTGAAGGTCAAAATGGCAATTTTGGTGATTGAATACACTTCATAACCACCCCCCCCCCCCCCCCGAAAATAATGCCGAGATATGTGTGAGTTATAATAGTGCTTGTGTCAAATTTATACTCAGGTTCTGGCTTCTCGTCCCTTCAGCGAACCCTAAACCCTCAGCCGACACCGTGGCATTGTCAGTTGCAATTTTTTGACAAACTTTTCACAGTAGAAGCATGCAACGAGTATTTAAGTAGAATTTACATCCAGGAGAGGCCAGGAAGATACCACAGAACATGAAAGGCTCTAGTGTCTGGGGCCCTCTAGCGGGCCCAGACCCCTGGCCGTTGTGGACTTCCCAGACACTCCGGGCCCCGGCCGTTGAGGGTTTGCTCCTCTCGCTCTCTTCCCCCTCCAACAAATTTTAAACCTGGATCTGCCCCTGTACTTTGCCCTGATAATATTAGAGACCCCTGGCCAATGTGGGCTTCCCAGACCCTGCGGCCCCGGCCGTTGAGGGTTTGTTACTCTCGCTCTCCTCCCCCTCCCCCAAATTTTAAACCTGGATCTGCCCCTGTACTTTGCCCTGATAATATTATAGACACCTGGCCGATGTGGGCTTCCCAAACCCTCCGGGCCCCGGCCGTTGGGGGTTTGCTCCTCTTGCTCCCCCCCCCCCATTTTAAATTCTGAATCCGCCCCTGTATTGCTCTGATATTATTATATGTGAAGGGTTTTTTTTCATGTACCTGCGAGTATTTCTGTTACACAAGGTACAAAGGAAGCTGAAATTGCACCCACATATTTCAACCACATATTGTGCCTCAACATGTTGATGAATGAACTACCCAGAGTACAAACGTCAATGAACAAAAAGAAACACAACGTACCCGGTACATGTATGAGCCGGGATAACAGCATCCAGGCACCGATTGGTAGTTAACCAGATAGTTAATGCTATGGTCAAATGTATTCCCGACACAGATACAGACTTTTAGAAACAGCCGGAGAAGCCTGGAGATAGCCGGATTGTACTCCGGGAACCTCCGGCATGCTCCGGGTGTTTTTGTCAATATTTTTTTGCGGAAAGGAAATCAGGAGTAGATACGGAGTTGTTGCGAAGTGAAGCCAGAGACAGACGGAATATATACGTAGAACCCCGGCATATTCCCGACACAAGCTGGAGGAAGCCGACAGACCCCTGCAAAAGCCGTCGTGAGGCCAGAATTCCGCACTTAATCAGTAAATGTGCCAGGGTATAAGTCGGAATATCCCCGGAGAAACACGGAGAAAGGCGAAGTAGCCCTGGAATAAGTTTTAAAGCTCCGTCTTCCTCTTGGGATTCTCCATACATGTATACTCTGGCTTGCTCAGGCTTCCTCCGGTTGTTAAATTTCATCCAGGAGTATCCCCGGCGTTTCTCGGAGATGGTCGGAATACCTACGGAGAAAGCAGGCGCATCTACGGACCTACCGGAGCACTAACGGAGATTTCCGGAGTAACACCGGCATATCCCCGGAAAGTAACAAAAAAGTGGAAAATGACCCACTCCGGGAACTCTCCGGCATTAGGGCAAAAGTTTTTGAGCATGTACAACTTTTCCCGGAGCGCAAAAAAAAATTCCCGGATTTCCCCGGCAGCTCCAAATAACTCCTGATAAGTCTCGATAAGTCCCGACACAGGCGGGAGTCAGGGCGAAACGTCCATGATGATTCTCGTCATCTCCCGGAGTTTTTGATTTTTTGCCGTAGATACGTCGGGATTCCTCCGAGTATGACATGTGACCATAGCATAACCACCAATACATAAGACATACTACAATAAATCTACATGTGACGGCCGTGAGCCATGTATCGGTCGGTAGACTTTGAAAAGAACGATTCTTGTTTTCATTTCTCGCATTCGCTTGAGGGCGCCAGTGTTTTTGTTGTTGTGCAAGTTCGCAAAAATCGAAAGTTCGAGTAAATTAGTTGGTTGAAAATGTGAATTATAGTGAAACGAACGCCTATCTCAGCATCATAGGTATACATACGTAATTATAAACTTTTATAGAATCTTTTCATAGTAGTCGCAATAGATGACATTCATTTGTCAATATTTTGAGTGTTCGAGTAGCCCAGCCCTGTTCAAGCCAGCTGTGGCTAGTAGCACATGTAATCAGTAATGTTAAATAGGCTCACAGCTTGTTCTACTATTACGAGTATAATCTAGTATTTGGTTATAATTATGTTGAATCAGTGTCACAAAGTTTATGAAACCAGAGAAAGGTTATAGTCGTCATACATCTACTAGTATATACTGCTTTATCATATCAATATTTTTGTCATTTTCAGTTTCACGTACAAATGTCGAGTACAAGTTTGTCAAGTCTGAAGTCCAATAAAAGACAATTCCAAGTAAACGATGACTTCGATGAGTTCGATTGTACGAGTGTACGCTACAGTGAAACTATGCTGAAGATATGCAACGACCACACAGAACTATAAGACCGACAACAAAAATGGCAGAGTACCTTAGAGGCCAACAACACGCTCTAGAAAAGAAACTGGAGATGAGGAAACTTGAAATCGAGACCAAGATCCTTGAAATTGAGCTTGAGAAAACAAGACTTGAGTTAGAACAGACTGTTGCTTCGAATGTTCCAATGACAGAAGGTTATGATGGACCATCTAATGTGACACCTGTGTCGACCGAATCATCCACTCTGCTTCGTGATCTACAGTCAACTGTACCTGCTAGTTCATCCAATACCCCGAGGTGTGCATCAATCAATGAATATCATCAGACACCGCCCGTCAACTCTATCACATCGGCATCTATTGGTGGATATTACTCAACAGCGGGTCTATCTTCAACGCCGACTGCAGGGTTCCATGCAGCTCCTGTTATCAATCCAGTTTTGGCATCCACTTCGGTACCAGAGAGTGTGTACCCCCAGAACGTAATCAAGCACTCCACAACGGTGAATGGACATCAAGGTGTTCCAATCAATAACTGTACTCCAATCTACCCAGTGAACCAAGTTGGAGGGTACTTCCCAACTCCAAGTATTCAAACAAATAATGCTCCGATGTATGAATATCTGCCAGGTGTCAATGTCACTCCAGTTCCGCAACACTTTGCTACGCCTGCAGCTGTTCCATATCAACAAGTGCCAACGGCAGTGCCCCTTCAAAACACTAGTACTGAAACTGAGTTGAGTCGATTGGCTGACATTCTTTCTGCAAGACAAGATTACATTCTACCACCGATCACACTTGATATATTTGATGGGAATGATCCATTACTGTATCCCCAGTGGATAAGTGCATTTGAAACTGTTGTGGAGTCCAGAGTTCATGCTCCCAGTCAGAGACTCTCATACTTGTCGCAATTCACTTCTGGGCCTGCCAAGGAAGCAATTCAACAGCTTCTTTTGAACATAAATGACAACTCGTATGTGGAAGCAAGAAAACTCCTAGAAGAAAGGTATGGAGACAAGTTCCACCTGTATCAGACATTCAAAAGAAAGATCCGTGACTGGCCTGTAATTAAACCAAATGACGGCAAAGAGCTGCGGCGCTTTTCAGACTTCCTGAACAACTGTCTGAAGACCATGGAAAACATTGAGTATCTTCAAGTTCTGAATGATGTAGAAGAAAATAGAAGAATTCTAGAGAAGTTACCACATCACATAGTTCGACGTTGGTCAAGAATTGTAGATGACTCTCTCTATCGAAACGAGCAAAGGTGCTACCCGCCATTCTCAATATTTTGTCAGTTCATACAGACAGAAGCAAGAATTGAATGTGGACCTGTTTGTTCTGATCAGAAAGCATCAGAGAAGACCAGTGGCCAGAAACACGAAAAAACAGTGGCATCCAAACGAAAGGCCACAGTGTTTCAAACTTCTGCTCCAGTCAAACGCTCAGCTGACAAAACTGAGACTTCATTGAAATCTGAGGTCAAACCTTCATGTCGTATGTGCAGAGGCGACCACTGGATTGATGACTGCAAAAAATTCAGTGACATGGATCCAGATGAAAGAAAAGAATGGGCCAAGACCAATGGACGATGTTTCGGCTGCTTCCGCCGAGGTCATTTATATCCAGATTGCAAACGAAGAAACCCAAAACTCATGTATTGCAAGGACCTCTGCGCCAAGAAGAAAACTGACGACAAGCCAGACAGTGAAGTGACAGCAATGAAGGTCAACGTGTCGAGCGACGCTGCTCATCTACACTCCATGATTGTGCCAGTCGTTGTCTTCCACAAGGATGACCCAAGTAATGAACTGATCACCTATGCTATGCTCGACAATCAGTCTAACGCTTGTTTTGCCACGAACAATCTCATAAGTGCTCTGAGGGCGACAACGGACAAGGTTAGCCTGAAGCTGACCACAATGACATCACAAAATGTCATCGACTGCGACCTGGTCACAGGTCTGATTGTGAAAGGAATCAACGAGCAAGAATCTATCAGACTACCAGCGACGTACACGCGTGACAGCATTCCAGCAGAAAAGGACTTGATCCCAACACCGGACTCCATTGAAAAATGGCCACATCTCAAGAATGTAGCTAAACAATTGTGTGTTGTAGATGAAAATGTTGATGTAGGGTTGCTCATCGGTTTCAATTGTTCCGCAGCCTTGCTCCCAAAACAAATTGTCTCTGCTTGTGATAATGATCCTTATGCAGTCCGTACTGTGTTGGGCTGGAGTGTGGTCGGTGTAATTGGTGATAATGCTGGTACAAATTGTAATCATTTTGCTTTTCGCACACTTGTGAAAGAAGTTCCTCCCCTACAGGTTCAGCAGATGTTCGAAATGGAGTTCAACGAAAGACCATCAGAAGTAGAAAAGCTGTCCATCCAGGATCAACGTTTCCTTCGCCAAGTCCGTGAAGGAATTCACCAACGCGAAGACAAGCATTTTGAAATGCCTCTGCCTTTCAAGTCAGATGATATCTACCTTCCCAACAACAGAACAACTGCCTGGAAGAGACTAATGCAGTTGAAAAGGAAGCTCGACACAAATGAAGGGTTCAAGCAGGATTATGTAGCCTTCATGTCAAACCTCTTAGTCAACGGTCATGCAGAGCCAGTACCGCAAAGAGTCACGGAGAGTTGCCAGACATGGTACATACCACACCATGGGGTGTATCACCCACACAAGCCACAGAAAATTAGAGTGGTGTTTGATTGTAGTGCTGAACATAAGGGTCAAAGCTTGAATCAGCACCTACTGACCGGGCCAGATATGATCAACAACCTAACCGGAATCCTGTTGAGATTCAGAAAAGAGAGGGTTGCTCTGACATGTGACATAAAGGGAATGTTCCACCAAGTTGCTGTGAATGAGGAACATCGTGACTTCCTGAGGTTCCTGTGGTGGGAAAACGGAGACACAAGCAAAGAACCCCAAGACTATCGTATGACAGTTCACTTATTCGGTGCTGGTTCATCTCCTGGCTGTGCCAACATGGCACTGAAAACCACAGCTGACAAGTTTCGCAGCAAACATGGCTCAGGTGCAGCTGATTTCATCAAGCATGATTTTTATGTTGACGATGGTTTGACGTCAGTAGAAGGAGTCAGTCAGGCAAAACAGCTGATCACATCAACGAAGCAGCTCTGTGCTGAAGGTGGTTTCCAGTTACACAAGATATCTTCCAATTCGAAACAAGTCCTGGAGGCTATACCAGAAAAAGATCGTGCCACCTCGGTCCAGGATTTGCAAGCAAATAGTCTCAAGGTAGAAGGCACTGTCGGCCTGAAGTGGTGTTTGGAATCTGACACCTTGTCATTTCGAATCAATCTCCAAGACAAGCCGTTCACTAGACGAGGCATCTTGTCCAGCATCAGTTCCATCTTTGATCCCCTCGGACTCATATCACCTTTCCTGTTGACTGGACGAAGGATCTTGCAGGATCTATGCAAACAAGGCAACTCATGGGATGATCCTGTACCAGATGGAATCTGCATGCGATGGGACCAGTGGCGAAAGGACCTCCTGTTGATATCTCAAATTCAAGTGCCGAGATGCTACAAGGACACTGAACTGGGGCAGGTATCAACAATTGAAATTCACAATTTCTCAGATGCGTCACAAGAAGGATATGGCCAATGTAGCTATCTCCGTCTGATCGACAATGACAACAATGTATCGAGCAACCTGCTCATGGCGAAATCTCGGGTGACTCCTTCAAAGACCGTTACAATGCCCCGACTGGAATTGACCGCCGCAGTAACTTCAGCAAGAGTCGGATGTTTCCTGGAGAAGCAGATCCAGTACAGGGATGTCCATACATGTATGTACTGGACCGATAGTCAGATTGTCTTAGGATACATCGCAAATGACTCGAAACGCTTTCACACCTATGTAGCTAATCGTATCCAACAAATTAGAAACCTGACTGATCATGAAACTTGGCATTACGTGAGCTCACAAGACAATCCTGCGGACCTGGCATCTCGCGGACTCGCAGCAAGTGATCTGATGTCAAGCACACTCTGGTGGAAAGGTCCAGCCTTTCTGAGAACGTCAGATCCATTGCCATTGAACGAGCGACATGATTGCCCAGAGCTGTCCTCATGTGATCCAGAAGTGAAGAAAGCAACAGTGTTCACAACACAAGGTGGACCCGCTGAGTTTGCTGACTTGCTGACAAGGCTGCAATATTTTTCAAGCTGGTTCCGGGCCAAGAGGGCTGTAGCCGTATGCCTGAGGCTGAAGAAAATGCTGAAAGACAGAAGTGTGAAAAAACGACCTAGTAACGACCCAGCAATCAAACACAAATACATACCCGTGAACACTGAGGAAATGCAAAATGCTGAATGTTGTATCATCAGGGCTGTACAGATGAAAGTGTTTCTGAAGGAATGGAAGTCACTTTCCAAGTTGAAGCACCCTGAAACCCGTAACCAAACAAGACAGCAAAAGACGTCTCTGAAACAGGACAGTAACTTGTTTCGACTAGATCCATATGTTGATGAAAAGGGCGTGATACGAGCAGGTGGTCGAATCAAGAGAGCTAATGTTCCACGTGATCTAGCTCATCCGATAATCCTTCCCAAACAACATCATCTCACGGAAATGATAGTAAGGGACCACCACACTCGTAGTGGTCATGCAGGACGTGGCACTACACACAATGATCTAAGAGCTTCAGGATACTGGATCTTGCAAGCACGTTCAGCCATTGGACGTGTCCTGCACAGGTGTGTCACCTGTCGGAAGCTGAAAGGTACACCCGCTGGTCAAAAGATGGCAGATTTGCCTCTGGACAGATTGGAGCCTGCTCCACCATTCAGCAATTCAGCAGTAG
Source organism: Terebella lapidaria (assembly GCA_949152475.1). Classification (NCBI taxonomy): domain Eukaryota; kingdom Metazoa; phylum Annelida; class Polychaeta; order Terebellida; family Terebellidae; genus Terebella; species Terebella lapidaria. The sequence continues at coordinate 10,751,894 of OX424555.1, read as the reverse complement.
ACTTTTTTGGACCGTTTTATGTTCGAGAAGGCCGAAGTGAACGAAAGCGATGGGGAGTGCTATTTACCTGCCTGATAACTCGTGCCATACACCTTGAAGTTGCTCACACCCTATCGACAGATTCGTTTCTCAGTGCATACAGAAGGTTCGTTGGTCGGAGAGGTCCAGTGAGACAACTGCGGTGTGACAGAGGGACAAATTTCATAGGTGCAATAGGAGAATTGAATGCAGCTTTGAAGGAGATGAACAATGACAGGATCCAACACGAATTAATAAAGGACAAATGTGATTGGGTGGAGTTCCACATAAATTTTCCCCACTCGAGCCACATGGGTGGTATATGGGAGCGAATGATACGCTCAGCTAGAACAGCATTGACAGCTCTCCTCGACCAGCATGGATCCCAACTCAACGACGAGCTGCTACACACGCTCATGGTGGAAGTCGAAGCGATAGTGAACAGTCGTCCCTTGACCTATCATGATACAACCTCTGTAGATTCCGATGAACCTTTGACACCCAGTCAGCTACTCACTTTGAAAAGCAGAGTTGTTCTCCCTCCACCAGGACATTTCGTCCGAGAGGATTTGTATTGCCGAAAACGTTGGCGACGAGTACAATTTCTGGCCAACGAATTTTGGACTAAATGGAGACGTCAGTACTTACCGAACCTGATGCAGCGCCAGAAATGGAACAAACCACAAGAAAACATGGAAGTTGGAGATATTGTTTTGATGGTTGATAATGATGCTCCAAGATGCAGATGGCCAAAGGCTGTGGTGGTGAAGGCTCACCCCAGTGAGGATGCTCTTGTTCGCAAGGTGACCGTGAAGACTGCGAATTCAACTTACGACAGACCCGTGCACAAGCTTGTGTTCCTATACAAACCGGAGATCCCCGTCGAGGAAGCCAATGATGCTCAAGTAAAGGAAGCCGAATAATTGTTGTGGAATTATAGTGTGTAATTGTTGTGTAGAAGGTGTACTCTGTACATAGTCTATATTGTATGAATTGCTTTTCGCAATTCAGGGGAGCCATGTGACGGCCGTGAGCCATGTATCGGTCGGTAGACTTTGAAAAGAACGATTCTTGTTTTCATTTCTCGCATTCGCTTGAGGGCGCCAGTGTTTTTGTTGTTGTGCAAGTTCGCAAAAATCGAAAGTTCGAGTAAATTAGTTGGTTGAAAATGTGAATTATAGTGAAACGAACGCCTATCTCAGCATCATAGGTATACATACGTAATTATAAACTTTTATAGAATCTTTTCATAGTAGTCGCAATAGATGACATTCATTTGTCAATATTTTGAGTGTTCGAGTAGCCCAGCCCTGTTCAAGCCAGCTGTGGCTAGTAGCACATGTAATCAGTAATGTTAAATAGGCTCACAGCTTGTTCTACTATTACGAGTATAATCTAGTATTTGGTTATAATTATGTTGAATCAGTGTCACAAAGTTTATGAAACCAGAGAAAGGTTATAGTCGTCATACATCTACTAGTATATACTGCTTTATCATATCAATATTTTTGTCATTTTCAGTTTCACGTACAAATGTCGAGTACAAGTTTGTCAAGTCTGAAGTCCAATAAAAGACAATTCCAAGTAAACGATGACTTCGATGAGTTCGATTGTACGAGTGTACGCTACACTACATGTCATTGGTTTAGACTTAAGATATATATTAATGAACATTTTGAAAAACGTTGGGATGCTGATGAGGTACTGTGACTTGAGGTATTACATTAGGGCCCGGACGAGTCGGAATTTTCCGACCCGGGTACTCGTGTGGTCTGACCCGACCCGTCCCGGGTAACCCGTCCAAATATAGATCAAATTTGAACGGGAATCACTGGAGCAATTTACAACAAATAAACGCCAGTCATCGATCTTTGACACATATTTTTGTTTCGTTGGTGTTTATTTTCAAGTTTGAAAGATATCACATGACCTCATAAAACTACTTTCGATTTTTTCCCGATGATTTTCTCGTAATTCTTGTGATTTTATATGACGTTTATCACGAATTTTCAAGACAAAACAATATCTTTATTTGTTCTTGGGTACGGGTATGAAATTCCGACCCGGGTAATTGTATGACCCGACCCGAATTCGGGTATCCGTCAACCCTGCCGGGCCCTATATTACATTCATTGCGCGTGTCATTTGGTTGAATTGTGGCCATGTGGGTCTCTCACGCACACTTTACAAAGGTGATCCCAGACATTTTCAAATGGGCAATTGCATTTCTGTAGGCCTAGATATTTACAATAACAATCCAGACTAGTGTCAAAAATTTAGCACCACACCTGTGATTCTTAGGTGTTCCCGGTAGATGAACACAGTATAACTAGTATTGATACGAGTTTAGAACCAAAAGTCGTGAGGTACCAATTGTCGTGCATCTGGAGCCGTCGCCAGGAGAAATGACAAATTCGTATTGTGACGTCTTTGCATGCGCATCGCGCGCAATGTAAACATTTCTTTTCGTGAAAACGTTACACCTGTTGTAGATTGATTTTGAGCGGTTTTGGATATATTTCATTTCATATTTTAATAACAAAACGAGATAAACTGCTGAAAAACGCACGACATTTGGTTCTAAACCTGTATCAGTGTGGATATAACCACAAACAGGTTTACGCATAGCAAGTGAATATGTGTTGCATGCCTCGGGCAACGTATGAAAATTGCAAGCCGCAAATAATAAATAGCAAGATATTCGTTGCCACCGACTCGCATTCCACAAGGGAACTGTCAAATATCTTGTGAATTCGATCAAGATGGGTACAGTAGATATTGACAAGGCTGCTGCCAATGAAAAATGGTTAAATGCACATTACGACCCCGTTTCATCCTTATACACGTTTACGCAGTGCATAACACTGTCAGATATCAGTGCCGATGGCGATAATAAATTGATCATCGCAGACCTGGGCACCGGCACCTATGACATGAAGCTGAAGGTGTACAAGGGCACAAGTCTATTGACAGAGAATGCAATCATCGACCTGCCAACCGGTGTTGTCACCTTCTACATGGACTCCAACGAACCCAGAACACCTGCCATTGCTGTGGCATCAGGCCCATTCATTTATGTGTACAAAAATCTCCGGCCTTACTTCAAGTTCACATTGCCAACCCTTGATGTGGATCAGAAGGAACTTGAATTGTGGAATCAAGTCAAAGCAAACAGCATCAACCCAGTCGTACTGCGGGAAATGCTGGAAGATCTGAGAAGTAATGGTATCGCCCTGACAGTGCGGTCTCTGCGGTTGCTACAGCTGCCCGCACACGAGCTTGAAGCCTTCACAGAACTCTACAAACAAACACCACTCAAGCGCCAGACAGTTATCACCTGCTTGTCAACGCTGAAGAAATCAATGTCCGAAGAAGATGCCATCAGTTGCCTTGTTCTTGGCACAGAAAGCTGTCAGGTGTACGTCCTGGACCCAGAAGCATTCACAGTTCTGACGATGATGGAACTCCCTGCTGTACCTGTCTTTCTGAGTGTATCAGGACTTTACGACGTTGAGTTCAGAATCGTCGTGGCATGCCGTAATGGTGGAGTGTACACTTTAAAGCGAGGATCCAAGACTGGCAAGTGTTGTTTTGAGCTGAACTCTCAGCCAGTTGGCATGGAACGAGTCAATAAAACCATTGTAGTTGGTTGCATGGATAACACTCTACAGTGTTTCACAACGAAGGGGAAGAAGCTCTGGACTGTGAAGTTGCCATCCAACATCATGACAATGGATCTGATGGACCACACTTTGAAGGGGTTCAAAGCTATCATGGTATCCCTTGGTAACAACCAGATCATGATTTACAAGGACAAGTACTTGGTTGACACCATCAAAACTGAGGATGTCGTGACTGGTATGAGGTTTGGGCGCTTTGGCAGGGAAGATGCTACGATGGTGATGACGACTAGAGGCGGAGGCTTGATCATCAAGATCCTGAAGCGAACAGCACAGTTTGAAGAGAAGGAGCTGAGTGGAGGCCCGCCTGCCGCACAGGGAATCAAGCTCAACATTCCCAAGAAAACCAAGCTGTTCGTCGATCAGACCATGCGGGAACGAGAAAATGCAGTGTCCATTCATCGACAATTCCAGCACGACCTCTATCGCCTACGCTTAGACACCGCAAGAAATTACGTCAAGGCACTACAGAATAGCCTGAACCCCATCTCCACCAACCCACAAGAACCGCTGAAACTCTCGGCACAGATACAAGGCATCGGACCAACTTTCAAACTGACCGTCAACTTACAGAACACGTCTCTCTCTGCGCCGTCTCTGGATCTCATCATCACCTTCCAGTTCGACACCAAGCTGTACTCTGTGGAGAAGACTCTGATCCACGTTCCTATGCTGGTTCCTGGTCTGAACTACGCGTTTGAGACATATGTGGAGTGTCTCAATGACAAGGGAATCTCGGACATGATCAAAGTTTTTGTTCTGAAGAAGCAGAGAAGTACGCCCATCATCACTGCAGTCATCAACATGCCTGTCAGTGAGGCAATGATTGTAGTCTAGTAACTCACAAACAAATTACTGTGCATGTGCATTGTCGGAAATACATTGCACATGCAAGTGGAGAGAAAACACACATACATGTACTTTCATGTTGCATTCTTGAAATAAATGTAACATGTTCACATGAGAGACAACAAACTGTTGCCACTTTTTGAAATTCAGCAGCAATCTGGAAGTATTGTCCATACACATTCCATTTCCAATGAAGAGCTCTGTATGTACATACTGATCTTGTATTTAATATTATATTTATCATTATGTGTTCACCTAAGTATTCAGCATGTGTATGATTATCATGGCAGTAGTTCATTTGATGATTCACATAACATACATGTATAAAATATGTGTCATGGAAAGAGGTATATACATGTCTCCATCATGACGTATTGACCTTGGTCTAGTGATGGGAATCGGTTGTAATTTCATTTTCGATCATCGGTTGCAATTGGTTACCACCAACCGATCGATGATTGATTATAATTGGTTGTGCGCGCTTATTAGTAAGAGAAAGCCACTGAACCCTGCTGTAGCAATTTACATGCATTCAAATGATTCCATTTCCCTAATTTTCAATAAACAAACATTAAACATTTTCTTCTGTTATACCAACTGCAAAGTTATTTTCAACTACTTTTCTTAAAATCGTGTCAAGCTGTGTGTAAGGCCAGAGTCATTTGTTCTCTTCTCTGACCGATTTTGGCAGAATCCGATGATCGATTATTGGTGATCAGAATCGATCATCGTAATCGGATGACTTTTCAACCGACTTTCGAAAAAAATCGATCATCGGAACATCACTACCTTGGTCACATACCGATAATTTGAAGAAGATGCTGCTATTATATGTTTGCATTTGTAATCAGACATTTCAACTTTAAATACATGTACAAGTTATATAATAAAGGATGTACATGCATTCTATTTCCCTGCCTACACTAGAGACTACCTGAATACTGCAAAACCTGCACCATGTGAGAACATGACGAAGCCCAATTATCATAAAAAGTTCTCTAAATGTTTAGCTAAAATGCTTGACTGTTGGTGTCATGGTTATCATGTGTTGTTAGTTTTGTTTATCCATTGATGTTAATAAACTTCAATTCCAGGTTTCTGACTTCTGAGCTATGTACATTATGTTATCATGTGTGGAGTGAAGTTAAGTTTTATCAGATTGAGGCAAAAGTGCTTCTAGGTTCGTATTGATGAGTAATGTCTATAATTTTTTTGTTCAGTGTGATGAGTTATCTATATTTAGTGCTCGGACTGGGAACAAAATTTCCGTAAGTACTCGAGGGAATATGAATCAGGAGTTATTGACATCTGTCAACTACAGGTGTCACTGCAATTTACCTCAAACAATGCATGTATTCATAACGTCAAAACCAATTGATTTCAAAAGTTACATCACAAGTGCACTATTCAATGGTATGGGAAGGCGGGCTCAGGCCACAGCACACATCAATTTAGGTTTCAAACATGTAGATTATGTCTTTGCTCCAGCTTAGGACAGCCAGCCTGACAATGGTAGCTTTACTCAGTACCTCATATACAATGGCCTTGCGCAAATCTGTCTGAATACAGATATTTCTTCCAAAGTTTTGAACCGAAATCTCATTAGTAATGTCCAAATTTTCCAGAATCCCTCAGCCTGATCAAGACTGCAGTAATTCTATTTCTGGTTTGACATGGTAGTTACACTTTGTTTGATTTTCATGATGCAGGAAATATGCCAGATCCCATAAATACTTTATTTCACTCACTGTATTCACCTTTATCAAACCAATGAGATTCATAGAACATGTATAATTTATGTACCTGGTATATTTTATGTGGACTTGGAACAAAAAGTAAATCAGTGTTCTTGATCAGTGTAATGACTAAGAAATAGGTATATTTGGTTATTAATATTCGAAGAGAAACAACAATGACTTATTACATACGGTCCAGTTCAGAGTGGACACCCTGTATGTACCAATGGTCACTCCTCTAGTGGTGATTCAGACAAAACCCCGAGATCTAGTATTGAAGATACTAGTATTGAATGATAAGTGTGAGTAAGCCATTCCTCCACTGATGCATGATGCTGATCAACGTCACAATGGAATCTAATTCAGGTGCCCTGTATCTTATACCTTTTGGTTAAGTGAATAGCATCTAGGACTAAATACACAGCACATCTTACACAGGATAATACATCTATGAACGCAAGTAGAAAACATGACAGTCCACAGGCAAATGCATACAATCATGAAGCACCATTAATTAATCGACTAGACTAGGAATAAATCCCAGATAAAATAATATTCATACAATAAATGACATACACCCCACATGCATGGTACCCAATACAACATGCTTACTGACCGAACAGTGTTAAATATACCTACTATTTCTCTTGTTCAGCCCCGGAAATATAGTTAACATAAGTTATGCATTCAGAGCCACAGCAGAGCCATACAGAAGTATAAAAACAAAAAATGTCAATAAATACCCCGGCAATATCCTAACTGAAATACATATTATCTGAGCCACAAATCTCTAATACAATAAACACAGTATCACATTACGTGAACACAAACTGGAGATATTGAACTGGACAAAAGACGTTCACATAATCGCAGCAAGTTCCATTGGTCTCCGGTGGGAACCATATACCTCACGTCTCACGACTATCCATGGTTACCATGAGTACAGTATAGTCTGTTGTATGGTTACAGTCAGTCTACTGTCTCGGTTCTGGACAGTTGTTTAAGGTCACCCGTTGTGGTCCTACAGTAGTTATACCCTCCCCTAGCTAGAGGGACGTGCGGTGGTAGCATTCTCGCTCTCGTCCTCAACCTCCCGCCCAAAGATCTCGTAGTCGGTGGTGTAGATTCCCTCCTCGGTGCCAAACACCTTCCCGAGCAGAACGTTGAGCGCGGACTGCTCGTAGTGGTGACAGCCCATGTACAGGTACTTGGGCTTCTTGACATCGCAGCGGTTGCCCTGGGCGCCCCGCGGTCGGATACAGTCGCCGGTCAGCGCACACTTGACCCAGGGCAGCATCAGCCGTTTGTGGATGGTCTGTGTGTTGTAGATGACGAGGTGCCCCGAGCCCACCATGTGTTGGAAGTAGTAACTGGACGGCCGAGTCTTGAAATAGTAGAACATCTTGGGGTGTGTGAGAGCTGAGGTCGAGTCTCCGGACTCGATAATCCACGACATGATGCCGACCTGCTTAGCCTTCTCTAGAACCTTGTCGATGTCACTGTTGATCAAGTAGTCATCTCCGTCAGTCCACACCAACGCGCTGTACTCATTCAAGGCTTGCTGTAAAGGCATGGCACAGGATCATAATAGCATCAAACACGCATGGGTCTGTACCTTAATTCATACTTGTATCAGGTTCTAAATACGGTGGTGTGTTCTCATCACAACTTACTTGTATTGCAATAGGTTTGTACGCTTTCATATGCAGGGCATGAACATGACGTGGAAACTTGTGAAAATCAAACGGTTTCACAATACAGCCATTACTTGTATTGCAGTGTTTCTGTAACTGCAATGGAGAATACAAGAGAATCAGTGGCAGGGCTAAAAATCAGCATTTTTTCAAGGAGCCAAAGGGCTTCTATTTGGTTCCTACCCCACAAATTTCAGGAGCCAATTGGCTCCTAGAAGCGCATTTTAATACAAGTTACAAATTTTGAAAAGCCAATGGCTCCAAGGCTCTATTGCCTGGGAGAAGATCTGAAAAGTTGGGAGCCCTATGGCTACCCGCAAGGGGCAATTTTGAGCCCTGATCAGTGGTACGTAGATGTGTTTTGAATGAATGAAGTTTATTCGAAGTTTTAACGGTTTTAATGGCATGTACTTCAGTTACACATTTTTACAATCATAATTAATTCATTTGATTTGATTCATTTGAACAAGTGAACAAATACCAAACTATCCACCACATCACGTACAAACTTACACTGACGAGCTCTGGTGTGCCGAGCCCCAGATCATAGATCAACACCTGTCTGTCCGGCATGTAGCGGTGGACGGAGTTGATCAGGAGAAAAGCATCCTCGTAGTTCTCGCGAGTCACTGCCGACACCACCAGGGGGATCTGTGCAGGAGTAAGAATGCTTACAGCGTAGAAACTCTGAAGCAATAAAACTGCATGATTCTTGTATTCAACAAATTTATAACAACGCTGCAGGGCTTGGCAATCGCACTTGTACACAAAGTACTGTCAGAACAGTAAGTTGAGTTGACACTACATACATGTAATGTTCCTAGTTCCTATGATGAGTACCTTGATGTCTTGGCTGTCGGGCCCGGTAGGGTAGAGCCGAGGGTGTTGCGTGAAGCCCAGCAGCTCCAAGTATTTCTGGTCCAGATCGTCCTGACTTTCCTTCGACGGCGCCATGACGTTCATGTTCTTCAGGTTGGTGGTGATCTGTTTGTGCGTCTCTGTCATGATTGTGTGGATGGCCGGTGTCGGCATTGTCAGCAGCCAGATGGAGATCGATGTCGCCAGCAGAAACAGCGTCAGGATCAGAAAGTTCTTGCTGGTTACGACACTCCACACACCCATTGTGACGTGCCCCTCAACGGACCCGCTACATCATCACAGCTTTACTCGCGGTGGGAGTGGGGTCAGGGTGTAACCTGCAACAAACATTGACTGGAGATCTAATACTGTGTTTGTGGCACTATTGGTCAATTTATGGAGGGAAAAACATATCTGGTGGTCAGAGATAACAAGAAATAACTCCAAACACGAATGTCATGGCGCCAAAGGAAAGTTAGGACGGGTGTTAGAATTACCTGGAGCTACTGTCAAGCGGGTACTCATCTAGTCCTATCTCTGAGGAGCGGGTACCCGGTTACGAAAATCCGTGCTTGTACAAACCCTAAAAACAACCAATTAAAGCTGGACGTCAAGGCCTAAATTCTTTGGAGGCATTTTAGGGTGAAGCATGAAAAAATCAGAACACTGACTGAGGGAAAACATGACGAAGCTCCCAATGAGACCTACAAGACATTTATGCAATTACATGTATGTGAAGGACAAACTTTGATACCCACATTTACCCCTAATACTATCTGTCTAATGTCTGTTTTGCTCTAGATCGCACCGATTCCGAGATATCAATGAAAATGAAAAATGCTGACCCGGCGAAAAAATTTTAGGTCAAGGTCAGAATTCATCCCTAATAGCCCTAAGATCTGTTGTCTAGGTCACAAGTCCGAAAATTTAACATCTGTTTGCTGTATGACACACAGTTTCTGAGATATCGATGAAACTAAAGAAATGCTGATTTGGCATATAAATTTCAGGTCAAGGAAGTACATTTGATTTGCGCTATATCAAATGTGATAACTTTTAACGTCATCCCAAATACCCTTTGAACATGTTTGTCTAGGGTGACGAGTCCGAAAATAAGGCCCGTTCCACTCTAACGTAGGGCAACCAGCAGTGTTAGTTCTGCTCTACGACGCACTACGAGGTCCACAAAGCTCTACAAAGTGTCGATCTACACCTAAATATTAACAATTTTATTCTGATATATAATATTAGCATGTTGGAAATTTTCTACAACCAAGGCAATTGACAATCTCAGTCTGATATACTACTATATGCAAAGATCCTATAACACTATATATACAGCCTTGCTATAATGTCCTGTAGACTGTAGCATGTCCCTATTATCGCCCACTTTATTTTGTTACATTTTGGTTCAAATGACAAGTTGCCACCTAAAATCAATAACAGATATCAAAATCTCTTTATCAGTTGTTTATATGGTGAGTTGTGGTGTAATCATTGTCGAAGGTACACAAATACAAGTCAGTAAACTGTACAGGGCACAAGATTTCTTAGTCTATTTTCTGACTGTTTGAATAGTTTCACTTTCAATCGCAGGGTGTCAGCACTGAGCACTAAATGCCTACGGAACCCCAAACATGTAGCATGTATATCGGCCTACTATGACATTTCTAACTCGTTCACACTGCTTTTTCTCTGATAAATGCTGAATGGTATCTTTCTATAACTTGGCATGGGCCTACTTCACCTGAGAGCCAAACGGTAATTTTACCGAATTTCATAATTCTATCGCGAAAATTGAAAAAGTTGGCAATCTATTCCAATGTTAAATTTAGCCTTGTGTTGGGTCCGCACACAATTCTGACGTGCATTTTGCGCGGTTTTGTAGTGAAGCAATCTTTCGAAATTTACATGTTTGAGTGGAATGTGCATGTCTACTCAAAGACAGTCCAATGTGTCTTCTGGTCCAAAATATTAATAAAAACTGATTGATGTAAACAGGACCAAATCCTCGAATATGATCAGCTTCTCGAGATCCCGTTTTGGGATGAAAATTACCACTTAGGTAGACTACCAACTTCTTCATTTTTCAGGTTTTCGCATTATTTTCCAAAATGGTGGCCATTTTTGATGATAAATGGCCGATTTTGGAATTTGGCGGCCATTTTCTCGATAACTGTCTGGTCAGTTTTGAGACTTTGGCGGCCATTTTCTCAATAACTGTCTGATCAGTTTTGAGATTTTTGTCTCAAAAGATTTCCCTTATGTACCTTTATGATGTGTAGGCCTATAAGTTTTGTTGCCCTTGAATCGCCGGTCTCCGTGTGACGGCCATTTTAAATTTTTGGCGGGTCGACGAAACATATTTCTTGCCCCAAATCGCATTACTATCCATCTTGGGTCATTTTTTCACCCTTTGAAAAAGAATTTAGACTCATAAAATTTTCGCCACTTGCTTCCTTCATAATGGGAGCTGCCAGAACTGATCCTAGAATGAATGAATGAAGATAGAGCTTAGGAATTGGCACTTTCAAATGGGAATTCATAGATTTGTGTAGTGACCTTGAATTTGACCTTTGGATGACCTTGAAAGGTCAAAGCAGCCATTTTTGGGTCGAAGAATGCCCCAAATCTACACTTTGTATTTTCTCGAAAACTGTCTGATCACTTTTGAGATTTTTGTTTCAAAACATGCTATAATTTGGGTCCTTCACACTGTGTATAAAGATGGAGTGCCTTGAATCGATTTGAATCGATCAAATGGCCCAAAAAGGCCTAACATTAAATTTTTAGCTGTTTTCTCGAAAACTGATCAGTTTTGAGATTTTTGTTTCAAACCATGCTGATTGGGGTCCTTGACCATGTTGACATTGTTTATAAAGATGGAGTGCCTTGAATCGATCGATAGGCTCACAATTATGGCTCAAATGTCCCAAAAAGGCTCAAAATTCAGTTTTTGGTTGTTTTCTCAAAAACTATTCGATCAGTTTTGAGATTTTTGTTTCACTTGCTAATTGGGGTCCTTGACATTGTTTATAAGGAGAAATTGTCTTGAATTGCTGAATAGGCCCAATCTGTCGACTGGAAAGGCTTAAAAACGCCAGTATTTACATTGCCATATGGGGCAAGAACGCTTGTACATAGGGCTTACGTTTGTATTATAAGCATATAGGAAGTCGTATATGATCTTTTTGTGACCTTGAGGTTGACCTCAGATGACTTTGGAGGCTAAATCTCAAGGTCTCGGGGACATGAAATGTGTAAATTGGCCTCTATTGACAAAATGCTTGTATAGAGGTTATGTTTATATTATGAGCTTTTGGTGACCTTGTTTTTGACCTCAGATGACCTTGAGTACTAAATCTCAATGTCAGATTTGACATGAAATGTGTAAACTGGTTTGTGGGACTAAAACAATTGCACATGCAGGTTAGGATTGCATTATTAGCATATAGGGAGTCAGAAGAGCAGAAGGTCACTATCTTTCGGTGACCTTAATGTTGACTTCAGTCGACCGTTAAGGCTTAATCTTAAGGATATGTCTGACCTGGAATGTGTAAATTGGCCTTTACGGACAAAATACTTGTATATAAACATTATATTTGTATTATGAATTATGAATGTTGTATACAAAATTATATGCAGCACACCTAATGGTGACATTGACGTACACAAAGATGACAAAATCTCAATGTCATATCTCACCTGTGGTGCTTGAACCAAAATTGTCCGGTAACCTATCTTAACCCTTGGGCTAATCTTTTGCAGTAGAAGTATGAGATTTGGTGAAAAATTGCCGCTTGACTCCCAAGTGAAGTATGTCAAGTTATAGAATGAAACATTTAGCATCACAAAATATGGGCAAAAACCTGTGTGAACAAGTTAGAGTATGGGTATACAGGTATTATCTTAACTAAAATCCACATCAATTGAAGAGACTAGTTATTCCAAAACCCATGTTTTCACATGAGCAATATTGATGACTGTTGAAAAAGTTTAATGTAACCAAGCATTTTGAATTTTAGCCCCTGTATGGGAGTAAGTCCTCGACTACAGTAGGCTACAGCTTGTCCTCAAACGTCATGGAAATCCGGAAATTTGCTCGAATTCAGTGATCCCATTTTTTAGAGTCACCCATTTCGCATAATTTGCTATAGCTTACTGGTACCATTTCAATTTATTGAAATGTGAAATTTAGTTGGGCAAATGTCATTGGAATGTACAATTTGAGCGTATGTTTGCATCTTCCAGATTTCCATAGGGAATTTATCTGTCACGAAATACTGGTAGATACATGCCTCTCTCTGGATTGAAAAATAGAGACTCATAAAGACACCGAAAAGTGTTCGTGAAAATCAAACCTCAATGGATGTATAGGCTAGTGTATATGCTGATGCTATATCTGACAATGATAAGCCTATTTATTTTAGTATAAGATGTAGATCTATTTTTTAGCGGCATAGCCGAATTGAGTTTCGATAAACTATTAGTGTCATAAATATCTCATAATAACATGTTTATTCATATATGCCTATCTGTAATTGGTGTATCTAATAATAATAAAAGCATAGGACAAAAGATTCAAGCTGGGTCCCGGTTCACCAGTTCACGTTTGCATGTTTGTCAACAAATAAATTGTCACGTACACATCGCACCGACATCGCACCAGTGTAAATAATTATATAGGCCCCTATATATTGTCATGGGTATTGTCATGGGTAAAATCTTTCAAAATACTGAGAATCACCTTGGCTATAAGATATCGTGACCGTGAATTAAGGCCGGGTTTGTATTTCCAGGACAGAGTAGTTTGGCTCATGTTCTTGAATACACCCATCCACATGCTTAGGCCTATAAGATAACGCCAAAAAATGTGTACTTTGGGTCTGCCTATCCTTCCCTAATACTCTATTTCTCAATGGATAAATCCCTGACATGTCATATTATCAGATATACATGCATTTGTCACCTTGCTCCAATAGTATTTTACCATATATAGTCAATGACGATTTACATGTTTACAAACAATAACAATCATGAACAATTTATCATGTTCAAAACATTTCCTGCTCATTTACCTTTTCTATAGTACACTAGTACGACGAGAAATTCCAAATGTACATATATGTAGGCTACAGTTAAACTTAGAATAGGACTCGATCAACTTCTCTGGATAAAAGGGCCAACATTGCAATTGTAAAATTAGCCCAAAGGCTAAGATAGGTTACCGGACAATTTTGGTTTGGCCATGGCAGCATTGGCAGGTAACAGACCTTTTACCAATCAAGGTTCGCAGTGTAAACATATGACCTTGGGATTTACCAATCAAGGTCATCCGTATGAACTTCGATGTTACCATTACATGTATGTGTGCGGCATTTGATATTCTATATGTTGGGTGGAATCGTTTAGGTCGCTCAGGTCAATTTACACATTCCAAGTCAGACATTTGGCACTCAAGGTCATCTGACGTCAAGTTCAAGGTCATCATTAGTTGTGCCATATATGTCTTCCTACGGAAGCCCGTAGAGGCCAGAAAATGAAAGGTGTGAAAATATATTTATCTGGCGGCCGCCACTTAATTATCTGGCGGCCGCCACATAATTATCTGGCGGCCGCCACTTAATTATCTGGCGGCCGCCACATAATTATCTGGCGGCCGCCACTTAATTATCTGGCGGCCGCCACTTAATTATCTGGCGGCCGCCACATAATTATCTGGCGGCCGCCACTTAATTATCTGGCGGCCGCCACATAATTATTTGGCGGCCGCCACTTAATTATCTGGCGGCCGCCACATAATTATCTGGCGGCCGCCACTTAATTATATGTAGGACGTGGCTTGAAATATGAGGAGATTCTTGTAAAGCAATATACATATAGCTAATTAGGCCCTAGTATCCAAATAAAAGTCGTGACATACTGTATTAATGACTATACTGTTTTTAATGAGACAATGATATATATATTGTGGGGAGGGAGGGTTGGTTGTTGACATGCAAATTATTCAACAAAACTTAACTTTCACACTTAGCATTATATAGGGATCATCAATGAATTCATGTTATTTGTTGTGGCCATGGCAACTGGGCCCTCTGCAATTATGGTTGCTACCATCGATATATAGGTTAAAGGAAACAAATAAAAACAGTGCATATTCGATGGTGGTGACAAATATTCGTCAAATTATCTTATTAATATTGTGTGTTCCTTCTTTTCTTAGTGTTTCTCCCCTATGGATTATGTATTGAAAGTTGCCCTATGGTCCATAATACCAATCAATGACATGAAAATATGTACATTTCATCCCCCAAACAAATATTCGTTAATTTTATTGAGGTATCTCGGGCCATATATGTTACAATATAAATCGGCATTGACCGATCAGAGACACTTTGCATGTTACTGACGCGCACCACTCCTATGGGATGCTGGTATTCGGAGAGGGGTGGGGGGGGGGGGGAGAAGATTTTTTTTTAAATCCCGAGTTAGTAACTTGATAATATCGACTTAGTATATCGATAATGTATCTCAAATAAAATGTAAATTTTATTTTATTTTAAAATGAATTTCTATGCTGTGTTAAAGCACTAAATAAGTGGCGGCCGCCAGATAATTATGTGGCGGCCGCCAGATAATTATGTGGCGGCCGCCAGATAATTAAGTGGCGGCCGCCAGATAATTAAGTGGCGGCCGCCAGATAATTAAGTGGCGGCCGCCAGATAATTATGTGGCGGCCGCCAGATAATTAAGTGGCGGCCGCCAGATAATTATGTGGCGGCCGCCACTTAAATATATTTTCACACCTGGCACTAACGGTCTTCCGTATCTTCCTATATGTTCATAATGCAAACATGAGCTGTATCTGCAAGCATTTCATCTATAGAGGCGAATCTGGGCATTTTTTTACCCCAAAATGGCTGTTTTGACCTTTCAAGGTCATCGAAGGTCAAATTCAAGGTCACCACACAAGTCGCCATATATGACTTCCCATTTGAAAATGCCAATTTCTAAGCAATTTCTAAGTCCAAAATTTTTCTCAAAGGGTGATAATTTTTGTTTTGCCTAGAAATGGCCCAAAATGGATAGTAATGCGAAAGTTGGGGTGAACATTTTTTTTTTCGCCGACACGTCAAAAATTCAAAATGGCCGCCACACGGAGATCGGCAATTCAAGGGCAACAAAACTTATACACGTCACAGAGGTATATAAGAGGAATCTTTTTGAGCAAAAATCTCAAAACTGATCAGACAGTTTTTGAGAAAATACAGACCAGGTGCAAATTTGAGCATTTTTCGACCCAAAAATGGCTGTTTTGACCTTTCAAGGTCATCGAAGGTCAAATTCAAGGTCACCACACAAGTCGCCATATATGACTTCCCATTTGAAAGTGCCAATTTCTAAGCTCTATCTTCAAGCGTTCTATGAGTACAGTCCGGACAGCTCCCATTATGAAGGAAAAAAGTGCCGAAAATTTTCTAAGTCCAAAATTTTTTTCAAAGGGTGAAAATTATTTTTTTTTGCCTAGAAATGGCCCAAAATGGATAGTAATGCGATTTGGGGCGAAAAAAATTTTTTTCGCCGACCCGCCAAAAATTCAAAATGGCCGCCACACGGAAACCGGCGAATTTAGGGCAACCAAACTTATACATATCACAGAGGTATATGAGGGGAATCTTTTGAAACCCAAAACTCAAAACTGATCAGACAGTTTTTGAGAAAATGGCCGTCAAAGTCCAAAATTGAGCGTTTTTCGACAAAAACGGCCGCCATTTTGAAAAAAATGCGAAAATCAAAAAACAAAAAAATACCTCCTTCCCAAAATATTTTTAGGCATTTTTGTGCAAAATTTCAGAAAGATTCGATAGTTAAATTTAAAGATAAAAATGTTAACGCCGGACGGACGACGGACGCAACGCCATGCCAATAGGTTATCGGACCAAAGGTCGGTAACCTAAAAAGTATTCACAACAAAGTTAGATAGCCTACATGGTGATATTTATTGACGGACGAGACAAACGCAAAATTGGTTCTGTGCCCACTTGTTTAGTCTGGGCCCATTTCCAAACCACCGTTCCCAAAATAAATGGACAAAAATGCAAGCGGAAGAATTTACGGCGGTGTCTGGTATTCCCAGTACAAATTACATGTAACTGCGCAGAAAGAGATGATGTTGTTGCAGCGGCCCAAAGTTCTTCGATCCGAGCAGCTGATCGATGCTAGCTAGGCGACGGAGCAGACACTGACGACATGCACAAAATATATTCCTTTACAAAAGATATATTCCTTTACGTTCATGTATGTTGAAGGGTATGGTCTTCCACGTGAGAGTATTGCAGAAAAGAAAACATGAGTATTATTATTGATAATAATTGTGCCTCTTACCATGTTAAAGCTATAATCACTTTTAGAATTGACAAAATGTACTTATTCTGCAGTAGCTTTGTTTTGTCTATAGAATGAGAAATCGTAAAAATTTGGGTCTGAAAATGTGTATTATGTGCCTAAATTGAGTTGCCAAATCATGATTCAAACTCGTGCCAGTCAATCTCTTTATCATTTTTTTCCTCAAAGCGGCCCGCCTTAAGGGCGAGATCTGCACACAGTCTCATGACGTCATTGGTATTTGTCTAGATACTATGGCGACCGGCAATGTAGACAGGCCGATCATTCTCTATCCACTGTTTTCATGCACGATTAACGGCAATTTTCTAAGTATCTCTTGTCGAACTGTGCATATTTCCTATATATTCCTGACTATCTCGAGATGTACTTTCAAGTTTGCGTGACAATCAAAAATGCCAAATTTGGCTGATTTTAAAATTGATTCCAACTTTAACAAAAAATTGTGTCGACGAATATACACGCTCCAATGTCTAAAATCAATGTGAAATTTGATTTCTCAATGAAAATATAATTTTGAAAGAAAACTCTGATTTTTCCAACTCGTTTTACACCGTTTTTGCTGATATTTTTGCAATGCTGAACGACATCACTTGGCATACTTCATCTAGGTGTTAAAGGCAATTTTCAACAGAATTTCAGACATCTACATGTATTGTGACAAAATTGAGAAAGTTGGCAATTTACCCCCAATTTCATTCTTGGTGACCAGGAATCATACATTTCGAAGCAATCGGTCATGCCTTGGAGGAATTTTAGATGACAGAGCATCACTCTTTGCAGAATCTACTAGTATATCATTTTGCTCAATATTGAGGAACACTTCATCTGTATTGACATGATTCCCGCCTCACCTCCACCCCCAGAATCACGGGACCTGCCCCCAGTATCATATATTGCCCCTAAAATCACGAAACCGGTTGTGCCCCGTGAGTATGACCCTATCAAACAAATACATGCATGAAATATGTATCCATTTCTAGAGTATGGCTCAAGTTAGTAATAGCCTTTGGATACAATTAATATGTACTCGTAATTTCATTCCTCCGGAACCCTTGAAAAATGGACAAATGAGGCACATTTAATGGAATCAATTTATACTAAACAAAACTAACTGGAATATCATGTATTTAATGTATATTCCATTTCCAGTACATGTATATTTTATGCCTAGAAGTGTGCATATGAATGTATCAGATGGACACATGGAGTCTGCTATAATGAATCATGACGAACAAATATATTGATCCTTGGCATTAATTGCATAAGAAATACGTGTTTACATTTAGGCCTACTGCCAATAAAACTGACCTTTTGGACACTTGACAGCGCGCCGGTTAATATCAGAGGATTATTTCATAAATGTGAACAAGGATGTTTTCGCAAATGAGAGCGTTATTTTTAGACATAACTACAGACATTGTGCAAAGTGATATGACATTTCACATTTGAGCAATGTAGGTCATATGAATAAATTACTAAATGTATAATTTGTAATGTGAAACAACATTGTGACCATTATTTTCAATTTGTGTAACCCTTCCATATTTTGTTGCTGGAAGCGTTCAACTTAGACAGTAAACGATTCGTGAGAATGGGAAATACTAGTAATGTTCACATATATTATCAGGTGAAGTTTCATGCTGGTTCACAAGTTTTACGTTCAATTCGAGTCAAACTGGACTGCATCATTTCAATTTAGGCAACATTTCACATTGTCAGCTAGAAGAAAAAGGCTTGTATCATACATCTTGATGATAACAGCCTGTCATATATCCACTTATAAGAAATGTATCAATCGCACCCAGACAGTGACGGGTACAGTTCACGCACTGAGAATGCTGTTTCGCAATTACACGCACGATGTGTTTGTTTACTGGGCGAACAAAATATATGTATGAAGACGAGTCTTGGAAGTGTGCTATCAAATAACTTGCACCTTTGTCAAGGTTGAGGTTGGTGGGATATCAGAATACATATAGGTTTCTGATAATCCGCATGTACTTGTGATACCACCCCTGAGCTACGTGTAGGTAGACTACTTTTGCTGAGACACATCTCTTGAACCGATCGAACATTCTCCACCATTCTCTGATGATTCGGCTATTTATCAATTTCGCATTTCTATATATAACCTAGAATCCTATGACCAATTTTGTGGTCCCCCTCCTGTATTATGGTACATGTGCATGTTCTATTTTCCTTTAATTTGGTATGGACGGATGTACCGTTGTTCCCTTGGTGCATCATCAGATTATGGACACGCGTACAATTGTATTAATTTCCCCTTTCATGAACATGTAGTAGGGGTACACGTATAGACTATCAGGAGTATATTTTTCAAAAAACAATTTCAATGACATGCTTCAGATGTTTCATCTTGCTCCGACTTGATGACCGTCATCATCTTTCATAGTTCACTATGATATTATAAAATGTGCTGACTGATTGCCATGTGCAGCTGTGCTACATTTTATCATGAACAAATATTCGACATTGAACTTCGATAAGAACCTGTTGATCTGGCCACGTGTTGCAATGTGTCTTGGCTAGCGTCCAGTTCATATCTCACCCAGTATCAGCTACAGATCTCGTTCTCACTTGCATCGTGCAATCGAGACAGATTAACGATACAATTGACATATACAAACAGTATCATGACTACAGTTTCCGAACATGTGTTGACAAAAACAGTAAAAAATGTCGAACGCTTCACCAACCGTCCCCCTTAATAAAGCAACATGGTCATGCAATGACATGCATGGAGTTGTTCGCCTCTAGTATGGAAAATTCCGCCACTACTATCACATGGACTTGAAACCACATGTCCTTTACATTTCTTGGCAAATTATCAACATTACCAGCGATAATCAGCCGAGAAAAGGAGCGCTGATTGGTCCTTGCAGCATAAAAATACTCTATCAGATATCATTGCCAGCTTATCGCCAGACCTCGACAGTGAAAACCAATGATGTCGCCCCCGCGCCAAGCCCCGACTTCTGGTCAGCCAGCATTGTCAATGAATTCATTCAACAAACACAGTCAGCAGCACATGGGGGAGCTCTCATAACCCGTATATAAATGTAACCACCAAGAAGTTATATCAGAACAAACACAGTCTCGACAGACGACATACACGACACACGAAAACAGAAAGTAGCATTGAACGTAGTAGCAAGACAGGAGAAGTTGAGATTCAAGATGATCGCGATGTCACTGATGGGGGCAAATGTCCCGATTGGCCAGGACCATGTCTGGAGCAAGTGGGTGGATTGTATCGTCCACAAAAAAGAGTTAGGCTTCACCAAAGCCGCCATGGTACACCGTGGTTCTGGATCTGTAGCCGCACACAGCAAGGGCTTCCAGCTATCCAACAAAGAGATATCGGTAAGCAAAAACCTCATGGTTACGACATAGTGTCGTTAATGTGAATTCAAGACTAACGATCTATGGAGCTATAAAGTGTATATAAATATACATAATCAGGAACGCAATACATCCAATAAAAGGTACATGTGATGAACTGAATGTGACTGAGGAAAGATGCTGATTTCTATAGCGTTCCATAACTTCATCTTTCCAGGCTCTGGAGCAGATATTCGCCGAAGACATCAATAACAACTACCCATCCAAGGTGGTGTACCAAGGTCACTCATACATCACAAAACACGCCGAGAACGATTGCTACGTCGCCTTCAACGGCAGCAAGCATCTGATTGTCTGTCGCTCCAAGCGCTTCTTCGTCGTCGCCTTCTGCTCCTCGCGCAAGAAGTCAAAGGAGGCCCAGGAATGGATCAAGTGTCTGCATAAAAAACTGCTCCAGGCAAACTACTGACCAACTGCCATTGCTCCGCATGGATGAATGTATCTCAGACCCGTCTCATCGTCGCCTAACCGTGTTCAGTGTCGACAACAATCTCAGGACTCTATCGAGTGAAATCATTTGTCGTGAATGTGTGAGAGAGAACATGCGAAACATTCCATAAACTATCGTGCGTGTTAAATGCACGTACATATTACATGCACACTGTGTGTGGTGCTTGTGATCTTTCACTTGATCGCCGGACTGGTGCATAATTGCGCTAGACCTACCGGGCACTTGCATTTTGAGCATGTTCTCCATTGTATAAGAGATATTGTGTGGTATTCATGTCAAAATCATCATAATAAAACAATTAAAACTCATGTGCCGTTTTGTGCATCACGTACAACCACATATCACGATTTACAACTTCACATCCATAACTACATGTATAAGTAAGCGGATCACAAAAAACATGTCAGGGAATTATGCACATTGAATATGAATAACTAGAGATACGTAAAATACACGTACATGTATATTAACGTAGTCCGCTACAAACATTGAGGTAACGGAGAGTCAAAAAGTAAAAGTCATTTCTTGAATATTATCTCTTCAAAATGACATTATTTTATAGAGTAAATGATCAGCATCCTAATACTGAAAAGAAAATAGGGGGTCACCGTGCTCGTTTCTTCGACATATTCGATCAAAATCACACATATTTACCTAAAATGACATGAGTTTTGGCATTTTTTGTCCATATTCACATCTTGCATCGTGTTTTCCATGCGAACGGATACGGTGTCCCCCTATTTTCTTTTCAGTTTTAGGATGCTGAACAGTTACTCTATAAAATATATCATTTTGAAGCTCTAGATTATGTTGATACAGGTATTTATTTTTAAAAACTCTTTGACCCCCTTCCCTCACTGTTTGGAGCGGACTACCTTAATAGGCTAGGTTATATAAATATTTGGACTTTTGGTGGATAATTATAATCAATAAGAAATATTGAATATCAGTATATATGCACGGATGATACACCTTATGCTTGGTGGTGGTCAAGAAATGGAACTAATTAAGCTTCAGGAGTATCTCCGAACACAAGTGTATACAAAACTATCACAAGCACCAGAAATACATTTACAAGACCCTCATACATATTTGCAAGCAGATAATCATCGGACAATATCCGTGTCAAATACATTTACTGTACTGTAGTTGATGAATAACGAATACTCGTTGCCCAATTACACTCCAGCCAACAGATACAACGTAACTCACTGTAAAAAAACCCCACAAAAATGTCAAAGTAAAGGATTTCGAGTGATAAACTGATAGATCAGACTAAATTATATAAGACCATTGATATGTTGATATACAGTACATTATGCATGTAAATGTATCTGATAGAACCGTTTAGAATTCTTATAATCGACAAACCCGTTTTGCTGTGATTGGACTATGGACGTTCCACATCTTACTTGTTTATCAGTGGTTCAGATAATGTTACATGTTTTTAACAACCATTATCATCCGCTAAAGTCGTGTTATTCAATGTCAGAGAGAGGTCACCTTTGGTCGGTTGGACTATGTTGTAATCTAATCCCCCAGTCAGCAATAATGACAGCAACAACAAGCTTATGATGGATAATGCGTAGTTATCAGCTAATTTAATAAACAAGCGAAAAAGTATTTACTGTAGTTTAGTAAGGCCGTGCATTATTGCTTAACAGGAAATGTAAACGCATTTAAATACACCAAGACCGTTATACTTGTGGAATAACATTGCGAACTATGTATGCTAGTTTCGCTTCTAAATCCGAAATGGTATGCCTATTGGATGACGCTATTCCTGTCGCTATTTAAGATCACTTCTGGGTGTATGAAGTAATACACATCGCTTTATGTTGTTGAGCAGTGGAAAATTTTCAGGAAGTCTTCAAACATGCATTGCTTGCCAAGTAACACGTATACATACTGTTGGCTCCGTCATACCAAACAATTTTAGTATATTTACATGTACTGTACATGCATTCTTGGTATAGTTGGCAGTCATTTTTGTGAACACATTTTTATAAGTTGATATGCGTGCAGCCACGTAATCAACAATCGAGATAAAAACATACTTTTGGGTGGTTCACATTATCAATTGGGTCTGCCAAGAAAATACCGAGACCGTGATTACCAATTTCATGACAAACTTCTATGTATAAGATAATCGCATGGACGTTCATCTTGAGGACATGTGGGCGACCATCCCAAGTCTGGACTTGACATGGAAATTTCCGCAGGACACAGCTCTGGTTGTGCTGTTTTAGACAGTGACTGCATATAAATGATGTTCAAACTTGTTTGGGCGTTCAGCCAAGTCTGGCCGCAAGCCGCTCTCAGCGGGTCGCACAGTGCATAGACTCTATAAATCGACTTGTTGAAAGTAGTAAATTTGGGTCAGATATGTGTATTAATTCTTGAATTTTCTATCCTACATCAGTGCCATGTATAATAAGCTGTCGATTAGGAAGTCAACACATTTACGGAATAATTGTGTCAAGCCAGAAATGTATTTCTGGTCAAACATAATCCTCATGTACAGAGTGTTCCAGAAAAAAAGCGTCAGTGATTATTAAAAAAGTTGCGAAGTATAATGGAGCAAAGTTTGCAAAGTATCATGGAGAAAAGGTTTTTCTAGTGAATTATATGCTCTAGGTGTTCACCATTTCGTGCCAAATGAATTTCCAGCCTGCCGGTAATATTGAAAATACTGAAATTTCAGCTAGATACACGGTTCTCACGTTCTTGAAACTCTTATTTATAACTGATTGTAAAAAAAAATGCATGTCCCTTCTTGTAGCTTCGAAAATATTGCCTAATTATAAAAAAAAAAATCTTCCTTTCAATATTTTAGCATACTGAGACATTTAATATGTCCATGGTTAAGTCAGCTTGGATAAATAGTAATTGAGAAACATTTAATTTTTAATCTTGTTTTAAAATTTACAAACACTATTACCATGGCAACAACAAAATTAAATACTTGATTAAAGTCTTTAACATTTTAAATGATATCTAGGAAGTATATTAAGGACGTTAAATCGTTAACGGAGCTCGTTAGTGAAAAATACTGAAATATGATGATGCCTATACGAATGATATCGGGCATAAGTAATAACTAGATTATGTTGCAATCGAAAGATACCGATGTGTGCTAGATAGTGATAGCTGTACGATGATATAGGAGTTTTCATGTATAAATATTCGCCATGTATAATGTCGGAGGCTGCGGGAGCTACTGGTAAATCAAATTAAAGTTCGACTTTACCATGCATATAGATGGTCAACTAGACGTTCTGTCGCTACCGGCAACAAGATTAATTGCATCTCCACACACACTTTATCATACATAGCTTCCGTGTGATTAAATCTGACAGAATGGCCGTACATTCCATGTATAAATGTAGAGTTCTCAAAAGAAATCAACTGAATAAGTCAGTATTCCATATCTCAATGTCAACTAATCAATTTCAGTATCACCATTTGCAAGGCCATATGACTTTTGTTAAATACCGTAGGCTCTATCTGCAACCCCTTAGGTCCTGCACTAAAGTTCCAAGTTGTCCGACCTCTAAATAACATTCGAGGGCAAATTCATGATCAGCATTTTTTTTTATCTCATATGTATGAAGATCCTATAGGTTACCAATACGTCTATGCTAATTTATACGCTCTATCAGCAACCATTTAGGCTACACCTCCGATTTTCAAATGAACTGAGAGAAAAATAAAAATAAAAATTTGATCTCTAAAGGTCATCAGGTTTCAAGGTTCAAGGTCCCCATTTGAATCCCATATTACCTCTACGACTGTTCATATACTTAGCATATACTCTATAATAATTATGCAACTAGTGATCTTCCATCTACCCTTATCTATATTCCCACAAGCACATTCAATCTGCTCGTGTTTATGTGTTCATGTTCGAAACATACATTGCATGTAGGGGAGTAAATAAATGCACATTGTGATCAATGCTAATTGTTATTCTCAAATAAAAACACAATGTACAAGTAGTTAGATTTTTTCACGTTTCGAATTCAACACCGAATGAACTATATCATTTACGACACCTTGCTGGTACCTCTATTTTGTTGCAAATTGTTCTAGTATATAATGCATACATATTAGGCATAATTTTAAAAAAATAAATACTACGAGCTTTCAGTTGAAGTCTGGGTTGTATACTCTTTCGACTTTTGATGTAGATATACGGTGAAAAGGTATGTCAATACAAATACATACCAGTATATGGATGCCCATGCATGTATGAGTCCAAAAATGCAGTGATTAGGCTATACCAGTATTTTATGAGAATCATAAATGGTAACTACAGGTGGCATAGACATACCCTATCGACAGCCATGTGCTTTTAATGAGTGTAGTCTCCTACAATTGTTCACATGGAATACAAGTGGTCAAAGGGTCAACAGGGTCACTGACCACTGTGACCCGACTTCCATGAGCTCGGATCTGACCCGGTCAGGCTACCACGTGGCCACTGGTCAAATACATGTAATGAGGAGCCGTCTCCCCTGGCCTACGTGATTTTTTCGCTATACAAACAACGGTGCCTAATGCTTTTTTGCCCAAACTGGGTCATGTATAAACGTGATATTTCACGGTATCCTAGATCTGTGTGAAAGCCTGTGGGCTTTTTGCATCTGAAAGCCGACGTGGCTGGAACAATATAAACAGTAGAATGTTTGTTGATCTGTGTCTGGTGAGCTTTGAGCTTGCAGACAAGGCCGACGGTCTGCCCGTCTCTGCCCCCAGAGTCGGCCAATCAGAGGCTCCCTCTCACTCCCACGGCACTGGCGGCGGCGGACCGGCTCCAAGGTGCTCCCTGTTTTCTGCCATTTTCTGCAAGAAATCCACAATAAAATCGCTTTTAGTGTGGATAGTCTTGGAAAGGAGCGTTCAGGGATCATCTGGATATAGAAATATCGCCATCTACTGCCGGATCTACGCCAGAAAACGGTAAGAACATGCTGGTAATTTCCGTTACGTTCCCGCGACCACTCACGCAGGCCAGCCGCTGCGTGACGTCTAAGCATTTGCATATTGATTTGGGCTGCTCGTGTCTGCGCCAGCTAGTAGTGAATATTTATAGCCCCGTGCCCACTGCAAGATATTGTGCAGGGGTGATGTTGGTGGGGAGGGCGTGTGCGGTTGCCAAGAACAGAAAAATTCAGCAGAATCTGTGGGATAGGCGCAATGCCGCTTTGTGATTGGTCGGGGTTTGGGATGCTATAACATTCAACTTATACCGGGAAATACAATGTCAAGAAACGCGTTAAATAGCATGTAAAGTTCATTCACAATTCATAAGTTCACGTTGGGACAAATTCTTCTAGGCTCTGCACCAGAAACTATTTAATGCTGAGTCAACATTGAAAAACTTTCACTCTATACATGTAACTATATATTCTTGCAGCCATTAAAGGCCGAGAGACGAAAACTTTGGGAGTCGCGAACAACAAAACACCAGAGAATCTCTTGAGAAATACTCGATCACTAGACAAGACACATCAAGATGCTGAGTATGATGGTAGCAAACTCTGTACCGACCAACAACAACACCTGGAAGATGTGGGTGGACCATATTGTGAAACAGCGGGAGAAACTCGGACTCCAGAAGGCGTGCCTCATGCAACACAACGGAGCGGTGGCCTCAGCAACTAGTGGCTTCCACCTGTCAGCCAAGGAAACACTGGTAATTATAACTGTCTAAACATCAGAAATACATTATGGGATTCTGTAAACATACTCCAATTTTTCTAACTCGTTTTCAGCGTTTTTTGCTGCAAAAAAATTGCTGATATTTTTGCGATGATAAATGGTATCGTAACCTCGAACGGCAATTTTGTACCGAATTTCAGACTTCTATCGCAAAAATTCCACATTTGTGTAGCATCGCAAAAATATCGACGAAAAACTGTGTAAACCAGTTGGGATAATAAGAGAAAAGGTCTAGAGCTACATTGATTCTTTGGTTGTTTATAGGAATTAATAATGCTAATTTATTTGTGTTTATAACGAAACGTAAAGTGCAATATTGTGAGCCATCTCTGGCAAAGTTCAATATAACCTGGTACATGCATGCTTACTTTACGTAAGGCTTATTGAAATAAAGTTAAATAAAACTAAACATACATGTTCATGCATCGTGGAATGTGTCTGAATAATGGCTGGGTCATTTGTGGTATGTGTCGTTTATTTGACTCCTGCATGGTGGCCTGCAATAGGATCATGTAATTTTACCAATATCGCAGAGAGGCGGTCCATCAGCACGTGCGCTATTCCATCGATTCAATTCCAGCAAAAAACATGACCTATCTATAGATCCCTGCCAAGACCACGTGCGATAGATCGATGTCTGTTTGCAAACTGGTAATGGCTAGGGCTATATGGCCGGCTCTATCATTGGGGGATATTAGCCATCATTGGCGCTGAGCCAAGTTGGAGATTCGCCAACATTTATTTTTGAGCATGACACAGACGACGTCTGATTTGTGTCTGGCGACATCTGTTTCTGGCGGGAGATTTTTTCTGAAGTTTCTTATCAATACATTCGTGTGAATGATAGAATAGATGCATTGTATGATTTTGCATCGTTGAAAAAAAAACCCACATATTTTCTTTTCAATAAAGGAAAATGACTAACATAAAACCCAACACGAGGCCTAGATATGAGAAATGGTGGCGCTCAGTGAGGCCCTATATCCGTGCAGTCTTCCTGTTAGAGATGTATGTATGCCTATTACGGGCTTCCCCTTTTCGAAAGTAACAAATCATTTTCAATTCTACAGGATCTAGGCCTACCATGAAACTTTTTTTTTGTTTCCGTGAATGTTCAATGCTAATTTATGTAGACTAAAGTATACCACACTCCTTCGATAAACATACCATTATATCACACTGGGAAATGGATACCAATGTGGTTGTACCATGGTCCAGCAACGAACACTATTATTGTATACTCTCTTGTTGTGTTGCTTACTTATTTATAGTCATTCTACATTTTATATGTAATTTTGCAGGCTATCAATAAGATGTTCCTGGAGAGTTTAAACAACAACGTGGTGAGTGACAAACTATCCGTCAAAGACAAAACCTATGTCATCAAATCTCTGACGTCGACACAGATCATCGCATTCAGTGGCTCCAGATACATCATTGTCAACCGCACGAAAACCAAGCACTTGGTGGCGCTATGTGACAGCAAACAGAAGTACCACGAGGCAGCCAGCTGGCTCAGTAAACTAGCGCAAAAACTCGTTGAGAAAGATTATTAACACTAGTTCTTCGATCAAATCTAGGCCATTTGATGATTTTCCCAGCTTCGGCAGCTTTCTTCCAAACTCGGTGAACATTAGCCGTGATTATATGTACATGTAAGCACGGCTTCTAGTTACTCGTGCCTTCATCATTTCGTTGATTGACTGTGTTCAGAATCTGTGATGGTACTAGGAAATTTCACGGACCATTGCTGGAATCTCGGTGCCTGTCTGTCAGCAGCCGTATTCAACGTGGAAGATCTGCCAGATTATACAAAAATGAGTTCGTCACAAGTCTAAAAGACTTTACATTTCAACAAAAACTGCTTTTATTTATCTTAATCTTTCTTGTGTTCATCCATGGCAATCTCATCTTGGATTTGGAGAAAATGTATCTTGTAGATGTAACTTATATCCGAATCTGAAATTTTTGCAGTGAAATCTCATGGAATTGAAACCCCAAATAGTCAACTGTCACAAATTCATGACCAATTATATCAGTATATATGTAAATTATGCGTGATGTACATTAATGTGAAATAGGTTTCAGTGGCTATGTGTCTCATGTATAACGTAATAGATACACCAACGTTATGATGTGCTGAAACAAAAATGTACGTGTAAACCCAACATTCCTGTGATTCGCAATTGTACAGTGAGCATCCAAAAATCCAGAAGATTGTGAACATTTCAAAAAATTTAATTTTCTATCGCCATTTCTAAGTTTTGAAGATTTTGTTTGCTGTTTGTTGGTATTTTGTAGTACTGAATTCCCATTTCTGGTTGAGTTTAGTGACAAAATTTGTTTGTGTCTGTTATTACTGTAGGTGAAGTCACCCGTGAGACTAGGTCATTGCTATTTTGAAATGCAGCAAAATCTCGGGTGCTCAAGCCAAAATGATTATTTTCTTTCTTGATTATTTCAAGATTTTACAATAAAATGAAAAAAATAAAGTGTTGTTCGTGGCAATTTGTATCGCATGCTGCTGTTAAAGATATGAAGAAGCAGTATAAACTCATAATCGGTTCGGCCAAAGTAACGTACACTGCTCCGTAATACTACTCCCACTTTAAACATACCATTTAATTTGTCTCGCACCTTTTTATTTCTTATTCAATGAATGGCCCAAGTATCATATCCTGCTCCTTCCTCTATATTCAATAAGGATTAAAAAGGTGCGAGACGGATTAAATGGTATGTTTTCAGTGGACGAGTAGTATTAAGGAGCAGTGTACGGTACTTGGGCCCAATGAATCAAGCAGTCAATCAATTTATTACTTATTGAAAATAGAGGAACGAGCAGCACACACTAATTGGGCCATTGGATCGTAGACGACAGAGAATTCCACCTATTCGGGTAGAAGGTGTTGCAGAATCAATCAATACAATTTATTGGCTCCGCTCGTTGCTCAGAATCCGATCACGGATTCTGAGCAACGAGTTACAAAGGTGCATTTACATATTTGGAAAAATACAAGCAGTCGCATACATGTATGCCCGAGATTTGAGGAACATCACTTACCAGATACCTAAATTACGTTGAACAACTAGTTCACTTGAGGTCTAAATCAATGTCATTCCAAAATGCAATAACAGCTCATGCTCGTAATAAATGCTCATTCCGGGGTAATAAAACCTAGCTTTATCTCCAAGGCTATTGTCTCTGATGTCCAATATGACTTCTCGGCTAGGATGTACAAACGTGGGCAATTTTATTACCAACTAATTTCCAATTCTTAGGATCCAGAATGACAATTTGTTATGATAGAAAAGTGTTCTTTGTTACACACCAGATGTTCTTTTTATCTGTATTTGTGCCACTGATAAACTCATCATTGTCATTGATTATCATAGAGAAACTGGATTGCCCACTACATTGTACATGTGCTCCGACTTCTCACATCATCACATGTCAAATATATAATATTATATCCAAGCTCTTTTGTCAACAGTTCTGTCTCCAACGGCTAATTGACACATCTCGATGTAGCCATAACTGAGAGAAATTATTGTCATCTGATGCATGTTCAAGGTCACCAAAAGGTGGACCACGTAATATGACTGTCCATATGCTAATAATACAAAGTTAAGCCCTATCTTCACCGTTTCTATTGCCAATAGTCAAATTACATATTTTGATATTCTGGGACATCAAATAACCATAACATTGGATTCAAGCACTGAAGTTAACGTGAGGTCAAGCACAAGGTCACCAAAAGATGCACCGTGTTCATAAGGCATATTTATTTGTTCATAGCACAAATTTAACCTCTATTTTCAATAGTCTTGTCTCTGGTGGGCATTCCACACAGCTTATTGTGGCTAAAGCCTTGAGTTTGAGCACTCAAGGTCACCTGTCAAATTGGAGGTCGCCACATATATGTAACTTCCTATATGTGCTCAAGAGACAAACCTAGACAACACGGCCTGTGTATTAGCATTGTGAGGCGTACACTGGCTGCCCTAAGTTACATGTGTATGGACATTTTCGTAAAGTGGTCATCTTGCACCAATAATTAACTGGTCCATTTGAATGATTAAATAAAATGACATTGGACAGCACATTTACTCCTGCCGTGCACAAAAAAAAAACATTTATCAAGCAGAATTTGACACAAAAATATGACAGTTCATGTACACAAACATTGCTGATAAGCATGTACCGTATACATACATGTAACTTGGCGCATCCAATACCCGAGTTGTAGATATATTGGTCACAAATATTTAAAATGCACAGATGTACATGTAGGTTTGGATATATTGTATAGTTTGGCTGCTAGATCGGTTTGAGCGAACACACTCTCGATTAGATTTCTATCATCATGCAAACACAAATGTTATGCGTGCAAAGTTCTGTAGCTGACGACGTTATAGCCTACATGTATTGCACCATTTCTATGATTGCACCACGTCCGGCAACATCGCAGATTCAACGTCACTCTTAGCTACCCTATATAAGTCCGCACATATTACTTCATCGGCATAGCGATTTTAATAATGGCAGAACCGACGCGTTCTTTTTAGGCCGACCTGTTTTTTTTTTTAAGGGAAATTTTATATTACAAAAAAATATTATAACGAAAAAAATATATATATCTTTTTTGAAAAAATACTGTCGTTCAGAATTTCGATTGGAGACCGCTGATTTGCTGGTAAGTGAACAGTAAGCCCTATATGTATCCTGGATGCATGTAATTTAGTGTGAAAAATAGTGGTTTATCTGGATATACTTTGAGTAATAAATTAAAATATATTTCAGAAGGAATTCAGACTTCTCTTGGCATGTTAATTGAACATTATTTTAATACATGGCAGATCTAGTCACATATATGTTTGTCATAATTCTCAGAAGGTTTTATCCATTGAACATTAAACTGTGGAGGTATTATTTGCGGGTATTATTTTGCGGATTTGGACCCCAGCCAATTAGCGGGAATATAATTATGCGGTTTTGCTCATAGACGAAAATTGACAGTTTTTCATTCAACTTTTCACAGAACCTGAATTATTCCAGTATTGGGTAAACAAACTAGAAACAAGTGTTACGTAATTTAGAGATTACTTTATTTAAATTACCAGTAGACCTACTTAATATTCCAGCAATAACAAATATGTTACCATACTAACATAGGAACTAGCTTATATGGGGAGGGGGCTATCAATGTTATGTTATGCACTGTCACCGAAAGTAAACGTTTGCTGGGATTTACATGTAATTTCACGGGAATTTGATTTTGCGGTTTATTGTTGTTTACTACTGCCGCGATATCGGCATAATAAATACCCCGCAAATAATATTTGGGGGTATTTATTATGCCGATTTCGCGAATAGTAGCATACTTTTACACTAGCCCATACGTGTACAAAACAAATTCAATACTGGTGAACAGAACAGTGGCATTTAATTCATTATTACACAGTGAGATTGTCGATAAGTAGAGGGCATGTATCACATGGACGTGTACGATCAGTTTGAGGAGGCGGGTTCTGGAGCAGCCAAGACCGAGCCCAGGCAGTGCTCGGCACTCCGCAAGAATGGACACGTCGTCATCCGTGGTCGGCCTTAAGATCGTCGAGATGACAACCTCCAAGACTGGCAAACATGGGCACGCCAAGGTACCATGATGGATATGGTGAAATGTTCTTCAGCATAACCAATACATGTACATGTAGAGTGGAGCATAATGGGCTTCATGATCTAGTCAAATTGAAATAATACCATAAACAAACGCCTACTGATATCTGTAATTGTGTGTTATTTAGGTACATCTGGTGGGTTTGGACATTTTCACCTCTAAGAAGCTGGAGGATATCTGTCCCTCTACTCACAACGTGAACGTTCCCAAAGTGACCCGACAAAGTTACACGGTAACATTATAGGAGTAACGTATGTAGCCTACATCACGTGTACATGTACAGCCTAGTCCTCTACATTCTTGAAAACGTCTGCAAGAGTTATAGAAGTGGACATATATCTGGCTTGAAAACATGTGCACACTGTACATATCAAAACATGTTTTAATTCCTGTACTGCTATTACATATATTGTATGTATTACATTGTATACTTACAACATGTGGCTTGATTCTTGATTTATACATACATATCTTAATTACAATGCTAACCAACTCACAGTTGCTGTATGTAGCCGCGGACGGGTTCCTGACTCTGATGGACGATCGCGGGGAGTTGCTCAAACACATGAGACTGACGGACGCCTGCTCCCACCCTAAGGTGTCCGATGTCGAGACTCTGCTGCAGCAGGCAGAGGACACCGACCAGATCGTCACGGTCAGTAGCACCTGCCCAAGGTCGAAGGTTTGACAGCAGTGATGCGAGTTATATGTGATGGGAATATTGAAATTTCATTAATTTAACTCCATCAAGCCAAGTCCTTGTCTCAGAAATGAGAATTTATCAGTCCATGCAGTCTGTAACATGTGTTTGCTTGAGACGATTACTTTTCTCTGCTACATTATAATATCAAACATGTATGCTTCTGTCCCCAGGCTCAGGTGGTCCGTGCTCTGGACGAGGAGGTTGTCAAGGACCTACGCGTCACTAAGGGATAAATAAATCCAGCAAATCAGCGCCCTCCAGTCGGATGCTGATCCACTCATTCATTATCTAATATAAAAAAATAAATATATATTCTACAAGTGTTTTTGTGTACGATCATTTTAGATTGTGTAGTATACTGTACATGTACATGGTTTTGTAAACAAACAAGTGCAACTAATTGAAATGACATTTAGTGTGATAACATCTGTGGTTTTCTACTGATTCATGTTTATATCCTACATGTATTTATTTATACTTGCAATACTTACATGACATGATTGTGACAACAAAATCATGAATTGTTTTAATATGCACAGTTGAACAACGCTGATAGATAACAAGGTAGATCTTCCATACATAATGGTTTGTGATACATATGTAGCTCGTGATTAAGGAATCGTAAGGAAGTTTTATCGTGTCATCTATCGCTCTTTACTAGCAAATACTTGATTATAAAAAAAAAGTCTCTCGAAACATACTCAACAAAATCAATTGGGAGAATACATAACAATCACATGTGCAATAATTTTGAAATAGATATAATCAATATTCACGAATCACCAAGTTACTGACATCTAGAGTATGCTTTGACTGAAAAGTTAAATGAATTAAGGTGATACCCATAATAATGTAGATGTTTAACTATGACTATTACAAATGAAAATATATGAAATAGAAAAATGTTTCGTTATCAATAAGGTGTCAGTGCATTGTAATCGATATTGTCTTTTTCAATAAACGAAAATTCTCCTGGATAGCCGTCCTGTTATGGTGTACAAATTTCAGTCGCCTTACTGGTCAGAACCGACCATGTCCTATTAATATCGAAAATTGGAATATTTATATGGCAATGTGGGCCAAAATACAGAAAGACATAAACAATTTGTACCTTTCGATAATGTACATATATGCCAATTCATTATCTATTTTTTTTTTGCGCAGATGTAATCGGTCATACGTACATTTCTAGAGGAACACTTTCATGTGTTCATGTATGTAAATATATCCGTGTTGACTTCAAATTCTGTTACAAATATTTTTTAATTCTACAAATTCAAAATATAGGAAAGGTGCTAGTCAATGATTACTTGTGATTACTAGTCAATTAAAGTTAGTTACATGTACATCATTACGTTTCATTTAGGTGTCTGACCTGTGTTTTGCTACTCAATTAGTAATCTCGTTTCGAATTTCATTGCAGTGTGTATTTTCGAGACAGGCATCAGATATATTTACCTCGGCTATGCTAATCAATTAATTTATGACAAATCCTAACTTGAATATTACATGTATGCAGTAATTGGACATTTGTGTTTCAAAATGGCATCTTCAACGTGCGGTAAATGAGCACATTTTCATATTAAATATCAACCAATATATCACTGAATAATAATACCTGAAATACACAAACTAAATTTATTTCATATTGTTTACGATGTGTGTGGAAATGATGATGCCAGCTAATCAAACCTCTGCTCTCGTACATGTACAAATGAAAATATTTCATATTGTGTCATATTAGGCTTTCCGTATGCTGTGTTGATCGAATATCATGGAACATCGATATCATCATCACTGGGTTGAACTGGCTACGTTGATAAAAAGTTTGCTGTATTCGTGCATACAATGAAAACGCAGAATTCATCTCTATACGTATTGACAAATTTGATGAAGGCGATGATGGAAAAAATGTTGTTTTGATCATAGAGAACTAGTGATGGTCACATAATTGGTGACCTGAGTGTCATAAATGATCACAATTCAACAACCGAAGTCAAGAGGAAGACACATTCGATCGATATTGTCCAAATGTGCCAGTCAATGTCTCCAAGGCATACTTATACATTACTTGATTGTCGTTGTTATCAGAGATGACACTGATAACAAGACTAGTTTTGAAAACAAATGAGGCGGAAATCTCAATCATATGAACATGGTCAATCATGTTCAGATGTGTCATGATTGACCAGTGTGGTCAAAGGGTTTCCCGACCGGAAGAAGAAAGTGAAAACAGACAGGGAGACCCTAAAAAAGTACATGTAACTTTTGACAAAGAAGCGCCTAACACACAAGTTGGCGATTGATGATTGTCATAAAGGATCTCTACGAGACGCTAAAGGAGGAACCACAGTAACTCTCGACAATGGGAAATCAAGGAATCCCAGGCTCTGAAAGAATGTTGTGATCAAATGAAGCAAACAGAAGATCCTGCTTGTATTGGCTGGTTTTGGTACTCTGAATCAACAGTAACTCTCGACAATGGGAAATCAAGGAATCCCAGGCTCTGAAAGAATGTTGTGATCGAATGAAGCAAACAGAAGATCCTGCTTGTATTGGCTGGTTTTGGTACTCTGAATCATTTCTAAGCTAAGTGCAGAGCAAACACAGTCAATTCGTTGACAACAGCCTATAGTAGTGACTCAGACCTTTAACCGATTGTGAGTCTGACTGATGTTTCAGATTGATCTGAACGTGCGAACATTGCAAGTGCGTCCAGCAAAGACATCCATATATATGCTACGAAAATCACTTGAAGACAACCAATTATGGTTCAGATTGACTGTGAAACCACAATCGTCATGATGCCTGTGAAGTACCTAACGGATGAAGAAATTTCTCATACAAAGAAACTGTTAGGCATGTACAACAAGACTATTGTCAAGCCATGTACATATATGTGTGTGATTATGTTTTGTTTGGGTGAAGAATCCACTCCACAAGCAAAAAGTATGACATGCTGTGTGTCATAAAGGGTGACTCCTCCATTCTGCTGTTGTTTTCAGAACATGTGAAACTTGGGACTTTGTACTCTGAGACTTGTACTCCGTGTTTGGGAGTGACAAGCAAAGAACACTACCAGGTGAAGACTCACCGGTAGTAAAGGAGGACACTATTCCCGTGATCCCCCACCATGACGAGAGCCGATTGCTGCAAGAGGCCATCTGAAGGATAACAACTGGTTGGCTGGTCAAGGGATCATTGCACCAACTGCAGAACCTGCTGCTTGGATATCACATATGAAGCTGGCTATGTTTTTCTCGTCATGCAGGGCCCACTCAGCATATCCTTTGGTCCCTTTGGCCCTTCCGCAGCCGTGTCTTCACAAGTGGTAACGTGCTGGTCTGCCCTGTCCGTCTACTCTAAACCAGCACACAGCCCTGAGCCCAGGATATCCCGACAGGAAAAAACAGCCCCCTCTGCCAAGAGACAGATGTGATAACGCCACCCGTAACTCTATGGGAGGAATGCCATAGGAAAGTCAAAACCCTTCTATCAACCTGATTCTTGGAACCACTGACCCAGTATATTTCGAACACCTGAATTAGTCTGGCTATTGGCATATTCTGTGTATATTCCCAACCGCTGAAGAAGACACCATCTCGTGAACAATTCCAACTGCCTATACAATGTACATGGAGAGGAACTCTTAAGTTTGTCCGATGCACAGGTATTCTCTAAAGTGTCTCTTGTGCCTGGAAATGGGCATTCAATGAGGAGTCAAGCAAACTGACTGCATTTGTTACCCTATTTGGGAGATAGAGAAGGGTGAAGTTATAAATTGTACTAAACACAAGCTGAGGAATCCTTCAATGAAAGTTAACCCAAGCACTGGAAGGGGTGTTATGTGTACAGCTGATGACATTGTTGTCTATATATACGTACTACCTCTGGAGTCTTTTATACAATTTACCAATTTGCTCATTTTCACATACCTGTCACAGGAAGTCAGGAATATATTGAAAATACCAGCATTAGTGGCATATAGTACATCATACCTACATTGTGCCTACCTGTGAAGCCCGGATCTGTTCTGGAAAGCTATGCTGTAGGATGAAGCATCATGAGCAATCTAGTCAGTGATTATATCCTGCTGGCCACCAGATAGGTCCCAAGTGTTCCGCTTCACTATTACACTGTTTCGGATGAATTCTCTGTGCACTAGGGAAGAATGGGTCATAGTCCGAAGTGTGCTATGTCAACACATGGAGAAGGAGTTTCATGTTGCACATCTCTGTATAACTATGTATATTTCTGTGAAACATGTAGCAAGTTCCAAGACAACAATCCACTTGATACTGATGAATCATGATCCGAAAGAGAGGACATGGGAGAAAATATGAATTGATCTTTTCACTGTACATGATCGTGACTATTTGATCACTATATGGACTATTTCAGTATTTTTGGGGAAATACACGTAGATTACCTTGCAAACCCTCTGTCAGTGACTACCATCTGAAAACTGATGAAACGCTTTGCCCATTTGACATACTCTCTGTGAATTCAAAAGTTCACTCAACAGTGGGGTGTTCATCATATTACAAGCTCACAACACCATCCCAAATCCATTGGGATGGCCGAGTCTGCAAACAAATAATTAATCATGTCAGGACACTGGTGAAGACCGATTCCAAGTAATTCTAGATCAGCGCATAACACAACATATCAAGGATATGATTACAGTCCAGCAAAATGTTTTGTCAACCGTAGAACTCGAAATTTACTTCCCACCACTTCTGAATTGCTGATACCAAATTCAACCAACTTTGGAGAGGATTTCCACAAGCAATGTAGGAAGGCCACGAATCTTGCTGCTCTAGAGGAAGGTGATTATATTCTGTACAAAAGCTTAGGCTACCTTATCAGTGGGTACAAGTATGGGAAACAGGAACTTCAGAACAATCTGGTCTTCTCAACGTCAGCCCCATTTACATTGCTGTTGAATGTCTCGGCAAACAGTCCTCCTAGCCACCCCTCAACCATTTCAGACTTTGGACCAGCCCATTCTTCAGCACCAGAAAGAAAAGAAAGTTCCCTAGAAGCATATCCTGAACATTGATTTCCAGGCGATTACCACAAAACAGCTGCAAGTACATGTACACAATAACTGGGACAGTATAAAACGAGATCTCCAGGTCTTGAAGGAAGAGATCCAAGACATATATGCTGACACTCCACAAACACTATCTGGGACTTCATCCAACAGAACTTGAAACAGAGTCTGGGTCAAAACATTGAAAAGCTGTCCATGGATAACCTGGGAGACGAAACCATCGACCCATATCCCTAACTAGAGTATCCTGTGAAGTTACGGAGGATATAACAAAAAGCCATATCATGGAGCATGCCAAGGAATACAACATCTTGTACCGGCTGCAAAATGGCTTCAGTAAAAACCTCTCATACACAGCTACTTGACTTCATTGACGATATGAGCCTGAACCTGGAGAAGGGAAAGCAGACAGACTGCCTTGTCATGTACTTTCCCAAGGCATCCGACAAAGTCAGCCATAGCCTCCTGACCCACAAGTCAGGAGGCTAAATAAATACCTGGACAAAGCACTTCTTTGCGAACAGGACACAGAGCGTCATCGTCGAAGTAGAAACATCAGGCTCCATCCTAGTGTAATCAGGTGTCCGATAAGGTTATGTTTTCGGACCAAATCTATTTCTCTTCTACATGAACAATATATGCCTGACAATATCTGGGTAATGGTATGGCTCTTTGCTGATGAAACCATTGCTTACCTTAAAGTGTCTTCTGACTCTAATGGCAAAACACTACAAGAAGACCTCAACAGACTCGCAGACCGGGAGACCAGATGGAAGATGAA
Source organism: Terebella lapidaria (assembly GCA_949152475.1). Lineage (NCBI taxonomy): Eukaryota > Metazoa > Annelida > Polychaeta > Terebellida > Terebellidae > Terebella > Terebella lapidaria. Next base: position 10,712,837 of record OX424555.1, on the reverse strand, counting down.
GTTCCATCATGAGAAGTGTTGTGTGCTTACGATCTCCAACAAAAGGAAAACTGTTAGAGCAAACTACATGTACAGTCTTCATATGACCACATCCTAGAACGACCAACCAATGTCAAAGAACGACCAACCAATGTCAAATACCTGGGATGTACCGTCACATCAGACTTGAATTGGTCAAAGCACATAGATCAGTAACATCTGTGCCAAAAGCCAACAGGGCCATCAGCTTCCTTAAAGAAACCTACAAATGTTGCAAACAAGGGTATCAAGGAAAATGTCCACAAGTCACTCGTGAGGCCAAACCCTGAATACGCCTGTCTGGGAACCACACCTGATAGGAGACAAACAGTGGTTAGAGGTGCTCCAATGCAGAGCAGTCCGATACGTGTCAAACCGATACTACAACACCTCGTCTAGCTGTCACTGACATGCTAGACAAGCTGCAATGACTCCCAGGAGAGTGCCGCTGAAAAAACTTCTGTCATCCTGGTCGCTGAAAAAACTCACATCATTCTTTGCAAAATCAGGAACGAGTAATTGGTGAACATGGATACGCAGAAGCGTACACTGCCAAATAGGGCCTCCAGAGCAGCAAATTCGGCAGCCTTATAGATCCCGCTGTGCAATGCCGCAATTATCATTCTATCCCGGGACCATCAGGGAGTGGAGCATGCTGTCGTACAGATCTGTGACTGCCCAGAGTTTTGATTTGAAGCATTCAAGGCTCAACTCCCAGAATAATTCCAGTCACTTTGATTTGATCTTGCACCATCTTTAAATAGAACGAGCACCCTACAAGAAAAAATGGTGATCACGAGTGGGAATTGGTCCAGTACATATACGAGTTCAAAGCGTTCCATTGGCAAAGCACACACAAATTGGCACCAGGTATATGAGCAAACATATGACGTTGTGTGTGACACTCGATCACGGATTGCAAGAATTTTGAACTAAATCCGGCCAAAAATAATGAAAAGTTAGAAAACTAGACGCTTTCGGTCGCCTACGACCGCTTGGGTGTATCCCCCGTGGCCCCATCATCCCTGTCGCCCCAAATACTACTGATAAGCATGAAAAACTAGCGCAAGGGCTAAAATGATTACCAGAGAATTGTAAAATATTAACATGCTCAAGCCAAAACTGTTTTTTCCCACAAAAATTGCTGCATTGACCTTTCAATGTCATTGAAGGTCAAATTCAAGGTCACCACTGAAATCAGTGCATATGAATTTCCATTTCAACATGTTCGATAAGATAATGAAATTACAGCCAGATCAAAGTTGATGAAAAAATTGGAGCAAAATCACACTTTTCACCGTAAGTTATATTTTAACTCATAATATGTTCAAAACTTGGTATCAAGTTGAAATTCAAAGTAAAAGTTGACTAAAACTGCATTTCAAGATGACGAAATTGAAGCCAGATCAAACTTTTCACCATGAGTTATATTTTAACTCATAATATTGCCAAACTTGGTTTCGAGTTGAAATTCAAAGTAAAAGTTGACCAAAACTGCATTTCAAGATGACGAAATTGAAGCCAGATCAAACTTTTCACCATGAGTTATAATTTAACTCATAAAATTGCCAAACTTGGTTTCGAGTTGAAATTCAAAGTAAAAATTGACCAACTGCATTTCAAGATGACGAAAGTGGAGCCGGATCGAACTTTTCACCATAAGTTATATATTTAACTCATAATATGTGCCAAACTTGATTTCAAGCTGACATTCAAAGTAAAAGTTGACCAAAACTGTATTTCCAGATGACGAAATTGGAGCCAGATCGAACTTTTTACCATAAGTTGTATTTTAACTCATATTATGTGCCAAACTTGATTTCAAACTGAAATTCAAAGTAAAAGTTGACCAAAAATGAATTTCAAGATGACGAAATTGGAGCCAGATCGAAGTTTTCATCATAAGTTATTTTTTAACTCATAATTTGTGTCAAACTTGGTTTCAAGTTGGAATTCAAAGTAAAATTTGACCAAAACTGTATTTCAAGATGACGAAATTGGAGCCAGATCGAACTTTCACCGCAAGTTATAATTTAACTCATAATATGTGCCCAATAATAAATGTTCCTCACCTTAACAATTTTTATTTTGCTCAATAATAGACTTAACTAGCCAAATTAATGTTATATTATTAATAGACTTAACTAGCCAAATTAATGTTATATTATTCAGTAATATCAATGATACCACACCATAAAATCACTACTGGACACAACCTTTTCTTCATTGATCCCATTAATAAACGTCCCTTACCTTAACTATTTTTATTGTGCTCAATAATAGACTTAACCATGTTAACTAGCAATACTAATGTTAACTTATTCACGAATATCATGGTACTGCAGCCATAAAGTCAGTACTGGGCACAACCTTTACCTTGTTGAGCCCAATAATAAATGTTTCTTTGCCTAATTATTCATATAGTGGCCGGTAATAAACTTAACTAGTGAAACTAATGTTAAACTATTCAAATTTATGTTAACTTATTCAGTAAAGTAATCTCTTCACACAAAACCATCAACTGTAAATTTGTACACATGTCCAATGTGATTTGTTTGCAGATATCAATCAACTGGAATGATCAGAGATCTTAAACTGGATATTTCACATTGTTGTAATAAGTTATCTCATGAACTTATTAATATTTATTCAATCTTTCCGAAAATTAATAGGTTTCGTGCCTGCGCATTGCTCAATGAGCCTGTTCAATAATGTAGTGATTCCTGTAAAATTACAACTCCTAGAGCATTCACAAGCCATGGGTGTTGAAACTGCTGATTTTGTCACAAAATGTGTCGCCAATCGGCCAATTTGGTTGCTATGGCAACCAAAATCGATAGGTGTCGTGATCTCACCATAAGACATGTCCATATAAAATATTATCAAAATCGGTTCAGATTTGCAAGCTGTAGTGCGTTCGAACTCCGAACTTTGTTCGGGGGATACAATTATTTTTTTCATTAACTTTATCAAAAAGGTTAAATCTTCACTTCAATGTTTAGTGTTTTATCATTTTATACATAGGCTATAGGTAGTACACTAGGTAAAAATAACAAAGTGCTTATGGTACCTTCATACAAATTTAAATCACCCCCTTTTTGTCGCCATGTTTTGGAAATCTGAAAATCTGACTCCACTTTACGATTTGTGAAATTGGGAATTCACCAGTACACGCTGGGAAAGGCGATCTCCAGAATCTGAGGTTGAACGCCGGAATTGGAGGTTGAACGCCCGAATCAGAGGAAATCGCGAAAAGAAACAAAACATTGTGAGGATGATCGAGGGAAAAGCCCTCAAAAGGTGCGTAAAATCGTCCGTGTCATCGATATAACAGTGTGCATCAGTTATGCGAATGATCATTGTCCCTCGCTAGAACAAAAACTCTTTAGTATATCACACAGTTAACTGACAAATTGCGGCACAGTTTTAGGTACTGAAACAGCATCTAGGCGACAACACGCATCGAATGAATAAACCAGTTTAATTCACTATATAACCAAATATAGCACTTGAGATTGTGCAGAATGGTTGTTTAGGTGCAAAAGACTTATATCTGACCAGATTTCTTGAATGTTTGGCGAAATTATTGAGTATTCAACGTGAAATGAAACTAGGCTGCAACTCCACGAGTATGAGGGCTCATAAAAAACGGCAACACTGGAATTTACGGAACAGAGTGACGAGTGCTACCAAGATCACATCGCTCTCAGGGTTTGGTGATGTCTCTGCTTTGGTGATATGGGGTTCATGAACCACGAAATATACAACTATATGGTCTTATCCCTCGTACATGCACCCAAATTCAAGATCCGCTAGATTTTTCAGACAAGAAACAGATAATACGTGAAGCCATTGAATGAAAGTTTATAATTTTCTTCATTCTACCGTGATATAGATCCATTGTAGGACATTTTAAATAGGTTTAAATTTTGTAATGAATATGGTTAGTGTCTTCCAGGGCACTACGGAAGGCTTGAACGCACTAGAAATGGTTTAAAAAGAACAGAAGTTTGCAACAGGAATATGCATATTGATATTTTATGCGCAATTGATATATGTACGTGATAATTTCTACACACACAACATACCACGATATTCAGTAGGTAAATAACATCTTGTCATAATTCGCAGGTACTCTGCAGATTCATTTGAAATGGTAAAACAAAAATTGACCATATTGGTGAGTCTGAAATTTACGAGCACTGCATTGCACGGAAATAAAGGGTTGCAAAGTAGCAGCCATGTCCATAAAAAATAAAATGAAAAACTACAGCTGATATGGCAACATGAAATTATATTTAGATTTTTGGGATACCTTCTCCAAAGCAACTGTCACATTGCACACAATAATATATGTGCGAAGCTCAAATTCCATTATATACCGGAATAGTTTAGGCACGAACATGTAGGTGTGACAGGAACATTTTTTACCAAAAGTTTTCATGCCTAAATCAAGTATTTAACCCTGCCAATTAGCGCTCAAATTGGACCATAAGAATGGATTCATATACACCTGTATTTTGTCAATCCCCAATTCTGTCCTCATCCAAGTAAACCTGCATGGTGGTGGGGGGGGGGGGGTATGCAGGTGTCAACCAGAGAAAAGTATACTAGTAGGCAGATACGATTTATTGATGAACATATTTGTCTCGCACTCTATCAATACAACCAGCAAAATGATGATGACATAAGGTAATAGTATTGCGCAGTAAATTCTGAAAAAACACATGCGTTCAACCAAATAATACCAAAATAGGTCCTTAGATCTATCAAACTGTTGCGGAAGCAAACCTAAAATCAACATTTTTTTTCAACTGTTGACAAACTAGTGTGGCGATTTTGCCCTAAGCACGCGGCAGGTGTTTGTAAACATAAATGCCATTTATGTGGCCTTTTCGTACTTGGCCTTGTTTTGACATGCTCCGTTCGAGCGTGCGTTGCCACGGCGACGTATTGTAATTTACGTTCCAGTAAACTATAACAATGGATCGATTTAACCTCGCGTGCGCCCTACAGTTTCTGGTGTATTATATATACACTGGAAGCGACTCGTTCGAGGAGATTGTCCAAGATCGAGAGACAGGACGCACACGAGGCTCGGCCATGAGCTTTGTGTTCCCTGTTTGCGAGTAGTGGGCTCCTAGAGCCCTGGGAACGATTTCCGTGGGGAGGCCCGGGCTGGGAGAGACGAGTTGCTGACTCGGGGGCCTTCGGCCCTGTGGATCGCCAGCTCTCTCCCTTCCCGGGACATGTGACAGAGGCTCTGGCCAGCATGTCGGACTGTACGGGGTTCCGTCCCCGAGGCAGACCGCGGCTCGCCAGGCCCAGCCAGTTAACACCGTAGGGATGAACTAGTTTCTGAACGGTGTCCGTAGGCCTGGGAGTGTCGGGTGGGCTGTTACCTGGTTACCGTTAATGATGAAGTAGTTACCGTGTCCGCCGCGACCTCCGGTGAGCGGCCCTGCCGCGAGGATCCGGAATAGCGGATGCGCGTCCGCAAGGACTCGGATGAGAGAGGATTATCCTCGAGGATCCCGAAGAGTGGACGGTAGTCAATAACTTTACATTGGTGCCGTGACCAGGATCAGTCCGACAGTGTTCCATCGCAGCCTACCGTCACAACGTTGTAGCCTCCTTAGTCCCTGGGGATCGCCCGCTCCTCAAGGACATCTCAAAGGATGACAAAGGAAAGAGACAAAGCCAAAGATAAGGCTAATGAACCCAAGGGGGGGGAAACGGGAGGTAATGTCGCGGACCACACCCGGTCGCGCGACAGCCGCCGTGAGACATCTTCGGGTGACTCCGGCGGCCGGAAGGAACGCGCGGAAACCTCCGTGGACAAGACCCCGTCCGCGGAGACGACTCCGGCGTCCCTGGCTCCGTCTTCGGACGTAGAGTCGAGCCCCGCGGGGCCGCAGCAGGAGTTGCCGTCAAGGCCGGACCTTGACGTGTTAGGCGCGGTGGGTGGAGCTGGCAACGGCTCTACGCCGCGCCCGCCCGTGCCCAGAACAGATCCGTGGCAAATGGCACCCTTCCATAAGACGCCTTCGAGCGTCCGGAATCGAGCGCCAATGCATGCGGGTCCTTCTGGACGAGCGGACCAGTCGTACCAGATGCCACACCCGGCCGGGTGGACTCCCTCGCGAGCCTCCGGCATGGGTTCTGGTCGGTCCGCACCGGGCAGTGTGGTGGATCAGCTCACCGACGCACTTGGCGAGCTGGCTCCCCTCGGGCGCTATGACCGCGCCCGGTCGCCCCATCAGGGACGATCAGACCGGCGGAACCGCTCCCCTTCTCCGCTGTCACAAGGCAACTCGGGGCCTTTGACGGAGAGGGAGAGGTGGCTGATATCCGAGGCGCTTGTACTGTTCAAGCGGAATCAGCTGCATTCGAGCGTTGACCCGTCGGCCACAGGGACAGGGAAACTAGATCCGGACGTGGTGGCGACCAACACTGCGTCCGGGGATAGTTGTTCGGTGGCAAACGATGCCGCCCCACCCGCTGATGAGCAGGACGGACCCCAAGTAGATATGACTTCTCCGGAAGTAGTCCTTCGAGACCAGTCTGGCTCCTCCGCGGCTGAGGCGGATGGCGAGGACTCCGTAGATGAGCCCAGCGCGTGCGAAAGGTATCGCCCGACCTGCGCGCTGGTGAGGGACCCCTGCTGGTACCTGCCCCTGTCCTTCGGACGGGAGCCGGTCCGGTTCCTCATAGACTCAGGCTCGGAGGTGACCCTCGTGGCCGCCGGAACGTTTAGGAAGGAGCCCGCGCTCCGCAACCTCGAGTTGCGAGATCCCGGACCGTACAAGCTCTACGGAGCGGGAGACAACCGCATCCGTATCCATGGCATCATCGATCTGCCTATTACCCTTGGGGACAAGGTGTATCTGACAGAGGCGATCGTGGCGGATATCGGAGCGGCCGGGATAATTGGGATGAATTTCCTACGGGTCCACCGGGTGATTGCCAACTTTAGCGCTGGCGAGTTCCGCGCACTGTAGTAGTGCCGCCGATGAGTGAGATGATCATCGAGACGAGGCCGCGTCGTCCCCGCATGCCCCTCGATGGTCGACCGTGTATAGTGCAAGCCGTGAGCAGTTTCGCCGCAGGAACTGGGCTCGTGCTGGGTGGGGCCCTGGTCATGTCCAACCCCCGCGCGATGCCCATCCTCGTGGTGAATCCTACGGATGCTCCGATTGTACTGAAGCGCGGATGCATAGCAGCTACTGCTATTCCCGCGGCCTCGAGTCGTGTCCTCCCCGACGATCCTGTCTGCCGCGCTGCGTGCGCGGCGGCGGCCGCCGGAGATGACCCGTTCACCCTGCCGGACCATTTGGAATCTCGGGTTCCGAAGGACCGGTTGGATGAAGAGCAGCGCCAAGCGCTCCGCAGACTGCTGCGGCAGTATGCGGATGTGTTCATGGGTCCTGATGGTGCGGTTGGCAAGACTGACGTCGCCAAGCACCGCATCGACCTCGTGGACGAGCGTCCTCTCAAGCAGCGTCTTCGTCGGGCAGCAATAGTGCACCAAGAGGTCATAGACCAGGAGGTGCAAAAGATGCTCGACTTGGACATCATCGAACCCAGTGACAGCCCTTGGGCCAGTCCGGTGGTTATGGTGAAGAAGAAGGACGGCTCGTGGAGGTTCTGCGTGGACTATCGGAAACTCAACGATGCCACGCGGAAGGACTCATATCCTCTCCCGCACATTGAGGATACCTTCGATGCCCTGGCCGGGTCGCACTATTTCTGTGCTCTGGATCTGGCCTCCGGGTATTGGCAGGTGGAGATGGAGGAGAGTGATCGGGCGAAGACTGCCTTCGTTACCAAGAACGGGCTCTACCAATTCAAGGTAATGCCGTTCGGGCTCTGTAACGCACCAGCGACGTTCGAGCGCCTCATGGAGATGGTACTTAAAGGGTTCCTCTGGAAGCGATGTATGGTCTACATCGACGATGTCGTCGTGTATGGCCGGTCGTTCGAGGAAACCCTCACCAACCTCCAGATGGTGCTCCATCGCATCCGCGGAGCAGGGCTTAAATTGAAGCCAAGTAAGTGCGAACTATTCGCGCAGGAAATCCTGTACTTGGGCTTCATGGTAACGGGCACCGGAGTGAGACCAGACCCCGCAAAGGTGGCGGCCGTACAGAAATGGCCTCCGCCATGTAACGTGGCGGACGTGAGGTCCTTCTTGGGCTTCGCGAGCTACCACCGCAGGTTTATTCGCGGCTTTGCGGAGATCGCGCGTCCCCTTACTATCCTCACGGAAAAGGGCGCCGATTTTGTTTGGTCCGCCGAGCAGGCTGACGCCTTCTCGGGACTCCGGCAGGCCTTGGTAGTGGCCCCGGTGCTGCGGCACCCTCGTCCGGACTGCGAGTTCATCCTGGACACTGACGCGAGTAACTTTGCACTCGGCGGTGTCCTCTCGCAGATCGTGGACGGGCAAGAGCGGGTAGTAGCTTATGCGAGTGTGGCCTTGAGCCGCTCTCAAATGAACTACTGTACCACTCATCGCGAGTTGCTCGCGGTGGTTACGATGACCAAGCGCTTCCGGCACTATTTGTTGGGACACCATTTCCGCTTGCGGACTGATCATAGTTCGCTGAGATGGCTCCTCAACTATAGTGAGGCCGATGGCTTGGTGGCGCGGTGGCTCGTCAAACTCCAGGAGTATGACATGCAGATAGAGCATCGCGCTGGTAAGTTGCACGGCAACGCGGACGGCCTGTCCCGTTGTCATAAGTGCAAGAATCCGGGTTGTGCAGGGATGGCGCCATTCCAGCAAGCCGCGGATTCGTCCTCAGACTCGGAATTGGACGTTCCGGGGAGACCGCAGGCTGCCGCCCCCTCTAACAACACGGCGGCCGGAGCGTCTAGGGCTCATCTCCGCGCGCGGACCCGCCGATATCGGCGAGGGCGTCCCGCATATGAAGCGGAGGTGCGGCTCAGCTCCAGCGAGTCTTCCTCGAGTCCGGCGGTGTACTCCTCGTGGGTACCCTCGTCCTCTGGAGAGTCTGAGTATGAGCGGTCCTTGCCCCCTGTGGTGATGGCCGCTGCGGCGCAGCCGGACGCGACGGATGAGGAGCCTAATTACTTGGGTGGCTACTCTCCGGCGCAGATAGCTGCGACGCAAAGAGCTGACAGAGCTCTGGCACCGGTAATCACAGCCCTTGAGGCCGGCCAGAAGCCCTCGAAGGATGAGCGAAAGACCTACAGGGAGGAGACCTTGTCTCTAGTATCTCAGTGGGAACGACTCTTCTTGAGGGATGGCCTCCTATACCGGCGCTATGAGCCACCGACCCCACTGCCTCCAATATGGCAGTTGGTGCTTCCGGCGGAGCTGCGGAAAGAAGTACTCCACCAGTTGCATGACCTCCGGGTGACCGGTCACTTGGGAATCCGGAGGACCGTCCATAGGCTACAACAGCGCTTTCATTGGCCTGGTAGCAGCTTGGACGTGCAACGGTGGTGCGCAGCCTGCCCTCGGTGTCAAGCTCGCAAAGGAGTTCCGACTCCTGGCCGCCACCCCTTAACCACGGTTAAGGCGCGCACGCCGTTCGATCGGATAGCTTTGGATATACTGGATACCCACCGGGTCACCCCGCGTGGTTTCCGGTACATCCTAGTGATTTCCGACTATTTTACCAAGTATACCGATGCCTACCCACTGCGCCGCCAGACTGCGGACGAGGTAGCTCGGTTATTGGTGAATAGATGGGTGGTGTACCATGGGGTACCTAAACAGGTACATTCGGATCAGGGCACGCAATTTGAGAGCAACCTGTTCCGAAACCTAGCACAGATGCTAGGCAGTACCAAGGTGCGGACCACCCCCTACAGGCCCCAGTCTGATGGCCAGGTCGAACGCTTTAATCGATCGGTCCTCAACATGCTGGCGGCCTTTGTGAATGATCGTGCGAATGATTGGGATGACCACCTCCCGTATGTCTTAATGGCGTACAGGTCGTCGGTCCACTCTTCGACCGGAGTTACTCCGCACGCGATGTTGTACGGCCGGGAGCTAAATTTGCCCGTGGATATTATGTATCCAACTGCGGCAGAGACCGGCGCAGTACCCCAGTGCGGTCCGGAGTACGTGACCCCGGAGCCGGGACCGCACGTCGGGCGCGTAGCAAACGCGATGACGGGCCCGACCACTCTTCGTGGCGGAAACGGTTCAACGGGGATAACGCCGACTTGGAGGACTACTTGCTCCAGGTATGGCGTACCGCCGTGTACGAAGGATGGTCCCAGCCTGAAGCTGGACACGTCCTCGCGGGGAGCCTGGAAGGGAAAGCTCTCCGCGTGATGCCGTGTCTGCCGGTGGGAACAGTGACGTTCGGCGAGGTTGCTCGTCAACTTCGCCTGCTGTTCCCGCCGACGACCAATCGGCGGCAGTCTGAACGAGAGTTCAAGGCGCGTATCCGCCAGCCGACTGAGTCCGTGACAGACTATGCGTACAGCTTACGCATACTCGGCCGGAGAGCTTTTCCGGACATGGACTCCAGACGGTTTGAGACGATGCTGATCGATCAGTTCATCGATGGCCAGCCTTACCACCTAGCGTACGGGCTGGCCACCCATGAAAAGCGATCGATGGAGGAGGCAATAGACTCCGCGCTTGCGCTTGAGATGGCTGTCCGTCCTAGACAGTTGCCTCCAGCCCCGGCTCCGGCCTCGGCTGTACCCGCGCAGGCGGCGATTCCTCCTCCGGTCAAGGCATCGCAGGTAACCCCGTGGCAGGACCCGGTCGTCCGGGAACCTGCCAGGGAACCTACCCAGCAGTGGGTTAGTGCGCCGGCACCCTCTACAGGGGCGCCCGCACATGCGGCACCGGTCGCCGCGCCGCGCTCGCCTTCGGACGAGTGCGACATGGAGGAATACGACCTCGGCGCCGCGCAGATGATTGCGCACTGCGCCGGGCTCGAAGCTCCGGGACCCGCAGAATGTTGCGCGTTCACTTCCGGACCAGCTCAGAACCGTCCCTGCTACTTCTGCGGAAAGCAGGGACACTTTTGGCTGAAGTGTCCGGAGTTGTTGGAACGCCTGCGGTCGCGCGGATACCAGGGAGCTCTCCCTGGCCCGCAACGGAGGAATTCCTTCCGGTCTGGTCCTCCGGGACAGCAGAATCGGAACCCGCGACAGGGAAACTAGATCCGGACGTGGTGGCGACCAACACTGCGTCCGGGGATAGTTGTTCGGTGGCAAACGATGCCGCCCCACCCGCTGATGAGCAGGACGGACCCCAAGTAGATATGACTTCTCCGGAAGTAGTCCTTGGAGACCAGTCTGGCTCCTCCGCGGCTGAGGCGGATGGCGAGGACTCCGTAGATGAGCCCAGCGCGTGCGAAAGGTATCGCCTGACCTGCGCGCTGGTGAGGGACCCCTGCTGGTACCTGCCCCTGTCCTTCGGACGGGAGCCGGTCCGGTTCCTCATAGACTCAGGCTCGGAGGTGACCCTCGTGGCCGCCGGAACGTTTAGGAAGGAGCCCGCGCTCCGCAACCTCGAGTTGCGAGATCCCGGACCGTACAAGCTCTACGGAGCGGGAGACAACCGCATCCGTATCCATGGCATCATCGATCTGCCTATTACCCTTGGGGACAAGGTGTATCTGACAGAGGCGATCGTGGCGGATATCGGAGCGGCCGGGATAATTGGGATGAATTTCCTACGGGTCCACCGGGTGATTGCCAACTTTAGCGCTGGCGAGTTCCGGATGGGAGAGGACACACACTTCCTCTTCCGCTCGGGCCCGATGCATTCATTCCAGATGCGGACATCGCGCACTGTAGTAGTGCCGCCGATGAGTGAGATGATCATCGAGACGAGGCCGCGTCGTCCCCGCATGCCCCTCGACTCCGGACGAGCGTGTGCGCCGTATGGTGGGCCTCCCGGACCTCTCTGACCCGTCAGATGATGGACTGGGTGGCTATCAGCCAGATGACGGCGATCCGCAGGTACCCCCACTCCCTCCAGTACCTGCGGATGACGGGCGGCCACGCCGGAAACCACGTGCGCCAGCCCGGTATGGGTGGGAATAACCTTCCGCCCATGCGGATGCGTCTGCGGTACCCGTCTGTCATACTATGGATGGGTTTTAGGTCGTTCCGTGAGAGTCCGCACGACTTACCTCCGCGGGTGGCTACTTTGTGGCCATCTTCGGAGTTGAGGTCCGCGGAGACTTTCATGTCGTAACGCCGCCACTCCGCATCCGCCCTCCTGTAGTTTCTAGCGCCAGGGACGTGCGGATAGCCTGTCCGCACCTTGTGGACGGCTGTCCGGCGTAATACGCACAACGGTTACGCTGGCCGGACGAATTTACTGATCCGGCCGGACGCCCCTGGTCCCGGGACAACCTCTTATATGGCCAGACTGAGGTTGGGATTTACGTCCGCTACGGGAGAAGCGTCTTCCCACGGATTTGGGGAACTGGCTCTGGACGCGGGGATAGTGTCCGCAGATGAGGACTGATGTCCGCGGTTCGTCCGCGTGACTCGTCCGGCGTCCGCGGCGCTTTAAGATGACGCACTTCGGTGTAGTTATCCCCCGTGAGCCATTACTATAATTACGGTTATAGTAATTAAGGTTTCTTACGGCAGGAAACCGACTATCCATTATGATAATGGAGCGGTTGTTAAGTCCGCGTGTGCGGACCAGCCGCGGCAGCGGGTGACGCTCGTTCTCGTCCGGATCGTACCTTACAATATGCGGTCCGGCCGGAATGACCGGAACCCCGGCCTCCTTCTAAGAAGGGGGTCGTATATTACATGCGCAACACTTGTGGTGGCTTCTAATTCCAATTTCATCTTCATTGGATAAGGGAAATACGCCGTACAATGGTAGACGTCCGGCCTGGACTCCGTCCGCGGGCAGCTCCGGACGTCCGCCGGCTATTGCTTTCACCATCTTTGGGCGCCTCTAGATTGGGCGCCGGTATGAAGGGTTCGCCCCCTAACCAGTGCGGTTATGGACCATGCCGGCTCCGCGTCTAAATCTATTGGCTCCGCGCTCCGGTAGTCGTTTGAGGAGGCTCTGGGCTGGACCGGGCACCGCTCCGCGGCCGGGCAGTACGTCGGGGATGCTAGTGGGCGCTTTGCAAACGCCCATAGGGCGCCCGATTGTCTGTCCGGACGTCATGGGTATGTCCGATCGCCCTGTAAGCGTGCCAGCGGCTATGGGGAGTGATTTTGTTTATTTTCCATCTCATTTATTATTTATGGGAGGATTATAAGCCACAAGTGTGTGCGTGTTTCCCGTGGAAATGCTATTCTTACTCATTTATCCCATATATGAGAAAGTTTAGTGATATATCTTTTCCCTGGTGCAATAGAGAGTAAGAAATCGGGAGATTTCTGCTTTCGCAAGAGGGGTGTAGGAGATTGTGTACATTGTATCGAAGGCTGTATGCCGTGATCTATGAAAAGCATGCAAGCGGTGGTGGATTTATTTTCATTGCTGCTTGAGCGGTGTTAAATTTTTATTTATCGCTGCTGATAGGGTGACATAATCGTAACACCCACAAGTAGTTTTTGATACATTGTATACAATCTTTAACCTGCGAGGGTGATTAACTTCACGTCATTGATCGCCAGTGCGAAAGCTATTGCTAATGACTGCTGTTAATTACTGTAGTATTTTAGCGGGTTCCCCCGGGATGGCTTGTGTACACAAGCCACCCGTATACATGGCACGATAGGAGTCACCGGGGGGAGATGCGTGTATGGGAATGCGGGAATGTAAAACGTCCTTTTGTCTGTCGATCGGGTAGATGCAGTGAATAGACGTTTCCACGGGAACGCGTCATACGATGCGTGTGCAGTATAACTGCCAACACTTGATGCCTATAATCGATGTAACTCGACACCTTCTCGTCATTCAAGCGCTCGGCACTGGTGGAGACGGATCTGCGGATCTGACTCCCAGTGTTTAGAGCGATTAGAGCGCTTGATGTCAGAGTCAAGTGACGGCTGGGGAGGTGATGAAGGGAGGGAAGAGGGGTCTCTTGAGCGCGGTAATTCGTACTCGAGACCCCAGTCTAGGCCCGAGGAGGATGACCGCGAGGACATCCCTCGGGGAGCCTATGTGGGTTCTGAGGAATCCAGCTCCAGCTCCGGTTCTTACACAGGAACCGAGTCTGAGAGCGAGGTCGCGGAGGACCGCCCCGCAGAGAGTGACTCGGCCACGCCAGGCGCCGAGCAACTCTTAGATCCGTCGCCTTTTTCTCGTATGGAAGAGGTGATGGACTGCGGCGGTGCGGGACTCGTGGATGTGGACATTGAGTTGCATCCGCACCCGGAGATGCTTGCGTCTTTGGGTGCGGATGAGAGTACTCGTGCGGAAACCCGTCCGGATGGCCGTAGCCGTCCGGACACCGGTTCTGCTGAGAACTCCTCGGTGTCCGCACCTGCGGAGTCTGGTCCGCACGACCAGAAGGCCCCTGGGACTTGGGCGGAGCAGGTTGACGCGGCTGAGGAAGCCGCATCCCAAGCGCCGCCTCAGGGACAGGAGTCTGGCTCGAAGGAGACCGAGAACCGAGATGACGGGTTTACATCGCCCGTCTCTAGGCGTACTCGCCGTCGAGCCCGGGAGATTGCCCAAAAGCAGTGGAGAGCCCAGCAAGAGCTGGAAGCCGCTGACCGCGGGCAATCTGAGGCCGGATCCGACCCGGACCCGGCCTCCTCGCCTCTGAAGAAGAAGAAGAAGAAGCGGCCGCACCGGAAAAAGAAGTCCGGCGGCCCCTCGCCTCAAGCCGGATCGAAGTCCGGAGGACCTAAGCCACTGGCGCCTAAGCCGGGCGGCCAGAAAGGGTCCTCCGCCAAACCCGGAGTCGCCAAGACGCCTAATCCCTCGGGATCTGGTGCGGGCGGCGCCTCCGCGGGATCCGGCCCAGGCGCGGGAGGTTCCTGTAAGCGGGTGCCTATCCAGGCACCGAAAGGAACCTCCTCTTCCTCTTCCTCCGGTACTAAGAAAACTACCGGAGCTGCGGAGGTGGGGTCAAGTCCAGTGGACAGAGGGCGTCCCGTGCCGAAGGAGGGAGATCTTCGTTTAGAACTCCTCCGGAAGCGCGCGGAGCAAGACGGGGTCCACCTGTCTGACGCCGCACTGGAAGCGGGACGGCGGTCCTTCGTTGCGCAGCAACAGAGGGCCGCGCCCCCGCGCGGGAAGAGTGTGCCCCGACAAACCAGGTCGGAGAATCGTTCGGGGGCGGCGCCGAGGCCTCTCGTGTCGCATGCGATCTCGCATACGACCAGGGCCTCATGGAAGGCACTCGGCGGAGCCTAGAGAGCTACCGGACTTTGTCGGCCGTCATTGAGCGGCGCGCGTTCGACCAGGGTCGGACCGCCGCTCTTGCCGAGCAGTCCGGGGCGTCCGCCCCCGCCCCAGAGGTGGCCGCACGGATGGAGCACCTGGAGGCTGAGAATGAGCAGCTACGGCGTCGTCTTGACGAAGCCGAGGCCGCTCGGACTCGCCTACTCCAGGGCGTCGATGACCCCGCGTCGTCCGCCCTGAACCAGGCGGCTCTCCGGCGCGCGGATGCCGCTTTGGAGCTGGCCATCTACCCATACCTAGTCCAGGTGTGGGGAGAACGGACGGCTGGTCCACAGCGCACCCGCGATACGGTGGAGATGTTCCGCGCCATTGCCGATCTCGGCGCGACCTCTCTACCGGCCTCCGTCGTGATGGCTCCGTCAGGACCCGGATTGCAGGGCTCACCACAGAAGCCCATGCAAGCTCCACCGGGCCTGCCTCATCCGCCCGTGCAGCCGGCTTTCACTATGCCGGCTCCGCTGCTTCCGCGGCGTAGGGACCCGTCACCGCCGCCAGACCCCAAGACAGGCGGCACGGATGAGGAGCCGATGACCACGGAGGAAGGCTAGGGTACTAGCCTCGTCGCTGCACGTGTGCGGCGGCGTGCCGGAGTCGCTCCCGCGGCTCCGCCCTGCCTCAGACCCGTTCTGCGGATCTGAGGAGCCGGCCGGCAGGGCGGTCGGCAACATTTTAGAGGTACTATCACTTTTGATCACTCGGTGTGTCGTTTTACAAAAAATTTCTAAATTTAAAGTCTAACCTTAAAGATATTCCAAAGACTCGACACACCGTCCTTTTATAACGGATGACCTTCCAAGGTCATCACACGGTTTTGGACCACCTCGGTCAAAATTTTAGCTTGTTTATGAGGGTTTATTCAAAATTGCAAAGCGCGTTGTAGTTTACTCCGTAAGTCCGGGGGTAGTTCCCCATTCTTCCAAAAGGGACTCTTAAAGTCCTAGTGTGTTGCGCCGTGACTTCTGGGTACCGTTCACCTTGCTTCCTTCGGTCCGCCATGCGATGCCTTCGTCGTGTTTTACAGTTTTGGGCGCAGGCGGAACATGTTGGGGACCAACATTGTAAGAAGGGGGTAATGTGGCGATTTTGCCCTAAGCACGCGGCAGGTGTTTGTAAACATAAATGCCATTTATGTGGCCTTTTCGTACTTGGCCTTGTTTTGACATGCTCCGTTCGAGCGTGCGTTGCCACGGCGACGTATTGTAATTTACGTTCCAGTAAACTATAACAATGGATCGATTTAACCTCGCGTGCGCCCTACAGTTTCTGGTGTATTATATATACACTGGAAGCGACTCGTTCGAGGAGATTGTCCAAGATCGAGAGACAGGACGCACACGAGGCTCGGCCATGAGCTTTGTGTTCCCTGTTTGCGAGTAGTGGGCTCCTAGAGCCCTGGGGACGATTTCCGTGGGGAGGCCCGGGCTGGGAGAGACGAGTTGCTGACTCGGGGGCCTTCGGCCCTGTGGATCGCCAGCTCTCTCCCTTCCCGGGACATGTGACAGAGGCTCTGGCCAGCATGTCGGACTGTACGGGGTTCCGTCCCCGAGGCAGACCGCGGCTCGCCAGGCCCAGCCAGTTAACACCGTAGGGATGAACTAGTTTCTGAACGGTGTCCGTAGGCCTGGGAGTGTCGGGTGGGCTGTTACCTGGTTACCGTTAATGATGAAGTAGTTACCGTGTCCGCCGCGACCTCCGGTGAGCGGCCCTGCCGCGAGGATCCGGAATAGCGGATGCGCGTCCGCAAGGACTCGGATGAGAGAGGACTATCCTCGAGGATCCCGAAGAGCGGACGGTAGTCAATAACTTTACACTAGCAAACACATTGCTCTTTCAGGGCCACCCAATTCTACCTCATTATTGGAAATCATAGAGTTGCCGTCCTCAATACACATGGAGTTGCAGCTGTCAAATCTAAATGTGCTCATAAATCGTGTTTTATCAGATGATGTGTACATACTGATGTCTCTGTTGTAGTGATAGGTTAACTGGTAACTATTTCTGTGCGTGAAACATGTGTATTTTTGCCACATATCCCTTCGAAATGTCAAATTTGGTTGCAACTTCACACTTCGTTTGCACACGGATATTGACCCGCTATTTTGTGTCCCTGTTTACTGCCTGGTCTGTGCATTCTCACACCAATCTTGCTTATTCCCGAAAGCCATATATGTTCGCATGCTCTATGGACATAGGCCCCTACTTTTTTATGCCAATAATCGTTATGAAATACAATATTCACCCAAAATCATAGGAGCGACTCACAATATTTTGCTTTCTTTGCGCCATTTCCTCAGATTCGGGCGTTCAACCTCCAATTCCGGCGTTCAACCTCAGATTCTGGAGATCGCCTTTCCCAGCGTGCAGTAGGCCTACTAGTCGTAACGTGATTGGAGCGATTTTTACTAACTTATACTCTGATTTTTCTAACTCGTTTACACTGTTTTTCTCTGATAATCTTTCTATAACTTCGCATACTTCACTCAGGAGTCAAACGGCAATTTTCTACCAAATTTCAGACTTCTATCGCAAAAATCGAAGAATTTGGCAATCAAACCCAATGTTAAATTTTAGGTGAAAACGGGATCTTGAAAATATGAACATTTTCGAGGATTTAGTCTTGTTTATATCCACTAGGATTCGAAGTATTCTTGTAATTTGGGACGAGAAGACACATTGGGATGTATTCTACACAAACATGTTTATTTTAAAAGATTGCACCGCTACAAAACCGAACTAATGCACAAAATTGTGTGCGGACTCAGAAAATAAATGACAGGGCTAAATTTAACATTGAGGTAGATTGCCAACTTTTCCAATTTTCGCGATAGAAGTCTGAAATTTGGTGCATAATTGCCGTTTGACTCCCAAGTGAAGTATGCCAAATTATAGAATGATACCATTTAGCATCGCAAAAATATCAGAGAAAAACAGTGTAAACGAGTTAGAAAAATCAGAGTATAATTGCGATCACTGTTTGTACGACATGAATGGAATGCAGCATATTATTCCAGCCTATATTTGGAACACTATACAACAACCTACTTAGACCCTGGTCCCTGTACATGAATTCAAAATGATTATGACAGTAAACCACCACCACACAGTGATCATGTCATTTCGCACAGGACATTTTGAGCAATAGTTTTATTTCAAATATGGTAGAACCGACGCGATCAATTTGATCGCAGTTTATAGGTTAAAGACAATTTGAAATATCAGCACGATATAGGAAATATACAGATTTTCTGGCTCGATAGTTTGTTTGTGCAAATATATCGGCAGTGTACGTGGGCTCGACTGGTACAGAATTCACTCGTAGAGTAGGTATACTAGTAGGCATATTTGTACGATTTATTTTTATTCATAGAATAAAATAGTATATTAGACTTGTAATCATCTAATTAAATTGCTACGAAAATTCTTGTATTTTCTAGTAAATAAAAAAGAACACGCTATTACAGAAAAGGTGCCGATAATTCGGTGCAAATGGTTCTGAGGATATGGGATTAGGGTGAGGGTGGATCGCGGTGTGGGCCCTACACTTATCGAAATAACTGGGTAATGATATCATGCAATGGAACAAGCCATATTTGCAGCCTCGGTTACGTGGAGCGCATGCGCATATTGCCTTTCCCGAGGTACCGGATTCTTTGACGCACGTGAGTTTGCAGATTGCTCGATAAAATTAAATAAATATCATACAGTATGTGCCGTTTCTGTCTCCTGTTGAAGCCAGTGTGTTTCAGTCAAAATACAGGAACAAGTTTGTGCTACGTCCGGGGCGCCATCCACACATAAACGTCCAAACATTGTCAACGACAGACACTTGTTCAGTCAGTTTTCTGGCCGTCTCTTGTCTTGACAGTTGTCACTGTCAGTTCATGACTTTCTTAGCTTTTCTGACGAACTCGAACCTACCCAAATATCTGGTTTGGAATTTCGTAATTAACCTACCATGACTTATAATTGAGACAAAATGTACCTAGGCTAGACGTCTATCTTGTTCATTAGGCTAATGTCACTAGATGTTGTTGTTGGCACGTTAAATTAATAAATATTAATATCTAGGCCATGATTCTAAAGGCTAGATTTCATTGGCTGCCATATATTCAAATTGAAAATCAAATCTAGATCTACTTGAACTAGACTAGCCGAGCAAAGCCCCCGCTAGTTGAAATAAAGTGTGTTCGTGTTGCATCGATGCCAAATATGGCCTAAACTTTGTAATTGTTGTCGAGATTCATGCACAATGCATAATCGATCATTCAAAATCAGACTTGATTATTCGAGTGTTTGACCGTTGTCCATATTGACAATTTGGCTTTTCGTTTTACAGTTTTTTACAAGTCCTCATGATTCGCATGTGTTTTCATCTTTATTATTCATTTCATGCTTTTTGGTTAGTGTCACTGATTCTCTCCCAGACAGATATCCAAACCACAGACTAACATGGCAGATGAAGAACAATTCGAAGGAACTGCGTCTGGAGCGTCTGATACATATCCGATGCAATGTTCAGCACTCCGCAAGAATGGCCATGTGGTAATCAAGGGGCGCCCTTGCAAGATTGTGGAAATGTCCACTTCCAAAACTGGAAAGCACGGACATGCCAAGGTATGAATTGAAATATACATTGTAGTTCGGCATTTTGCATCACTGTTTTGATGTAGTTTTAAGTCCTATAGAGGAAAGTAAAACTGTAAACCCAGAAAATACTAGCGTCCATTTATTTAGCATTTAGAAAAAATCGCTAATATTTATGAACGCTAAGCTGCAAAAATACAGGTGCCCAAGAAACTTAAGATTGCGAAGTTTGTTGCAGTGTTTATGCAATGAAGCCCTGTGTTCAGACACTGGGAAAATATAAAATGCATGTCTATCACTAAACTACTGGTATACTATTATACACCAGTCAGTTTGCTTCCTGTCTCCGTCATCCACCCGCTAAATTTAATGGCCGCCTGTATGTCCACTTTTTGAGAACGCTAAACTTAATGTAGTTTCTATAATGCTCTACACTCCAAACAATTGTGTCAATTATACTATTCCAAATATATTGTGCATTTTCTGTTCCACACTCAACAATTGTATCAAGACGATGTGAAGTAAATGATATATTGATGATAATATCTCTGGGTTCACATTATGCAATTTTCAATTACCAGCTGTTCTGAAATTTAGCAGTAAGTTTTACAGTTAGTAGTTACAATATTACAAAAACAAATTATATCTACATATACAAATCAAATACTAAATGTAAAGTGACATGTTATTTTTACAGGTGCATATGGTTGGAATTGACATCTTCACCGCCAAGAAGCTGGAGGATATTTGTCCTTCCACTCATAACATGAACGTTCCCAAAGTTAACCGCAAAGAATATACGGTATGAACTCCAAATTAGAATATTCTAATATATTACAGGTGCAATACTGTAAAACGAACCCGAACATTAGTTTTCCCATCCACGAAATACGTTGCATTGACAGGTGACTGACATTACCGATGATGGATTCTTTTCCTTGATGGACGACACGGGAGGCGTTGTTGAGCACCTGAGGCTGACCGATAGCTGCAATCTGAAAACAGTTCAAGAAGTCACTAATATGATGGATGAGGCAGATGCTGATTCAAAGATTGTTCTGGTATGCTTTTAAAAGCTTTTCTTATTGGTTCCAAGTGCTCACAGTGAAAACTGTGCAGTGGATTTGAGGGTTTCATTCAGCAATGTTTGTCTGTAAACTTTCCCTTGTGAACAATGTGCATGCCTCATGCCCTCATACCTGAAGCAATTTCCGGATAACTTTTTGCGAGAATCCTGTTCTCATAAACTTCATTATATTTTGCAAGAATCAAGGGCCATTTTGTAAAAGTCTTTGCGAGAATTGATTGCATGGGATTCTCGCTGAAATTCCAGCCCTGCGATTCAATCTCTTTAGACATCGTGGTCGGTGGACTGATTGGCAGGATTTTTGAGTCGTCCTCATGTGGCAGAATTTCGTCATTGGATCACTACAATAATATTCAGGCTCATAGGGAAAGATACTTCATGAAAGCAAAAGTCTGCAAGATACCTGCACGGGTTGAATATTAATGATTCATATGTATAGCCACCGACTCAGTTTGACTGTAGTCAAACACTGATCACACCTGGCACATACCTCACACCTAGCCTCCCGGGAGCCATGCATCTCCATGCAATCCTTTCACATGCATGGAGACAGGACACTGCTCAAACATATTGCCCTATTATACTATTGGCCCAAATAACGTGTACTCAGCACTGCTCCATAATACTACTTGTCCACTGAAAACAAATGATTTCCCGCAATTGACCTTACGACGGTGTATGTTTTGAGTTGTTTGTCCGAGGGGGTTACTATTGTTCGGCAATATTTGTCCGAGGTGTACGCCTCACAGAAAAGGTGTTCAACCATGACCATCGTAAAGTCAATTATGAGGCACAAGGATAGATCTTATCTGAGGGGGACCACTGTATTCTGAAATATCTCAGAGTGTAAGCGTAATTGGCATAAATAGTGCATCATAGTGGATTTGCTATGCAATGAGTTATTAGTATTGATAATACATGTATATGCTGCTGAACGCTGATGGCCACCTCATGTTTCTGTTACAGGCTCAGGTGGTGTCTGCTATGGGCGAAGAGATCGTGAAGGAACTGCGCATTGCCAAGGGATAAGTTACCATCGTCGTCACCAGCAAGACTCTGATCGATACAAAGCTTGTAATGGGATGAAATCAATAGTGTTTGTTGCTGCTTATAATAAGCAACTATTTTCTTACTTACTGGGTACGTACAATGGATTATCCAATAATTGTTATGAGACCATTGCAAGGTATAATCCCTTCTGTGTAATACTAATCACTTGTAAAAATTGAGTTAGCAGATCATGATCACAGATTTAATTAACATTTGAAAGCAGGCAGTTCTTGCTGTTTGCCTATGATATGTAGGAAAATTATTTCATTACTGTGCAAATTTTGTTGTAAATATGCTACTGTCTGGTTGTGTGAGGTTAGATGTGACAACAGATACGAGATGTGATCATTAACCCAGCATAAGTTATGACATCTGAATTTTGATGATCATGCATTGAATTCATGGACATGATTAGGTTTGCAGAGTATTGACCTAAAAGTTGACTATAAACTAGAAGACCAGGTTTTAACATGTTAGATCATGGCATGCAGAGCAACATTTCATATTGGAATAGGTTGATGGGTTTATTTTATGCTGTATATTGTGTTTGAATGGCTGGTGTGAGTTCTGAAACCAAAACAGGAATCAAAGTGACATTTGCCATAAACAGTGCTACAGATTCTAACTCCAAAGTGTGATTTTAATTGTTTGGTCAAAATGTTTAAACTTTAGAGTAACAGCCGTGTAAGAGGTAGTTCAATCATTTGAATGGTGCTTGTGAAATGGATTAATGAACATGCATTTTCAATTCTGTGCCATGTTTAGTTTTGCTTCGTGTTTGACTTGTTGCATTATTTTGCTTTGTTGATGCTGTTGGGAAATTGTTGGATTTCCATGCATTTAGATGAATCTGTTTTTGTGCAAACCTCAGCAAGGGTGTTTGATGTTTCATTTGTTAAGAACCTGTTCTGTAAATTACCAAGCATTGACGAACAGAAGATGATTGTTCAAAACTTGGTCAATTTCTTCTGTATCTGACAGTTCTTGTTGCTCTGTTGAACGTAACAATCTAGATATAAAGTTGTTTAAAACCTGTACTGTAAAGTTTCCAAACATGGACGAATGGTCGATGATTATTGTATGGCAGTCTTTTTCTGTTCATCAGTTCTTGTTGCTCCGTTGAGTATCTAAGCCATCTACTTGAGGTAAAGGTCTGTGTGATTAATTGTACACTTGTTCTTTTGTGCTGTGAAGCCTGTGATGCATCTATTCAAATGATTGAACTTGGGGGAAACATTCTGTAATGTAAAGCATTACTTGTATATGGAGTAAAATCATTCGTATTTGTCCTGTGGCTTCCTGTAGAATGGAAACAAAATAAACAATATTTGACCTTTGATGAATGTGTTGGTGCTGTCTGGCATCAGGGATCGACATTAGGTATATGACACCAGTGGCCCTATGGGGCCAGTAACATCTGGAAGTTACTGGCCCCATCCATAATCTACTGGCCCCACTTTCAAAGTTCACTAACAATCAGTGCACACTTGAATATCAAACACTGATGCTTTTTCATAAAGAAGCAACATGGAAAGTCTTTCAAAGGAAGTGAAATATTGTGAAGTAAAATTCAAAGAATGCAAGATTTTATACTGGCCCAGTGGGGCCAGTGACTTAGGGAATCTGGTGGCCCCTACTGGCCCCACAGGCTCAAAATATGATGTGGGGCCAGCGGGCCAGTGTTAATGTCGATCCCTGGGCATTTACGAAATCACCTGCGCACAAAATAGGGTATATGTATTTTATGATTTCTGAAGTAAAGTGAAGTTAACCTTGTATTGATTATGTTTCGGCGAACCTTGAAAATTATAATATTGGCTTTTAGTGTATGGCCAAAGGTAACCAGTGAAGGATAACCTCCTCACAGGACCTGTAAACGGTGGCCACCCGTTCCGCGTTATTGCTGGTTGAAAATTGAATTCTGCGTTATTATAGTTGGGGGCCCCGCGTTATTATGGTAAAAGTTTCGGAGTGGTCCTGGTAAAAAGCGATAAATTCATACAGATACATGAAGCATTAGCGTACAACAATAGTGTCATGGAATATTGGAATGTATATCATAAATCAATGTATCAATATTGGAATGTATCATATGTACTGCACAACTTGAGTAGTTTATTTTATACATCACCAATCTAAACTACTACATGCTCCTTTTCGATCCTTTGGATCGTTCTGGATAGAAATTCGCGTACTGAAAGCAAGGCACGATCGTCTGCCTGCATGACTCGAGCGCTCCTTTTGCCGCCAAAACCGCCGCGCATATGCGCGCGCAGCTGCGCAGAAGCTTCACTTTTCTGTCCACCGCCATTTTTGCTTGGCAGCTTTGGATTTTGGTTCCCGGTGAATTCCTAGAATTTAGTCTGCAAACTAGACTTTTGCGATATATTCTTACGGAATTTCACCTGCCACGTTCATAGACATCGTTTTGTGTCTATTTGGATAAGTATTGGTTGATAGTTTGTTACTTGCTAGATCGTCAGCGATTTGTATAGCCAGTTCACCCTATTATCGTCCATCCGTCGTACTTGATAGTGTACTTGTTGTTTACATCTATCAATAGTTCTACGTTAATTTTCTACTGTATATATTGTGTATACGTATACTGTAGTTTATATATTCGTAGTCCTCTTAGGGTTCTTTTTTCAGCGCGGTCTCAGGTTTGCATATTTTGCCCGCCCTGTTACTGTGTGTGGTTAGTTCCCTTGTGTGATCATGACTTCACAATCCTCCCTTGGTACCGGTGCCATGGACGAACGTCCATGCCCGAAGTGTCTGGTCAATACCCTCCGAGGAGGGGAGAAACACAGTGTGTGTTTCGACTGTTTAGACCATGGCCCGGTATCTATGGAGGATTTGAGGTGTGATCTGTGTCGTTTCTGGCGTCCCTCTTCCTTCGTGCAGGCGACTGCAAAGTATTCCGAAGCCTCGTTGGCTCGTCGGGATGCTTTGAGGCTTGCGGAAGCTTCGGCTCCGCAAGTCCGCCAGTCGCCCATGGAGGTGGAGGCTCCGCCTGTGACGGCACAGATTGCGTCCGGTGTTAGCCAGCCCCTGGGGCTAACACAGGACATGGTCAACGCGGCTGTACGTGCAATCTTTCTTTGCACAGTCGTTATCGTCCCTTCAGGGTCCCCTCCTGCCGGGTCTCTCTTCCCTGCTTGGACAGGGAGTCCCGGCCGGTTCTTCGGCTGCCCCTTCGTCGCAGGGAGAGCTTGCTCCCCCTGCTGGCAAGAAGTCGAAATCTTCTAAGAAGAAGGTTTCAGTTCTTGCCAAGGCGAAAGCAGCCAAGGAACCGCACTCCACCTTCGTCGTCCCTCAGTCGGGGCCGATCGAGGTGGAGGGGTCCGTCGTCTCTTCCCCGGGGCCTTCCAAGAAGAGGAAGCGTGCTTCCTCTAAGCGCCGTGGTGCTGAGACCACATCGATTTTCGATGTGGCTCAGGCTTCGTCCGACCTCTCGGTGGGCGACGATCAGGCTTCGGGCTTCGATCGGCGGAGCATCTTGGATGGCTCATTCGGGTCCTCGGTCTCGAGGTTCGAGGGGGGAGAGTTCCCTTTGTTTGGGGTGAGGCTCTCGATCGTTCGTGCGATCGGGAGTCTTCACTTGGCGGTCGTGCTCCTGGTCCTCGATCAGGGCACGATCGGGCGGGTGGTGCTGGGGTCGTTCCTCAGGGCCACTCAAGTCCTGTGTACGCGGATGTAAGTCGCCGGACGGGCGCGATCGCTGAGCAGGCATTCCCTCGCCCGTCCTTTGATGTACCCTTGGGGTCATCGAGGTCTTCGATCGGACCTGTGAGGTCCAACGATCGGGGGGGTCGAGTGGAAGCTGATCAGGAGTCGTCCTCCTCGGAGGATGAGACTTCCGATCAGGCCGGGGGTTCTAACTTCCGGTGGGCTTTGGAGTCGGTCGCAAGGCGAATGGACTTGCCGATCGATGCTCCAGGGCCCTCACGGGGAACCGGTAGGTTCGCGTCGGCGCCAGTTCGTCGGCCGATCCGGCTCCCTGTGGCTCCCGCGTTGGTCAAGTCCTTCGACAAGATCAACAAGGGAGTTACGGCTAAGAAGGATGTGGCTCGCACGGAGTCGACATTCCCGACTAGCCGTGTTCGACCTGAGTCGATCGACACCTATCGGACTGTAGAGTCCGAGGGTGGACATCAGACTTCCGTCCCGGTCGAAGACCCTAACCTTCACCTTCTTTCCCGGAAGCAGGGTACGGTCTGGTCAGCTTATGTGAAAAAGGCTCGCCTTTCTCACTGGCAGACGCTGTCTCATCAATTGATGGGGCAGCTCTCGTTGACAGATCACCTGACCACTTTGGTTCAGGAGTTTGTGGACGAGGCGGATCTGGAGGAGGGGAGTCGCGCCAACATTCATGCAGCACTCGGCGTCTTGGCCGGAGTGGTCCATGCTGCTGAGCGTGACAGTGCGCACCTGGGCGCACAATTGGATCTCACCATGCGTGATGCCGATCTCCGTCTGCTTGACGTGTCCGCTACGGACGTCGCTGAGCTACGTGGGAGGCCGCTTTTCTCAGGCTATACCTACGCCAACCTCTCTCGATCGGATATTTCCGTCATGCGGGAACATCTCCGGGATGAGGCTATGGCCAAGGCTTTGCTTGGGAAGTCGGCGGGGTCTGGGACAGGCAAGAAGACCAAGGGTCAGAAGCCTGCCCAACCTCAGGCACCACATGCACCCGCTTCTACGCAGCCGCCCTTTCGGGGGGCGCAGCCTCCCCCTCCCCAGGGGGATGGCAAGCGCGGAGGCAAAGGGGGTGGACGCTTCAAGGGCAAAGGGAAAGCTTCTGGTAAGAAGTGACTCGTTGCGGGAAAGCGTAGGCTCTGTGGAAGGTTCAGTTCTGTCGGAATTCGATCTTCCACAACCTGGTCCAGTCGGGGGACGCCTGGCTCAGTTCGTCCAGAACTGGAGCGATCTGGCGTCGTCAGACAATTCAGTCGTGGCATGGGTGAAGTTCGGTCTCACCTTCAGATGGGAGGCTGGAAAACCACCAATCAGACCCAAAGCGTGGTTCTTCCCTGTGCCCGGCGATCGGGAAAAGTTTCAGCTTCTGCAGCACGAGGTGCAGCAGTTGCTAGAGAAACGTGCGATCGAGGTGGTCAAGGACGAGAGAGGATTCTATTCTCTCATCTTCCTAGTGCCGAAAAAGACAGGCGGGTGGCGTCCCGTTTTCGATCTGTCAAACCTCAACAAATTCCTGATCATACCCAGGTTCAAGATGGAGTCGGCGCTTTCCGTCCAGAAAGCTCTGTCCAAGGGGAAGTGGGCAGTCAGTATCGACGTCAAGGACGCGTACTTACATGTGCCAATACACCCAGCCGATCGGCGATACCTCAAGTTCGCCTTCGAAGGTTCGGTGTATCAGTTCAGGGTACTTCCTTTTGGAGTAGCCACCGCCCCTTACGTGTTCACCCGTATCGTAAGGACGATGGCAGCCAGGTTTCGATCGGTTGGAATTCAATTCCACCATTATATCGACGATTGGTTAATCATAGCCGACTCCCCGTCTCAGGCTGTAGAGCAATCCGGGTTCGTCCTCAGGTTGGCGACCAGCCTCGGCTGGATCCCCAATTGGGCGAAGTCTCATCTGTCTCCGACACAGAGGTTCGAGTATGTCGGGGTAGATTACGATCTAGAGCGAGGAGTAGCTCTTCCTCCGCGGAAGAGAGTTCTCAAGGCGATTGCGGCGATGGAGGTCGCGCTGATGCAGTCGTCGATCACAGCTCGACAGTTTCTGTCCATCATCGGTCTGTTGGCGTCGATGGAGAAACAGGTGCCGTTCGGCAGGTGCTTCCTCAGACCCATTCAATGGTGTCTAGCGTTGCAATGGCGGATCCTCACCGATCGACTAGACCAAGTCGTATCGGTGGACGATCGTGCTCGGGAAGCAATGCATTGGTGGCGGGACCATCGGAATCTTTTCCGAGGGATGCCACTCGCGGAGTATCTGCCCGATCGGACCTTCTTCACCGATGCGTCAGAATTGGCTTGGGGAGCTCATATGGACGAGCACGAACTCTCTGCTGTGTGGAACACGAGCGAGAGGGCGTTGCACATCAATGTCCTAGAGCTGCGAGCGGTGAGACGTGCGTTCGAGATCTGGGGGCCTCAGAGTCCCCCAGGGACGAAGTGGTTGGTCTTCACAGACAACAGCACAGTAGTGGCGCACATAAACAAACAAGGTGGAACTCGGTCGAGTCAGCTTTGTTTGGAGGCCGAGTGTCTGATCAGGTTTGCCTTCAAGTACCGTCTGTTTATCAGGGCGAGGCACCTGCCGGGTCACAGGAATGTCCTAGCGGACGCTCTGTCGAGACCGGACAAGATCATAGGCACGGAGTGGAGTCTGCATCCGGGGGTGTTTCGGCGCGTTTGTCAGGCGTTCGGGACACCGAACATAGACCTGTTCGCAACCTCTCGGAATCACAAGCTCCCGGTCTACTTCTCACCTCTGCCAGAGAGCGAGGCACTGGCTGTGGACGCGATGTCTCAGTCGTGGGACGGGATGTTCGGGTATGCGTACCCGCCAACTCGGTTCCTAACAGAAGTGCTGCACAAAGTAGCCAGGTCTCAGTGCGAGATTCTGTTGGTGGCGCCATGCTGGCCGATGCAGGCGTGGTTCCCTCTGCTACTGTCCCTCCTGATCGATGTACCACGGGTTCTCCCGATCGAGGACAGGTTGCTGAAGCAACCGGGGCGGGATATATTTCACGATTCCGTCCACGTGCTCAAATTACACGTGTGGAGGCTATCGAGCGATCCTTCCAGGAGGCAGGATTTTCTCAGCAGGTGTCCGTACATCTCGCGAGAAAGAATAGGAGATCCTCCTCTAAAACGTATGAGGCTAAATGGAGAGTATTCGTACGTTGGTGTAACGGAAGGCGCATTGATCCGCTCTCTGCCCCTCTGAATGCAGTGCTAGACTTTCTCTGCTATCTCTTTGATAGGCTTAATTTGAAGCCTACTACGATCGAGGGATACAGGTCCATGCTGGGCCCTGTATTCCGTGCTAGGGGGATCGATTTAACTAATAATCGTATCCTTGCTGATCTCTTGGCGTCCTTTAGGACGCAAAGGCCACGCGGAGTTCCTACTCTACCGGATTGGGACATGGCGTTTGTGCTATATTGTCTTACTAAAGCACCTTGGGAGCCTCTCAAGGAAGTTTCCTTGCAGAGGTTAACTCTTAAGACTTTCCTGCTAGTTATGCTAGCAAGTGGTCGAAGACGCTCAGATGTCGCGGCGATCGACGTATCGCGAGTCGCATTTGGCGCGGATGGGTCCGTTTCCTTATACCCAGTACGTGATTTTATGCCTAAAACACGTGCTGCAGTTGAGGGCGGGAAAGCGTTCTCCCCTATCGTAATTCCGTCACTGGGCGGTTACGTAGGACGGAATGAGCCGGACGCTCTATTGTGTCCGGTAAGAGCGCTGAAAATCTACATCGATCGTACCAGATCGATCAGGAAAGATCGCAAGCGATTATTTATTTCCTATCAGCCTAACAGGGCTACGGATATCTCCACAGCTACACTATCCCGATGGGTGAAGGTTGTAGTGAGGACTGTCTATGCGGAATCAGGTGCTGACGATCGAGTCACTTACAAAATATCGTCCCACCAAATCCGACACATCTCGATGTCGTTGGCGGCCAGGTCGAATATTCCGTTGGAATATATCGTGAGGGCTGGAATGTGGACTAATTCTACGACATTCATCGGGTTCTATCTGTCCAATGCTGCCGAACTTCAGGACCAGTCGTCCAGATTTAGACTGGGTCCGCTGGTCGTAGCGCAAGCTGTTGTTTGAACCAGCTGGACAGAAAAGTCTTGGTTTTAACGTGCACGTGTATATAAGCAACACTTTGTGTTTGTCTTTGAGTTCTTTATGTTACGGTCTCAAGTAGAGTTCCGTTTTCCACCGATGGGTGAAGAAGAAATTCGTGCATGTCGGAGGCAAGCGATCGCACCGCTAGGTGAGTATCTTTATTATATTACTAAAGATATATCGAAAATGTAGCATTTTAGCGATTCGCTTGAAATCAAGACTATCGTCTGTTTTCATGACTCTCTAGCACTACTGCTCCACCGCCTATCCTTTGATTCTAAGGAGCATGTAGTAGTTTAGATTGGTGATGTATAAAATAAACTTCCCAAATTTTAATTGTAAATTTGCCGTTTATTGTTATTACTCACCTCTAAACTACTACAGTAAAGGCCCTCCCATCCATCCCCGCCAGTTGTGTGCTAGGGGCTTCCTTTTGTCGTTTTTTGGACAGAAAAGTGAAGCTTCTGCGCAGCTGCGCGCGCATATGCGCGGCGGTTTTGGCGGCAAAAGGAGCGCTCGAGTCATGCAGGCAGACGATCGTGCCTTGCTTTCAGTACGCGAATTTCTATCCAGAACGA
This sequence comes from Terebella lapidaria, assembly GCA_949152475.1. Lineage (NCBI taxonomy): Eukaryota > Metazoa > Annelida > Polychaeta > Terebellida > Terebellidae > Terebella > Terebella lapidaria. The sequence goes on along the minus strand of OX424555.1, from coordinate 10,682,347 downwards.
TCCAAAGGATCGAAAAGGAGCATGTAGTAGTTTAGAGGTGAGTAATAACAATAAACGGCAAATTTACAATTAAAATTTGGGAATTTTGATCGAAATTGAGACCACAACAAACTCCTGAACATCGGAAACTTTGTGGCTGGTTTCTTCAAGGACGACTGAGCCAAATTTACAGTTCCTATTGAACATTAAGACTGACCCGTTGACGATTATTCACTAGTTTAATACGCGTGGACGAATATGTTGGCGTATTGAAACCAATCGAACTCAACAGACACAATAACGCGGGTCCACAGAAGTGGAAAAAAACAATAACGCGGAATCCGCGTAGAAGACTTGTATCGTGTTTACACAACACAATTGTTCTGTTTAGTTGTACTTGAGTGTATGGCAGCTCTCCATTAGTCACGGGGAAATCAATTTTGTTTATATGACGTCTGTAAATTGCCGTACATGTCATTTTTATGTGATATTTGGGCAGAATGTTTAAAACACGATTGCGATTTGACAAACATGACAAAACTGTGTGCACAATATCTCGCAGAATAGAAGTTCAATCTCAATACACGAAAAGCACTGGGTTCCAAGAATGCCTATAATATTCCGTGAGCAGTTGATTACTGCTTGATAATTTCTTAGTATTCACGATAATACCAACTTTTGATGTAGCTCGGTAAACTTTCGTTGATCTTCAACCATTTCTTTACCATAATAACGCGAACCCTATCTATAATAACGCGGAATTCGAATTTTAACCAGCAATATCGCGGAAGGGGTGGCCACCGTGCTGTATGTCGGGATGAATGTACTCCATTACCCCCAATAGCTGAAGGTGGCGTTTTGCTCATATCACAGCAAACATAAAGACATCAATTCACAACTTTAATCAAACGGTAATGCGAGTTGGTAAACTATACAGATCTTCATATACAATCAGCAAGATAACCCCAGCCAGCTGGTTAGTAGTATAACATCATAACTATTCTACAATTCAACACATACTGTACAATTCAACACGCAATACTTGGGTATGAAGAAATCCACGTACAAGACCTACTCTATACAAACGTTTCTTTGTGAGTTCTACTTTCCCTCAGTATACAGTTGGTGAGAATTCAGTATTCATTATGCATACAAAAACGTATTGTAGAAGATACTTCATGAGGATTCATGAATGTTCAATTACAGTAAGATTAAAAATATAAACAAATATAGACAAACAGCTTTGTATCGAAACTTTAAACCATTGCTTACAGTTGTCATAAGATATAACAGTAGAATAATATCATTCTTATAATGAGTATTTGACACTTGAAATATTGCTAGGCATAATTAGGCAATTCCTGTCACTCAAAGCTATGATATTCATACTTCCAGGGTCATAATTGTTCAGGTGAGAGCTAGAGCCCGAATATACTAAAATGTACAAATATCCCAGCACATATGGCACCAACATGTCGTACATGTATGTGCAAAGAATATTTGCACAGCAATTAAGTACAAGTATGAGGCTTTACTTTGTATACATGTATGTCTTCTGCTACTGTAGAGATTCAGCCCATTTATCACAGGATTAATTTGTACTGGTACATGATTCCAGCATTCTGCATGCACATTGTGAATTGTGAGCCAAGTGCAGTCACTTCAGATCCATGCTCATTTCTCTTGGTGGCAGTGTCGCTGTTGGCTTGTTAAATGTGCCACACACAGGAACAACACTTGACTGGTTCATAGCAGATCCCGTCCCGATATCGCATGTCCAGGACCTTGTTCTTGCACACGCGATTCACGATCCAAAATGGCAGCACGATGACAAAAAACACTGTATTAATGGAGGGAAAAAACAATAGCAAAGTCACAAAAAATGTCACGTGACGGTAGCCACCAGAAACAAGAAAAGATTTCAGTGATGACTTCAAAAGGACACAATCTATTTATACCAATAAGTATGATGAAATAACAACATAACAAACCAAAGTATGCAGTTTAAAAGCCCTAACAAGAGCAATATAGTATTCTAGCTGAACTGTACCTATCGAAAGCACTGATATGACCGAGGCTGCCACTGAGAAGTAGTAAAGTGCTTCTGTTGATGTTTTCTGCAAAAACAAAAAATCGATTGACTTGATTTGATAATATCAAAACGACTGACCAAAAAACCTGGTCTGTAAAGACTATTGGATAAGTGCAGTAATGTATTCACATATTGTATGTATCATTACAACGATGCATCAGTATTAAATGAATTCAGAATAAGAATTTGATTCCTGAACACATACACAGTTGCCTCCCTGGATAGTGAACACTGCCAGCAGTATGCCCACTACAAAAGTCGCCCCGCCAAAGATGTGGAAGGCCAGCTTCACTTCCCAGGGCGTAGGCTCCATCAAACTAAACAGGAAAGAAAACCCTGCAACACAGAAAATACACTGATAACTTTCTTTTTTTATGGAAAAACCATTGGATGGAGAATACTTTTCACTTTTTGAATTGAGATAATAATATATCTTGTACAGCGCAACATTACATGCATTACTATGCATGAGATATATGAGATGAGAAAAACCATGATGATTTCTTTTGAAATATGTTTCTTTACGGTGTAGGTGGTCAACAATGCTGACTGTTTGTGGATATACTTGCCGATCATACAGAATGTGAAGACCAGAGACACAATCAGCATCTGGAGGAGATGGGTCTCACAAAACCTCGACGTGTGTGGCTGAGCTAGCACAAAAATCTGGGGCACCAGGAATGCAAACGTGAAGATCAAAATGACTATCCTTCTGTGGAGAAAATACAATGACAACGATGAAATACTTTATCAGAAGTTACACATTATTGCATCCAAAATTGTAGTTACATGTATCTAGGCTTTGATATCAGTGCTGGTACCATCAAAGTCAGCTAAAGAAGTGGTCTACGAGACATCCATCCTAAATTCGCCGCATCACAAAATTCGCCAACTCGGTGTTATCAGAGCTCAGAAACTTGTTTTGTGGAAAACAAATTGCTGGTACAAAGATTGAGTATCAGCTAGAGTCTCGACTGATGACAGAATTGGGTGGTTTCATTTGCTTTACAAGACCTGAAAACCCTGTTTGCGAATTTGTGAATGCGGCGAATTTAGGATGGATGGCTCATATATATATAAAAATGCCGGAATTTATGAAGTGAATTCAAAAATACATACGCTTTGAGTCGATTGTTTTGAGGGAACCATCTTATCAAATGGTAGACTGCATGTGCCCAACAATACTGCCACATGGTTATTCAGGTACAAGGCAGATCATCAGTGCATAAAACAACTGCAATTCAACAAAGTTCTAAACATGCAGTGAAGATACAAAATAGGTAACATAAAGAATTTTTCTTGTGGCTAGGATGACTTTAACATGTTAACATGTAAATGAATCCCTCTGATAAGTTTTATAACAGTTTTATAGGATAATTTAGTTTTATAGGATCAATAGTGCCATTTTGATTTGATATTGAATATACAGATCTGATGACATGCCTATTCCCGAGTGGGGACTTGAACAGAACACCCCCGGCCCCAGGTCATCAACGTCCTTGATTGGACAGTGTGTGATAGATCTAAAGTCTGAGCAATTTCATTTCTGGTAGATAATTTTTAGGAAGTGCCATTACACTGCGTGAAACTCACTTATTTGTATACTGTGACATGAACGGCGATTGGGTGTGTGCGAATTCCAGCATTCTGAAGGTAATTTGACGTGATGACAGATTTTCCAAATGAAGCAGACTTTTTACAAGTTTTTTGCCTTCTGTATGACATGTAAGACGAAATCTCCCTGATATCTGACGTCACTGCTGACGTGACTATACGTTACTTTGGGTCTGGCGCATGGGCAACCATTCATCATCATTTTCTGGCGCCATCATCTCAGCAACGGACGACTCAAAACAGTTGTCAAAGTGAAAGTAGGGTTTTGCGGTATATTTACATCATTTTATGTAATATTCACATTTCTTTGAATCACATCTTCTAATTTCACTATGGGTTCAAAACTCATGATGCCACAATCATTGCAAAACTATATGTTAGACTTCTTTGTGAAGGAAACCAAATACTATTTCTCGACTCAATTTGTTTACATCATCCCGAACACCTCCACACACTTTGTTTTGGATTTTCCCAGTCATTATGCAAATTTCCTCCCTACGTCACGTGACCGTATTGCTTCCCGCCGTTTGTGAGCATGTAAACAAACCAACTTTTTTGTATAGAAATATACGGGATTTCTAGGGTTAATGGTGATCGGAGCACGGCGAGTACTCAATTCACCCACCAACCATCGCCGTTAGTGCTGATTGATTGATTGATTGATTCAATACGCTACGAGTACTACGAGCCATCCATCCTAAATTCGCCGCATCCCCAAATTCTCCAACAGCATTTTCAGGCTCTGTACATGCTTCGTATCTGTTTACCAGCAATTTATTTTCCATGAGGACAGCTTCTATGCTTTGTTGATGCAGTTGGCGAACTTAAGGATGCGGCAAATTTAGAACGGATGGCTCGTAGATTGTGTGTATCAACAGTTGAGATAGCCGGCACTTGTTCAATAAGGAAATGATCGCCAAATTCCACCCGCAGGGATGAAATTGCACAAAGTATACATGACAAAAGTTTAACCCTGCTCCATTGCTGAACCTGCATTTTCGGCTACGATGTACAATAACATGGGCAATTTAATTTTCAACCAATTTCCCATGACAGATGGTTATGATAGAAAAGTGTTCTTTATTACACACCAGATGTTCGATCTTTTTATCTGTATTTATCATTTTGTGTCACTGATTAACTCATCGTTGTCATTGATTATCATAGAGAAACAGGATTGCCCACTAGATTGTACATGTGCTCCGCATTTTCGATCGATGTTTTAACAGTAGGAGAATTTGGGAGAATGGAATACGCTTGCCAGAGTTTTACAAAAGTTTAACACGTCCCGCTCATATAGGCACACATGTACGGTGTAAGCGTTTTGCAATAATATTGTCTGAATGTTTCAGTCGCCGAAAATCACGTTAATTCACGCAGTTACATTAAATTACAAGTTCCACGGTTATGGTTATCCACAGTCCACAATTTCCTGGCTGTGTGTCAGTGTGTTTGACTGGCTTGTTAGTGTGACTTGTGTCGTGACAACTTGTCAGTCTTGTGTCAACTCGATCTCAATTTAAGGGACTTTGCAACAAAATATCAGGCACAAAAAAAATGATAAAATAATAAAAACCCATATTCCTACATCAAATATGACATAAAGGTCTACAGTACTTGGCCTCGCTTGGCCTAGTACAGTAAAATCTGCGATAATTTCCAAACTGGAAGTCGTTTTGTTTACCATGGATAAAATGGCGGCATTGCATTTACCAGCGCCCTCTATTGGGTCTATTTGATAAAACGTGCACTGAGAAGCTCAGATGAGGTTCAGCGAGTCCTAGTTATCAATAAAGAATAATATATGGATAGATGGATGAATAAATAAATAATCCCAAAACTTAGATGAGAAGTGGCGGTACAAGTTAATATTTTGTCCCTATCGTATCATATCTAGAAGGCCCTGGGCGTTCATTCGGAAAAGAGCCTCTCACCTAATAAAAATCGAATCCGAATTATGGCCCATGAGATCTTTCGGAACAAAACTTTTTTTACCAATGCATCGCAAGAATACTGAATACTAGTAAATGACGGATATATGTTAGTTCTGAAATGCATGCCTATACCGGAGATACATCAGGCAACAGAGAAACAAATCACACCGACAGAGAAAAATTGTACATCGATGCGTCTATACTTGTAGACGGATCGCTAAGCTCTTGTCAACTATTCAAGCTCTTTTCAACTATTCCAGTGACATATTTTATCATGATTTGGTAATACATGTACCTGTATAGTTTATAGTATAGGCCTAATGTTTTTCACTTTCTGCGGTGCAAGTTGCGCCTCACATTGCATTGAGATTCTGACGCCCTTATCTCAAGCCAATAGGGGTAACAGTGACAGAATGACACCACCGTGGTTACCCCGTTGTGATTCTGACGCCCCTGTGACAGTTCTTTGATGTAAAAACTTGACTTATATTTGATGGAATATCTGGATAGTCGATAAACCGTTTACATTTTCATCGAAAATACGTTTAATCACATCACCAAAATTTTTTAAAATGAATCCGAATTATCGCCCACGAGCCATCTTTTGGGATTTTTCGGGTGGGCCATATTACGGAAAACCCCGGTAACTTGTTCACACCGGTTTTTGACAATATTTTTGTGATGCTTAAAGTTATCGTTCTATAACTTGACACAATTCACCTGGGAGTTAAACACGATACCATTCAGCATCGCAAAAATATCAGCCAAAAACAGTATAAACAAATTATAAAAATCAGAGTACAGGGCATGGAATGCAAATCAGGCTTTTTTTTATCAAATGATAAACACTTACACACACAATTTGATCAATTTGCAACAGTCTACCCCATAACTTTACGTTTCAATGTAAAGTATCTGGAACTGTCAGAAAATTACAGTCAGGGTGACATCTGTATAACATACTCTTGACATGTATTTGTCTATCAAATCACTTCTAAATGGAACAGTAATGTTTTTTCCCACTTCTAAAGCATTCCTGAACTTTTCACTCCTGCTTCTTTATCTTCCGAAAAAATAACTTCCAAATAGGAAAAAAAATCTCACAATATTGTTACTGAAGGCTTTTAACAGGTTAAGACAAGTAGCAGTTTCGGATTCCGGTACGAACAAATGACGTCCTAGCTTTACAGCCAGTTTATTATTTTTTTTATTGTTTACGATGTGAGTATTTCTGTTTATGCAGGGTTGTTTAGAGTGAAACATCGTGTGAATTGTACACGATAACCAGAAAACGAGTTATTCTCACAATTTATGGGGACAACATTGCAAAAGAATTCCTACCCCTTTAACTCTATATCCAAGCTGGGCTAATGAAACCGACCACGGCCGATAATCTGCAGGACCATCGGTCTCAATAGCAGTTTCGTTTTTGGAACGAGGGCACTCAATGACGTCATCTCTGGGAATTCCATTGTCCGGAAGTTGACCAACCTTTTTCGGGATTGACCAGTTGACAGCCAACTTTCAGAGGTACAGAATTTCAACAGTGTTTAACAATTGGTAACGAAATATAGGCCCCCTACCTCCAATCGGACAGACATGATCCATCAGCCATATCAGGTCCCGCTTTTTTCGGATGTTATGAATTTAGTGTGTGCCTCCGTGAGCAGATGGTGAACTAGCGGCACCTGACCAGCTGACCTGGGCGTACCACACTCAGACTGTCCCTGGTCCCAGGCCCAGTGCCTACCCTCCCTGCTCGCTCTCCCTGCTCGCTCTCCTTATCGTGAAATAGGTCCCGCTTATTTCGTACGTTATGATTTTAGTGTTACCTCCATCCACCCCCACCACCACCCTCCAGCCCAGGATTCTCCAAAAGTTAACTAAACATTAAAATGGTGTTACTGTTTTAACTGAATAAGCCTTGTCATAATGTAGTGGGACCTATTTCACGAGAATGCCCAAATGCCTGTGGTCCACCCCACCACCTCTCCAGGAAATCGGCCATGTCATGATATTCATATACTAATTCAGATAAGCGTATTCCAATCTACCCAGTTGGGCCGATAATCTATTGTTATGGTTTTTCGTCGGTCGTTCATCGTCCGTCATCTACCCGTCGTCCTCCAGGGTCTGTAATGTATTTATAACGTGATGAATTTTCCTATGAATTTGTCAGAACATACCTTGGCCCAATATCTAATGATTGTTTTGGCTGCTTGGCTGCCATTTTAGTGCCGAAAATGGCCAGTTTATTTTATACATCACCAATCTAAACTACTACATGCTCCTTTTCGATTCTTTGGATCATTCTGGATGGAAATTCGCGTACTGAGAGCAAGGCACGATCGTCTGCCTGCATGACTCGAGCGCTCCTTTTGCCTCCAAAACCGCCGCGCATATGCGCGCGCAGCTGCGCAGAAGCTTCACTTTTCTGTCCACCGCCATTTTTGCTTGGCAGCTTTGGATTTTGGTTCCCGGTGAATTCGTAGTATTTAGTCTGCAAACTAGCTTTTTACGATATATTCTTACAGAATTTCACCTGCCACGTTCATAGACATCGTTTTGTGTCTATTTGGATAAGTATTGGTCGATAGTTTGTTACTTGCTAGATCGTCAGCGATTTGTATAGCCAGTTCACCCTATTATCGTCCATCCGTCGTACTTGATAGTGTACTTGTTGTTTACATCTATCAATAGTTCTACGCAGGGTTGGGTTCAATTGCAAAGTTCAATTACAATTACATTACAATTACGATCGCTGGAACATCGTCAATTACAATTACAATTATTTCACTCCAAATTTTTCAATTACAATTATAATTATAATTACGTTGTCTCAAATTTTCCAGTTACAATTACAATTACACTTTTATTTTCCAATTACAAATAATTACAGCTACAAGCGCCCCCGCCCCGGTCCCCCGGTTTTATATGTATAACAGTTTATTACATCTCGTAGTGCAATTTAGTGTCTGGATCAGGAACTCCTTTAACCCATTTTCATCAGTAATTAGGATAGCCACAGCCCAAGCGACGTGGTGATGGGATAGCCATTGTCTTGTACAAGCACTTGTCGTGTCTTGTCATTGGTTTGGGGAAAGCAGTGAATTCATCTGACACAGAGATGGTGTTCTTCAGTTAATCGTGTTGTTATTTAATGAAATTAAGAATGTACCGAGGAAATGAGAAAACTACTTATTTTTGCAAAATTATTGTAATTCAATTCATAGCCTTACCAGCCGAATGTCATACTGCATTTTAGAAGACCAAGTTCATTCACCAAAAAAGTACTGATCCCTGTTATCTGTTGATACTGTATATGCCCACATATACATTTTTCTCAGGAATAGATGGTATGGATATATTGTTGAAATTTATAAAGTTAGAAAAATCAAATTACAATATTCAATTACAATTTCAATTACAAATACCGACATCTTAAAATTTTCAATTACAATTATAATTTCAACTAGACGTCAAGGCCTGAAGATGCCTTGGGGCATTTCGTGTGAGTTCTATTTCAACCTAACATTTACCTAAGAGACCGCGTCTAGAACCATAATGACTCTGAATCTGTCCGTGGTCAAAGTTTAAGTGACATACCCCGTCCTTAGGCATCTTTGCGTTTCGCTCTACGACGGACCGTTTCTGAGATATGGCAAACAGGAAGTGCTGAGTCGGCAAAAAAAAATTCGACACCAGAAGTCGTCTCGATGCAAGATACCCTCTAGACTAATTATTCTAGTGCCAGGAGGCCGGAATTGAGCTCCGTTTCGCTCTACGACGCACCATTTCCGAGATACGGCCAAACAGGAAGTGCGGAGTCGGCGAAAATAAATTCAACACTAGGGGTCGTCTCGACCGAAAATACCCACTAGACTAGTTTGTCTAGTGCCATAAGGCCGGAATTGAGCTCCGTTTCGCTCTACGACGCACCGTTTTCGAGATAAGGCCAAACAGGAAGTGCCGAGTCGGCGAAAAAAAAATTGACACCAGGGGTCGTTTCGACCCAAGATACCCCTAGACTAGTTTGTCTAATGCCAGGAGGCTGAAATTGAGCTCCGTTTCGCTCTACGACGCACCGTTTCCGAGATACGGCCAAACAGGAAGTGCCGAGTCGGCAAAAAAAAAAAAATCGACACCAGGGGTCGTTTCGACCCAAGATACCCCTAGACTAGTTTGTCTAATGCCAGGAGGCTGAAATTGAGCTCCGTTTCGCTCTACGACTCACCATTTCCGAGATACGGCCAAACAGGAAGTGCCGAGTCGGAGAAAATAAATTCGACACCAGGGGTGGTCTCGACCCAAAATACCCACTAGACTAGTTTGTCTAGTGCCAGAAGGCCGGAATTGAGCTCCGTATCCCTGTATGATGCACAGTTTCCGAGATACGGCCAAACAGGAAGTGCCGATTCAGCGAAAAAAAATTGACACCAGGGGTTGTCTCGACCCAAAATACCCATAAGCCTAGTTTGTCTAGTGCCAGAAGGCCGGAACTGAGCTCCGTTTCGCTCTACGACGCACCATTTCCGAGATACGGCCAAACAGGAAGTGCCGAGTCCGCGAAAATGAATAGACACTAGGGGTCGTCTCGACTAAAAATACCCACTAGACTAGTTTGTCTAGTGCCAGGAGGCCGGAATTGAGCTCCGTTTCGCTCTACGACGCACCGTTTCCGAGATACGGCCAAACAGGAAGTGCCGAGTCGGCGAAAAAAAAATCGACACCAGGGTCGTCTCGACCCAAGATACACACTAGACTAGTTTGTCTAGTGCCAGGAGGCCGAAATTGAGCCCCGTTTCGCTCTACGACGCACCGTTTCCGAGATACGGCCGAACAGGAAGTGCCGAGTCGGCGAAAAAAAAATTCGACACCAGGGGTCGTCTCGACCCAAGATACACACTAGACTAGTTTGTCTAGTGCCAGGAGGCCGAAATTGAGCTCCGTTTCGCTCTACGACGCACCGTTTCCGAGATACGGCCAAACAGGAAGTGCCGAGTCGGCGAAAAAAAAATTCGACACCAGGGGACGTCTCGACCGAAGATACACACTAGACTAGTTTGTCTAGTGCCAGGAGGCCGAAATTGAGCTCCGTTTCGCTCTACGACGCACCGTTTCCGAGATACGGCCAAACAGGAAGTGCCGAGTCGGCGAAAAAAAAATTCGACACCAGGGGTCGTCTCGACCCAAGATACACACTAGACTAGTTTGTCTAGTGCCAGGAGGCCGAAATTGAGCTCCGTTTCGCTCTACGACGCACCGTTTCCGAGATACGGCCAAACAGGAAGTGCCGAGTCGGCGAAAAAAAAATTCGACACCAGGGGACGTCTCAACCGAAGATACACACTAGACTAGTTTGTCTAGTGCCAGGAGGCCGAAATTGAGCTCCGTTTCGCTCTACGACGCACCGTTTCCGAGATACGGCCAAACAGGAAGTGCCGAGTCGGCAAAAAAAAAAATTCGACACCAGGGGACGTCTCGACCGAAGATACACACTAGACTAGTTTGTCTAGTGCCAGGAGGCCGAAATTGAGCTCCGTTTCGCTCTACGACGCACCGTTTCCGAGATACGGCCAAACAGGAAGTGCCGAGTCGGCAAAAAAAAAATTCGACACCAGGGGACATCTCGACCGAAGATACACACTAGACTAGTTTGTCTAGTGCCAGGAGGCCGAAATTGAGCTCTGTTTCGCTCTACGACATACCGTTTCCGAGATACGGCCAAACAGGAAGTGCCGAGTCGGCGAAGAAAGAAATCGACACCAGGGGTCATTTCGACCCAAGATACCCCCTAGACTAGTTTGTCTAGTGCCAGGAGGCCGAAATTGAGCTCCGTTTCGCTCTACGACGCACCGTTTCCGAGATATGCATGAAAGCCTCAAGGATGAATCAGCAAAAATTCTTCCGAGCTCTAGGTCAAAGGTCGTTCGACCGAGTGATCCCAAAATCAATAGGGTTCTTCCTTGGTGGTATATGAACTCCCATGCAGAGAATACTTGCCATTGCATGAATACTTTTTGAGTTATCGATCGGAAACCAAGTCTCGAAATCAACCTTGATTTCATCCTCACAGACCTCACGGACCCCGGAGCCGCCTCCAAAACAATAGGGGTCTTCCATGTAATATTTCAGACCAGTGGTGTAAATTTGGACAAGATCCGTTCAGGCGTTCCGGAGTTATTGATCGGAAACCAAAACGGCGGAAAGTAAAAAAAAAAGAAGAAAAAAAAAACAAAAAAAAACCAGACAAAACCATAAGGGCATTTCGGGCCGAAATGCCCTAATTACGGATATTTTAAAATTTCAATTTCAATTATAATTACAATTACAGCTCTCAAAAGTTTTCAACTACGAATACGATTACAATTACGACCAATTGTAATTAATTACACAATTACTCGATTACAATTATAATTGAACCCAACCCTGGTTCTACGTTAATTTTTCTACTGTATATTTATTGCCATATACTGTAGTTTATATATTCGTAGTCCTCTTAGGGTTCTTTTTCAGCGCAGTCTCAGGTTTGCTTATTTTGCCCGCTCTGTTACTGTGTGTGGTTAGTTCCCTTTCGTGATCATGACTTCACAATCCTCCCTTGGTACCGGTGCCATGGACGAATGTCCATGCCCGAAGTGTCTGGTCAATACCCTCCGAGGAGTGGAGAAACACAGTTTGTGTTTCGACTGTTTGGACCATGGCCCGGTATCTATGGAGGATTTGAGGTGTGATCTGTGCCGTTTCTGGCGTCCCTCTTCGTTCGTGCAGGCGACTGCAAAGTATTCTGAAGCCTCGTTGGCTCGTCAGGATGCTTTGAGGCTTGCGGAAGCTTCGGCTCCGCAAGTCCGCCAGTCGCCCATGGAGGTGGAGACTCCGCCTGTGACGGCTCAGATTACGTCCGGTGTTAGCCAGCCCCTGGGGCTAACTCAGGACATGGTCAACGCGGCTGTGCAATCCTTTTTTGCACAGTCGCTGTCGTCCCTTCAGGGTCCCCTCCTGCCGGGTCTCTCTTCCCTGCTTGGGCAGGGAGTCCCGGCCGGTTCTTCGGCTGCCCCTTCGTCGCAGGGAGAGCTTGCTCTCCCTGCTGGCAAGAAGTCGAAACCTTCTAAGAAGAAGGTTTCAGTTCTTGCCAAGACGAAAGCAGCCAAGGAACCGCACTCCACCTTCGTCGTCCCTCAGTCGGGGCCGATCGAGGTGGAGGGGTCCGTTGTCTCTTCCCCTGGGCCTTCCAAGAAGAGGAAGCGTGCTTCCTCTAAGCGCCGTGGTGCTGAGACCACATCGGAGCATCTTGGATGGCTCGTTCGGGTCCTCGGTCTCGAGGTTCGAGGGGGAAGAGTTCCCTTTGTTTGGGGGTGAGGCTCTCGATCGTTCATGCGATCGGGAGTCTTCACTTGGCGGTCGTGCTCCTGGTCCTCGATCAGGGCACGATCGGGCGGGTGGTGCTGGGGTCGTTCCTCAGGACCACTCAAGTCCTGTGTACGCGGATGTAAGTCGCCGGACGGGCGCGATCGCTGAGCAGGCATTCCCTCGCCCGTCCTTTAATGTACCCTTGGGGTCATCAAGGTCTTCGATCGGACCTGTGAGGTCCAACGATCGGGGGGGTCAAGTGGAAGCTGATCAGGAGTCGTCCTCCTCGGAGGATGAGACTTCCGATCAGGCCGGGGGTTCTAACTTCCGGTGGGCTTTGGAGTTGGTGGCAAGGCGTATGGACTTGCCGATCGATGCTCCAGGGCCCTCACGGGGAACCGGTAGGTTCGTGTCGGCGCCAGTTCGTCGGCCGATCCGGCTCCCTGTGGCTCCCGCGTTGGTCAAGTCTTTCGACAAGATCAACAAGGGAGTTACGGCTAAGAAGGATGTGGCTCGTGTGGAGTCGACATTCCCGACTAGCCGTGTTCGACCTGAGTCGATCGACACCTATCGGACTATAGAGTCCGAGGGTGGACATCAGACTTCCGTCCCGGTCGAAGACCCTAACCTTCACCTGCTTTCCCGGAAGCAGGGTACGGTCGGGTCAGCTTATGTGAAAAAGGCTCGCCTTTCTCACTGGCAGACGCTGTCTCATCAATTGATGGGGCAGCTCTCGTTGACAGATCAGCTGACCACGTTGGTTCAGGAGTTTGTGGACGAGGCGGATCTGGAGGAGGGGAGTCGCGCCAACATTCATGCAGCACTCGGCATCTTGGCCGGAGGGGTGCATGCTGCTGAGCGTGACAGTGCGCACCTGGGCGCACAATTGGATCTCACCATGCGTGATGCCGATCTCCGTCTGCTTGACGTGTCCGCTACGGACGTCGCTGAGCTACGTGGGAGGCCGCTTTTCTCGGGCTATACCTACGCCAACCTCTCTCGATCGGATATTTCCGTCATGCGGGAACATCTCCGGGATGAGGCTATGGCCAAGGCTTTGCTTGGGAAGTCGGCGGGGTCTGGGACAGGCAAGAAGACCAAGGGTCAGAAGCCTGCCCAACCTCAGGCACCACATGCACCCGCTTCTGCGCAGCCGCCCTTTCGGGGGGCACAGCCTCCCCCTCCTCAGGGGGATGGCAAGCGTGGAGGCAAAGGGGGTGGACGCTTCAAGGGCAAAGGGAAATCTTCTGCTAAGAAGTGACTCGTTGCGGGAAAGCGTAGGCTCTGTGGAAGGTTCAGTTCTTTCGGAATTCGATCTTCCACAACCTGGTCCAGTCGGAGGGCGCCTGGCTCAGTTCGTCCAGAACTGGAGCGATCTGGCGTCGTCAGACAATTCAGTCGTGGCATGGGTGAAGTTCGGTCTCACCTTCAGATGGGAGGCTGGAAAACCACCGATCAGACCCAAAACGTGGTTCTTACCTGTGCCCGGCGATCGGGAAAAGTTTCAGCTTCTGCAGCACAAGGTCAAGGACGAGAGAGGATTCTATTCTCTCATCTTCCTAGTGCCGAAAAAGACAGGCGGGTGGCGTCCCGTTTTCGATCTGTCAAACCTCAACAAATTCCTGATCATACCCAGGTTCAAGATGGAGTCGGCGCTTTCCTTCAGAAAGCTCTGTCCAAGGGGAAGTGGGCAGTCAGTATCGACGTCAAGGACGCATACTTACATGTGCCCATACACCCAGCCGATCGGCGATACCTCAAGTTCGCCTTCGAGGGCTCGGTGTATCAGTTCAGGGTACTTCCTTTTGGAGTAGCCACCGCACAGTTTCTGTCCATCATCAGTCTGTTGGCGTCGATGGAGAAACAGGTGCCGTTCGGCAGGTGCTTCCTCAGACCCATTCAATGGTGTCTAGCGTTGCAATGGCGGATCCTCACCGATCGACTAGACCAAGTCGTATCGGTGGACGATCGTGCTCGGGAAGCGATGCATTGGTGGCGGGACCATCGGAATCTTTCCCGAGGGATGCCACTGGCGGAGTATCTGCCCGATTGGACCTTCTTCACCGATGCGTCAGAATTGGCTTGGGGAGCTCGTATGGACGAGCACGAACTCTCGGCTGTGTGGAACACGAGCGAGAGGGCGTTGCACATCAATGTCCTAGAGCTGCGAGCGGTGAGACGTGCGTTCGAGATCTGGGGGCCTCAGAGTCCCCCAGGGACGAAATGGCTGGTCTTCACAGACAACAGCACAGTAGTGGCGCACGTAAACAAACAAGGTGGAACTCGGTCGAGTCAGCTTTGTTTGGAGGCCGAGTGTCTGATCAGGTTTGCCTTCAAGTCCCGTCTGTTTATCAGGGCAAGGCACCTAACGGGGCGCAGGAATGTCCTAGCGGACGCTCTGTCGAGACCGGACAAGATCATAGGCACGGAGTGGAGTTTACATCCGGGGGTGTTTCGTCGCATTTGTCAGGCGTTCGGGACACCGAACATAGACCTGTTCGCAACCTCTCGGAATCACAAGCTCCCGGTCTACTTCTCACCTCTGCCAGAGAGCGAGGCACTGGCTGTGGACGCGATGTCTCAGTCGTGGGACGGGATGTTCGGGTATGCGTACCCGCCAACCCGGTTCCTAACGGAAGTGCTGCACAAGGTAGCCAGGTCTCAGTGCGAGATTCTGTTGGTGGCGCCATGCTGGCCGATGCAGGCGTGGTTCCCGCTGCTACTGTCCCTCCTGATCGATGTACCACGGGTTCTCCCGATCGAGGACAGGTTGCTGAAGCAACCGGGGCGGGATATATTTCACGATTCCGTCCACGTGCTCAAATTACACGTGTGGAGGCTATTGAGCGATCCTTCCAGGAGGCAGGATTTTCTCAGCAGGTGTCCGTACATCTCGCGAGAAAGAATAGGAGATCCTCCTCTAAAACGTATGAGGCTAAATGGAGAGTACTCCATTTAGTTTGAAGCCTACTACGATCGAGGGATGCAGGTCCATGCTGGGCCCTGTATTCCGTGCTAGGGGGATCGATTTAACTAATAATCGTATCCTTGCTGGTCTGTTGGCGTCCTTTAGGACGCAAAGGCCACGGGGAGTTCCTACTCTACCGGATTGGGACATGGCTTTTGTGCTATATTGTCTTACTAAAGCACCTGGGGAGCCTCTCAGGGAAGTTTCCTTGCAGAGGTTAACTCTTAAGACTTTCTTGTTAGTCATGCTAGCAAGTGGTCAAAGACGCTCAGATGTCGCGGCGATCGACGTATTGCGAGTGGCGTTTGGCGCGGATGGGTGCGTTTCCTTATACCCAGTACGTGATTTTATGCCTAAGACACGTGCTGCGGTTGAGGGCGGGAAAGTGTTCTCCCCTATCGTAATTTCGTCACTGGGCGATTACGTAGGACGGAATGAGCCGGACGCTCTATTGTGCCCGGTAAGAGCGCTGAAAATCTACATCGATCGTACCAGATCGATCAGGAAAGATCGTAAGCGATTATTTATTTCCTATCAGCCTAATAGGGCTACGGATATCTCCACAGCTACACTATCCAGATGGGTGAAGATTGTAGTGAGGACTGTCTATGCGGAGTCATGTGCTGACGATCGAGTCACTTACAAAATAAGGGCCGGAATGTGGACTAATTCTACGACATTCATCGGGTTCTATCTGTCCAATGCTGCCGAACTTCAGGACCAGTCATCCAGATTTAGACTGGGTCCGCTGGTCGTAGCACAGGCTATTGTTTGAACCAGCTGGACAGAAAAGTCTTGGTTTTACGGTCTCAAGTAGAGTTCCGTTTTCCACCGATGGGTGAAGAAGAAATTCGTGCATGTCGGAGGCAAGCGATCGCACCGCTAGGTGAGTATCTTTATTATATTACTAAAGATATATCGAAAATGTAGCATTTTAGCGATTCGCTTGAAATCAAGACTATCGTCTGTTTTCATGACTGTCTAGCACTACTGCTCCACCGCCTATCCTTTGATTCTAAGGAGCATGTAGTAGTTTAGATTGGTGATGTATAAAATAAACTTCCCAAATTTTAATTGTAAATTTGCCGTTTATTGTTATTACTCACCTCTAAACTACTACAGTAAAGGCCCTCCCATCCATCCCCGCCAGTTGTGTGCTAGGGGCTTCCTTTTGTCGTTTTTGGACAGAAAAGTGGAGCTTCTGCGCAGCTGCGCGCGCATATGCGCGGCGGTTTTGGCGGCAAAAGGAGCGCTCGAGTCATGCAGGCAGACGATCGTGCCTTGCTTTCAGTACGCGAATTTCTATCCAGAACGATCCAAAGGATCGAAAAGGAGCATGTAGTAGTTTAGAGGTGAGTAATAACAATAAACGGCAAATTGACAATTAATATTTGGGAAATTTGACACATTTTCAAACTTTACAAATAATTTTCTCAAAATTAACTTGCTAACTTTTTTTCTCATTTAGTACAAGCATGCTATTTCAGGCTATTTGTAATGTGCATATAGATGGCAGAACTTGAATCAAAACATTTAGGCCCAAAATGGGCCTAAATGCACGAATTAGCCTCTGGGGACAAAAATAGAGCAAATAGAGCTTAGGTTTGTTTAATGAGCATATAGGAAGTCATATATGCTGGATCTTTTGGTGACTTCAAAATTGACCTCAGATGAACTTTAAAACCTAACGTCTGACCTGAAATGTGTAAATTTGCCTGTGCAGATACTAATCTTTTAGATAGAGCTTAGGAACATGTTATGAGCATATAGGAAGTCGTGTATGATAGATTAGTTGGTAGATTGAACTTGACCTCAAGTCTCAAGATCACTCTAACCTGAAATGCGTAAATTGGCCCCTGCAAACAAAATGCTTGTAGATTGTGCTCAGGTTCGTATTGTGAGAATATTGTGAGTTATATATGCTGGATCTTTTAATGACCTTGAGGTTGACCTCAGAAGACCTTCAGTGATAAACAGACATGGGGTCAAGTACATGTGTACTTGTACTTGGGAGTACTTAATTCCTTTTTTCAAGTAATTGTACTTGTACTTGTACTCAATGTTTTAGAAGGCATGTAATTTGTACTTGTACTCAAGTACAAACAGAAAGTACTTCGAAATATCAATTACTTTTCAAGTACATTTCAAGTACAAAGTAACAATAATTAAATCAGACTGTTACAAAACTAAACAGAAGGAGCCCAGCCCCCTCCACATCCCTCACAGCCCTTAAACATGTTAAATAAACTAAAATCTCTCACTATAGTTGGGTACCCCACTGATTGCAATAACCATGATAACCATGATAACAGCTTGACCAATGGCCAAACAATAAAGGAATTGCTGAAGCTTTTTGGCATCATTTATCACATTGAATTGAACTTTATTGATGGACAGATGAAAGAAGGAGAGATCAAAGATATTACCGGTACTATGAACACATGCTACTGTGCAACAAATATTCTGGATATCTGGAACTAGTTGGCTCCCTGCTTGTGCATTGTTGTGTAAACATGGAAAAGTTATAGGCCAAACCCCAACTCACAATATGAACTTCTTATTGCCTCACTGACCACTGATCATTTCACTTGAAGCTGAATTATTTTTTGTCATGAACATGGTAAAGCAAGAATTATTGTATCATACATGCGTCTACTGGTCACGGAGCTGCTCAAGCTATTATGGCAGGCAAGACCTTGCACATTGTCTGGAAGTACATGTTTTTTAATGTGCCTGAAAATAACGAAGTGTCAAAAAGATGGAGTGTACCTGCCAAATGCAGCTATCAAGTCATTGATGGCATTGTTTAGCACATCTAGTGACATTCACAGGTTTCGACATACATGTACAATCATTTGACACAACGTTCATTTCAGCGTATATTCTGATCCTCAGGTGATGCAAATATGTCAATAAAACTATACTACTATTATCTAATTGTAACCGTCTTCTGGCGAATGAAATATATATAATGCCTTTTTCATAAGATTGTTCAGTGTTCGTTTTCATAAAATCGATATAAATAAAATATACTTTGTACTTGTACTTGAAGTACACTGATAGTACTTGTACTTGTACTCAAGTACAGACACAACTGAAGAAATTGTACTTGTACTTTGTACTTGACATCTTCATAGTACTTGTACTTGTACTCAAGTACTCTCCAATGTACTTGACCCCATGTCTGGTGATAAATCTCAAGGTCACGTTCGACCTGAAATATGTGAGTTGGCCTCTGCAGACCAAATGCATGTGTAAAGCGCTTAGATTTGTATTGTATGCATGTATAGAAACTCCTATATGTTGGATTTTTTGGTGACCTTGAACTTGACCTCAGATGAGCTTGAGTGGTAAACCCTAAGGTCACATCCGAGCTGAAGTGTGTAAATTGGCCTGTGCAGGCATTAATTAATCATTGTAGATAGAGCTTAGGAATGTATCATGAGCATAATAGCAAGTAATATGGTGGATCTATTGGTGACCTTGAACTTTGACCTCAAGGTCACATATAACCTAAAATGTGTAAATTGGCCTCTGCAGACTAAGTGATGACAGATAGTGTTGTGTTTGTGCTATGCTCATATAAGGTATAATATGTGGTTGATCTGTTGATGAACTTGAACTTGATCTCAGAATACTTTCAGTATTATTATAGCTTATTAGCATGTTTGTCGGAAAGCTACAGCACCCTTGGTGCTATGTTTGGTATGTTTCTCTTTCACTTCAAGTCTCATACAATGGATCAGTACCAAATGTCAACGAAGGACAGAGAGACTCTTAGAACAAACAGGATTTACCTGCTGAAGAACATAACACCATGTTCAGAGCTGCTTGATTACCTTTGGTCGGTCAAGGTTCTGACAGATGAAATGAAGGAAGAAATAGAGGTACAACAGCAACAAAATTTTGCACAAAAGCCTAATTCGAAATCCATGATCATTTGATAGATTTTAGTAAATTTCCTAGTAAACATGTATAACCCGAAGTGAAATTTGAGATGGAACATACAATACATACTTGATGAAATAAAATATTTGTGTACATTTGATTTTGTGTATTCAGGTTGAGAGGACAACAAGATCAAAGGTGGCTCGACTGCTGGACACGCTACCGAGACGAGGTCCCAAGGCTTACGAGGAGCTTGTCTACGGTCTCATGGAGGCCAGTCAAGAGCATGCAGCAACGTTCCTCAGCGAGGAATATGTTAATGCCTGGAAGAAAGTCAATGCCATGTCATCTGTGCCAGCACCAAGCTATCAGAGACACCACCCGTCCCCTGGGAGACAAACATCTGGCAGACCCAGACCAGTCCTACCCAGACAAACAACCTCTCCACCGAGACCCGTCGCCAACTTAGAAAACGGTGCACTCTCAGTCTGTCACACTTGGAATCAGCACAGGAATTTCGTATAACAGATACCAATCTGTGATTCCTAATCATGCTAATGATACGTCAGTAAAATTTTAAGGGTGAAGGAAACATATTTGTGAATCCTGGTGAATCACAATACAAAATAGTGTTCGCAAATCTTTTTTCCACAGAATCTGCCCTACTGATGTTAAATGTCCAGCCCGTTGATTTGGAAGACCCCAGTATCCTGAAGCTGTTAGGTAATACCAAGGTATGTACATACCTCTTTTCTGGCTGTACAGCTGGTACCAGTTTTTATTTATAAGAGCCTAAGGATATGCGCTATCAGCCTCAAATTTAACATTCAATCATGACGGAGTAATCACATATATTTGCTTCCTGTACCCTTTGAGCTGTATTCCCTTTAGGATGTTTATCCAATGAAGAGGAAACCACGAGGCCGTGTGCTGATAATCAACAACAGCTACTTTGTCAACAGTCCAGCGCGGGATGGAGCTGCTTTTGATTCACTCAATCTTTGTGAGCACTTTAAGCAACTGGACTTCGAGACGGTTCTATATGATGAAGTAACTGCACAGGTGAAATACAATGTAATACAAACCTAGTTTGTTGCCTCTTGCAATAGTTTTGAACAAAGGCATTGATCTTTCAGAGTGAACAAATTTTATACTTGACTTTCTATCATGACTAGTGCTACATGTACTTGTATTCATATTGGAATACAGATGATAATATTCTGCATTAATGTACTTGTTCTGAATTTGTTAGGAAATGAAAGATATTTTTGTGGAAGAAAGTCGAAATGAAAGTCACTGGAATGCCGACTGCTTCATTGCCTTCGTGATGTCCCACGGATCGCAAGGCTATGTGTATGGTATAGATGGTCGCAAGCTGTCTATAGAAGGGGATATAGTCACACCATTCGATGGCAATAACTGTGAATCACTGGTCAACAAGCCTAAGATTTTCTTCTTCCAAGCTTGCCAAGGAGGTATGTACCATTACAATATACATGTACACATACAGAATGCAACTTTCGACATATTAGTATACTGTGAGTGGTGAATTGCTGTTTTGATATTACATGTTTTAGGACAAGGAAAAAAGACACAAGTCTGCACTAGCTATTCTAATTCCTGATTGTGCGAACGCTGTAACTGCTAAACAATAAATATTCAGGTTTGTGTTTTCATCAAGTACATGCTGCTTACTGCAATACTTACTGTAACCATGGTTACAGAGACAGCGACTGAGGGGGCCTCACCGCGTACCGGTGACTCTGAGGTGGATGCGGCTCCCTTCCCGTCTGTACCCGAGACAGAGAGTCTGCAGAGAGCTATGAACGACTTGCGCATCCAAGACACTGCACAGAGTCTGCCAACTCTGAGTCGCACCCACGAGAAGTCTGACATTGTACTGGCCTACTCTACAGTACCAGGTCAGCAGTTCTGTCAAAAAACACCACCAAACTTTGTTTTAAAGCTATAATCACTTTGAGAATTGACAAAATGTATTTATTCTGCAGTAGCTTTGTTTTGTCTATAGAATGAGAAATTGTACAAATTTGGGTCTTAAAATGTGTATTGCGTTCCTAAATCGAGTTGCCAAATTAAGATTTAAACTCAGGCGAGTCAATATCGCATCAATTTTTTCCTCGAAGCAGCCCGCCTTGCGAGCAAGTTCTACACACAGTCTTATGACGTCATTGGTATTTGTCTAGATACTGTGGCAACTGGCAATGTAGGCAGGCCGATCATTCTCTGTCCACTGTTTTCATGCACGATTAACGGCTATTTTCTAAGAATCTGTTGTCGAACTGTGCATATTTCCTATATATTCCCGACTATCTTGAGATGTACTTTCAAATTTGCGTGACAAACAAGAATGCTAAATTTGGCTGATTTTAAAACTGATTCCAAAATTAACTACATTTGGAAATAGCCTGTGGTTTACTGTGAGCTCATTGACTTGCACAACAAGCTCGATGAACTCACAGGATCACATTTATGTACAAACTCAGTATGTGTACTTGACTGTACCAGTACTGTACTGAACAAGTCGCACAACTGACTGGAGTTCACTGTTTGCCGCAGGTTACCGGTCGTGGCGTCGTACAGACCTTGGCAGCTGGTTCGTCCGTGCGATAGTTGAAGTATTTTCTGCAGAAGCTCAAAGAGAGGATCTGCTCAGCTTACTTGTGAAAGTAAACCATTATAGTTTGGTTGCATCAGCTGTTTGCAAGTGAATTATTGCAATTCACATGAAAATCATACCACTATTTTGTATTGTACATGTACATGCACCACTGTATATTCCTCACAGGTACGACAGAGGGTTGCTGAACATCAGACAAATCATGAAGACAGGTCGTTTATTCAGCTAACTAGGACAGATGAAACCACGAAGAAGAAAATATATTTCTTCCCTGGGTATCACGAGACCAAACTGGGAGACAGAGTTTGAAATAATTTGGTGATTGGATCTGGCAACAAATTTTGGAGTGCCAGTAGTTTAGACATGACCTGTGAAGACTGTACTTGTCCTTGTGGGGTTACGTGTATGTTAAAACAGATTGAAATATGCAATATTCTGCAAATACTTGTTTTGTATTGGTTTTGGATACCGCATTGCAGAAGCTCAGACAAATCTGAGGAAGAGAATGATCTTGTATGAGACTATTCTTCTCAGGTTTTTTTCCAATGAGAAATTCATCACAATGTTGCATGACATATTTTTTCGGGAGTTTTTGGCGATATTCACACTAGTATCTGAAACTGAAATATTGCTCTGTGGGGACAGAAAGGTTGACTGTGACCTGATGGAGATGTTGCTGTACAACTCTACTGCAGGTGTCGCAGGGCTTGTGTCATGTAGTAGGGGTCCCAAACAAGTTACCTCGTCATAAAACTAGATATTTGAGAGTGATGCAGTGATCCCTAACCTAGGTTTTTTTACCACCATTGTACAATGTTGCAGACTGTGGGACATTGATTCATTTTGCAAACAGCTGTGAATTTATAGCAGTGGTTCATGTGAGATGAGATGTTTCCAAAAAAATATGGTCAAATGTAAGCAGGAAGTCCACAGATTCATGTTCATTTTTCTGTCATATGTACAAACACATTGCATTTGAACCTGCAGAAATGATGAGGAATTATTCGTGATCCAGGTACAAGAGAAAGAATAAACACAATCACAATTATACCATCATAAACAGCAACATTTGTGCTGAAAAAGAAAATTGCATGTTTCCCCAAGCGGCCCACAACAGTCATTCAACCTTACCTTGATTGAGACCATATAGTATTTATGCCCTTCTGTTTATGTGTGGAACACTACCGGTATGTGTGTCATACTGCTGTGTCACAATATATATACCAGTACCATAATATCATTCATGTTACCCTACCTTTGCGAAGTTTGTGTATATTTACCATTGAATGCAATGAAATCAATGTTTACAACAAATAAATTACCAAATGCTTATTTACAAACAATTTTGTGTTTTATATGTTTCCTACACATGCACAAATATTATATTGAAGTGTGTTGATAATGATCAAAACTGATCAACAGCTGCTGACAAGTCAGGTTGGACACATTGATCTCTGCTTTAACTGTGCACATATACTTGGTAACTGCAGTCATATAAGTGGGAGACTGATGTACCAACTTTTTTGTAAGTTTTCACTGTATTCACTTACACGTACTCTACTGAATTAAATGCAATTTAATGAGTTCACATTCCTCAGGTAGATTTCACTCAGTAATTTCTGGTAGACTCAGAGAGCAACTCGTTTTGGGTTGAGACAAGAAAATCATCATTTATTAAAGTAAAGTAGTGGAAGGGCGCGAAGCGCCCCAGTGGGGGCCCTTGGGAGGACCCCCACACCCTTGGTTCGGACTCCCTGGAGTCCCTTCAAGGGTCCTTGGTTTTTTAAAGTGGTTTGGACTTGTGAGATTTTGAATTTGGACTTTGGTGGAAATGTTACCCAATGTAATAGATTTGGAAGAGTGGAGGTGTGGGAAAGGAGGGTGGGGTCTGGGTCCAGGTGGCTGTAAAATATATAAAAACAGAGAACATATTTAGTGATATGGTAAAAATTAGGGTTTGAAGTTGTAAAATATGGTAATATATACAGTTAAGATGGGTTAATTTGTATTTTTGGAATTTTTATAGTTAAATAAATAAATAAAATAAATTAAAAAAGATGAGTATATACATGATGAGGAATGAGTATGTACAAAATGAGGATGGAATATTTTAAGATTTTAAAATTGGTCCGTTGTCCGTATTCGTGGTCCGTGGACGGTTGGAGGGGTCAGGTCAGGATGTCCCAAGTTGAGTGTTGTTGTGTTTTAGGTTTTGTAGATGTTTATGAGTGTTTCTGTTTCTTTGGTGAGTGAGTGTTGTTTGAATCTTTGGATGGAGTTTGTTTTGAGGTTTTGGAGGCGTGCGGTGATGGTTGGGATGTTTGCGACGTCGTGGAGTGTTGTTGTTGAGGTTGTACAGTGTAGGCGGAATGCTATTCTGATTGCAGTGTTCTGTATGACTTGTAGTCTGTTGATTTGGTGTTTGTGATCATTTATTAAACTTAAGACGGCAATATATATACACGGCATCCCCTTGGTCCCAAGGCGGTGGCGCACACCTCCAAAGGGACCAAGGCCTCCGAGGGTCCAATCAGGACGTCCGCTCGGCCCTGGGGGCCGGTCACGGTGTGAGTGGATGGCCTCATCACGGGTCAGCAATCAGTCTGCCACCGACACTAGGCCGGTGGCCTCCACTCACACACACACCACAGGTACATAGTTTAATTCAAGAGTTTGAATGAAATAGTTCGAATTACTTATTTAAATTGCAATCAAAAGGTTTATTGATGTAGTCATTAATTTGGGTATTGTCTTTGGGGTTCTTGTTATCGCCGGTATCTTGTATGGTGTAATAACAGTCCGTTTGATGTGACACGGCTTAATCCTTTGTGTCCTGTCCTGGGGTTCCGCGCGGCTGATTAGGATTTATCTTGTGTGTTTATCCAGCTGTTGTCATCGTCTGTCGTCCGAGGGGTGCTTGCGTAACGTCCGTAGTCCTTGCGATAACGTCTGTGTGATGATAAGGTGTTGGCACGATGGCAGGCGTGGTCACAGTCACGGTCTTGGGGGGTTGGTCTCCCCTGGCACATCAGATCTGTAATTAATTAGAAACATGGTTCAGTAAAAGATTTTATGTTTAATTTTAATTTCAAATATGCTGAACTACTAGGTTATTTACCTGTGGCGTGGTGGGTTGGATCTTACCGTTGGGGAGGGCAAAATTCCAATTCTTACACACGCCCTCCCCATAAAAGAGAAAATTGCTGAGGAATTTTCGTCACCTGAAAATATACTTTATGGAAAAGAATGAATTTTGCATGTTTTATGCTCGGTTTGCCATGTCAGCCCACGTCTCTGGTTCCTCAGCATCGGTGTTGGGGCGTGAGCGCTTGCGTTTGATTCCTCGGCGGCGGGCGGCTGTAAACGGACGGCGGAGAAGGGAGGCGCAGGATGGAGTGTGGAGTGTCTTGCAGTGTAACAGGAGGGATAGGATAACGAGGCCCAGGATGACAAGGGTAGTCCAAGGAGAGGAGAAGTGTGGGGATAAGACGAGGGGAGGGTTGTCGTCTGCGGGAGGGAGCATCAAGGTATGGAGTTTATAGGTGGCGATTAGCCCAAGGGGGTGACGTTAAGGGAGGGGAGCTGCAGTTTTGGGATAGGCAGTGCTGGCAGGGTAGACAGGTTAAATGTGGGAACGGTTATGGGGCGGACGGGAATGGAGATATTCACAGTTTTTGAGATTATGCTGTTGATTGACCATCCGTCTCCTACAAGGCGGCAGGCAGGCGCTAGCGGGAACAAGTGGGCTCCGGCGGTCAGGTGAGCACGTCGCTCTGGTTTGCCTGTACAAAGTAGAGAATAATCGGATCCATTAGATATAATAATGTAAGTTCCGGGCGTTAGTTCGTGTGCTATTGCTTTAGTGTTGTTGCTATGTGAAAGTTTGATGGCGCAGTGTTGGCGGAGAGTGGTGTCGTGTGTGAGAATGCCACGGGGGCACGGAAACTGAGGGCGGTTGTAGATCGGTCCGGTGCGGCATATTGCTGGGTTGCGTCCTTGGCACAGATTGGGACAAAAGATTCCACCAGTCTGGGTGTGGATGGCCACGTGCTGGGCGACGTCTAACTGTGCATATATGCCGGCGTTACCTGTGGGAATGGGCCATGTTTGAAGGTTGTAGCGTAGGTATGGCGTGTTGTCGGAAAAGGGAAGTTCGGCACGGAATACGAGGTTGTTGTGATCTTCCCATAAGGCGTCTACGGTGACGTGTTCGTAATACCACGTGTCTTGGGGTGCATACAGACCTGCGTGCCGGGCGCTGTTGATGATGCGGCGCAGCTCGTTAAGGGGTAATATGTCCTCATTGAGTGCGCCTGCTTCTAACGATGCCCGCTGTCTCCGGTATTGATCCACCCGACGGAGCCACTGATAGTGAACGGCCTCTACTGCGGACAACATAGCATTTATACTTACTCGTGCTGTGAGAGCATTGATCATTTGGATATCCCCGACGATTGATGTCCGGAGGTTAGCAACGTCGCGGCGCAGTTGTCGGGCGAATTCCTCGAGCTGATTGATGTGTTGTCGGTGGTGGGCCATTTGGTCGTGGGTCTGATTCACTATCGAGATTAGATCATTGAAGGCGTGATATACTCGCGAATTGCTTTGACGTGTCTGCGCCAGGTGAACCTGTAATTCTCTGACCTGTTCTTCTGTGGCGACCCCGAATAGACGGCTGAGACCCCAGCCAACGACGTTTATGAGGCCGCGCCTCTGGCGGTGTGGCGTTGTGGCTGTTTGGGTGCCGGCAATCGTCTCCTTGATCTCCTGTATCCGGGTGTTCCACAGGTTGCGTAATGGCAGCAGTTGATTTACGCGGCTTTAGTTTCGGGAATTAGTCGCTTGAGGTCCTGTAGCCGGTATAGGAGGTCGGGCTCCATGGTCGGAATGGAAATGGTGACTAGCACCGTCCAAGTAGCGATGTGGGCGCGGGTTGTTTCACCTCCGGTGATTAGAAGCCCGTCCGGTAATGGTGTCGGTTGGTTCTGTTGTGGTGGGTCTGCTGGGGATGTTAGAGTCGTGTGCAGGTACACGAACAACAGCAGTGCGGTGGTGTTGCCGAGATTGCATCGCATCTTGGTTTTTTTATGTCGGAGTCAGGAGTGGTTGCTAGACGTTTCCTGAAGTGTCTGACAACTGGGTCAGCTTGATCACCGGTTATATACAGTTCGGTTGCTGCGCGTTCTGCACGTGACGTGAGCCGCCGTCGCCTAATTGGTTGCTCACGCCTGGGTGGGGAAGGGTTGTAACTGCTGGGTGGTTGGGCGCTTGGGGTCCGGGGGGTGTGCGCGTGGTTGGTTGGGTGCTGCGGCCTGTGGGCGGGTGGTGGCGGTGTAGGTATTGGGGAGGGAGGGGGTAGGTCGAGTATCTCGTCATTGGCAAGCTCACTATCGTTATCGCTGTCTGAGGGTAGTTGAGGGCCATTATCACCGGTCGCTCGTTGGATAATGGGGATAGCGGGGTTGTCTTGGGGTGGCTCCTGCACGATTATTGGGCGCTGGTTTTGTGGGCGGCGTTTGCGGGGTCGGGGATTGCATTCGTCCCAGAAGATGTTGGGGTCGACCAATACCACTTTTTCCCGGTTGACTACTTTTGTTTTCGGTTTGTTGTTGCCTGAGGTGGACAACCGGGCCGCTAACACGGGTTACTTCATAATGTGGGTCCCACCGTGATGTTAGGGCATCACGTGCTTTGGTCTTGAGGACCACTGTGTCACCGGGTGTCAGGTTTTTGGTGTTTGCTTTTTGTAGCAGTCGTTGGTGATTGGCTAAGCGACTGGTGGCTGTGTTCTGTCGTGCGATGCGCAGGGACTGGGCAAGGTTGTGGAGACGGTCCCCAAAGGTGTTATCATTGTCTAAGCGTAGTAGCGGTGATAGGGGCATAGAAGCGGTGATAGAAGCCGGTGGTTGTGGAGACTGCATTACGGTATGATAGGAGAGCGTCGGCCAATTTAGTTTCCCACTGTTCTGTATTGTTGTCGACTAGTTCTTGCAGGAGTTCCTTGAGTGTGCGGTTAAAGCGTTCCGTTTTGCCATTACTTTGGGGGTGGAAGCTCGTTGTGGTGCGGTGTTCGATGCCTAGCTGATGCAGATACCGTCGAAATTCGGTGTTATTGAACTCGCCCCCCGCAGTCAGATATCAACACCTCGGGGGTCCCGTGGGTGGGTAGAAAGTGATTTGCAAACGCCTCCCATACACCCCGGTTTGTCTTGTCTTTTAGCGGATATACTTCTACCCACCCAGTGCAGTGGTCAATCATGGTGAGAGCGTATCTGTTGCCATTGGTTGACTGTATGAGTGGACCGATTAGATCCATGAAGCAGATTTGCATGGGGTAATAGACAGTTTCCATTAAGCCCGGTGGTGCGCGCTGAGGGTGTCGGTTATGGACCAGACAAATGGGACATTTACGTACATGTTGTGCAACGTTTTTATGCATTTTGGGCCACACATAAGCGTCTGTGAGTCGACGGAGGGTTTTCCATGAGGCCATGTGTCCGACCTCCCGGTGTGCGCGGTTAATGGCTGGTGGTTGGTGGTCGGCTGGAAGCACTAGACGGGGGTAGATAGACGCTGTAGGGTAGGGCGGGGCCATGCTGTACAGATTGCCGTGGATAATCTCATATGTGTCATCATCTTCGTCTTGTGCCTGTGCCCACAGGATGGGGAACTCGTTTTGTTGTTGTGTTGCGATGGTTGAGAGATCCAGGCCGTCGTACATGGATACGTCATGGGGGTGTTGGTCAGTTACATGGTGTGGGAGTATGTAATCTGCGGTGTCTATGATGTCAACGTGGGCTGGGTCTGGGTGATGGATGCGACTTAGCATGTCTGCTCTGATATTATTGGAACCTTTCCTGTATTCGATTTTAACGGCGTATTCTGCGAGAAGTACGGCCCAACGTTGTAGTTTCGTGTTATTTAATTGTTTAGTGAAAAGACATTTTAGGGGTTTATGGTCAGTGAATGCTGTGACTTGAGATCCAGCTAGGTAGCAGTGTAGTTTTTGGAGGGCATAGATAAGAGCGAATGCTTCCTTTTCAATCGTTGGCCAGCGGCGTTGTGTGGATGATAGGGCGTGGGAAATGTATTGAATAACTCGTTCTACTCCGTTATCATCGTCTTGTACTAATATAGCGCCGATACACTTGTCGCTGGCGTCGGTATAGAGCTTGTACGGTCTGTCAGTGCGTGGTGGGGCCATGACGGGGGCGGATGTGAGCATTTGTTTAAGAGTGTTGAATGCTGTCTGTCGTTCAGGGGTCCATTGGAATTTCACGTGTTTTCTCGTGAGCTCTGTAAGGGGTTCAGCTATTTCGGCGTAATTGTGGAGGCAGGATCTGTAGAAGTTAGCGAGGCCCAGAAATGACCGAGCTCCTTTGAGGGTGGTGGGGGGAGGCATGTCGCATATAGCGTGTGTTTTTTCAGGATCTGTACGTTTGCCGTTGGTGCCAATGATGTACCCTAGGAGTTTGACTTCTGAGAGGCCGAAATTGCATTTAGAGGGTTTAAGGCGCAGGTTTGCTTCACGCAGGCGTTCGAAAATTAATTCGAGGTGGTGGGCGTGTTCTTGTGGGTCTTTGCTG
Organism: Terebella lapidaria; assembly: GCA_949152475.1. Taxonomy (NCBI): domain Eukaryota; kingdom Metazoa; phylum Annelida; class Polychaeta; order Terebellida; family Terebellidae; genus Terebella; species Terebella lapidaria. The sequence continues at coordinate 10,652,298 of OX424555.1, read as the reverse complement.
AACACGACCAAATCGTCGACGTATATGTAGCAAAACGAACCGATGTAATCTCGAAGGATACAGTCGAGTGCTCGCTGAAAAAATGACGGTGCGTTGGTCAAACCGAATGGGACGCGTTTAAACTGGTAAAGGCCACAGTGACAGCAGAATGCGATTTTGGGGCGGTCCGTTTCTGCTACGGGGAACTGGTGGTACCCAGATTTGAAGTCTAATGTGGAGTATACACCTTTGCCGGCAACGAGGTCGAAAATGTCGTCAATCAGTGGGAGTGGGTATGCGTCTTTAGTAGTTACATTGTTCAGTTTGCGATAGTCGACACAGAAGCGCATGCTGCCATCTTTCTTTTTCTGTAGGGTGACAGGGGAGGACCATGGCGAGATGCTGGGTTCTATGATGTCCTCCCGGAGCATGTCATCCACGAATTCATCTATCATGTGGCGTCTGTGGAGAGGTACACGGTAGGCTTGTTGAGCGATGGGCTTCCCCGTGGTCTCAATTCGGAGTTGGTCAGTGGAACAATAGCCTAGGGGGTGTCCGGAAGTGGCGAAGATATCTTGGTATGACTGTATGATTTTGCTTAAGGAGGGGAGAGAAGATGTCGGGAGGTCAGGAGGGGGGGAGTTCGATGCGATCGGAGCGATAGAAGGTATTTGGTGTGTTGACGAGATGTATCTGAGGGGCCATTGTCGGGAATACCAGCGAAGTGTGTTGTTTGCAAAATTTAAGACGCTGTGACCGGCGCGGAGTTGGGGTTCGCCCAGGATCATGCAGTACGGCATATGTTCCACGATGATAACGGGAATGGGCAATCGGATACGGGATAGGGTGACTTCCGTTTGTCCTAAAACATTGAGTTTGCCTCCTGCTACGCCTTGAAGTTGTGTGGCTGGTTTCAATAGGGGGGGTCGGTGTGTTGCGTGTGTGATTTTATCGAATACGTCCTGCCTCAGCAGTGTCTTGCTGGCTCCTGAGTCTACGAGGGCTGTGACCTGGACTCCCTGGATATTGAGGTTGAGCGTCGGACGTTTATCTGCTGAGGCGTGTTCTAGTTTTTTGACTGTCTTTGGGCGCGGCATGCGGCGGCCATGTGGCCATACTGATTGCACTCGAAACAGCGCGGCTCGCCTTGGGTGTTCCACTGTGGTAGGGGGTGGGTGCCCCGGCTGTGGGTCCCCTTGTTGTTGGGTCGATTGTTACCGGCGCGCTGTGTTATTCATGCATTTTGCTGGTGGTCAATCTTAGCGATTTTCGTGGATTGGCGGTCCACCGTGTTGCACAGGGAGGTGACAGCTGACATGAGCGTGGACATTTGTTCCCTGAGGTCGTCTATGGGTTTTTTAGTAGGGGCCGCGGCTGCGACTTCCATAGGCTCTTCCTGACGGGCGTCCGGGCGGCCAAGGCGCAAGAACGCTTCTTTGCGGCTGTTAATATCGGCAATGACTGTGAATGCTTGGTCGATGGTTTGGGGTTGGTTATCTTCTATGAGTTTACGGGCTAACTTAGCGCAGGACAGCCCTCGTGCATAGGCACGGATCATTATTCGTTGCTGATCCTGGTTTCGTTGGGCTGGGGGATAAGCAGTGTCGGCCAATTCGCGGAAACGGCGGCTGTATGTGGCGTCAGTGTCATATGGGCCTTGTTTCATCGTCTCTAAATCGTCTCGGAGGGCAGCCTGCTCGTCATGGCTAAGGAATTGTGTTTGTATGTGCTGTCTGAGGGCGGCCCATGGGACTGCGTTGCGTTGGACATTATTGGCCTGAGTATGTTGTGTAATAAAGTGTTCGACTTCGAACATGAGAGGACCTGTTACTGTGTGTGTGATAACATTGATTGTTTGTGGCTGACCTACTATGGGAATAGTGATTTCGACCTCACGTAGCCATTGCCTAACTTTCGCTGGGGAGGACCCATCACAGGGTGAAATACGGGCTAGGAGCGATCTCACCTGTTGTTGCTGATGACGGTTTTCCTCCTGTTGCGCGAATCCGTTGACTAACTGTTGGAACTGGGCCGCATCCATCCTGGTGTCCGGTCGGTGTTGGTACTGTATTGCTGTCGGTGGTCGTGTGGGCGGTTTCGGTTGACACCAGATGGCTTCGGCTGGTTTGGAGTTCCTTCAGTTGATCATGGACTCTGTCGGAAGGCTCGCCACATAAGGTTAACCTTATGAATCACATTGGGCGTGGGTCTGCCTGCGGTTGGAAGATCCGGGTTGTGGTTCGGTTGGCACGCTAGCCAATGTAAGTTTTCACTGTATTCACTTACACGTACTCTACTGAATTAAATGCAACTTAATGAGTTCACATTCCTCAGGTAGATTTTACTCAGTAATTTCTGGTAGACTCAGAGAGCAACTCGTTTTGGGTTGAGACAAGAAAATCATCATTTATTAAACTTAAGACGGCAATATATATACACGGCATCCCCTTGGTCCCAAGGCGGTGGCGCACACCTCCAAAGGGACCAAGGCCTCCGAGGGTCCAATCAGGACGTCCGCTCGGCCCTGGGGGCCGGTCACGGTGTGAGTGGATGGCCTCATCACGGGTCAGCAATCAGTCTGCCACCGACACTAGGCCGGTGGCCTCCACTCACACACACACCACAGGTACATAGTTTAATTCAAGAGTTTGAATGAAATAGTTCGAATTACTTATTTAAATTGCAATCAAAAGGTTTATTGATGCAATCAAAAGGTCAATTATTAATTGAGTCATTAATTTGGGTATTGTCTTTGGGGTTCTTGTTATCGCCGGTATCTTGTATGGTGTAATAACAGTCCGTTTGATGTGACATGGCTTAATCCTTTGTGTCCTGTCCTGGGGTTCCGCGCGGCTGATTAGGATTTATCTTGTGTGTTTATCCAGCTGTTGTCATCGTTTGTCGTCCGAGGGGTGCTTGCGTAACGTCCGTAGTCCTTGCGATAACGTCTGTGTGATGATAAGGTGTTGGCACGATGGCAGGCGTGGTCACAGTCACGGTCTTGGGGGGTGGTCTCCCCTGGCACATCAGATCTGTAATTAATTAGAAACATGGTTCAGTAAAAGATTTTATGTTTAATTTTAATTTCAAATATGCTGAAGTACTAGGTTATTTACCTGTGGCGTGGTGGGTTGGATCTTACCGTTGGGGAGGGCAAAATTCCAATTCTTACATTTTCACGTGCACTGATGTCAGTGTATATGTACTACATAAAGCAGCTCATATTATGCTACATATAGGCCCTATAAATCACACCTGTAACAAAAAGTAAAGTTATCTTCCAGCAATCATAATTATTCGGCGTGAAGCTAAGTTGGTTCAGTTTGCCAGAATTTGCAAAATGTAGCAAGACCTAAAATACCTTGAGTTGTGGGTAGTCGCGTGTCGGCCCAAGTGACTAAAATACCTTGAGTTGTGGGTAGTCGCGTGTCGGCCCAAGTGACGAAAAAACAAAATGCAAAAACGTCAGCGAAGATTCACTGCGGTGTTATTTCTGGAATGATCTTCGGTGGTGCAATATCTGGGAATTCCATTGGAAAATCCAAATATTACAGGACTGATTCTGGTTGTTTGTAATATTTCTGAATTAGACATCATAAATTCAGCAGGTATGACATTTAGATCGGTATGAAGTATTCATGTGATATGAAAAGCTAGTTGATGAGTTGAAGTAACTCTGGTTGATTGTTCAAGTCGCTATACAGCAATATATGATATGATCCAAATTGAAATGGATCCCTACGCTATGTCTAAACGGGACAATGAAACACTAAGACACAATAGAATGAAGCTACTAGCAAACGTTGACCCGACAACGGAGCTTCTGGATTACCTGTGGAGCAAACGTATCCTGACCGATGATAAGAAGGAAGAAATCGTACAGGTATTCATCAATGCATTCCAAGCATCAATGGTTTTTATGTGAATACATATATATTGTATTAATGTACACTAAAATAACAAAAACAGTAAAGACAGTAAACGAGTAAGAGTCATAATTATAATGTACATGTAGCATGATGCTGATAAGATTTGGTAACCAATAGTGCTTCATACCTCATTGCTTGAAAGTGACAGTTCCTGTAACCTGTGTTTACAGTCTTGGCGGACAAGGAAACAGAAGGTGTCTCACCTGTTGGATTTTTTACCGAGGTGTGGACCTAATGCTTTCCGAGAGTTTGTCTTTGGCTTACTAGAATCTGAACAGTCAAATGCGGCTCGGATGTTGGATTTGGATCTGGTGATAGAGTGGGAGAATGGGCAACATTCACAATCAGTGCCTCAACCGAACCAACCCCCATCTCTGCCTTTGGAAGAATGTAAGAACACTAGTGAGAATGCTTGTATATAAACTGATCTTTAATACCACAGACAAGTAGCTATTACTCTATCCAATAGACGATTCAATGGTTTCACATCTGCAGCACAAGGGCCACCCTCTGATCCCCAGCTGTCAAAACCAGAAGACGAAACTAGTCAGGCACAGCCAGTGGCTCCACCGGACCTACAGCTGTCAGGGCCATCAGAAGAATGTAAGAATGAAATACCTGTACACATGAGTAGACTTGTACTTGAACACATCTTCAATACCACAGACAAGTTCATGTACATGTACTGTGGTCCCTGTAAGATAAGACACCTGCATGATAAGACCCCCTGTCTGTAGAGATGTCTGTATTCTCCAAAGATTACCTCAACATATAAATGAACCTGTGAAATAAGACTTCGTGTAAGATAAAAGCTAATTTTTCTTGCAAAATGTGAGGTGTTATTTTACAGGGACCACTGTACAGCATACATTTACCATGCATGTACAGTAGTCTACCTTCAAGTTATAGATCAATCCCTTGGTTTTACAGCTGTGGGGGAAGGGTCATCCTCTGAGTCAGAGGTCTCAGGTCCAGAAGACGAGACTGACCAGAACAACACTCATAAATGTGAGAGCATTTCAAAATACTGAAACTTGCATACCAGTGACTAGTAAAATATTTGCGTCTTTCAACTATCCTTCCATTCCCAGTATATTTTTGTTCAAATTCCTAAAATAGACATGTATTATATATATATATTGTCATGATTTCTCACCAATTCCCTTGATTATTTTCACACAGCCATCATGGACATCAGCATGAAGCAGATAAATCTAAAAGATCCAAATGTTTTGAAAATGATAAACAGTAAGGTGAGTTAGATTTAGATAATAAGATATTAAAGTTATTTCCGCGATTTTCACTTCTTGTTTACATTTGCCTGTGTTTTCCGTGTAATTGATCCAGGATGTATATCAGATGCGAAGCAAGCCGAGAGGCCGTGCCCTAATCATCAACAACACTTACTTCACGCGAGGCCGCCGAAGGGAAGGAGGGGAACATGACCTCACCAACCTGCACAATCTTTTCACAAAACTTGGCTTTGTTGTCAACTCAGAAAGTGACCTGACTGCTGATGTATGTACATGTAAATGTTTTGTCATAATGCTTCTGTCATCTGTTGTCCCTAAAATGGCACTGGAACTATTTTTAGGTTACCGGACCTATGGTCCGATAACCTATTGGCGTGGCGTTGCGTCCGTCGTCTGTCGTCCGTCGTCCGTCGTCCGTCGTCGTCGTCGTCGTCGTCCACATTTTTATCTTTTTTGTTTACGGGCGAATTCTTCTGAAATTTTGCACAAAAATACTTAAAAATAATTCAGGAAGGAAGTATTTTTTAGTTTTTTGATTTTCGCATTTTTTTCAAAATGGCGGCCGTTTTCGACGAAAAATGCCTGATTTTGGACTTTGGTGGCCATTTTCTCAAAATCTGTTCAGTAACTTTTTTTCTTTTTGATACATAACACTCCTCATATGTACCCCTATGATGTCTATAAATTTCGTTGCGCTTGAATCGCTCGAAGTGGGTATTTTGGCCCAAACTCGGCCCAAATGGGACTTTCCCATGTTAAATTCTCCTATGCTTTATAATCGGACACATTATGCCTAATATCTCACTTAATATTGAGATTAGAGACTAGGAATCAATTGTGGACATATAGGAAATGATATATGCTGAATATCCTCGTGACCTTGAATTTGACCTCTGACCTCAATTCAAGGTCAGAGCTTAAAATGGCTGATATCTCGCTTATTATCGACTCTACAGCTTAGCAATCAATTGTGGACATATAGGAAATGATATATGCTGAATATTCTGATGACCTTAAATTTGACCTTTGACCCCATTTTCAAGGTCATAGGACAAAATGGCTAATATCTCGCTTGTTATCGACTTTACAGCTTAGGAATCAGTTATGAACATATAGGAAATGATATATGCAGATTATTGTCATGACCTTGAAGTCGACCTTTGACATCATTTTCAAGGTCACAGGACAAAATGGCTAATATCTCACTTATTATCGACTCTACAGCTTAGGAATCAATTGTGGACATATAGGAAATGATATATGCTGAATATCCTGATGACCTTGAATTTGACCTTTGACCGCATTTTCAAGGTCATAGGACAAAATGGCTAATATCTCGCTTGTTATCGACTTTACAGCTTAGGAATCAGTTATGAACATATAGGAAATGATATGTGCAGATTATTGTCATGACCTTGAATTTGACCTTTGACCTCATTTTCAAGGTCACAGGACAAAATGTCTAATATCTCACTTATTATTGATTTTACAGCTTAGGAATCAATAGTGGACATGTAGGAAATGATATATGCTGAATATTCTCGGACCTTGAATTTGACCTCTGACCTCATTTTCAAGGTCCAAGGACAAACTGGCTCATATCTCGCTCCTCTATTGACTGTATGGCTTAGGATCAACTGTGGACATGATATATGCTTAATGTTATATATGCTGAATATTCTCTTGACCTTGTTTTCTTTCAAATCCACATCATATAATTACGTCTAATGGCCTCCGGAACAAATGGTAAAAAATCCAGCTATTGTGAATTAACCAAACACTTAACCAAACAAAAACTAGCACCTACCAGCTGGGGCCTATTTCACAATGAATTTAAGTACTTTAGCCATAGTTTAGCAAATAGCATGGTAGCTAGTAGGCTAAATTTTAACTTGGTGGGCTAAAGAAGGTTCAGATTCTTTGGGCCCCTGGTTTTCATTTGTTTGTGTGCCCTCAGAGTTACATGAATGTCCGACTTGACCTTGATTACGTTACATGTCCAAATACAAATAAGCTGAAACCACGACATACAGAATACTGAGAATGGTAGTATATGTATATATGTAATGTGAACACACATGCAGATCGAGCACTCTCCACCAAAACCCCACAAGGAAATTCCTGTGTAATGGGCATCGGCTGGACAAAACTAATGCATATTATCACAGTTTTGTATGGGGTGTGATATATTGTACTTTTAATTGACTTCTTTATTATTTTGTAGATGTTAATAGATGTTCTTCAGGGCGAATTGAATGATGATAGTCCAAAGACAGATGTTAAGATTATAATCCAGTTTATTTAGTAACCCAGTTGATGTTATTTAGATAGTCCAAAAATATGATGTAAGCCACAGGCTGATGTTGGTGTCTTGAGACCTGAACTCGAACTGATTTGAAATTTAAAATTTCTCCCGGCTAGAAGCTTGAGATTAGGTAATATTACAAAACTAACCAATGACAAGACTCTGTTTCCTAGTCAAGTCTGAATGGACCAATCACATTCAAACAGGAGCGTGAGAATAAAAATGTTGTGTGGTTTTAAACTGTAGCCAAAGAACAGTTGTTTGGAAAAAGATTAATGTTTTTTTTTTCAAATTTTGAATACTTACTCAGGCTGGGACTTGTACAAAAGTGAAATAGTAAACTAGTTGTTAGAATTAAATTATATAAGATAAAATAAGACTATTGAAAATGACTAGTAATTAATATGATACAATAATGAACTTAATATTAAAGTAATCTTCATTATACATAATTATAATTAAGAATATTAATTATATAAATTATTACAATTATTTAGGTAAATTATTAGAAATATACATTGGTATAAATATACACTTATCAGTTATTAATTGATCTCAATAATTAATTAATTTAACACTCTGATAATATGTATACATACATGTAGGCTACTGTGTGAATCTTGTGTTTTCTTGGTTTTTGTCCGGAATGTATGGCAAAATCTGTAATATCTTCTCGATGCTGTTCCACTGTTTATCGTACTATTTTAGTTTGATATTGAAACCCAGGTACATGTAACTTGCTGAGAATCAAATATTTCCTTGCAGCAAATACGTTACTTAGTGAAAGAGGAGAGTCAACATCCAGATCACCAGACGGCTGACTGTTTTGTGTTGTTCGTGCTGTCCCATGGCTCACATGGTGATGTCTATGGCATGGATGCCAAGCCAGTTTCCATCAAGTCTGATATCATGTCCCAGTTTGATGGGGAACACTGTCGAGCACTGGTCGGGAAGCCAAAATTGATTTTCATACAGGCATGCCAAGGAGGTCCGTCATTAGAAACGTTTGAATTTTTGTGCAATAATATATTTATTAAGAATACTAATATTATGAATACACAGTTGATATGATACACAATGATATATGAATGCCAGTAAACACCCATTAACCATGTGACATTGATGTCGGATTCTCCACCAGACTCTGCAACAAGTGGTGACACAGAAAGACAGCTGCAGGCTGATGACGTGGATGTCTCGGACCTTGACCTAGCTGTAGACAACCTCAATCTCCAGGACACGGACGACATCGTTTCCAGTCTGACTCCACACAAGATGTCGGACAATGTGCTGGCGTATTCTACTGTCCCAGGTCAGCTAATATGCCTGATATCTGACCAATGCTTGTATTACGTGGGTATAGAGGGCCAGAGGGGAAATATTGTGTAAATGTGGCCTTAGGGGTCTAACTCAGCCTGTGGTCTAACTTTGTGTATATGCATCTTGACATGATGTCCAGGTTACAAGTCTTGGCGTCATCCTGAGCTAGGGAGCTGGTTTGTCAGGGCAATGGTGGATGTGTTCTCAGCGGATGCACACAAGGATGATCTGATAAGCATGCTGATCAAGGTATATTTACTTCACTTTATGTCACAACCTAGCAATGGTAGTAGAAGCACATCAGAAAGTGTTTACGATCTGGCTGGCCAACCCAAGTCAGCGTAGGATGATAGCGCTGGACAGTCACATGACGATATGGTGTGATTTGGCGACCCTATGTTTACTTCCGAGTTGTTTCACAGTAAACAACTCGTCATTAATGGAGTTGCCCAGATGGAACAATGGTTGTATATTTGTTTGTCTTCAAAATCGTATCGTATCATCATGTCAATGTCCAGCCTTTCATACAGGCTAAACACATACATGTATATGTGTATTCAGTTGTGCTTTCTGTGGCTCACCTGGATCCTATTGTATCTTTTCAGGTGCGAAGACTTATTGACGATGACACGAAATATCATCGAGATGGCAGTTTTCAGCAGTTGACAAGGACAGATGAAACTACAAAGAAGAAGTTGTTTTTCTTCCCAGGATATTATGATACATGATCTGTATTTATATTTTATGACCAATTTTTAATAAATTATACTGTAACATTACTTATATGTATTAGAAATACATGTATATTGTATAATACCAGAAATACATAACAAGAAATACATATCTCTCATTATGTATTTCTGATAATACACATACAGTATTTACTGTGCACACACAAAATGGAGAACATATTAATCTTGTGTTCTATACAAGGAGTACATATATATGTGAACCAAAATGATAACAACTTTGAATATCCATGTGGAGTCTTATTAGTTGCGGATAAAGTCTATACTTTCTATTAAGGGTGATTATCGTTAGGAAAATTCTTTTTCAGACAAACCATACTGTTGTATGTTTGTGTAAATCACCCAAATTCTGATCAGATCTATTCATAACGTGTATTTGTCCCATAGATTATTATGTAGGTTATGTTATAACGAGGATTTATTAGGGTTTTTATGAAATATAGATACCTCAAAGTATGCGATAGACAACGAGGTACATATAGATGATACCAAGGCATTATGTTCCAGTTCATTACAAGCTGCGAATTGATTTTCTGAATTTCACTGCAAATGATTTGAAAATTGATGTACAATTACATGCGACTTCAGCATGTTCAGTTGATCCTTTTCCTAATATGCATGGCGACAAAAGTCTAGGCTATTTCAAAATTGTAAGCTGCGTACATGTATGTTATTACATTAAAATGAAAACAGAAAGCCACGACAATCAGTTACTTGTGAACTTGTCTAAGTGTTTTAACACCAAAGAAATGACAGATCACTAATTCGCTCTAGTAGAGTGGCGGTCACTCAACTCATACAATGTAATCCACTCTTGTTCACCGACTGGTTTTGCGAGTCACACAGTATGCCGCATCCATTTACCGACAAATTTACCACCTCTGCTAGGTTTGCTTGTGAGAATGCCATCAACACTATATAATTATGGACAATAATTTTCGGCTAGTGATCTATATCACATCGCCTAACTATCCTGAAAGTTTCACCACGGAACATGTAAATAAATTGAAGATTTATTAGTGATGTTCAACTGTATGCATTCACTCCGTATTTGAACAAATCCTAATTTCGTTGTATTTTGTGGTCTTCATTGACCCAGGGCTACATTGTTAAGTTTGGGTCGCTATATTTCTATGGTTTGGGACAAATTGGTGTTCATATGGCGAAGGTAATACAAACATGAATCAGTAAAAATTATAGATAAGCACTCATCCTGTGGCCAGAAGTGATAGCCACCCTTTGATAGTATTACACACAGAAAACAAAGATTGATTTAACTCAAGAAAATACATGTAGAATGTGACGCCTAAAAGGTTACAGATATAGCCTCTGTTGATAACTCACAGAACATAAAACATAGCCTTTAAATCTATGTCCTTGAGTTTGGCATTGGAGGTCAAACACTGAGTTTTGAGCTCAATTCCTTCAGAAAATGAGGTGTAAGATAGCTCTATTGTATGATATAATGAAGATCATATTTCTGTAAAGACAGTTACTTGTACAGGAAAACAGGATATACATGTATAAAGTGGTGCTTCGGATATGGCCTTGGATGACATAAAGAGTTTCCTTATTGCTATCTTCAATCGTCTTGACAGATTTGATATCAATGCTGCTGAGACGAAGTAATAAATTGTTGTCAACGCTAGCGACAGAACGTCTAGTTCATGGAATGGCAAAGAAAAAATAGCACAAGGTTTAAAAGGATTACCGGACTGTTTGTTTGTTCATTTCCCAGAAACATATTTTCCACATGTGAATTGTGGGCGCATTTCTTGTGTCAGGTTGAATGTAAACTTTCTACACTCTCACACGTTGAACAAGTTTACAAACTTTCTCAACCTTTTCAACTTATGGGAATTCCAAGGTTTAAAAAGTTGACAAAGTTTACGTTCAGCCTGGCGAAAAGAAACGTGCCCCATGTAAATATATTGATATACCGAAGCGGTCAACGCGCACCACTTGGTCACTTAGATCAGATAAGGTTGAATGGGTTGATGTGGTGTCACGCCACGTGCACAGTTAAAGTCCAACATAGGACCAATGGTCCTCTTACGCACCGGAAGCGCAAGATTACTGAAATATATATGTAATTCTTTATGTCATCCGTATTGCATCCTTACACCCCCCCCCCCCCCCCACAAAAAAAAAACACAACAACAACAACACCAGATTGCAATTGAAACATTTTGTAGTGGATATAACCTCGAATTTGAGCACTCTTACATTGAAGGTAAAAAAAAACGTTCAATGTCGTCATAAGATACATTATCACATGCAATGCTGTTTTCCAGTGGCATAAACCCATTGCATAAATTTCATATTTAACACGTGTAATATTGCGTAACGTAACCATGGTAAAATAACGTAAATACATGGCCTTGCACGGAGCCAAATCAAGTGCAAAACGACTGCAAAATCCAATGTAAATTCGGTAAAAATGCAGTTAAATGGCCAATGGACGTTTCATGTGATAAATAGAATCTCAAATTCGTGCCCATTTGATATCAAATTTATTAAACTCGCCAAGAACTTTTATTTTTGCTCGCCAAGGCTCGCAAAAAGCAAAAGTTCTTTGGCTCGTTTAATAAATTTGATATCAAATGGGCACTCATTTAAGATCCTCTATTTACACGATTTTCTATAGTTTAAAATACAAACCCGAACTCTATCTTCAAGACTGTACAGCTTCCTACACGCGTATGTTCAAAATACAAACTTAAGCTCTATATGCAGTTGTTTTCTATGCATTAAAGTTAATTGGCACATTTCATTTTAGACGTGACTGAGATTTACTATTCATCCTCGTGTGAGGTCCAAGTTCTAGCTAGGTCACCAAAATATATGTTATATATATATCACTCCCTATGAGCATGCTCGTGATACATACCCAAACTGAATCTTCAAGAGTTGTACTCTCAGGGGCAATTGTGTGCATTTAAGGCAATTAATGTGCAGTTCAGGCCTACTTTCCGGTTTTCCAACAATTCAAGGCATTTTTGCACGAAATAAACAATCCAAAATGTCATCCATAATGGAAATTAAGGAGGAAATTAAACAATAGACTTGGAGCAAAGACTTGTTCAAAGCCAGAAACTTCATTCAAAATATATACAAACACATCTAGACTTTTTAAAGGTACATGTATATTCCGGATGGACGATGAAGTCTAGCGAGTAGCAATATCGGCTCAAAGTATAATGTGTTGTGTCAAAGTATTGACTACAGATTGAATTAATGGGCGATACCTACCGGTATGTACCTCATTCTGCTCTTATTGATTTCTCAAAAGAGTCAGTCTAAATTTGTATTTTATTACTCTCGATCAAGTTTAAAGTTCACATGCATGAAAGCTCTTGGATGACGACCATGCAAAATCTATCCTCTTCATGTATATCATATAACCACAAAAAAATCGATATATCTGAATAAGCACACGGAAACACCGTGTGTCGGATCTTGTAACATCATTTTGTTATTGAGATGATTAACCCTCTGAACTGGATATAACTAAATTGAAGTTTTTAATCCGTCAGTTGGTGGATATTTGGAGGGAATCAAATGTAAAACGAGTAGTTTCATTTCAACGGGGGAATTACCTGGCTGTGTGACAGACATGTACCAACAGGAAAATCGTCGAGTATTGATCCACACCTGAACACAGAAGACAAATATCAATGACATACTGTATATGCTGCACCGAGTCTGGATACAGGAGGTACATGTGGTGACAGGGCATACATGTATTAGTAGACTTTCCAGACAAGACATGTTTGGTACTTCCCAATACATGTATCCAAGTGTTCGCCTTAACTTGGCGTGAGATGAAAAGTGGGATCACATGATATCGAGAGAATTGGTATGAATAAGCTTCATGTACGAGCATGAGATTACATGTACATATATGAGCTACCATAATACAGAGCTTAAACTACGTGTACCTGTTATACAATGAGTCTACATTGTAACAGTAACTGAGAGAACAGATGTGAATGCATAGCGTGTTGTGTGAGTGACAGCCAACTCATCAGTATAAGAGGCTGGACTGACATTACGACATGGCCAGTGGGGGTTATGCTCAATACGCGATGTCACAGGCAGACAGGGAGACGCTCCGAGAGCACGGCGTCTACCTGCTGGAGAATCTCCATCTCTCACCAACACTGTTGCGGGATCTAACCAGGGATGTCTTGACCGTGTCAATGCTCGCCCAGATCGAGGTATACATGTACATGATCAGTGATCTCATGCCCGTGGGTGTGGTAGACTACTGTACAGTAGGCATGTTGGAATACTGTATTTTCTAGTTGCTTACATTGATTTCTGGGTTGACATATGGCGTTGTTGTCACTGTCACCTAATTTTCGTCCTTTCTTTACACATTGCTACGGTATATAAAAGGCGAAGCCCACCCTGCATGACAAGATCGGACTGTTGCTCGACCTCCTCCCCAGGCGAGGTCCGAAAGCGTTCTCCAGGTTCATCAACGCACTGGTGGCCGACGGACAGCATGGTGTAGCCAGGTGCCTGAGCGGGGACCTAGCCAGTCAGTGGGAGACACGAAACCCCAAGTCCCCTGTCTGGGCACCTGTCCAGGAGACCACTGGCCAGGACAGGAAACCCGTTCCCGAGACTACCGGTCCCAGCACCGGACCAGACAGAGAAACTGTCATCGGTGTGTGCTGGTATCATGCATGTATATATTTGTACCTCTATAGTTTGTTGATAACGCTAAACAATGCAATTGCGCTACATATTTTTAATTTCAACCAAGTACATCATCATATTGACAATGTCTATGTGTATAATTCAGATATGAAGATAGCACCGGCTAATATCGAAGATGAGAGAGTGAAAAAGCATCTGAAAGACCATAAGGTATAAAGAATGTACTTTTTCATCAACTGTGAATCTCGGAGTGCTCTCTCTTCCTTAATTAAGGCATTTCGGCAGAAATGCCTTTATGGTTTTAGCAGAATTTTTTTTTTTTTTTTTTCTTTTTTTTCTTCTTCCGCCACTTTTGGTTTCCGGACGATAACTTTAGATTGCCTTGACGGATTCTGGTCAAATTTTCACCACAAGTCAGAAATGATATGTGGAAGAACCCTATTCTTTTTGAGCCGGATCCGAGGTCCGTGAGGTCCGTGAGGATGAAATCAAGGCTAATTTTGAGACTTGGTTTCCGGACGATAACTGGAAAAATATTTACGCAATAGTTGCAGAACTCTGCATGGAGGTTCATATGCCACCAGGGAAGAACCCTATTGATTTTGGGCTCGATCCGTCAAACGACCTTTGACCTAGAGGTCGAAATAATTTTTTGCTGATTCATCCTTGAGGCTTCCTGCATATCTCAGAAACCGTGCATCGTAGAGCGAAACGGACGTTATTTTCGGACTCGTCGCCCTAGACAAACATCTCTAGGGTGTATTATTTTTTTTGATCCGGCTCCGAGGTCCGTGAGGTCCTTGAGGATGAAATCGAGGCTGATCTTGAAACTTGGTTTCCGGACGATAACTCGAAAAATATTCAGGCAATAGTTGCAGAATTTTGCACGGAGGTTTATATATCAACAGGGAAGAACCCTATCGATTTTGGGATCGATACGTCAAACGACCTTTGACCTAGAGGTCGAAATAATTTTTTGCTGAGTCATCCTTGAGGCATCCTGCATATCTCGGAAACGGTGCGTCGTAGAGCGAAACGGACGTTATTTTCGGACTCGTCGCCCTAGACAAACATGCCTAAGGGGTATTATGGATGAACTTTGACCTTGACCCCAAATTTTTTTGCCCGAGTCGGCATTTTTCGTTTTCGTCGATATCTCGGAAACGGTGCTTCGTAGAGCGAAACGGACGTTATTTTCGGACTCGTCGCCCTAGACAAACATGCCTAAGGGGTATTATGGATGAACTTTGACCTTGACCCGAAATTTTTTTGCTGAGTCGGCATTTTTCGTTTTCGTCGATATCGCGGAAACGGTGCGTCGTAGAGCGAAACGGATGTTATTTTCGGACTCGTCGCCCTAGACAAACATGCCTAAGGGGTATTATGGATGAACTTTGACCTTGACACGAATTTTTTTTGCCGAGTCGGCATTTTTCGTTTTCGTCGATATCTCGGAAACGGTGTGTCGTAGAGCGAAACGGACGTTATTTTCGGACTCGTCGCCCTAGACAAACATGTCTAAGGGGTATTATGGATGAACTTTGACCTTGACCCGAAATTTTTTTGCCGAGTCGGCATTTTTCGTTTTTGTCGATATCTCGGAAACGGTGCTTCGTAGAGCGAAACGGACGTTATTTTCGGACTCGTCTTAAGGGTATTATGGATGAACTTTGACCTTGACACGAATTTTTTTTGCCGAGTCGGCATTTTTCGTTTTCGTCGATATCTCGGAAACGGTGTGTCGTAGAGCGAAACGGACGTTATTTTCGGACTCGTCGCCCTAGACAAACATGTCTAAGGGGTATTATGGATGAACTTTGACCTTGACCCCAAATTTTTTTGCCGAATCGGCATTTTTCGTTTTCGTCGATATCTCGGGAACGGTGTGTCGTAGAGCGAAACGGACGTTATTTTCGGACTCGGCGCCCTAGACAAACATGTCTAAGGGGTATTATGGATGGACTTTGACCTTGACCCCAAATTTTTTTTCCGAGTCGGCATTTCTCGTTTTCGTGGATATCTCGGGAACGTTGTGTCGTAGAGCGAAACGGACGTTGTTTTCGGACTCGTCGCCCTAGGCAAACATGTCTAAGGGGTATTATTTTAACGGTAAATTTTTTTGCGGAGTCGACATTTTTCATTTTCGTCGATATCTAGTATATATTATAAATTAATCATCACACCGAAATGCCTCCAAGGCATCTTTAGGCCTTGACGTCTAGTTACTTATGTTATACATCGGGTGTTCTTTGGCGTTGTATTGCATTCTTAAACATCTTTATACATATAATACAGGGTGTTTATAAGATGAGTGCCAATCCGCGTGGTCGAGCTCTGATAATCAACAACAAGAATTACGACAGGGATGTGCGTTACGGTGCACAGTATGATGCTGTCAACCTCGTTAATCTGTTCAAAGCACTGCATTTCCAAGTACGTCTGGAAGAAGATCTATCCGCTGGTGTAAGTAACAACAAACTCTACGTGATCCACAAAACGTATATGTGCGAATATTTATTTGTGATGGGAATGATAGTTGATGTATTCAAATACATGTATTTTCTTGATAAATCCAGCTATGGTTTTCAGGATATCCAAGAGCTGATGGCCGAAGAATCTGACAAGGATCACAAAGGGCAGGACTGTTTCGTTCTGTTCGTTCTCGGCCACGGAAGGAAAGAAGCCATCCTGGGGATCGACAACAAACCGGTCAAAATCCTCGACGGCATTGTCGCCAACTTTGACGGAAATAGCTGCAAGGATCTTGTCGGGATACCCAAAATATTCTTTATCGGGTGCTGTCAGGTCGATACAGCACACCATGGTGAGAAACAACGTGGCAGTTCTTACCTTTTCCATACATTCCTCTACTTGATTTAATTGCATGGTATTTGTATTTGATAGCTTAGACACTATAGATCCTGCATATTTTATGCATCACGTAGAAAAATTGTGAAACATGTTTAATAATATGCATGTAACGAACTTACGCCAGAACTAAGCAAACAGTTGGGAGAGTTGTCGCTGAATCAGGTGCAGAGTGATAGTTTGCCAAGTCCAAAGCCTCACCCCAAGGGCGATATCATCATCGCCTATGCAACCATGCCGGGTGACTAGACCTTACGTAACCACACTATGCACGATCATAGTTCTGTGCCATCTGGTTGAACATTCTGCTAGCTCATTGATTTTTATCTAAAACAATGCGATGTCTTAATCACAGTTATTTGTATTTGTGCCAACCGGTTGCGTGCAGGAGATGAAGCATACCGAGACACAGACCGAGGCTCGTGGTTCGGGAGGTCCGTAGTGGAGGTTTTCAGGGATCACGCACACGAGGACGACATCCGCACTCTTCTTGGCAAGGTACTGTACAGGCAGTATGCACCCAGAGAGAGGTAAGGTACACTAGTCATGGGGACACGTTTTGTGTTTATTCCCGGGTGATCGAGGTAAAGGGATGATTCTGTAGTTCGAGGGTGATCGAGGTATTGTATTTGTAATTAATCCCGTTTGCTATTCGACGTTTGACAAAATGTTCGTTTGAATACATATTATTTTGTTTTTACCTGCAGGTAGGCCAAAGAGTTGAGGAATATGCAAATGACAGCATCGGAAACTGCCGGTCGAAAACTCAGCTAACACAAACGGTGGACAACACAAATAAACAACTGTTTTTCTTTCCTGGATATCTATCATCATAACGCGAAAAACATATAATGTGTTTTGTATGTGTCCAACAAATTTGTGCATGAGAAAACATGATGAGCTAGCAGTAACTATAGGAATACAGTATGTGTACATGTAGGTCACTTGTGAGGATAAATGTCGTTGAATAAATATGTGATTTTTTTTATCTCCCTTGATTCGATTTTTTATTTAACTTATTTTGAGATATGAACACAATATACAATGTATAAACAATTTGACATGGACGGAAACACAAGTACACAATACATGTATACACTGTTCGATGTTATACAAACAAAGTAGATGTCTACACTGAACACAGGCTGGATGAATATCGAAGACACTTGGTAGAACAATCCACATGTATATATGTGGGAAAATAACATCAGTTCAATAGAGTCAGATGTATTTGGATGTTGACACTTCCAGAATAGCCCATTGACAACTTGTTTCCAAAGGGGTCCCGGGTGTTAGTGTCAATGACAAGAAGGTGACCAGGCATATAGATAGACCCACATATAAACATTTGTATGTATACATGTCTAAACCAATTCCAACATATAACTGGGTTTGATCTTCACATATATATGAACAGACTAAAAGGCAGAAAACATATACAAGTCATTGCCTATTTTAGTTTGATACTGCAGAAGGGCTTGACGTTAGTGTGGCGATTTTGCCTAAAAATCCCGGATTTGTTATTAACACTATTCTTGTTTTGGCCCCTTCGTGTGCGAAGCATGTGCGCTGCTTAGCAACGCTCTCTAATCCTCTCGCTCCACTATGCCAAAGATTTTCTATACATCTTTGACTATACTGAAACAATGGTCTTACGTCATTCTCTTGTCTCTCGTGCTGGGAATAATACTCCCAGCTCGCTTTGTTCACTCGGATTTGTCTCAGAGCTGGCAAGGCGAGTGGATGACAGAGGGCTCGGCCATGAGATCCACGTCCCTTTCCGGCTAGTTGGGCAGTAAGGCACAGGGGACGATTTCCAATCGGGGGCCCAGTAGGGGGACCGTCGCTGACTCGGGGCTCGTCCATGGATCGCAGGTTTCTCGCCCTAGGATGGTGCGACACAGGCTCTGGCAGACCGTCGGGCTGTCCGTGGTTTCATCCCCGTGGCAGTGCCGTCGGCGAGGCCGGCCAGCAACACGCCCACGTGCGCGAGTTCTGTGGTGCCGCTCACATAGCATCTCAGGATCCGCATACTGCTACATTACCATAACTGATGTATAATGTATTTTGTATGTCTATGATGTGTGATGATGTGATGTATGACGGCCGGATTCGTCCGGACGGACTGTTGTAGTTCAAGTAATCACGACGCCCGCCGTGACCGTGCCTCAGCGTGGGGCGCTTGCACCCTAGGTAGGCCTATCGGGCGTCAAACATTACAGTACATTAGCCTATAGGATAGGCCTAACCTTTGATACTTGATTTGAAATTCCATTAAATTTTGTCGTTTATCATATAGATTTAATTATTGTGATTTGGGAGGGATTTCCACTGAGAGATGTAGAAGGAAGAATATCTAGCCTAGTTAAGCCTACTCGGGGACGGGTACATCAATGATGTCATTTCTTATAAACTTGGTGTTGTGACGATAGGCTAGCTGTGAAAATTGGTATTGCGGCTGATTAATTAAAGTACTGGGAACATGAAAATATGATGTGAGCTCAGACTAAAGCACCGTGTGAGCTGATCAGAACGGTTCTTACAGAACGTGAATATCTCAATTACTTCAAAAGTTACAGAGCTTCAAAGTTCAAATTGCCCAGAGTACAATTTGAAAAATCAAATAGCTCATTAATATGCAAATTTGTATGCATGACGTCACAGGGGGAACATTTTTTAATTAGCTGGTTTTATCGGCATATTAAGTTTTAGAAATTGCAATTATTCAACAAAGTTTATTCCACATGCTCTCCATAATTGATAGTCAATGAATTTCACATCCGGATAGTTGCCAAGGTCACCAGTATTGATACAAGGTCCCTAGCAACCAGGGTTGCTATGGCCCAAATCCACAGTCATATCGATGAACAAACAAAACCAAAATTGAGAATGGATTGACTCCACAAGCATAAATATCACACAATAATCAAAATCTGTCCAAACCAATGTTTCCGGCAGTTAGGACCCATAGCAACCAATGGTTGCTAAGGCTCCAGCAGGTGAATAGTAACCATGGCAACATTAACACTTTGAGCAACATTGATTATTGACCATGCCTATCAATGTGTAAAGTTTAGGTTTCCAATAATTCTGAGCGGAACAATTATATCAAGACTCAAACTTGCCTAATTAAAAATATTCCCCCTTCTACGTCACGAATACCTCATTTGCATACTAATTAGCTTCTCGTAAAATCCAGAAGTGTTCAATCCAGCATTTGTTATAACCTGCCAAAATGCGACATTCAAATGGCCATAACTTTTCAACCGATAGAGATATTGGCATGCCGTAAACAACATTATACTCAGCAAAACCAGGTCTCTCATTTGAGTTCACATCATATTTTCATGTTCCTATAGTACTTTAATAAAAGTACGACAGCAACACATAATTAATGAACTATTAAAATATCGTGCCAGTTGCCAGTTGTAGGCCTACTGCGACTGTTGAAATAAATTGAAGTTATCCTCATTGAAATTAGGCCTAATATAACGGCTAGTTGCGTCGCCTAACAGTATGAATCTACCATTTCTTGCATGCACCATGTACGGTAAGCTAAAAATCAGTTGTGACCTTGACCTTGCGCGCTGCTGATCGCTTCCCTGTTTGACAGTCGGTGAGGCAGGTGTGTCACTTCTCGTTGTGTGGACTCGGATGCGGGCAAACTTCAGCTATCTCATCTTGCGTTACAGTCTCAATTTGTTAACATGACAGAACCAACGTAAGTTACAATGTAAACTGATGACTGTCATGTACATGCTATGTACAAATGTAGATCTAGATCTATCAGGCAGTAGCCTAGGCCTAGACCTAGTCACCTACGAGTACGTGTACATGTTAGGTAAAGTTACTTCACTCTGGGGTGGATGGCCCGACCCACAGAGGTGAAGCGGTTCCATGCGATAACGTAACCGCGATAAGAGCTGACTGTGTTTCGAAGTTTGTTGGCAAAAATGGGCTGTTATTGGATCCGTTGTACGTTTTTTGAGGACATTGGATATTATGCTACTTGATTTCAGCATACGCAGACAGAAATAGTGTGTAGTTGTGAAAATTGAACACATTTTTTATTCGAAGTGGTGTAACTTGCCGCTGCCTTTGGCAAACTGTGCATTTTGTGCGGACCTATTTTGAAAGATTTGTACAATTGCCTAATGCGACATTCTTTTTCTTCAAACAGTGGACATACAAATTTGTACCGGTACAGATCAGAAATCCAGTTTCAAATTTCAAATCAGCTTATTCAATATTCAACATTCATAATAGCGCAGTACAGCCAAGCATAGAGATTATTATATATATGTAAATAAGCTTTAAAAATCAAAATAACACAAGAGTAAACAATATTGCTGAAATGACATCTGTGTATAGTTTGAATTTTAACTTGTCTGAAATATTTTCTAACTCTTTGATATAAACTAGAAAATTAATTCAAGGGGTAAGAAAGGTCACCGGAAGAATGTTCAGTTTTAAAACAACTTTTTTCATCAAAATTGCCGTATTGACCATTCAAGGTCAATGAAGGTCCAATTCATGGTCACCATTGAAACTGCAATATATGATTCCCCATTTGATACGACCAATATTTAAGTTCTACCTTGAAGTGTTCTAGGGGTTTACTCCATACAGCTCCCATTATGAAGGAAGAATATCAAAGGCCAAATTCAAGGTCATAACAATATTTACCACATATCATTTCATATGTACACAATTGATTTCTAATCCATAATGTTGCTAACAAACAATATATTACCCATTTTGTGCTTTGACCTTGAAAATAATGTCAAATGTCAAATTCAAGGTTATGAGAATATTTAGCTTATATCAGTTCCTATATCTACACAATCGATTCACAAACTGTAGAGTCAATAATCAGCAAGATATTAGTCTTTTTGTGCTTTGACTTTGAAAATAAGGTCAAGGACAAAGTCATCACAATATTCAGCACATATCATTTCCTATGTGTTCACAATTGATTCCCAAGCTCTAAAGTCAATAATAAGCGAGATAATTTTGTTGTGACCTAAAAAAATAACGAACTAAAGTGATCAGGACCTCACGATCATGTAAAAAAATAGTGACGTTTCAGGGAAATTCATGAGAAGTACGTGTTTGCCATAACAAGCTGACAAATTTCTGCAGTGTCATAGCGGTGTTCCCAATAGGGTATGGCAAGGGTGATATTCTCGTGATATATATGCCACTGATCCTGGACGAGTTTGAAGTTAAGTCCATCAAGTCCTCATCATTTCCCCCACTGGTTAGCTTGATGAGTGACACGGTCACACATTACACAGAAACAAAAATCAAACACGTGAGCATCAGCATGTTAGGTGAAGATGGGTCGAGGCTGGATGTAGACAGTTGAACTCATTCTGTTGTTCTGGTGTCCCCAGAGAATCTGGAGGGACGGTGGCAGAAGACGTCTGTGAAATGTGGCGAGTGCATTCGGCGAATTATTGTGCAGTCTTTGACTGTGGCTGGAATACAGGAAGTACCTTTCCAGTACAGAAACAAATGCCAGTGCTGCTACTGTCAGGTTTAATGTGCAAACTGCACCAACCTCAAGCAGGAAGAGCACTGATGTTACCGAGAACATGTGTGTTTGTGATGAGATTAACTAATTCCCAATTACTTAATGCATATGCATACGGTTAACACAGGTATGATATATACTTTCATCTTCATTCATCAGTTTGCACTCACCTGGTTCTGAAACAAGTTGTCACATATTGTGCAGGTTTACACATACACGTCCTCTCTCGACTCACAAACGAAGATGTGAAACTTGTCATGACCTTGAACTTGACCTCATTTTCAAGGTCACAGGACAAAATGGCTAATATCTCCCCCTTTGTCGATTTTACAGCTTAGGAATCAATTGTGCACATACATGTATAGGGAATGATGTATGTCGAATATTTCGATGATCTTTAATTGACCTTCGACCTTATTTTCAAGGTCATAGAACACAATTGCTATTTTATCTTGCTTATTATTGAACTTACAGCTTAGTAATCAATTGTGAACATTTTGGGGGATGATATGTACATGTTCGCTGGATATTCTCATGACGTTGCATTCGTTGCATTTATTCAGTGATTTTCTTGAATTTGACCTCAAGTTTGACCTTATTTTTGCCCGCACTACTGCAGGAGGTCTTGCTTTGGCTCGCCATCGTACTATTAGGACAAATACGGTATCTAAAATATATCACACATCTTGTCCGGTAACCTGTCATAGCCTTTGAGCTATTTTTTTTTTATTT
The DNA here is from genome assembly GCA_949152475.1 of Terebella lapidaria. Classification (NCBI taxonomy): domain Eukaryota; kingdom Metazoa; phylum Annelida; class Polychaeta; order Terebellida; family Terebellidae; genus Terebella; species Terebella lapidaria. The sequence continues at coordinate 10,628,959 of OX424555.1, read as the reverse complement.
AAATCAAAATTCGGACTGTCGTCATCATCGACAGACATTATATTCACTAAAAGGTTATTTTACTCTATACCTAGATATTTATATAACCATACACATATATGTACACATCTAAAATTTTTACTTGAAATATTCATGGAAACTTATTCTTTAAAATCGTTGATTTTATTATTACTTATTGTGAGGGAAAACATTATTGTGCATGATGACCTCTGACTTCATACGTACATACCAAAAAACAATAAAATGCAAGTGAAATTCAAGAATAATGAAGAAAATGCAAGGAATGTATAGTTTCCATAGTCATTGAAATTATTGATCTGTTCAATCATATTTTACTAGATCTACCTGGTTTTCAGTCTAGAACATTGCAAATTTGAGTAAAAAAAACCTCACGTAAGAACGTGGGAATATTTTTACGCTAGATAAATTCCTGTCGGTTAGGCAGGAGATTCTTTCTCCCGCCAGAGGCAGCACTTGCGATCAAGGTATCCATGAATTGTCCAAAATTACATCAATGCTAAATACATTCACCAGATGGCGCAATACTGGAAGATTATCAGTCAAAAGAATACCACGCAAAATCGTTAGGTTTCCAACTGTTTTCAACATACTAGTATCTAAATGTGATTCCCGGTGGTCGAAAGATTTCACGGCTTGTTTTTCACTGTCGCAATGCGGCGGGATCAAACAACGGCTTTTAGCCAGATTTTCTGGCTACTAGTACTTCAATTCAACACCCCCCCCCTTCGCCCTTCCCGGTCTACTACCAAGCGAAGCAAATGTATATTAACCGTGAAGATAATGGCCCAACTTTGCAAGCTGCATGTAGACTGTCTGAAACAAAGTGTTCAGTTTTAAAAATCTTGACGGCATCGTGTCGCTTCGACTGTGTCAGATCGGAAGATTGATCTCGGAGAGTTGGTATCCACCATCTTCAGCATCGTGCTTTTGAGGGGGGGGGGGGGGGGGGGGGGGGAGGTTGAGGTTCGCAACAACAGCGTTTCATTGGCTAAGCAGATACACTACGTCATCACTTATGAATAAATAATCAGATGGTGTTCACGCCTACACCCCTCCCCCCGCCCCCCCCCCCCCTTCCCACATGTATCAATATCGAACATTCAGTGCACATCCAGCGGGGAGGATGTCCCCTCTCCAACCCTGGAATTTTATTTAACGAGATATTAAACAGTCTTTCAAATATTGTAGGCTTTGACCATGTTGACTATTATGTGTGAGCATACAACCCCCCCCCCCCCCCCCCCAGCCACCGCATCTCAGCCAGCACAGAGAATGGTCCCCTATAGGCTACTAGTATTAACTGTGGGGGTGGAGGTGAATTGGAGCGTTGGTTGACAACAGAGCATCCATCCGTCTGTCCGTGTGAAGTAGGCATAAGTACATGCAGTGACTGACAATGTGACATGCACGGGGCTGCACATTGTCGAGGCAGAGAGTGCCAGGAATCGTACATTTGAGTAGCAAATGATGTTATATTTACTTGATGCTGTACCTAAACAACATTGCATCTTTACGATAGTGACAGACACTACTAAGCATACCAGTATTATAAATCTGCCCAGAATATAGACTGGTATTTTGTACATATATCAGTCAGTTTAGTAGTGTGACGTTTGGTAATGACTTGTTTTCGGTGTGGCCCAAAAAACCTGGTTTCTCTGATCGTATAGACTTTATGTAACTCCCGCTCGTTGTGATTCGAGAGCCGTCACTAAATTGGTGTCCCCCAACGCTGGTGTATCATCACTCCGTAGCTTACCGGCTTCACTTAGGCAAGAAGCAACTCAGATGTAAATAAATTGAAGATTTATATACATCAAATCAACTTACAATTGTATGGCTGGTCACCCACGTGACGTACAAATATGAAGTTCAGACATGGAGCACTGTATGATCACATTTCAAAAATAAATAGTGCACGAGGGCACAACTAAAAAGAGTTCTTAGCCGGCGGCGTCTCTCTGTCCCTTCCCGTTGAAGTTTCCCGTCCCGTTTAGTCGAATGGTTTCTCCAGGTAGTCGGTCTAATCCCGGTTGACTCTAAGGCCCTGAAGAAGGAGTCGTCCGCACGGAGTTCGTCGAGTCCCTTGGCTGTGGCGGTGACGATCTCCCCACGGTCGATGTCGCTGTTGCAGTGCTCTCAGAGCGGCCGTCCGCTCTCCCTTATATAGCCAGGGTGGCTGCGCGCGCATCTTCGTCCGCGAACGTATCTTCCGCACTCTTCTCCACGTGGTGAAGACTGCGTCCGCGAACGGTTCTTCCGCGAAGGCTCCTCTTCCGCGAACGGTGCTTCCGCGACTGATGCTTCCGCTGACGATGCTTCCGCAATCGTGCTTCCGCGAACGGTTCTTCCGCGAACGATGCTTCCGCTGATGATGCTTCCGCAATCGTGCTTCCGCGAACGGTTCTTCCGCGAACGGTGTCTTCGCAAGTGGACTTTGTAGATCACGTGACCGTTCCTAACGAACGTTTCAGCGCGGCAGTTGCATGGTTTTGTTACAACTCCACCCTTTCTGGAGATCAACGTCCCCGTTGATCCTTTCTCTCTCTTCTTTTCTCTTCTTCCTCCTTCTTCGTCTTTTCCTGCCTGTCTGATGTTTACAGGGCTCTCTCCCTCCACTTCACTGGCGATCCACCTCGCTTTCGGACGTCTCCGCCAGCCTGTCCCGAGTGTCTGTATATGCTCGGAGCTGTTCCCGGAGCAGCTTGGTCTCTCGGACGTGGGCTCGCAGCTCCTTCCGGTGGCTCTTCTCTCGTTGAGAGGCCTCCCCTCGCAGCTGCAGCACCTCGGCCTCGAGCTGTCTCTGCTCCTCCTTGGCTTGGAGCCGAGCCTCCGCTTGGGTGAGGTGGCGTCGTCCCATGGCTATCGTGGATGCCAGGTCCTCCAGGGCCTTCTCTCCGGCAGTGACCGCTCTGCCCAGGCCCTCCACATACGGTCGCAGTTGGTCCTCCTCCTCCGGAACGGGCTTGAGGTACCAACTCAGGTCTAGGGGCTTGTAGGTAGGGGCCGAGTCTCTGGGAACGGGGGGTCCGTCGTCCTCGGGGGTGGGGGCCTCCGGGGATTCCGCCTCTCTCCGCTCCTGCTGAGACTCCGGTTCCTCTTCGCTATTCGGGGGGTCGTCCTCGGGGTCTGGGGCGTCCTCTGACCTGGGGGCGTCCTCCCGGGGGCTTGACGGCGTGGAGCTGGTCGTCCCGCTGGCCGCAAAGCTGACAGTCTTCAGCTCAGGGGCAGACACAGTAGTCGGACCATCTCGGGGGTCGGACACGGGCGTGTCGGTCGTCGTCCTCCTCCGTCCTGGCTTGAGGGTGTTGCCGCTGGCATGCGACGTCTCATGCCGGTCTCTGTCAGCTCGGCGGGCGAATCGCTGGCTGCACATCTTGCAGAGGTGCCGCCCCTCCTTCTGCGTGTGTTTGGTCGCCACGTGTCGGCTAAAGTTGGATGCCGTCACGTGGATCCGGCAGGGGCTGCACCAGCGTCGCCCTCTCTCGGTGGACAACTTCCGGGCAGGGGACCGTCGACCTCCTCGGGGCTCCTCACGACGCTCCCGGCTCCTCGAGCGCTCCCGCTTTCGGTCAGGCTTGGTAGGTGGGTCGCTCATCTTGTCGACTTCAAGGGGCAGAAAGTCAGCCAAGTCGAAGTCTGGAACGTCCCCGAAATCTTCGTCTGCAAATGCGGGTATCTCAATGATCTGCAGAGTTGGTGTGTTCATGGTTGAAGTGATGACGGAATCGTAGGCCGGCCTGCTTATATAGAAAAGGCGCGGACCAGGGATCTGGGGGAAAAAGCCTTGTCGTGGAACGAAATAACGTTTTTCGCTTGCTTCCGCGAACGGTTCTTCCGCGAACGCTGCTTCCGCGAACGTGCTTCCGCGAACGGTACTTCCGCGAACGCTGCTTCCGCGAACGCTGCTTCCGCGAACGGTTCTTCCGCGAACGCTCCCGTCATCGTTTACATCGTTTGGACTGCATTCCCGCTGTTTTCCACTCGTCCCTCGTCATCACTGGGGGTCCGGACTGGGGTCACATCGTCCGGATTGGGTATCCAGGCGTCGGTTTCAGGGGTGAACCAGCACCTTTTTATATTGTCAATGTGGACATCTTTAATCTTGCCACCGGACATCTTTAATCTTGCCACCGGGTCGATCTTGTATGGACACCATCCATCCGAGATGAGACTTCACAACGAGATAAGGTCCCGTCCACCCTAGTCCTAGTTTTGGTCTAGCCTTTGGAGGGTACCAATACATCACCCAGGTGCCCACCGGAAAATGTCGAGCGGCTGATTTTACGTCATGATGGCGCTTTTGTCGCACCGTAGCCGTCTTCAGGCACTCTCGGGCAGTCTCGTGAGCTTGTATGGTGGCTTCCTTCACCCATTCGACGTATTCGGACGCACACTCGGGGACTGGTCCTCCCAAATCGTCCGGTTTCGTCCGGTACCTCAGGTCCAATGGGGTGGTTGCCTCCCGTCCCATCATCATTCGAAATGGTGTACACCCGGTGCTTTCGTGTACTGATGTTCTATAAGTCGCCATCACGTAGGGCAGATGGTCGTCCCAGTCGTCATGGTTCTCGTCCACGACCACGGCCAGAAGGTTCAGCAGGGTCCGGTTGAATCGCTCGACCATCCCGTCTGATTTGGCGTGATAAGGGGTCGTCCGAGTCTTCTCCCCTCCTAGGATCTTGATCATCTCAAGGAAAAGCTTACTCTCGAACTCTCGTCCCTGGTCGGTGTGTATCTTGGCTGGCATTCCCAGGCGGCACACGAACTCAGTCACAAAGACGTCCGCCACCGTCTGAGCCTCATGGTTGGGTAGAGCGTAGGCCTCAGTCCACTTGGTGAAATAATCACCCACGACCAGTATATACCGGTTCCCAGAATTGGTGATCGTTCCAGGCTCCAAAATGTCCATGGCCACCCTTTCTAGCCGATCGCCTACCGGTAGATTTCCCATGGGGTGGTACTTGGGCCCCGGTCGCGGCTTTCTCCCACTACACTTCAGGCACTCCCGGCACCAACGCTCCACGTCCTTCGCCATACCCGGCCAGTACATTCTCGCTTTTAGTCGGTGGACTGTTTTGGTGACTCCCTGGTGACTCATCAGCTTGCCGGTGTGGACCTCCTTCATGACGGCGCGTCTCAGGACCTGTGGAACGACCAGTTGATGGATTGGTGCGTTCTGGCAAGCCGCTTGGTACCGCCGGTACAGAAGCCCATCACGTAGCTCCAGCTGGTCCCACTGTTGCCACAGAGTCTTCATTTGCTGACTTTTTGTTCTGACTTCGGGCCATGCAGGTCTCTCAGTGAGAATATTCTTCCACCCGAGGATGCCTCCAACTTCAGGGTCGGCTCGTTGAAGGGTCACTAGGTCCTCCTGGGAATAACCATTCAGGACCTGGGCCTCCGGGGCTCCCTCCATCGGATTCCGGCGTCCTCTCGTAGCCATAGCCCGCGTGACAGCTAGCATTTGTTTGTCTGGATCTCGGATCACAGGGTTGGGGCATGGGTCCAGGAAGGGCTCCTCTCGGCAGCGCATCCACACGTCGGCCGTCGCGCCGATCGCTGCTCCGGCCACAACCTCCGGTCCCAAACCATGCAGTGCGAGGAGCATCATCAGGAGAAACCAAACCCAGGCAGAGGGGCGGAGCTGATGCAGGGTTCTGCAGACGCTCCTGGCTCCTTCCTCCGTCTGTGGGGGGCTCCGGTCAGGCAGGCATTCCTCGGTCGGCTGGGTAGTCGTCCTCGGGTCCTCCTGGCAGCGCACCTCCCAGATCTGGAATATCCCGACTCCATCTCCGCAATAGTAGTCCTCCGTCCAGGGCTCCACAGGGACCTCCCGCAAGATGTTAACTTGAGGTCCTCCGGGGCTCCATCCTTCTCCGCTGATCGGTGGAAGCAGATCCTCGTCAGAGAGGTCCTCCAGGGGTAGGGGACACTCCTCCTGAGTCGGACAGGCCTCCTCTTCTCCTTCGGGTCTTGTGGTGTGGCGAGGGGCGGGACAATCCGGTCTCCGGCACTGTCGGCATCTGGACATCCCGTCTGCATTCCCGTGTTGTACTCCCGGTCGGACCTCACACCTGAAGGCGTAGCTGGCGATGCGAGCTGCCCATCTAGCGATCATTCCTTCCGCATCCCGAAAGTTCAGTAGCCACTTGAGAGAGGCGTGGTCGGTTCGTAGTAAGAACGCTCTCCCCCACAAGAAATGTCTGAAATGGTGTATCATACTGACGACGGCCAGGAGCTCCCGCTTGGTGGTGCAGTAATTCCGCTGGGTGTCCCTCAGGGTTCTGGAAGCATAGGCGATCACCCGCTCTCGTCCGTCCTGCACTTGGGATAAGACGCCTCCCACTCCGTAGCCGCTAGCATCAGTATCTAAAATAAATTCTTGGTCCATGTCAGGGTACACCAGCAGGGGGTGCTCGGTCAGGGGTTGACGCAGCGCCTCGAACGCCTGCTGATGAGCCTCGCTCCAATGGTAGTTGACTTCCTTCTTTAACAGGTGGTTGAGGGGTCCCGCTCGGGTGGCAAAGTCAGGGATGAATCTGCGGTAGTACCCCACGAACCCAAGGAAGCTCCTTAGTTCTGTCAAGGTGGTCGGAGGAACCATTTTTGTTACAGCTTCGACCTTGGCAGGGTCGCACTGGATGCCTCGGTCGGACACGACATGGCCCAGGAAGTTGACCTGTTGTCGAAACAGCTCACACTTGGCGGGTTTCAGCTTCAGCCCGGCAGCCTGCAGTCTCCGGAACACGTCCTCGAGGTTGTCCACGGCTTCTTGGAAAGTCTTTCCAAGACAGACGACATCGTCCAAATAAATTAGACAACGCTTCCATTGGAGTCCCCTCAGTGCCAGCTCCATTAGACGTTCAAAAGTAGCCGGGGCCGTCGCCAATCCAAACGGCATCACTTTAAATTGATAGAGTCCACTACGGGTAGTGAACGCCGTCTTCTCCTTGTCCCTGTCGTCCATCTCGACCTGCCAGTAACCACTAGCCAAGTCTAGCGTCGAAAAATATCGTCCTCCTGACAAGGTATCAAAACTCTCGTCGACTCGAGGCAGGGGGTACGCATCCTTCCGGGTGACATCATTTAGACGGCGGTAGTCGACGCAAAATCTCAGTGCACCATCCTTCTTTTTCACTAGCACGATGGGAGACGACCATGGACTGTCGCTTGGCTCCACAACGTCAGCTTTCAACATCTTGTCGACCTCGTCCTCGATCAGCTCTTGTTGGTAGTACGGGGCTCTCCTCAGAGGCTGCTTGATCGGGGGGTGATCTCCCGTGTCGATGACGTGTTTCGCCAGGGACGTCCGGCCCAACCTCCCATCTGGTCCCATAAAGACCTGCTGGTGGCGTCGAAGGAGATCGCTGACGACCTCCACCTCCTTTTCCGTCAAGTTCGGATGCATCCCCTCCAGGAGCGGTTCTAAATGCTCCGGGCACTCTGGTGTCTTCGTCGACGATTCTGCGTGCATGGCGTGCACTCTGGTTTCGGGCTGCTCAGGCGTCCGGTTCCGCCACTTGGTGGAGTTTGGTGTAAGGGGCTCATGCTCCCTCCCGCTCTCCTCCCGGTACCACTGTTCCCTTTTAGGTTCATTCTGGGTTGTTTTCCCTCCATCGGGACGAAATCCCAGGTCGATCACGGCCTCTATTCCGTGAAGCTCGGCTAGGATGGTCCCCATCAGCACAGTGCAAGCTCCAGCGCCGGCGTTCAGAAGTACCACCGGTACCAGGCGTCCTCGGGGTCGTACCAGGGCTCGTCCCACTACGAGGGGGTCGTCCTCCAACGGCTCTCTTGCGGACTGCACGAGGCCGGCCTTCGGAACTCCTCCCTCACTTCCTGTCAGCTTGAGGTCCACCATCATCTCTGAAAAGGGTGGCAAGACGACCGTCTCCTCCGTCACCAGTGTGTAGACGGCGTCCTCGTGGCCCGAGCTCATCACTACGGTAGTGTCGCCCACCTGCCACTCGCCCTTACGCAGATCCAGCTGTCCCCCAATCTGTTGAAGTACATCAAGCCCCAACACTCCCGGGATCCCTAGTTTGGCTACCAGTACATCTGCCGACACGAGTCGTGTGCCCAGTAGAAGTTGAACTGTCATCTCTCCTTGAACCTGTAAGTAGTCTCCGGTTGCTGCCCGTAACCTTATTCTCGTCTGCCTTATCATTGCTTTATGTTCGTCATCCATTTGGTCGAAGAGACACTCGTCCAGAACGGTGGAAGAGGCACCCGTGTCCACCAACATACGAGTCGCCTTCCCCATAACGTGGCACGCCGCATACCACGCCAATGTGCCTCGGGCACCGGCTGACAGCGACACCACCTGGCCATTTCTGTCAATCTTAAGAGAGCTGCCACTCTCCTCAGGGACGCCGCCCTGGATAAGTACTGAGTCGTCCACCCACAGTGATGCACCACCCTGGTCCTCTCTGTCAGTCTTAAGGGAATCACTCCCCTCGGAACCGCCGCTCCGGATAAGTAATGAGTCGTCCACCAGCAATAGCTGCTGCGCTGGCCCTTTGGTCATTCCGCTCCACCGGCCCTCCGTCTCCTCTTTCACGGCCGCTTGTGGTTCAGTTGCATAGGGGGGTCCCTGCTGTTTCGCAGCCTCCAGCCTCAAGGTTGTAACCTGTTGGTTCTCCTTGCTGCTAGCAGAAACCTCGTTGATGTCTCCGTGGGTCCCCAGACGCTCCACGGCTCCATCGGTCTGCATTTCGTCGACGTCTCCGCGGGTCATTAGACGCTCCACGGCTCCATCGGTTTGCTGTACATTGGCACTCCCGTCTGTGTTGACAGGCTTGCCCTCCAAATAGTCGAGAATTCGATCCTCGAGCTCCTCCTGCGCCCATCCAGTTACTTCGGATGCACACCGGAAAAACCTATTAAAAATCTGTGAAACTAAAAATTCCCCCCTGGCAATGTGTTCTTCACGTCTTCGTCGAGCTTCTCGCCTGTGAAGCCGTGCACACACCTGCCAATGGCCCATACGGTTGGGGGCTGGTATGAGCCCTACTGGTTTTCCGACTCCTCGTCTGTCAAACTGTTCCGCTCACCAATCTCCTCGATTAGTCGACTCAAGCGCTCCTCCTTGGTCCGAGGTGGCGGCCGATCTGGACACTGGTACTTCCGATGACCCGGCTTCCCACAGTACCAACAGTCATCTGGTCCCGGCCTAGCGCTTGGTCCCTTGTCCTCAGCAGTGGCGGCCCTCGGCTTGATGGATAGCACCTGCTCACACAGCTCGATTAGTCGATCCAGCTTCCTGTCTTGGCTCTCAAAGAGCCCCTTGAAGTAGGGAAGTCTGGGTAGACCCGCTACGTTCGGCTGGTTGCTCTGCTGCCCACTGGTGGTAATCTCGCCTCCCTGCTGGTTCTTTAATAGCTGTAGGACCCGTCCTAGAGCTGGCTCGGAGTCCTCCGACTCTATGGACATCACCGGCTTCCCAGGCTTGGGTTTGACACATTCGTACTGGGTCACGAACGCTATGGCCTCCTCCATGGTCTTCATCTTCCTCATGAGCGCCATCACCTTCATGTCCCCATCTGGATGGCCCTTCCAGAAGTGGTCTAAGGCGATAGCCTCCTGAGCTGCGGAGTTCAGATCCGGATAACCACGGCCGGCCAGTCGCTGCAACTCATAGCCGTACTGCTGGGGTGTCTCTGCCTTCCTGCGGGTTCTCTGTCCCAAGGTCGCTTTGTAGGACTCCTCCTGACAGTCAGGGTCGAATCGTAGGGTCAGCTTGTCGGTCAGAACGTCGATGTCCCTCCGGTCTGCAGGACTCAGGCTGGTCAGCATTCGTCGCGCCTCTCCTGTCAAGCTCCCGGCTAAGTAGACGCCCTGTTCCCGCTTGCTCCATCCGTTGACCTCTGCGATGACGTCAAAGTGGGCCCGGTACACCGGCCACTCTATGGAAGTCCCATCGAACTTGTCAGGGGTCAGCATCTTCCGGTTCCTTCTGCCGTTCTGATTCCAGGCTGTGCTGTCCTCGGACGACGAGTCCTCCTGCCTCCGTCTCGGCCTAGGGCTTCGTCGGTGCAGCGGCGGTCCCCGCCTCGGTGGTCTCCTCCCCCGTCCTGGGTAACCATGGCTGCTGTCGGTCCCTCCATCAGATGAAGGCCCCTCATCGCCCGATGATGAGAAAGGGTGCTGTCTCCGGCCTCCCTGGGTGACTGAAATAGAAGCTGGATTTCTCCAGGAGGCTGGCTGTCTCGGTTGTCGACTGGGTGAAGACCCCTCTCTTCCGCGAACGCTGTCTTCCGCGAACCTTCCGCGAACGGACTCCTCCGCCAACAGCTCCCGAAGAAGTTCTTCCGCGAACAGGCCTCTTCCGCGAACGCCGTCTTCCGCGAGTCTTCCGCGAACGGGCTCGTCCGCCAAGATGTCTCGGAGACGTCCCTCCACAAAAGATGTACGTCCGCGAACGCCATCTTCCGCGAGTCTTCCGCGAACCGGCTCATCCGCGAATGGTCTTCCCCGTCTATTCTGAAAAACTGGAAAGGAAGATTGGTCGCCTGGATCACTCCTTTCGTCGAGCCGCCGTCTGGGTGAAGACTCCTCTCTTCCGCGAACACTCTCTTCTGCGAGTCGTCCTCGTCCGCGAACGTGGTCGTCCGCGAAGGGCCCTCCCCGGTCACAAGCGTCCTCGTCACCAAAGACTCCCCCTCGCCCACGAGCCCGTTCATCCACGAAGGATCCCCGGCTGCAAGCGTCCCTGTCGCCGAAGAATGCCTCTCGTCCGCGAATGTTCTCTTCCGTGAAAAGTCCTCTCCCTCTCGAGCTGCTCTCTTGGGTCGGAGCCCAAGTAACCCGTCCTCCAGTCACTCCCGTTTGTCGACTCGTCACACCAGACCGCTGCCCTGTTGCACCAGACTGCTGCTGGGACCAGTCCCAAAGCCGTCTCAATGCTGCATTCTCTGGCGGTGCCACACTTGGACTCTGCTCCGGTAGCTGTAGCCGATCCCTCCTCGCCCAGATTTCGCCGTCCTCCCCGTCCAGATTGACGTACTCCGGTCCCAGCACTCGTCGGAACTCGGGGCCCCTCCTAACGCTCTCAAGGTAGGTTGACCTCTCCCTGTCTCGATCGTGCTGCCACCCAGAGTCGTGTCTGAAAAGAAAACGGTTGTCGGGTGTCTGGCTCCGGGGTCTCTGTTGACTAGTCGACTGGCCCATGGAAGGTCTCGACCTCCCTGGTTGCTCCTCACTCGTCGAAACGTCCCGTCTACCCCTGGCTGTGAAGCTGCTCTTCCGCGAACGGTCGTCTTCCGCGAACGTTGTCTTCCGCGAACGGTCGTCGGCCTCTTCCGCCAAGGTCGTCTTCCGCGAACGGTGGTCGTCCGCGAACGTCTTCCGCGAACGGTCGTCTTCCGCGAACGTCCTCCGCGAACGGTCGTCTCCCTCTTCCGGAAAGGTCGGCTTCCGCGAACCGCTGTCTTCCTCGTCCGCAAGTGAGGCCGTCCGCGAAGAGTCTTCCTCTTCACCTCCTGTCTTCCCTGGGGCAGTTTCGTCGTTTTCGCCGGACATGAGTGATGCTGAGGTTCGTTCCCTGGCAGTAGACCCTCGGGGATCCTGGTCACGGCACCAAGTTGTGACGTTTGGTAATGACTTGTTTTCGGTGTGGCCCAAAAAACCTGGTTTCTCTGATCGTATAGACTTTATGTAACTCCCGCTCGTTGTGATTCGAGAGCCGTCACTAAATTGGTGTCCCCCAACGCTGGTGTATCATCACTCCGTAGCTTACCGGCTTCACTTAGGCAAGAAGCAACTCAGATGTAAATAAATTGAAGATTTATATACATCAAATCAACTTACAATTGTATGGCTGGTCACCCACGTGACGTACAAATATGAAGTTCAGACATGGAGCACTGTATGATCACATTTCAAAAATAAATAGTGCACGAGGGCACAACTAAAAAGAGTTCTTAGCCGGCGGCGTCTCTCTGTCCCTTCCCGTTGAAGTTTCCCGTCCCGTTTAGTCGAATGGTTTCTCCAGGTAGTCGGTCTAATCCCGGTTGACTCTAAGGCCCTGAAGAAGGAGTCGTCCGCACGGAGTTCGTCGAGTCCCTTGGCTGTGGCGGTGACGATCTCCCCACGGTCGATGTCGCTGTTGCAGTGCTCTCAGAGCGGCCGTCCGCTCTCCCTTATATAGCCAGGGTGGCTGCGCGCGCATCTTCGTCCGCGAACGTATCTTCCGCACTCTTCTCCACGTGGTGAAGACTGCGTCCGCGAACGGTTCTTCCGCGAAGGCTCCTCTTCCGCGAACGGTGCTTCCGCGACTGATGCTTCCGCTGACGATGCTTCCGCAATCGTGCTTCCGCGAACGGTTCTTCCGCGAACGATGCTTCCGCTGATGATGCTTCCGCAATCGTGCTTCCGCGAACGGTTCTTCCGCGAACGGTGTCTTCGCAAGTGGACTTTGTAGATCACGTGACCGTTCCTAACGAACGTTTCAGCGCGGCAGTTGCATGGTTTTGTTACAGTAGTATATTCATGTGTATTTATTTTTGCTGTACTGTAAAGTTTGGGAATTTTATCCATTCGCGAAAATCGCAAAATACATACCTGGAATACAAAATTTTGTCCCATGAATATTGGAATGTGATGTTTGCAAAGAACACATTTTATATTTTGGATATGGTTATCATCGTAATTAACAATTATTGTGGCGAGTGCAATAGTTATTGCATCAAAATTTTTTTCTTGGTCAAATTGTCTTCCTATGCCCCTGGAAAAACCCTGGAAAGTTACAAAAAACACCCCTCGAAAAATATAGTTGTGGGAGAGTATGCTTGTTAATTAGGTGTTACCTCATTTGTAGCACACTTATTACTTAAGACATCGATTGTTTGAGAGTATGCATGTTAATTAAGTGTTAGGTCATTTGGAGATGTTTACTCAAGATTACTTAAGATTTCGTTTGTTTAGGTATGACAAGTTCAATGGTCGAAAAAAGTGTTCAATGTACCGGTAAATGTGCATGTCAAATTACTCAATTGTTCAACATTTTGGATCAGTTATCCATAAAACATACATTTTTGTTGCTGTTTGCACGATAGTGAAGGATTGGCTCAAGTTAATGGTCTGCACCCAACTGACGAGTCCTGGACAGACTGTATGGGCCACTAACGTATAACGGGACGAAACACAGCCAATAATTTAGTATTGTAAATAAACATACACGTGTAAATAAACCTACAATAAAGAGTGAATTTATTGGCTGTGTATTGGGGATTTCCTCATTGAATGCAATTGAATAGATTTGAAGATGGTAGGGATTTGAGAATGAAAGGACCTATTTTGATCAGATTGTAATACTTACCATGCTGGATTTACTGGTAAGGTTTCTCTGAGCAGCAAGCACTTCATGTATGTTTGGGTATGTGAAGTTGGAGGTAAGGGTGATTATACACACCGGCCTCTTCTCCACAGAAATACATGCTTGAATGAGGTTGTTCATCCATCTCTCCCTCTGTCCGTTCAGATACATGTACATCTTTGTGAACACTGCTCTGTCATGACAGATCTTCAACTCGAATCGAAAGTTACTAAGGTATAATCTTTATTAGACACATTGATATTCTTCTGCGGGTGTCTGCTCAGATACGCAGACGGCCTACATAATATTAAATTATACGGAATTGGATGCTGTGCACCTACTTCCCTTTCGTCATACGTTTTCCACTTTGTTAGATTTATTGAAAACTGTACATAACAATTGAGTCAAGTTACCTACATGTTATCTTCTCTAGATATATATTCTGAAATATCCAATCAATTTAACTGTAACTGTCGGGCGAATCTTAATACACGTATATGTACTTGTGATTCCTTATTGGTTTCTGAATATGATATGCAAGGTTGGGGTTTTGAAGTCAGTATAGACGGCTCTAGCCGATGTTCCTGAGTATCAGTCTCATTGATAACCCACGTTTTCCATTCACGAAGGAGTTAACCGTACACTAGTGATGAATGTTGTTTGGATATGTATTGTCCTCAACTTTTGTCGATCTTACACAGTTACATTATTGTTTAGTCATCGTGAAAGCGTTGAGTAATCCATGAGTAAAAAGCTCATGTAATTGCGTCAGATTTCTGTTTCGACCCTGTCAAAAGTTTATATACCGCCAGCAAATGGAACAAGTATGACAGCATCAGCCGCTTCAGAATGGATCCAAGTCGACTCTTGTAGTGAAGTTGGAATATGATATAGTAAAGGAAATTCTCTGGTAAATTATCAAAGAACGACTACATTCAATTTTTTCCCTGTTGGGGAAACTAAAATTGAATTGTTTTACTGAAGTGAGTTTAGTTGTTTGTTTCTCTTACAATAATATAAAACATACTAGTCTATGTGTTACCATTTTATGCATTTAGAGTAAATAAACTATTCTATTAAGAGCAACTAAATTGTTCATAATTTTGACATGAAACAAACAGATCACGGTTGAGTAATACCAGTAACCAATCATTTCATTTTACGAGTATTGTAGTCTAATAGTGCCTGTTGATAATATACGTTAACGGATCTACATGTTCACATCGTCAATCGTAGTAGTTTGACTGTACAGTGTACTGAAATGCCTGTTGAAAGTTCGCTGCAAACTCGATCATCATTGCACATTTTGCACAATTCACATTGTAATATTTGTAACAGTTCGATGATACACATGTGTGACCCAATAAGACTAGTATACTGTCCAATATTTTGTGAGAACTGAAATAATTTGGTCAAACTCATGTAAAACTGGTGTGTTGTCTTTTATGGAACATAGAAGTAAACTGTAATATTAGGTTTCATCAGAAATACATAAAGAGTCTCTCTTACGTTTTTTCTGGATTCATTGATCGAACTTCATTCCATAATTTCTACCATTTACAATGTATAGGATTCACAACAAAATTGCACAGTACCGGTATTACATTGTACATACACGCTATTTTGGTTCAATACTTTATTTTTTTGTCGTCCATCTTGATTGATTTCACATGCTAATTGTTTTTTTGTCCCTCCTATCCACTTGTTACTTAGTTTGTATGTAAAACCTTTCATATATATATTCTCAATCTGATTCTGTGGGGACTCTTGGGATTCCAATGGATGTCCAAACATATAGCTGCATGATGAGAGGCACATACAGTGCACAGTTTTATCAAAATTCTGGCGAGTACACCACTATTTCCAAATTTAGTCGTTGGTACATGTACAAGCCAAGGCAAAATTATACACCATTATGTCTATATATACACCTCGTGTGCATCATTCAAATTATTATTTTTAGGAAGAGCAGGGCTCTTCCTCTATGATGTTGGTTTTTTTTGGATTTTTGAATTTTTTCTTTTGTTTACATTCTTGAAAGTGCCACTTGGAACCACAACAGGCTATTCAACTGTGGCTAATTGGGAGGGCCCGGGGCCCGTTGGGAGGAAAATGACGCCCGTGTACCTAATCATGGTTAATGTAATAAGTTATTAGCGATAATAATCCCAGGAGACGTGTGTTCCGACCGTTTTTTTTTTTGTATGTCACCGTTTCATACCCATCACCACTCCCGTTTTGATCTCCACTGGAACAGTGCTTTCTTGCAATCATATGCACTCAAAGTTTTGGATATACATTCCGCACAATATATAGATACAGTATGGTATTGCAACAATGAAAGACAAGTTGATACGGCAACATAATAATTATGTGTTAGTGGTGGTATTCCATATTCCAGTGGGCAAATTCAATTCTCGTGTGGCCCCGATAAGCAGTCACGGCAGTCGGCCCGCCAGCCAGAGAGTCACTGAATTGTCCAATCGGGAAGCTGTCCTGGCGGACACACCCACATGTTTATGAAATACACGTGGATATAATGATATGCAAATGATCACGTGAGCGAGTCCCGCCAATTAGCGTACTGCCCCAAAAAAATGCTGCAGGGTCAAGGTCAAAATGCCAGCCGCCAAGAGATCGTCCAACCATAGAACTCCCAACTGAGTGCGGTATTTGTGGAAATACTTGTTACGACCCAAATAAATGGTCTTTTCTATGACTCTTTCCTACTTCACTGGTAATACTTCATAAAAATATCACCACCGAAAGCTTGTTTATGGGGGAATTTAATTAAAAATGCCATTGAAGTGAAGCGAGATTTCAACGAGATTTGACTAAAAGGAACAGTCGGAAACAAACAAACAAAACTTGGCAGATTTGCGGAGCTTTTACACGGGAAAAAACTTAGTTTCCTCCTAAAATAAGCAGAAACAAATGGATACTAGATCTAGCACTTTTATCATGTTTATGATAGTTTCATATTGCCGACGAGAATTGTCAGTGCTGATTTTGATAGCAGTCACACGAGCGGCGATTCGGGGTGGGGGTGTGCCTGGGCTACTTCAGTATTTGGTAGCTGACACTACACACTGCACACTGACACAACATGTACGCTGATCTTCAAACCAACATTTGGGCAAGGAGAAACATGATCGCATTGATGAAAAAAGCTTTCATACATGTCATGAATTATTGGAAATGCAGACAAGTTACTGAAATGTCTCTGCAGTACAAATCAAAACACTGAAAAAAAATCCATAAAGAAATTTAAATCTAAGACTAAAGCTCAAAAAACATTGTGCCTCCTAAATCAGAAAAACATAATCAGAACCTTGAAAATCTTACACATTGGTCCCAAAAATAGTCGGGTGATTTTTAAACGTGTTCAATAAGTACGTAAAGCTTCTGACTTGTAGAGATTTCATGGCTGTAACGGAATAAGTAACATTAGTTTTATTGATTAAGTCTTATTGGCCACAATAAAAATAATTATTACAAGAAACATTTATTATTGGGTTCAACAATGTAAAGGTTCTGGGGCCCAGACGAGTCGACAGGTACCCAAATTCGGGGCGGGTCATACAATTACCTGGATCGGAATTTTGTTACTCGTATTTGAGAACAAATAAAGATATAGTTTTGAATATTTGTGATAAACACTAGTAAAATCACAAGAATGACAAGGAAATCATCAGGAAAAAAAACGATAGTTTTATGAGGTCATGACATTGTGATCTTTCTCAAACTTGAAAATACTGGTAATTACTGACGAAACAAATAATATGTGTCAAAGATCAATGTCTGGCGTTTACGTGTTACAAATTGCTTCAGTGAGTATCATTCAAATTTTGCTATATATTTGGACGGGTCGGGTCAGACGACACAGGTACCCGGTTCGGAAATTTCCGACTCACTCGGGCCCTAAAAAGTTCTATCCAGTCATGACTAACCGAATAGGTTATCATTAGTTTTACTAGTTAAGTCTATTATTGACCACAATAAAAATAGTTACATGACAAGAAAATAGTTACATGACAAATTTATTGGCCCAACAAGGTATAGATTCTGCCCAGTAGAGTTACAATATGGCCACAACATATATGTACCAAATCAAATACAATATTCAAGGGTTTTTAAATAGTTCTGTGCAAACATTTTCGAAGCTCTTCCTTTGAGGCCAGTGGCCCTTGTTTTTTTAGCTATTTGGTTCCAACGATATAAATTTATTGGCACTGACCATTAAACTTCAAAACGACTGAAATAAGTTCAACCACAAACCCATAAGAGCTTATGGGTTTCTGGTTCAACGCGTAATGTGTATTTGTACCAAATGGCCTTGTGTATTGTCTATGGTTAGAGCGTATAAACTTTTTGACCCAGCATGATAATGGATCAGTTATCGTAAATGAGGGAAGCTCGGTTGGGGTCACGGTAACGACTCCATTTCGCATACCATGTACATCATCTGAAAACCTTTCTCCACTGGATCAATTCTTCAGGTTCCTTGCGTGTCTGAAAACTGAAAGGGCTGTTGTCTTGTCTTCCCTGCGTTGGCTCTGTCGCGAAATTTCTCTTACGGGAATCCAAGAGAGAACTGCAGACCTTGAAGTTGGCCAGAAAACATACAATGCACACGCCACTAGCCGGCTTCTCGTCCGGCCAAATCACGTGCATCCTACAAATGTACAAACATACATTATATGCATCTGCAACAACAGAAAAACATGAGAGATCTCTCCTATGTATTTTTGGCTGCAGTGATACATGGACGGATGGATGGACGGACGGACGAGCGGCGTCCCCTCTGGTCTTCTCTCCCTTTAACTGCCGCCCCCTCGTCAGTACACAGAATCAAACGCACGCTTATAACCAGCCATTCTGCTACACGCCGTCCCGCCCACATCCCCCACCCCCATCATCTCCACCCCCACCATCGACTCGCACAGCCCTATCAGCCATGGATTGTTCACGTACACACATTTCGGCAAAAGTCTGAGATGATCCAGGGAGGTTGTGCGTCGTGGTTGGATTTCCAGCAAAATATGTATATATTTATATATATACATATATACTGTCATGCATACTTTTGAAAAACGATATATATCAGTATATGTGTCCATGCCCGATGTCAGGATGTCACGTGTTGATTCTGGCAGTCCGCATTTCATGACATAGCGCGTCGTTTTGTTGAGATAAACCTATAGTATCCTACAGTATACCCCGATTCTATTGAACAGATTTCTTCAGAGTGCCTGAGAATAATTCATTTGATCAAGATGCCAACTTTCCCCTTGTTTCCAGGCCGGCACATGTCGGCAAATTTTACGCAGAATCTTCTTACCTGAACTAGTGACAAAATGTTCGAGTTAGGATTTTTCTGACGGGCATCAATGTGGAAATGAAAAAAAAAATTAGCCTTACACAAACTTGTTGGGAGTTGACTCTAAATAAATCCCAAGCAAGTTTGTACGACTTCTCGTGAAATAGCAGATTGAAATCGGGAGGTTGCTGCCATAAATCAGGTCTGGCCCCACATTTAGTGAGCTGATCATGAATGCCATTGTCAAATAAGCCATTGTCACCCATACAAACCCCACGGCTTTACGTGCGATAATTGCCACGCACATGTTTGAACCTGATTGACCTGCCACCTGGCGAATATCCACTGAATTACACAGTCAATTATACCAAGACGGGCATCATGTTCGGCGCCCCTACGACATGACATAAAACCCTACGACACAAGCAAATGCACTTAGTCGTCTTCATCGTGTTTCAATCTATCCACAAACGAAACTTGGAAGATCTTAATGTACTGGAACAGTTTGAAATGCTGCTGTGAACATCACCGAAAACTTATCAAAATACCAAGAATTGACGTAGCAGCGTGAGGATTTTCTCAATGGAGAAAAAACTTGATGCTAATCCGACAGATATATATCTAGCGTAAAAATATCCCCACGTCCTTACGTGAGTTTTTTTTTACTCAAATTCGCAATGTACCAGACTGGTTTTACAGCAATGAAGAATGTGTCTACTTTTTTCAACATCATGGTCAAACTGTTAACATTGTTTGTTTCTTCCATTTAATTGTACTTCTTCGAATTAAGGATATTTCTGTCAGAATGTGTGTGGAAATCGTTTGAAATACAAATCGTTTTATGCGAGCCATACGAGGAATTAGGTCCGCACTGAATATTTGGAAAGTCCAGACAAGTTGATGGATACCTTCGAAGAAACTAATGTTTTGTAAATTACAAGACGACATTGTAACTCAAAACACTCGACGAGATTCATAACGTGAATTTTTTGGTATTTATGGACTATTCTGTAGATTTTAATACCCGCTAGATGCGTGCGGTCACTCTCGTAGACCGCACGCGGTTACGTTATCGCATGGAACCGCTTCACCTCTGTGGGTCGGGCCATCCACCCCAGAGTGAAGTAACTTTACCTAGTGTACATGTATACGAGTCTTCCGTCCTAAATTCACCGCATTCCAAAATTCGGCAAAACAGGGTTTTCAATCTTTTCATACCTTGTAATGCAAATGAAACCAAACAGTTCTATCATCAATTGAGACTCTGATATTCAATCTTTGCACCAGCAGTTTGTTTTCCATAAAGAGTTTCTGGGCTTTTATAATATTGAGTTGGCTAATTTTGGGTTGACATGTGCCCCTCTGACCAGCTGTTTTGCATAATTGTTGAGAAAATTTTCAGAGTGGTAATTTGTAATTATCGCCACAAAAACAGCCAAATAACACTGGATATTGACATCTAGTCATGAAATACTTCATATATGGATGTTGAATAGATTGTATTCGCATTCATATCTTAGAAATAAAGCATGAAAAAATACAATGTTGGTCAAAAATAAATGACAACATACATGTACATGTAAACAGCCCACTAAATTGAACATGCAAGCAATAAATCCATTATTATTAATTTATTATTATAAATATATTTATTATTCCAGACCCAAGCCCAAAGGGAATTGGTGTTATGCTCCTTACTCTTTTTGCAAGATAAGATATTTTTGTAGGATACTGATTATTTGCCTTTTTTGCGTGGTGTATTTCTTCCCCTCGATCGAGGTGAAGCACCTCGATTGAGGTGACAGCTCAATGCATTTTCACTAGGCCCTGTCTTAAAATTTGATTTGTGAAAGAATCGATCGACAGATATGGAAATCGATTGACAAAGTTTCAGTTTAAACATTGTACTTCCATCTAAAACATTCATTACGATCTAATTATATCAAGCAGGACGCCGTCTTTTAGTTGGAAGAAATCAACGAAATCTGGCATGTGCTGCCACCTAGTGAATATATTGTAGCCAACAGTGCCCCCTGCGATTACTAAAAGAACAACAAGGCATTTTACTCATGAATATTCATTAATTAGTCATTTACAATGCTAGTCTGACGATTCAGCATCACTCACACTAATCGGAGACTACTTTCACCTCAGTCGAGGTGAAACACCTCAAACAGGGACTAGCCTCTACCTGAGAGAGGCACATGTCAAATTTTGGGATGCGGCGAATTTAGGACGGGTGGCTCGTATAGCAGCTATATAGCCTGTAGGCCTACGCTCTTACCATGCTATCAAAAATTCAAATGAAATTAATGAATGTCATCTTACTTAGTAGAAACCAGCACCATGGCCAGCATGGTCATGGGTGGAAGCCAGAAGGTCTAAGCCTACCGGTGTAGTTCGACCTACTGGGCCATACTGGCCTACTCAGCTGAATACCAGAGAGTCAGTGTAGAATAGAGAGGTGTAATTCTGCAAATTTCCATTGTCTTCCATCTTCTCTCATGGAGCCCTGTAATCCTGGCGGCTGGAGGGGGTGTTGTCAGCCCAAGCGACACAGAGTTCCACATCGCTCGGGCTGGAGTGTTGCATAGTCTGTCGTGTAAAGAGATGATTGTGAGTTACGTCATTTTTTTTGCTAGCATATGTCGTAGTACACATTCATGCATAAGCCCCCTCCACATGCCAGGAGTGCGACCACCTCAAAATACAAAATGGTGCCAGTGGAGTGACCCTTCCCTATTCTACACTCCGTGAACACCGATGAACACTGGGCCTACTCATACATGTATAGTCTATTTTCATGTTATATACACACAGTCATAAGTAATGGGCCTACTGAGTCAGGTTACATTTCCCGGTTAGTATGCACATCTGTGAACAAGACGGGTACCAGCCCATAACTACGTCCTGGGTACAGATTTCCACCCGTGTAAGGTCGTTCTGCTGGGCTTTCACGGATCGAAAGAGAGCCTGCATTTATAGATTGTTGGTGCGCAGGATGTAGCATAATATACTAGAGAGGCGGCTTTGCCTGTCGCTACCACTAGTGTCATCTTGATTTTGGGATCACACTATTTTGGGTGTCTCGGTACGGTACAGGACGGGTAGTAATTTATGCACCCGGGTGCAACAAAACATCTACCCATGACAGTCCTAATGATTATAATGTGCATTGCATCTTTGTATTTCGCAGAGCGGACATTGCCTTGATAGGCCTGGCAGTGATGGGACAGAATATCATCCTCAACATGAATGATCATGGCTTTGTGGTACGTTCAAATTACATGTACCGGTATGTTCTGATTCTCAGCTGTTGTTCATTCAGTGGAAATGATTTACACTCAACTAGTATCATAGTATGTTATTTCAGCCTACATGTAAAATAAATGGTTATTAAGGCATTTCGGCAGAAATGCCTTTATGGTTTTAGCAGAATTTTTTTTTTTTTTTTTTTTGTTTTTTTCTTCCGCCACTTTTGGTTTCCGGACGATAACTTTAGATTGCCTTGACGGATCCTTGTCAAATTTTCACCGCAAGTCAGAAATGATATGTGGAAGAACCCTATTCTTTTTGAGCCGGATCGGAGGTCCGTGAGGTCCGTGAGGATGAAATCAAGGCTAATTTTAAGACTTGGTTTCCGGACGATAACTGGAAAAATATTTATGCAATAGTTGCAGAACTCTGCATGGAGGTTCATATGCCACCAGGGAAGAACCCTATTGATTTTGGGATCGATCCGTCAAACGACCTTTGACCTAGAGGTCAAAATAATTTTTTGCTGATTCATCCTTGAGGCTTCCTGCATATCTCGGAAACCGTGCGTCGTAGAGCGAAACGGACGTTATTTTCGGACTCGTCGCCCTAGACAAACATCTCTAGGGTGTACTTTTTTTTTTGATCCGGCTCCGAGGTCCGTGAGGTCCGTGAGGATGAAATCGAGGAACTTGGTTTCCGGACGATAACTCAAAAAATATTCAGGCAATAGTTGCAGAATTTTGCACGGAGGTTTATATATCACCAGGGAAGAACCCTATTGATTTTGGGATCGATACCTCAAACGACCTTTGACCTAGAGGTCGAAATAATTTTTTGCTGAGTCATCCTTGATTCATCCTGCATATCTCGGAAACGGTGCGTCGTAGAGCGAAACGGACGTTTTTTTCGGACTCGTCGCACTAGACAAACATGTCTAAGGGGTATTATGGATGAACTTTGACCTTGACCCGAAATTTTTTTGCCGAGTCGGCATTTTTCGTTTTCGTCGATATCTCGGAAACGGTGCGTCGTAGAGCGAAACGGACGTTATTTTCGGACTCGTCGCACTAGACAAACATGTCTAAGGGGTATTATGGATAAACTTTGACCTTGACCCGAAATTTTTTTGCAGAGTCGGCATTTTTCGTTTTCGTCGATATCTCGGAAACGGTGCGTCGTAGAGCGAAACGGACGTTATTTTCGGACTCGTCGCACTAGACAATCATGTCTAAGGGGTTTTATTGATGAACTTTGACCTTGACCCGAAATTTTTTTGCCGAGTCGGCATTTTTCGTTTTCGTCGTTATCTCGGAAACGGTGCGTCGTAGAGCGAAACGGACGTTATTTTCGGACTCGTCGCACTAGACAAACATGTCTAAGGGGTATTATGGATGAACTTTGACCTTGACCCGAAATTTTTTTGCCGAGTCGGCATTTTTCGTTTTCGTCGATATCTCGGAAACGGTGCGTCGTAGAGCGAAACGGACGTTATTTTCGGACTCGTCGCACTAGACAAACATGTCTAAGGGGTATTATTGATGAACTTTGACCTTGACCCGAAATTTTTTTGCCGAGTCGGCATTTTTCGTTTTCGTCGTTATCTCGGAAACGGTGCGTCGTAGAGCGAAACGGACGTTATTTTCGGACTCGTCGCACTAGACAAACATGTCTAAGGGGTATTATGGATGAACTTTGACCTTGACCCGAAATTTTTTTGCCGAGTCGGCATTTTTCGTTTTCGTCGATATCTCGGAAACGGTGCGTCGTAGAGCGAAACGGACGTTATTTTCGGACTCGTCGCACTAGACAAACATGTCTAAGGGGTATTATTGATGAACTTTGACCTTGACCCGAAATTTTTTTGCCGAGTCGGCATTTTTCGTTTTCGTCGTTATCTCGGAAACGGTGCGTCGTAGAGCGAAACGGACGTTATTTTCGGACTCGTCGCACTAGACAAACATGTCTAAGGGGTATTATGGATGAACTTTGACCTTGACCCGAAATTTTTTTGCCGAGTCGGCATTTTTCGTTTTCGTCGATATCTCGGAAACGGTACGTCGTAGAGCGAAACGGACGTTATTTTCGGACTCGTTGCAGTAGACAAACATGTCTAAGGGGTATTATGGATGAACTTTGACCTTGACTCGAAATTTTTTTGCCGAGTCGGCATTTTTCGTTTTCGTCGATATCTCGGAAACGGTGCGTCGTAGAGCGAAACGGACGTTATTTTCGGACTCGTCGCACTAGACAAACATGTCTAAGGGGTATTATGGATGAAATTTGACCTTGACCCGAAATTTTTTTGCTGAGTCGGCATTTTTCGTTTTCGTCGATATCTCGGAAACGGTGCGTCGTAGAGCGAAACGGACGTTACTTTCGGACTCGTCGCCCTAGACAAACATGTCTAAGGGGTATTATGGATTAACTTTGACCTTGACCCGAAATTTGTCGACATTTTTCATTTTCGTCGATATCTAGTATTATAAATTATTCACACCGAAATGCCTCCAAGGCATCTTTAGGCCTTGACGTCTAGTTTCTGTTGACCTATGTTATAACATGGTGTGTTCTAATGGGTATAAAACATAATTATGATTTGGCTATGCTAAGACATTGAGATAAGAAGTTTCCCACTCTATCCTGCATGTACTCTATTGTGCTCAATGTCTAGTACACATTAGTATCTATTTTCTATTTGCCAGGTGTCCGCATACAACCGTACAGTAGAGAAGGTAGATCGTTTCCTGCAGAACGAGGCCAAGGGAACAAAGATCATTGGTGCTCGCTCCCTGGAGGATATGGTTTCCAAGCTCAAGAAGCCCAGGCGTGTGATGTTACTCGTCAAGGCCGGGTCAGCAGTCGACGACTTCATCAGCAAACTGGTCGGTATTGTCTTGGCTTTGTCTTGAGACACATACATACCTGTGTACTACTGCACAGCCCAAACAAATTGCTGATTTACATATATGTAAATTTATGGCCACTTTGCCTTTGTATTACACATGAAGCTTTCAGAAAAACTATCTCCAGTTATGAGTGATAAATGGGAAATTATTTTTTTCCAGGTACCTCTGTTGGAAGCAGGGGACATCATAATTGATGGAGGAAATTCCGAGTATCAGGATACCATTGTGAGTGTGATTTTTCGATACCTTTCATCACCATGATCAAAGCATACATTAACATTAGGCATCTTTTACTCTTGTAATCTGTTGTGACAGTCTTGTTTCTGATTCTTTAACAATTAACCTAATTTTATCTTGATGGATTGTGAACAGTGAATATGTTTTGATTCAGCTTCTCAACTTGACTGCGTTGTTTATTACCCATAACAAATGTACATTATGTATCTTCATGGTAATGTGAACTATACCAAGAATTTATCATCATGATTATCACGTTGGCTGAATGTTCATTTCTAACTGGTATTTTTTCAACATGATCAATTGGTTGAATAATAACAACAAATTCTGCATCATGAAAATCATACTGCTATGTCATAATGTTATTGAAAATTATACATTTAAAAAATGGCAGTGGTTGTTGAGGAATATCTGTGTTGAATGACTGACAGAGGCTTTTTTTTTGGAACACAAAAAGTATTGGTTTACCAAAGATCTCATAGAATGATACCAAGTGATCATGTTTTGACGGAGATACATGCACAATACTACAATCAAACTGACAAATGTGATGGATAAAGCACGAGAAACAGTGAATTCGTGAACGAATTCCTTGTTTCGAGTGTTTTATCCGACTTAAAATATTGCTCTTACAATCACAATGCGACCAACAGATTACTCGTACACATGTATATTGTTTCTGTTAGATCTATTGCAAGTCAAGCATGACAAAGATGTATTCATAAATAGCCGGCAACCGAGTGAATTTAGATTGCTCAACTCAACATGGTTTTCGGCCCAAGTACTATATCTCGCGCATTCCTCTATATATTCAATAAGGATTAAAAAGGTGGCACACGATTAAATGCATTCATTTAGTGAGCGAGTAGTATTATGGAGCAGGGTTTGATGCGTGGAATGTGTTTCAATGGACATCTCCATTGGATGATGGTGAGTTTTAATATATTGTACTCAAAAACAGCGAAACAGTGACCTATACCACACACATTCTCGCATTTCTGTTACTGGACATCGACTGGTTGACATTAAATTTCAACATGGCAGATAATTTGGACACATTTTCAAATGAAATCGTGGATAGTATGGTCGCATTTAATGCTGCAAACATTCTGAACGATGTTGGAAATTCAACATTAGATGATTTTGAGATTACCCGGTACTGATTATGAACTTGTGCAACATGACAATACATGCATCAGTGAACCAATGAATTCGTATGGGGCAAACGGTGGATTCGTGCGGACGAATCCACTGTTCAGACAATGGTGTGACGTCACAACAATATTTTAATTATAAATAGATGATACAGGCCTGACAATACTAGTAAATGTGATCAGAAATTAGCGTAACTCGTTAGTACATAATTCACTGTTGTCAAATTTAACACAACACAAAATATTGCACTAGTAATATGTGCATGATGTGTGAGTACGTATATAAATGTATTATGTACCAGTACGAAAGCATTTTTTCATGTTTTTACATCTATACATACCTATATGTATGCAACGTACTATACGCAGACGTATGCCAACAGAGAACTGTTAGCATGTTAGTGTCTGGCGGGATCATCTAGTTGTCTGATCATGTTGATGTCAGGATGGACGTTACTGGAGCTGTCTGGTTCTCTGGGTGGATTTTCTTGCACAGATTCTTCCTGTTGATACCCAGCATTTCAAGCAACTCCTGCCTGAACCGTGGCCCCGCAAGACAGTACAGCAGAAAGTTGATGGCATTGTTAGTGTACGCTACAAGGTTGACGGCCGCCCAGACCACATTTATGATGTAGGACTGTTGCTCCGGTGTAGCGCCCTCTAGCCAGCTGTTCTCGGCGTAGATGTAGACAGTGATGGGGGACGTAGTCAGCAGGAACATGAAGGTGACACTGAGCAGGATCGTAGTCATACTGGAGATCTTGGAGCCTGTTGAGGAGCTGCCACTCTTCCTGGACCTGTGTGCGTGGTACAACTTCCCAATGATTGCGCAGTTGACGACGAGCATCACTAGGAATGGAAGGACGGAGGCAACACACATGTCCACCCACGGCCACACGTAGTCCACAAAGTATGTGTAGTGGAGATCGTACACACAGCCGTTCTCCGGGTGCAGGTGGATTGTCCAGAAGAAGTGCAAGTTAAGCGTGGCCAGCACGACGCCAGTAACTGCGATCTGGACGGCTATGAATGTACGCGTGAAGATTCGCTTGGCCCTGTGTGGCGCGAAGACTGCAACGACTCGCTCGCAGGCGAGACAGACGAGAAGCCACGCCGACGCGTGCACAAAGATGTAGAGCAGGTACGTGTGTAGTTTACAGCCGACAGCTGACTGGTCGCGCAGCTCGTATCCGGAAACCTCGCGCAGGAAGTTCCTCAGCAGACCCAGGTAGAGCACGATGGTGTCCACCACAGCCAGACACAGTAGATACACACTCGTCGCCGTGCATCGCAGTCGCCTCCGCAGCATGACACAAATACAAGCTACATTGCCCAGTGTGCCCAAAACGAGTATGACCGGCGACCCGCAGACCCAGATCAGCCGGCCTCGCTCCACGTAGGGGTCGCTGGACACAGAAAACGGTGTGTCGGTCTCCATCGCTGGTGAGGTCTGAAATTCACTCATGACTCAATGTTTAGATGGAGCAGTGGTTGAAGATGTAGCACACAAGCTCCTGCTGTGCCACTGTGTAATGTATGAGGAAGCACTTCATAAAAAACATTTACTGGTATACAAATGTACATTTACGTTGTTCTTCAACGTGTTCAAACTTAATACGTACATACAGTCATTGTACTAGTATATCAGATTTATGTAAACATATAAATGTACTAATATACATATATTGGCAATGTGTGGTAGCAGATCGAGGCATTGCAATAGAATATACCAAAGTACCTGTATCATGTGTATACGTACATATGTATGTGTATGCCACATGCATACCTGCAGCTTCACGGGTTTAACAGTGTTTAATCTAACAGAATAATGATTTATAACGTACAAACACGCAGATATTTCAATACCTGGAATCCTGGATGTCCTTTACCTTGTTTAAGTGGGTAGATCCTTCCAGATCCTTTGTGGAATTCACTTCCTCAACAGACAGAACTCTAAGGTGTGCATGTAATCAGTCAGAGGGCATTATAAGTATTATCCATGTGAATGTGAAAGACTTCAAGACTCGATTGATTGTGATTGGTTGATGTATATGTGCAATCCTCCATGATTCTGTTCAAGTTTTTCCTTCAAGTTATTTCTCCAAGTCCAGTTGCAGAATGTGTTGTATAGAATCTACTTGTACTACACTTGCTACATGTATATATATATATGTAGTATTGCAAACTATTTTCTCTCGATCTTGTTTAGTCCCGATGTTGGACAGCAGGTGGTCCCAAGCATACTCAGGCTACGCTTCGATTGCATCCCGACTTACACAATATACATACATTTGTACCATGCTTTAATAAGAACTGTTCCCCTCGATGAAACTGAACAAAGGCTAGTTTTCTTGTGTCATTGGTAACATGGGTGTTGTGAGAACAGAAATCGAAGTTTCCACAGGACACAAACAGTTTTTAACTGTTTAACCCAGTGCTGTGTTTTGCTGATATTGAAGTGTATCAGTTGGCTTCTCCATTTGAAGTGCTTGTTATTCCATAATATATACATCCAGGCTTGTTCAAGATCAGTCATGCGATTCCAACAATATTTACAGAGAAGTCATCTCAAAGAGTGTAACTTCTCCAGAATCACAAGCGTAAACAACACTGTACTGCAGGGAAAGTCATTTGGTCCCTGCACAGTGGAGAGGCTAATGTATAGATTATGGAAAATAACACTGGTAATTTTGCGTGTGGCACTTAATTGTATGGGACAGAACCTTTGACACAATACCCGGTTGCACTAATCCTGTAACCTTTTCTACAATGGCCTTCAATTGTTTTCCCTATTGAATGACAAAAGGTGGAATGGGTCGAGGAAAAAAAGTATCACAACAGCAGAGGATTTCATTGTTTTGGTGATGAATGGCAATCACTGATGCATTGTGGGACGCGTTGGTTTGACAAGTACAGTGCATGACGGAATTTTCAATGAGCTGGGTGATTAGTTTGACTCTAGCTAGCTGTGTAAATCTTCACCACGAGTGTCACCTTCGTGGCTCCGCACTGATGGCTGTAGTGATAATGATGATTACAATCTGTCAGTGCAGCCAGTGACATGTACTTGGAATCATGTATATCTCAACCACCCAGTGGGATATCAATGTCCCATGTAATGACCCCTTTTCATGAGCTTCCTTGTATAATGTAGCTATGTACTGATTACCATCGGGTTTTAAATCATCAGCATCCATAATCAGTTCACTAATCATAATAATAGCATGTATTCATTGATTTGGTTTCATGTTTCATGGGACTTCAACTTGACTCGACTTGTAATATATACAAGTGAAGTCAAATCCGTAGACTTTTATTCGATGCATGTTTCCTGATGTTGGTATAGTTTTACTTCTACAATGTATGTTATAATGTATTTTGCATGTACATCTGTACATAGTGGTAGTAGTATTTTATTGATACTCCCTGGTAAAGGTCCATATATTCATTAAACATACAAATGTGATACCTAACTAGATGTAGGGTAATGTATTCAAAGTAATAATATTCAAATATGATATTAACGTAGTCCGCTACAAACGTAGAGGTAATGAAAAGTCAGAATTTAAAAGTTATTACTTGCCGGAATCTAAAGATTTCGGCAAGTATGTTGGTTCGTTCGTGGATGTGTTTGTTTGTTTGTTTACAGAATAACGTCCACATTTCTTATTCGATTTCACTCAAACTTGGTGTGCATAATCCCTAGAACACCGCGCAGAAAATGTCCTATTTTGGTGTATCTACGTCAAAGGTCAAGGTCAAGGTCATGCAAAACGTCGAAAACACATAAGGGCCCATAACTCCAGTTCTAATCGTCGTAGAGACTTCAAATCAAGTGCATATTGTAGATATACTCGAGTTCTATCTTTTGTGACCTTGACCTTGACCTTTGACCTTGACCTTGAGAAGTTCGAATATTTGACCTTGGAGGTCACCTCCTCCGATTTTCGATCTGTTGATTGGAAACAATGAGGGACCGGTCCCTCATGCTCAATGTCAATTTTTAGCCCGATCGACCAATTTGTTATGACGTAATTGACGTTTCTATGGCAACTAAGTCGGCCCCATTATAAGCGAAATTGCATGTTTCAAGCTGTCAATGCTAATAAAAGCGTCAATAATGTGCGTAAAAATCTGGTAATACACCAGTTTATAGCTAAGGATAAGTTCTTCCGTTCTAGAAAATTTCAAGGTCAAAGGTCAAAAGTCAAGGTCAATATTGACCTGCAAGTGAAAACCATGTAGGTCACTATATCTCAGGGAGTAAGCAAAATAGAGACACGAAAGTAAATCCACAGTATTGCACTCACTTAGCCTAACAACTTTTGCATTTACACCTAAGGCGTATGACCGATAGCCTTTGCAAGTGCCTGAGGTCGAAGTTGACCTCAAAAATGACCTTGACCTTGACCTTTTGCAAAAATATCGAGTAGTAGCTCGTTTGGAAGGTCTTCGAGAGTACTTTCCAAATATGTTGTCATTTTTCGAATCGGACGTCAATTGACGTCATAATGACGTCAAATGTGATTTCAGACTGACTTCTAGGCCTTTTGAGTGTCAGATGTGCAAAGTTATAACATATACAGTAGATCCAGCAGATGCAAACGATGTGGAGTCGTTCTGTGATGGCTTCTGTCAATTTTTAGCTCAATCGGTATATCCGTTTTGACGTAATTGACGTTTTTGTGGCAACAATTTGGTAAAATTTTAAAGGAAACTCATCATTGTATCCCCCGAACAAAGTTCGGCGGATACTATGGATTTGTCTCCGTCGCGCCGCGTCCGCCGCGTCCGCCGTAGAGATTTTCTTGTGAACGCTCTACAGGTTGCAAATCTCAACCAATTCTAATAATTTTTTATACAGACACTTCTTATGGTAAGATCCCGACACCAATCGATTTTGGTTGCCATAGCAACCAAATTGGCCGATTGGCGACACATTTTGGGCTCAAATTAGCCTGTTTGACACACATGGCTTGTGAACGCTCTACGAGTGGGAGTTTTTGATGAATGATCATGAAATCGCACAGGCTCGATGAGAAAGACCCTCACACAAAACCTATTGTTTTCCAGAATGATCAAATAAATATTAATTAGTTAATGGACTAACTTATTACGACCATTAAAATACCCACTTTGACATCTGTGATCACTCCAATACCCTGTATTATGAAAGTAAATGGCAATCGATTCTTGTTCAGATTGAGAACTGATGTTTTGGGTGAAAACAGAACAATTTTATTCAATAAGTTAACATTAGTTTTACTAGTTAAGTCTATTATTTTCCACACAAAAAATAGTTAAGATGAGAAACCTTTATTATTAAGCTCAACAAGGTAAAGGTTTTGTCCAGTACAAATGTCATGGGTGTAACTGAATAAGTTAACATTATTTTTACTAGTTAAGCTATTATTGACCACAATAAAAATAGTTAAGACAAGAAATATTTATTATTGGACTCAACAAGGTAAAGATTCTGTCCAGTAGAGATTTTGTGGCTTTAACCAAATAAGTTAACATTATTTTTGCTGGTTAAGTCTATTATTGACCTCACTGAAAATAGTTAATACGAGAAACATTTATTATTGAGCTCAGCAAGGTCTTGTCCAGTACAGATTTCATGGGTTAAATGGCAATCGATTCTTGTTCAAAATGAGAACTGATGTTTTGGGTGAAAACAGAACAATTTTTTTCAATAAGTTAACGTTAGTTTTACTAGTTAAGTCTATCATTTACCACAATAAAAATAGTTAAGATGAGGAACACGTATTATTAAGCTCAACAAGGTAAAGGTCTTGTCCAGTACAAATTTCATGGGTGTAACTGAATAAGTTAACATTATTCTTACTAGTTAAGTCTATTATTGACCACAATAAAAATAGTTAAGACAAGAAATATTTATTATTGGACTCAACAAGGTAAAGATTCTGTCCAGTAGAGATTTTGTGGCTTTACCCAAATAAGTTAACATTATTTTTGCTAGTTAGGTCTATTATTGACCTCAATAAAAACAGTTAATACGAGAAACATTTATTATTGAGCTCAGCAAGGTCTTGTCCAGTACAGATTTCATTGGTGTAACCGAAAAAGTTTTATTTTTACTAGTTAAGTCTATTATTGGCCACAATAAAAAAAGTTAAGCTTTTATGGCTGTAACCAAATAAGTTAACATTATTTTTGCTAGTTAAGTCTATTTACCTCAAAAAAATAGTTGAGACGAGAAACATTCATTATTGAGCTTAACCAGGTAATTGGAAGTTCACATTCAAATCTTATTTGGAGCATATTTGGGGTGAAAATAGACCTTTTTGTGAAAACATTGATCTGGCTCCAATTTTGTCATCTTGAAATGCAGTTTTGGTCAACTTTTACTTTGAATTTCATCTTGAAACCACATTTGGCACATATTATGAGTTCAAATATAACTTATGGTGAAAAGTTTGATCTGGCTCCAATTTCGTCATCTTGAAATGCAGTTCTGGTCAACTTTTACCTCGAATTTCAACTTGAAACCAAGTTTGGTACATATCATGAGTTAAAATATAAGTTATGGTGAAAAGTTCGATCTGGCTCCAACTTCCTCATCTTGAAATGCAGTTTTGGTCAACTTTTACATTGAATTTCAACTTGAAACCAAGTTTGGCACATATTATGAGTTGAAATATAACTCATGGTGAAAAGTTCGATCTAGCTCCAATTTCGTCATCTTGAAATGTAGTTTGGGTCAACTTTTACATTGAATTTCAACTTGAAACCAAGTTTGGCACATATTATGAGTTAAAATATAACTCATGGCGAAAAGTTCGATCTAGCTCCAATTTCGTCACCTTGAAATGCAGTTTTGGTCAATTTTTACATTGAATTTCAACATGAAACCAAGTTTGGCACATATTATGAGTTAATATATAACCTATGGTGAAAGGTTCGATCTGGCTACAATTTCTTCAACCTGAAATGCAGGTTTTGTCAATTTTTACTTTGAATTTCAACTTTGAACCGAGTTTGTCAAATATTCTGAGTTGAAATATAACTTTAGGTTGATCTGGCTGTAATTTCGTTATTTTATCGAACATTTTATCAAAATAGAAATTCATATGCAGTGATTTTGGTGGTGATCTTGAGTTCGACCTTCAGTTACCTTGAAAGATCAATGCAGCAATTTTGGTCGTAAAAAAAAAACGGTTGTGGCTCAAGATTTTACATTTCTCTGGTAATCTTTTTTAGCCCTCGCTCTAGTTTTCCACACTTATCAGTAATATATTTGGGGCAACAGGGATGATAGGGCTACGGGGGATACACCCAAGCGGTCGTAGGCGACCGGAAGCGTCTAGTTTGAAGATATTATGATCTTGTCCGGTTATAATATAACATATATAAAAACGATTTTATCATGCATATCCAAAAACTCCATTCACAGTAAGTTTGCAGTATAGAATTGACGACAAATGACGTCATAATTACGTACTTACTCCGGCAAGTGTGTGGCCTATGGCCTCTCGTATTTTGAATATTATTTCTTCAAAATAACATATTTTATAGAGTAACTGATCAGCATTCTAATACTGAAAAGAAAATAGGGGGTCACTGTGCTGGTTTCTTCGACATATTCGATCAAAAATCACAAACATTTACTAAAATGACTTAATTTATGGTATTTTTACAAATTCTTTTGCCCATATTCACATACATGTATTGCATCTTGTTTTCCAAGAGAACGGATACGGTGACCCCCTATTTTCTTCTCAGTTTTAGGATGCTGATCAGTTACTCTATAAAATATGTCATTTTGAAGCTCTAGATTTTGTTAATACAGTCATTTATTTTGAAAAACTCTTTGACCCCCTCCCCTCACTGTTTGGAGCGGACTACCTTAAAATATTATATTTTTATGAGTGACTAACATCTTTGTGATCAATCATGTCAATACGTGAGATCAGTAAATGGTGGACAATACTAGTAGATAAAAAAAAAAACGTATTCCATCAACACCTTTGATGTTAAATGTCTGAAGGTTGATATGTTGTGGCAGTAAGCTGCAATTATTTTCAAATCTGAATGTCGGAGAAGGTCTGAGGTGGTACGCCGATATTGCAATGGTCAAAAGGTGGTCCTGTGACCATGGTGACAGGTGTTCAGTTAGTGGACAGTTGATCAGTTTATATACATAGGGTATGTATGTATGATGTACTGCGAGTGATATATGATTCTGTCTTGAGTTAGCTGCTTGAGATTGAGGCCTGGATTAAGTTGCCTCCTTTGTTGAAATGATTCCTCAGGTGTTCACTGTATGCTGTATCAGTTGGATGGATATCAATAGGGATATTTAAGTGTGACATGTGAGAGAGAGAGGCAATGATATGTTTATTGATCATGACGATGATATCTCAACTATCACATTGACAGTAAATTGTCACAATTACCATCAAGTCACATATTGAACTGACATCACACAAGGATAGATTGTGATATGATCATACCATGATGAAAAAGACCTCAATGTGCAATAATAATTCACCAATACACATAATGTACATGTATGTGTTCATTGAGCTAAATTGATCAAAATAAAATAGACCACAGAAATAGAACGAATATTTAAATTTCAAAAACTTTAAATTAGATGTCTCTCAGTTACTTGAATTCAAGTGTTCCATAAATATCTCTCAAACCTAGGGGTGTATTACATGTACATGCATTATTGGCACATGTATCGGTAAGATTCCTGAACTGTTTGCAGTCTAATTTGTTTTCAAAGCATATACGGTAGTTAACAATATGTTGGAATATAGTCTCTTAAAATTTGTCTTCGGCTCTGTCATGTTATTCTTGCATGTATCTCAAACTGTCATGTTTTTGGTTGTTTCAGAGGCGCGTCAAGTCACTGCAAGAGAAGAAGATGCACTTTGTCGGGAGTGGAGTCAGCGGAGGGGAGGACGGAGCACGATACGGGCCGTCACTGATGCCTGGGGGGTCAGAGCAGGCCTGGTGGGTGTTGTGTGTGTGTGGGGAGGACGGAGCATGATACGGGCCGTCACTGATGCCTGGGGGGTCAGAGCAGGCTTGGTGGGTGTTGTGTGTGTGTGGGAGGAGGACGGAGCACGATACGGGCCGTCACTGATGCCTGGGGGGTCAGAGCAGGCTTGGTGGGTGTTGTGTGTGTGTGGGAGGAGGACGGAGCACGATACGGGCCGTCACTGATGCCTGGGGGGTCAGAGCAGGCTTGGTGGGTGTTGTGTGTGTGTGTGGGGAGGACAGAGCACGATACGGGCCGTCACTGATACCTGGGGGGTCAGAGCAGGCCTGGTGGGTGTTGTGTGTGTGTGAGGGGAGGACGGAGCACGATACTGGCCGTCACTGATGCCTGGGGGGTCAGAGCAGGCCTGGTGGGTGTTGTGTGTGTGTGGGGAGGACGGAGCACGATACGGGCCGTCACTGATGCCTGGGGGGTCAGAGCAGGCCTGGTGGGTGTTGTGTGTGTGTGAGGGGAGGACGGAGCACGATACGGGCCGTCACTGATGCCTGGGGGGTCAGAGCAGGCCTGGTGGGTGTTGTGTGTGTGTGGGGAGGACGGAGCACGATACGGGCCGTCACTGATGCCTGGGGGGTCAGAGCAGGCCTGGTGGGTGTTGTGTGTGTGTGAGGGGAGGACGGAGCACGATACTGGCCGTCACTGATGCCTGGGGGGTCAGAGCAGGCCTGGTGGGTGTTGTGTGTGTGTGGGGAGGACGGAGCACGATACGGGCTGTCACTGATGCCTGGGGGGTCAGAGCAGGCCTGGTGGGTGTTGTGTGTGTGTGTGGGGAGGACGGAGCACGATACGGACCGTCACTGATCCTGGGGGGTCAGAGCAGGCCTGGTGGGTGTTGTGTGTGTGTGGGGAGGACAGAGCACGATACAGGCCGTCACTGATACCTGGGGGGTCAGAGCAGGCCTGATGGGTGTTGTGTGTGTGTGAGGGGAGGACAGAGCACGATACGGGCTGTCACTGATGCTGGGGGGTCAGAGCGGGCCTGTTGGGTGTTGTGTGTGTGTGTGGGGAGGACGGAGCATGATACGGGCCGTCACTGATACCTGGGGGGTCAGAGCAGGCTTGGTGGGTGTTGTGTGTGTGTGTGTGGAGGACGGAGCACGATACGGGCCGTCACTGATACCTGGGGGGTCAGAGCAGGCCTGGTGGGTGTTGTGTGTGTGTGTGTGGAGGACGGAGCACGATACGGGCCGTCACTGATGCCTGGGGGTCAGAGCAGGCCTGGTGGGTGTTGTGTGTGTGTGTGTGGAGGACGGAGCACGATACGGGCCGTCACTGATACCTGGGGGGTCAGAGCAGGCCTGATGGGTGTTGTGTGTGTGTGTGTGGAGGATGGAGCACGATACGGGCCGTCACTGATGCCTGGGGGTCAGAGCAGGCCTGGTGGGTGTTGTGTGTGTGTGGGGAGGACAGAGCACGATACGGACCGTCACTGATGCCTGGGGGTCAGAGCAGGCCTGGTGGGTGTTGTGTAAGTGTGTGTGTGTGTGGGGAGGACGGAGCACGATACGGACCGTCACTGATGCCTGGGGGGTCAGTGCAGGCTTGGTGGGTGTTGTGTGTGTGTGTGTGGAGGATGGAGCACGATACGGGCCGTCACTGATGCCTGGGGGTCAGAGCAGGCTTGGTGGGTGTTGTGTGTGTGTGTGTGGAGGATGGAGCACGATACGGGCCGTCACTGATGCCTGGGGGTCAGAGCAGGCCTGGTGGGTGTTGTGTGTGTGTGGGGAGGACAGAGCACGATACGGACCGTCACTGATGCCTGGGGGTCAGAGCAGGCCTGGTGGGTGTTGTGTAAGTGTGTGTGTGTGTGGGGAGGACGGAGCACGATACGGACCGTCACTGATGCCTGGGGGGTCAGAGCAGGCCTGGTGGGTGTTGTGTGTGTGTGGGGAGGACAGAGCACGATACGGACCGTCACTGATGCCTGGGGGTCAGAGCAGGCCTGGTGGGTGTTGTGTAAGTGTGTGTGTGTGTGGGGAGGACGGAGCACGATACGGACCGTCACTGATGCCTGGGGGGTCAGAGCAGGCCTGGTGGGTGTTGTGTAAGTGTGTGTGTGTGTGGGGAGGACGGAGCACGATAC
Organism: Terebella lapidaria; assembly: GCA_949152475.1. Taxonomy (NCBI): domain Eukaryota; kingdom Metazoa; phylum Annelida; class Polychaeta; order Terebellida; family Terebellidae; genus Terebella; species Terebella lapidaria. The sequence goes on along the minus strand of OX424555.1, from coordinate 10,591,631 downwards.
GGACCGTCACTGATGCCTGGGGGGTCAGAGCAGGCCTGGTGGGTGTTGTGTATGTGTGTGTGTGGGGAGGACGGAGCACGACACGGGCCGTCACTGATGCCTGGGGGGTCAGAGCAGGCCTGGCGGGTGTTGTGTGTGTGTGTGTGTGGGGAGGACGGAGCACGACACGGGCCGTCACTGATGCCTGGGGGGTCAGAGCAGGCCTGGTGGGTGTTGTGTGTATGTGGGGAGGACGAAGCACGATACGGGCCGTCACTGATGCCTGGGGGGTCAGAGCAGGCTTGGTGGTTTGAGTACTGTATCTCTGCTCAATCTAAAATTTATTTTTGCCTAGTCAGGATTTAGTTTTCTGATGCTTCCTACTGAAGTGCCTCCAAGACCTTTAGGCTGTGAAGTCTAGTTAAGGTCAATATTATCATGATTGAAACCTCGAGACTTTAATAGTTATAAAAACCAAAGTATACCAGATGTGAAGTTTTGGTGGAGAATAAGGAGTGCTTTGTTACTGTATCAGCATGATTTAGATTGGGTGTCCATCAAGATCAATACAAGACAATGTACATGTGACATATGAACATAAATATGTCCAACATTCAGATAGTCTTGATTACATACATGTACCGGTACATATAACTATACTCGAGTTTCAGTCATGTTTAAAGTAACACCTGTACCATTTTGATATGAAAGACTTTGCTATTTTGGTAACCTGATTGACCAGAACATGAAGAAACTAATTATAAATGATAAGCAACATCATTATCTGATAAGGTAGCTGGTTATTCCTGCCATTTGATTTGATGGGTCATCAATATCCTTATTAAAATGTGATATACCGGTACTAGACTAGTGCATGTACATTTGATACTGATACTGTATATCCTGGTTCCATATTCATCATGTTCATATCCCATTTTCAAGTCAAACTAGTCAACCTACTGAATGTAAAAACTGTTATAGTTTTATGGACTTTTGCTATTAACTTCCATCTACCAACCCCAAATTTTGAGGTTTTTATAACTGCCATAAACATAGAAAATGTTTGCGCCAAATCTTTGTACAGTCAGTACTGCTCATAAACATGAGAAAACTGGTTTTCTGTGTTAATAAATAGTCCAACAGTGCAATATAATCTGCTGATAATTTCTGTGATGTAAGAAGCTACAATTGCTCGCATCCTTGTTTCATCATGTTTATTGCACACTATTTTTCTGAAACTTCACAATCCTGAATTCCTGATCTAATGAAAGCCATTCATGTAATCACATACAGTTGTACATAGATCATACAGTACAGGATCTTACATTTGTAAAATAGTGTACACATATTGCCATATACATACATTCATGTACAGTATATTTGAAATAGGTGTTCGGAAATGGGTGTAAAATGATTGTATATTGTGTAAAGGACTACCGGGTATATGTACATGATGTAACTAAACATAGTTGAATATCGAAGTTTGATTACAACAATTTGACATTTATGTGAAATGTATTATGCATACATGTACTGCAACTGATTGATCTGTACATAATGTTCAGTATATTGACACTAGGTGTGGATGTTAGTATGTTACACATTTATCTGCATACAAGTTTATATCATCAATGTATGACAAAAACTTCTCATGGAGAAACATATATACAAAGGGAAGCATTTAATTATAGAGGTTGAAAATAACTTAGATTGCTGATATTGTACACATATCTTGAATGAAATTTGTAATTTAAACGTCTTCACAATCTTCCTAACGTACTCTCATGCCTCTTCAGGCCACACATCAAGGACATCTTCCAGAGCATCGCGGCCAAGTCCGGCTCGGAGCCGTGCTGTGATTGGGTGGGCCCAGAGGGGGCGGGGCACTTCGTCAAGATGGTCCACAACGGTATCGAGTACGGAGACATGCAGCTCATCTGTGAGGCCTACCACCTGATGAGAGACGGACTGAAACTCAGCAACGATCAAATGTCGGAGGTGTGTTCTCACATAGGAATAACATTGAATAACGCCATCATAACATATTGCATCAATTATATCTAGACTATGACAACAGTGATGGCACATGTATGGATATCTGGAAATAAAAAGTCCTATGGTTTTGTGAGGTTCAAATTATGTTTTTTCAGGCTAGCATTTGACATTTGCTAGTCGAGATTGGCAAATAAAAATTTCTCCGGTGAAAACAAACAAAACAATGTTTTTGAGAAGAAGAAGATTTCACCTACCGTAATGGCCCGAAATACCGCCGGTTCTCGTTTACCCGCCGGCCTCGTTTAAGCGCCGGGGATAAGTCTTTAAAAGCATTAATAAGCGCCGGTCTCGAATTAGCGCCGGTTCAAATAACCGCCGGGTGTAAGTCTATGTACCGGTGCACGTAGCACACAAGAGTCCCACGGTGATTGCAATTGATTACACATGTGTGAAACAACACAACTGACACTTACTTACCGATATGAGATTTTGATTATGACAATAGAACACCTGCTAACCAATTAGGTGATGCAATTGAGCAGCTGCATGTATATATAATTGTACTGACTAACTTAATGATATCCATTCCCCAAGACCCAACATTACATTACATTTATATCAGCATAATAAAAATAACCATTACCATATATCTTTATTGGTTGCATGTATTGCGGCGCCATGCGACATCTACTACGCACATAACGTATGCAGTAGGTCCGTGTATGAACCGGTCATGAAACACACCGATATAATAAATCCAAACTCTCTGAAAAACTGACTGATTTACAGAGTATCGACGGCAGGTACCAGCACCGGTAGATTTTCTATTGAATTTGCAAGCTTCATCACGATGTATTTTCACTATAATTTATAAGCTTATCTACCGTGTATCTGCTGTTCATAGCCATTGGATTAACACCATCCTCGATGCAGCCGCTCGTCATTATGCCCTCAACTCCCATTCCCCCCTTCCAGCCATGCACTGCGCGCTGGATATCACTAAATACAGTGAAGAAAATCGGTGCGTTCACGCGCACAAACTTCAAAATATATCGTTTTTGCTCATTGTATTATTAAGCGCCGGTCTCGTTTACCCGCCGGTCTCGTATTAGCGCCGGGGCTGAAACATGTAAAGCACTATTAAGCGCCGGGGCGGTATTTCGGGCCATTACGGTACTTTGAATCCCAACAGACTCTTTCCAAGTGGAATGAGGGGGAGCTGTCGTCATACCTGATCGAGATCACACGTGACATCCTGAAGTTCCGAGACACCGACAACACCCACCTTGTGGACAAGATCAGGGACAAGGCTGGTCAGGTAACCATGGAAACAGTCTTGTATTGGTTGTTTCTTTGGTCATAATTGCTCCTTGTTTAGTGTCCATGATATATTTGATACATATTCCTGATTAGAGCATTGATAGGTATAAATGTGTCTGGATTGTATCATTACCATGTTCATGATGATCACACTTTACATAACCTTTGAAACATGTCAAAAATTTAAGGTACATGTACTCATATTCTATCACATGTAAATTGTCTTATATCTTTATAAAGAAATGTACAAAAGATTAGATTTGTTCTTCAGAAAGGAACAGGAAAGTGGACAGCAATCTCATCCTTGGAGTACGGAATCCCTCTCACCCTGATTGGTAAGTGACGACAGTTTCTGGAATGTTTTACAGACTTACCGACTTCCCTTATACGTCACAGAACCATGAGAATACTGATTCACATGTCAAGACATATAACAGAAGGAAACCTTTACAAACCAGGAGATGTCATAATTCAACATTAACACAAATCAACAACATACCAAAGATTTGATCTACAGAGATTTACACTAGCCATGTTTTCTGACTTTCTGTTGGTAATTAAGATTGAGATTCTGTGAGCTATTACATCATACATTGTACTGTACCTACTCACCAACAGGTGAGGCGGTGTATGCTCGCTGTCTCTCCGCCCTGAAGGATGAACGCGTTGGTGCCAGCAACCAGCTGCGGGGACCCAGTGCCACAAAGTTTGACGGAAATGTTCAGCAGTTCACAGAGTACATTCGCCAGGTCAGTACACATACATGTAACATACAACTGTACATATAATCTGATAATATATACTCTGTGCCGAGAATATGTACAGTAATTTGTATCACTGTAACACACATGCTAGTACTTAGTTTAGATTGCTATTTATACTGGAATATTTACAGACAGATCTGTTGTCTGCACCGTATGCTTGAGGATGTACTAGTAACTATATCTTTGGCAATTCTTCATCCTTTCTCCATTGTTTCTTCCCCAAACAGGCCCTGTACGCCTCCAAGATCGTGTCGTATGCGCAGGGCTTCATGCTGATCCGCGAGACGGCCAAACAACTCAACTGGAAACTGAACTATGGTGGAATAGCTCTCATGTGGAGGGGAGGCTGTATCATCCGAAGGTTAGAAATGAAGATATATTGTAACATACATGCTTCTTGTATAAAAATACAGAAATAAAATGTATTTATGTTGATTGAATAATGGTTGAATTGTTGGTTGAACAAGTATCACCCCTTTCTTAATTTGAATATTTTATATGACACTATCATATTCGTTCCATGCTGACCCATTAAATGTATATCTTCACAGTGCCTTTTTGGGAAACATAAAAGATGCCTTTGACAAGAACGAAAACCTGAGTAACTTGCTGTTAGATGACTTCTTCAAGGCTGCCATTGACAAATGTCAGGTATGTATATTAGCTTGTTGTTGTATACATGTACCTATTGGTAATTCAACTATCCGGTCAACAATCTTTTGCAAAACACTGTTGCTGGTGAATTTGAATACCTTCTGGCCAACATTATCTTCAACAGTGGATACTGATTTCATGTGTATATGTACTTACAGTGGTTCCTGTACGTGTAAGAAAGAGACCCCTCTGAAATAAAACCTTGTCTATAAAGACTTTTTTTGCATTCCCCCAAACATTTATTTGGTATGTTGGTGAACCTGTGAAAAATAACTTTCTGCCAGATGAGTCTTTCCTTACATGGACCACTGTTACACATGCATATCTAAGTCGCCTCCTATAAGAAGAATATGTTACTAAATTTGCATATCATAAGAAATTGGTGTAGTATTTGATGTCATGAAATTTGTACCCTGTATTTGACAGGATGCGTGGAGGAAGACCGTGGCGATGGCTGTTACACTTGGTATCCCCACCCCCGCCTTCAGCTCAGCGCTGGCCTTCTATGACGGTTACAGATCTGCCTGGCTCCCAGCTAACCTGCTTCAAGTCAGTTTGCTGATAGTAATAAACTAAAAATGAGATCATCTTGTGGTGACACTAGCATCAATCTACCGTTGATTGTGTAAATAAACATCTATGCAAAGAGCTTTCAATATCATGTAACACGCCTCCTCTCATGTGAAAGTGTTTGTTACTATGGTTACAGGCACAGAGGGACTACTTTGGTGCTCACACTTACGAGACTCAGGACAACCCTGGCACGTTTGTACACACCAACTGGACCGGTCACGGTGGGGATGTGTCCTCTACAACCTACCAGGCCTAGAGCGACATGGCAAAGTCCGGGATGACCACCCTTGGGCCACCTGCCAGGCCACAATTGCCGGTGATTGCCCGAGAACCTACCAATTGTATATCAGTATAATGTCTAATGGTATTTATGCAAATTGTTTGTTGTCTGTGTACAGGATACTCAGTATACCCAACAGCTGTGAGATCTGTGCATGTTGTTTACAGTTAATGATAATTAAGGCATTTCGGCAGAAATGCCTTTATGGTTTTAGCAGAATTTTTTTTTTTTTTTTTTTTTTTTTTTTTTTTCTTTTTTTTCTTCTTCCGCCACTTTTGGTTTCCGGACGATAACTTTAGATTGCCTTGACGGATCCTTGTCAAATTTTCACCACAAGTCAGAAATGATATGTGGAAGAACCCTATTCTTTTTGAGCCGGATCCGAGGTCCGTGAGGTCCGTGAGGATGAAATCAAGGCTAATTTTGAGACTTGGTTTCCGGACGATAACTGGAAAAATATTTATGCAATAGTTGCAGAACTCTGCATGGAGGTTCATATGCCACCAGGGAAGAACCCTATTGATTTTGGGATCGATCCGTCAAACGACCTTTGACCTAGAGGTCAAAATAATTTTTTGCTGATTCATCCTTGTGGCTTCCTGCATATCTCAGAAACCGTGCATCGTAGAGCGAAACGGACGTTATTTTCGGACTCGTCGCCCTAGACAAACATCTCTAGGGTGTACTTTTTTTTTTGATCCGGCTCCGAGGTCCGTGAGGTCCGTGAGGATGAAATCGAGGAACTTGGTTTCCGGACGATAACTCAAAAATTATTCAGGCAAAAGTTGCAGAATTTTGCACGGAGGTTTATATATCACCAGGGAAGAACCCTATTGATTTTGGGATCGATACCTCAAACGACCTTTGACCTAGAGGTCGAAATAATTTTTTGCTGAGTCATCCTTGAGGCATCCTGCATATCTCGGAAACGGTGCGTCGTAGAGCGAAACGGACGTTATTTTCGGACTCGTCGCCCTAGACAAATATGTCTAAGGGGTATTATGGATGAACTTTGACCTTGACCCGAAATTTTTTTGCCGAGTCGGCATTTTTCGTTTTCGTCGATATCTCGGAAACGGTGCGTCCTAGAGCGAAACGGACGTTATTTTCGGACTCGTCGCACTAGACAAACATGTCTAAGGGGTATTATGGATGAACTTTGACCTTGACCCGAAATTTTTTTGCCGAGTCGGCATTTTTCGTTTTCGTCGATATCTCGGAAACGGTGCGTCGTAGAGCGAAACGGACGTTATTTTCGGACTCGTCGCACTAGACAAACATGTCTAACGGGTATTATGGATGAACTTTGACCTTGACCCGAAATTTTTTTGCCTAGTCGGCCTTTTTCGTTTTCGTCGATATCTCGGAAACGGTGCGTCGTAGAGCGAAACGGACGTTATTTTCGGACTCGTCGCACTAGACAAACATGTCTAAGGGGAATTATTGATGAACTTTGAATTTGACCCGAAATTTTTTTGCCGAGTCGGCATTTTTCGTTTTCGTCGATATCTCGGAAACGGTGCGTCGTAGAGCGAAACGGACGTTATTTTCGGACTCGTCGCACTAGACAAACATGTCTAAGGGGAATTATTGATGAACTTTGACCTTGACCCGAATTTTTTTTGCCGAGTCGGCATTTTTCGTTTTCGTCGATATCTCGGAAACGGTGCGTCGTAGAGCAAAACGGACGTTATTTTCGGACTCGTCGCACTAGACAAACATGTCTAAGGGGTATTATGGATGAACTTTGACCTTGACCCGAAATTTTTTTGCCGAGTCGGCATTTTTCGTTTTCGTCGATATCTCGGAAACGGTGCGTCGTAGAGCGAAACGGACGTTATTTTCGGACTCGTCGCACTAGACAAACATGTCTAAGGGGTATTATTGATGAACTTTGACCTTGACCCGAAATTTTTTTGCCGAGTCGGCATTTTTCGTTTTCGTCGATATCTCGGAAACGGTGCGTCGTAGAGCGAAACGGACGTTATTTTCGGACTCGTCGCACTAGACAAACATGTCTAAGGGGAATTATTGATGAACTTTGACCTTGACCCGAAATTTTTTTGCCGAGTCGGCATTTTTCGTTTTCGTCGATATCTCGGAAACGGTGCGTCGTAGAGCGAAACGGACGTTATTTTCGGACTCGTCGCACTAGACAAACATGTCTAAGGGGTATTATGGATGAACTTTGACCTTGACCCGAAATTTTTTTGCCGAGTCGGCATTTTTCGTTTTCGTCGATATCTCGGAAACGGTGCGTCGTAGAGCGAAACGGACGTTATTTTCGGACTCGTCGCACTAGACAAACATGTCTAAGGGGAATTATTGATGAACTTTGACCTTGACCCGAAATTTTTTTGCCGAGTCGGCATTTTTCGTTTTCGTCGATATCTCGGAAACGGTGCGTCGTAGAGCGAAACGGACATTATTTTCGGACTCGTCGCACTAGACAAACATGTCTAAGGGGTATTATGGATGAACTTTGACCTTGACCCGAAATTTTTTTGCCGAGTCGGCATTTTTCGTTTTCGTCGATATCTCGGAAACGGTGCGTCGTAGAGCGAAACGGACGTTATTTTCGGACTCGTCGCACTAGACAAACATGTCTAAGGGGTATTATTGATGAACTTTGACCTTGACCCGAAATTTTTTTGCCGAGTCGGCATTTTTCGTTTTCGTCGATATCTCGGAAACGGTGCGTCGTAGAGCGAAACGGACGTTATTTTCGGACTCGTCGCACTAGACAAACATGTCTAAGGGGTATTATGGATGAACTTTGACCTTGACCCGAAATTTTTTTGCCGAGTCAGCATTTTTCGTTTTCGTCGATATCTCGGAAACGGTGCGTCGTAGAGCGAAACGGACGTTATTTTCGGACTCGTCACCCTAGACAAACATGTCTAAGGGGTATTATGGATTAACTTTGACCTTGACCCGAAATTTTTTTGCCGAGTCGGCAGTTTTTGTTTTCGTCGATATCTCGGAAACGGTGCGTCGTAGAGCGAAACGGATGGTATTTTCGGACTCGTCGCCCTAGACAAACATGTCTAGCGGGTATTATGGATGAACTTTGACCTTGACCCGAAATTTGTCGACATTTTTCATTTTCGTCGATATCTAGTATTATAAATTATTCATCACACCGAAATGCCTCCAAGGCATCTTTAGGCCTTGACGTCTAGTTTTGTTGTGTCTTGAACAGGAGATTATTACAAATATGTATATAGCATACAGAGTATGTAAAATACTGTTGTGTTATTGATGTGCTTTTGTGTGATTTTTGTTGTTTTCATCATGAATGAAACTCGACAATTGTTGTGTCAATTAACCTGTCCCCCTGGTGACTTGAATCTTGTTCAATGGTAGTATATTTGTCATTTCTTGTTTCATTCTTTACTTGTATAAGTTATGGCGAGGCTATTGGAAATATTTGCATTTAGTGTTTCTGGACGAATTTATAGACTAGTTCAAATGTGTTCCTAACATTTATCGATTTCATGTTAACTACCTGGCTGATATTTTAGGAAGTGGGTACATGATGATTTATCATGAGGCGCCCTTCAACACCACAAGTCATAAGATAGATCTCAGCCTGAGCTAGAAACAAAGGTGAATTTGTGTAGTTAATTTCCTATATCTTTCCTTATATATTCCAGTGCTCAAATCCTAAATAACTGGTGTTGGTATTAAAATTGATTTGTTATTCGTTTATTTTGAATACATTGCTGGACCAATAAGTGTGATACTGTTTTAACTGGTGTACATGTATATACAAAATCTGGACCTGTATATGTTAGCGTTACAGATATTGCACATGTACCCAGTGTATGAACTATGTACAGTATTGACAGCTTGGTGTCTTCAACCATGACAACTATTCCAGATGTCCGTCTAGCTTAGCCTGCTCTACACCTATATGGATGCTTCTTTTAGTAATAGATCATGGCTTGTAATTCTCAGCAATAAACAAGTAATAATTATGCCTGAGTGTCATTTGTAAATGCAAATTTAATGTGCTATCTTTTTGCCTATGTATGATCCATATTTCTGATCAGTGTTATATAATTATTCAGATGATTATTTTGCCATTTGCAAGTTTAGCAGGTTATACAACCTGGTAAGAGTTTTGTTGCATGTTATCTGCCTGTTCTCAAATTTTTTTGAAGACTTTTAATTATTAATGGGAACATAATAAATATTAATATCTATTCTGTTGGTGTTGTTCATTTCCATATGTATTGACAACAATACTATACTGTAGGTCTCGTATGCTGGGTCATTTGGTGACCTTGACCAAACGATGTCAGGGTTGTGCCTACCTCAATGTATGTGAACTGGTGTTTTGTTGTGTTCTTTCTTGGCAAGTTTTATTCGTGAAATTCCTGACTTGTAAGTCACATACGTGACTGAAATTTTCTTAAGATTCCATGCCAGAATAGTCTAGTCTTGTCTGATTTTACTAGTATATATCCATGAAATCGATAACAAAATACTGAATGAATGAATGAATGAATAAGTGTAGCGTTATGACGTGGTGGCTACATAGTAGTGACACCACGGTTATAGCGTGAACGTGCTGGCAGGTTCATAAGACATTCGCTGACACTGCAGTAATGGGGTAAACTTCTTTATCGTGGGTCGCCGAACTTTACATTGGGGCCTGACCTTTCGAACCACAGTGGTTTGTCTCGGCGTCGGTCCTGGGTCGGCTCCCGCTATTGACTCACATCACATTTAAATATCGGGTTCCTGGTCCCTGACCGCAGACAGGTATAGCACTTGTCTGGGACACCCATATGGGTGATTAACAAATACCCATCAATGCAGTACACCAGAAAATCCCGTCCATACACTTCATACATACACGGGAACCAAAAATATGCCAGGCGCTGCACTGCGGCGACGCGCCACCAATATATCGCGGACCAAAGTTGGTCGGATGGTGGTAAGGCAAGTTCCCTTACAGGGTTACGTCAGTATAATCTATCTATCTAACTTGACCCGGTGATGTGGCTCAACAGTGGGATATACAGCTGACCCCGGAGACGAGGTCTCTCCGAAAGGGGAAAGCACTGTAGCGTTATGACGTGGTGGCTACATAGTAGTGACACCACGGTTATAGCGTGAACGTGCTGGCAGGTTTATAAGACATTCGCTGACACTCCAGTAAAGGGGTATACCTCTTGATCGTGGGGTCGCCGAACTTTACTAAGTTATTGGTAATTTTACACTGCATAAAACTGTTGTATATGTCCAAGGATGTGACCAGATACAACCAAGCTAAAAGCCATGAATATTACATTTCTGGCCTCAAAAAGTACAATAACAAACTAGCTAAATGCATGCTAAAGTGTATGGAATTGTAATGGTTTTATAAAATTTGTAATAAAATTATTGACGGCGGTACGGAGAAGAAATTCAGTACATATCGGTTGTCTGGCGTGAATTGCCTAGTTTGAACACTTGTCTCCACCAATACAGGTGGACTGGTTTTGGGGAAGAAGCTCCTGAAGATAGGGCTCAAGTATGTATTGTGAGTATGAACATAACAAGTCATACAGTAGATAATATCTTGTTTACCTTGAACTTTACCTGATATACTAGTGACCGCGAGTGCTCAGGGCTTAAGGAGGAACGTAAAAATGTGTTTGTTGATGTGGATATGACTTACCCGGAATCACTGTCAATACTCCCAACCGTGCAAGTGCAAATTACTAGAGAGTTTCCTGAGAAAATTTGTGCATATTTTCTTTGTGCCTTCAAAAATGAAAATGTACATTCGAATATTAGTCCGGTATGATATTTTCGAAGCACACACACATCATGATTAAATCACAGTCGTACTTAATTTTGAAAAGACATGTATGTGTTTATTTTATCTAAACAATTGTGATTCATACCTTGTATACACCGGTGTATCTATATGTTTTTTCGTTTTCATGGTTATTGGTCCATGCACATTTTACATCAATGTCCAGAACCTCACTTTCTGCCAGATGGGCTCAATATTGGCAGACCACCCTATCTCCTCGTCTGTCTTCTTGTCTAGTAAGATGGTATGTATGTTGTTTTGCTTGCTCTTTCACACATTGGACTTGACGAGCAAGCTGTCATTGATATCCAAATATACAATTTTGTAAATATATGACCTTGGAGGCTAAATCTCAAGGTCACGCCTAGCCTGAAATGAGTAAATTGAAACGAGTAAAAATGAAATGAGTAAATCGACTTTACGGACAAAATAGTTGCAGATAGATATTATATTTGTATAATATCTGTACTAGTATACACAATTATATCCAACACACCTAATAGTGACATTGAAGTTCACAAACATGACCTTGATTGGTAAATATCAATGTCGTATCTCACTTCTCACTTGTGGTGACCAAAATTGTCCGGTAACCTATCTTAGCTTTGAGCTAATTTTATCAAAGTACGAGCTAGAAAGGGCGAAGTCACACCGGGGGGTTCTGGGGCATCCCCCAAGAATTTTTCGGAAATATACATGGTGGTATCTGGTGGCATATCTGATGTCTTTTTTAAACATGAATTTCATACATAATATATAACATATATATTTTCCCCCCATTTTCCCGTGGGTAATATGTAGAGCATTATTGCGTTCTATTCTCGATTTGTGATCTGCCCGTCATGTTCCATTTGCATCAATATGGTGTGCCGAAACACAACCTTTGGCATTAGGCACACATCATAGCTAATGCGTCGGCCTCCACAAAGTAAACAGAATGAATGGTTTTGTACCCACGCCAACCGACACTCACTCGTGAGGCATTCTTCTGCCAAGGTCCGGTGTGATGGGAAAATGTCATGAAGTTTATACACCTTTATATCATCGTGCATATTGTTCATGAGTTCTGAATATACATTCGATTCCAAGCAATTTGAAGAATCATTTAAATGCACACACAAAAATTATACTTATACCTTGAACTTAATCACCTAGTGTGACGGAATAGCGGAGTTCTTCGGGCGGCTATTACGCCCACTGATCGAATAGTTCGATGTATGTTGTGCGTTGACACACCAACAAGAAGTCCGACGTAGATTTCAACAATATCCGAGTTTATTGGATGATTTAGTCCGATGTACGATCACGGTCACTCACACAATCGTAATCCCCACAATAGTCCGAGGTATTAAATAGTCCGATATGAATTTGATAACTTCTAATGACAATATTTGGCGTAGTACCTCTCAATCCAACTTCTCAATACAAAAGCCTAGAATCAAGTGTGGGAAAGCGCGGGGCTAAGTCTATGATGTGTGTGAGTTTTCCCGCGTAATGTGGCAGGTGTTCATGTAAATGGCGGGAAAGTGATGTCATGTCTGTGTGGGCGGAGTCATGTGTCTGGAAATGTGGTGATTGGAGGGAATGTTGGAAGTGATAGCGTGAGCGGTGTTGTTTACATGTAGGTGCGGTGCGAGGACGGTGCGTGCCCGGTGACGTAAGGTAAGTAAGTATAAAGTCATGTGATGAATCTGTGCCGTGTATGTCGAGTGAGAGAATGTGTCAGGGACGGGTTTCGGGCCATAACAGTCATAAATATTCTACAAAACACCCCTTCGTCAAATTACCCCCTGGGAATTTACCCTCCCCGAAACCTAACTGTCCAAAAATCTAAACATGATAAGCTAGAAGTCCTAAAGGGAGAACACATTCACCGCGCGAGACAATGGTAAAAGCAATGAGTACAATAAAAATTTCTAACTGTCAAAATAAAGTCATCGGTCAGTCAGTCATCAGTCACTAAATGATATGAACACATGAACAAATACATTTAAAACAACGACAGGGGAAGATGAAACACATAAATCAACACATAAATCACAGTTTAAAAGAATCACAAATATATATACATATTATATTATTGAATTGTAAACTAGTCCTCTACGTTCCCTAATAGAACGGAATGTTTTAAAGTTCGGACCACCTGAAAATGACTAGGATTAAATTAGTACGAAATATACATATGAACATCATATGACAGAGTACGACAATACAGGCCACAGCTATCCAGGTGCGGTGACCTGGGGTACGGTTTCCTACACCTCAGTCCGTGGGGCGGTCGCGTCTGCGCGACGCTGGTGGCCGGGCGGCTGGCGATGCCTGTTGCATCAGCCGCCGTTGTTCCTCGGCTGGCAAGTGCGGCAGGACCGACACAATCGTCGTCCAAAGTTCGTCGGGGATCTCTTGAGGTTCCGGTGACAAAGACGAAGTCGTAGAGAGGCGGGCTCTGAGCTCCTGTACCTCTTCCCGTAAGTCCGAATTATTTTGCTCCGCAGTACGGAGTTCCTCCCGGAGACGACGGTTCTCCTCCAGGAGAGGGTGCGGGGCTGTCGGGATCTGTCGCTCATGAAGTGATCCCATTCCGAAGCCAATAGACATGGCGTTGTATTCCGCCTGGCGGATATGCGCGTCTATGGCCAACACGTACCCACGACGTATGGCACGGAGGTGCTGTAGTGCGAGGTCATCGGCACTGGCCAACGCTAGAGACGGAAGATGGCGCTCGGCATCCTCCGCCAGAAGTAGCGGGTCTGCGTCCATCGCGGCTTGAGTAATCCGCTCCATCCAATAGGCCTGGTGCGGGCCAAGTCCGTCCGGAATAATCCCAGGTAGGGTCTGCAACCCCGGCAGCGTTCGTTCGAGCAATCGCTGCCCGTGTTGACGAAGTAGCTGGTAGTCCGCACCGAACTCACCAAATCCGTGAAGTCCGAAGTTGACTTCTAAATCGCGAGGTAACGGCTCTTGGTCCTCCAGGACTTCCATGCGTAGGCGGGGCCTGTCCGGGTCGTTGGCCCGAGTGACCAGTGTAGTCGCTGGTGGCAACAACTCCTCCTCATAGTCCAGGTACGGAGGAGGCGGTCCGAAGTTTATTAGGCCGCGGAACGGCTCCATGGGGGAGCCCGGCCTGCTGTCGGGTGTCCGACGTTGTCGAGGCTCTGGTTCGTCCTCGATCGTCCGAAGTGGTGGCGGCTGGTCGCACTCCATTGGCGACTCAGTGTCCGTGATTGGGGCTTGAGAAGCCGTCCTTGGGGAAGGCTCTCTATCCACAGAGTCCGTAATTTTAGCCGTTTCCATGGGTTCGGCTGGGTCCGAAATCTTAGCTGAGTCCGAAGATTCAGCCGCGTCTGTCTTGACCGTGGGTCGACTCGGCAGGGGCGGATATTCGTCCGGGGGTGGCACAAGCCCCTCCCGAACTCTGTAGTCCGTGACATTAGGCGCTGTGGGCCTCTCGACAGTCCGACTTTTTGGTATCGCCCCCGAGGGCGAACTCCGTGCGGGAGTGGAAACTCCGGTGGCTGGCGAAGCCGAAGTTCACGGTTCGGCGGCTTTCATGGCCGAGGTCCGGTAGATGACAGGGCGGTCGAAATAGAAAGCTCCCGGCTTTCGGTAGCGGACGTGACGGTTGATTAATTGAATGTCACGTACCATCCGTTCAATTTTCTCTTCGTCGGCCCGGGTCTTTAGTTGGGCGAATTCAATCCGGTCCAATACGAGTTGGACCTCCGGTACCACGTTCGGCGGATACTGGGACATCAGTGCTGGTGCCATTGCCCAGATCCCGAAAGTCAGTACGGACTCCGGTGTCCGTCTGTAGATTGGTACGTACGCTGGTACGCGGGGCGGACGGTAGTTCGGGTTGGACTGCATGTCCACCCCGCATCGTTTTGCGAATCGCGTCACCATGTTTTCCGTGGCCATCAGTGCTCCCTGTTGAAAGATCGGGAACCGATCCACGTGGTTCATCGTAGGCGTGGAAATATGCCGAATCATGTCCGAAAGCGTCAGGGTCATGTACCCGTCCCGTGCGGGGCACACAAAGAACCGGACGAATGGCATGTGATATGCCAGTTCGTGGGCATCCAATTCCTGTGGAGTCCGAAGTGGGGCCCGGCGAGGCACCGTGGGCCAGGTCCGTTCGTGCTCCGACTCCTCCTCGTTTGTGCAGAAGGGGCAGTCGAATCCTCCTGTTCCGAGACGCAACGGCATGAGAGTCAGGTACTGGCCCTCCGTTAATGTTGACGGTGCGGAGAAATCGTGTACGTGTCCGTACCCGGCCTGGCGATTCCGTTCGTAGAGTGGGACAGCGTCCCAGTCGATCGGGTTCGTCCCGTGTGGTGTGGGGGGACGGGGTACGAGTTCCATTAACTCGTCAACTTGACGTCGGTACGTCCGCTGTCGCAAGTCACGGTATTCGTGATTTCCTTTGGTTCGGAAAAGGTCCGTGTACGCCGACGAACCTCGCGAGGAAGACGCGTGCAGCAGTAATGCTAGTGGTTTTACCGACGCGGCCGGTTTGGCCGGGGAGGGCGAGGTAGCTGACACGGCGGTTGGCCGTGTGACAGACACAGGTGGCGTAGCTGTGAGTGGTTTGGGTCCAGAGTCCGAGGTAGCACTAGCCGTGGCTTTAGCTGCGTTTCTGGCAGCCATGGCTTGCTCGACGATTTTTCCACCTTCTTCCAGTCGCTGGAGATCAGGTGCGACATTGAGTCCGATGATGGAGTCGGCGTATGACGCTCTCCACGTTGAGCGAGTTTCGCTATCACTTTCTTACGTATGTCCGTTTCAGGTCCGGAAACTGGCTCCGAATCCGACACCGTGATTAAGTCCGAAGTAGGGGAATTTGTTCCCGATGCTCTGGCGGCTGTCGCCAGTTCGTCAAGTACGATGGGATGTTCCGGCTCATCCCCAGCCTCCACTATTCTCACGGCAAGTGGAAGTTCGTTGTTATCGGCATCAGATGCCGTCTTCTTGTCCGGAGGCTTATCTCCCTCCTTGTCGGAGGAAGACATAGTTCGAATTCACTCACTTGCGCGAGCTCACACTCACCAGTCCGACTGTTTAATTCCGATACAAGTGCGTACAGGATTATTCACAAAGTACGTGAAATACTATCCCAAAAGTCCGTTTACTTCCCGTACAAAGTTCGTACAATATAGTTTGGTAATTTTGTCTTTAGAACAGTGTTTAAACTCTTTACTGTATCCACTAGATGCTCTCCCTTCAATGTCCACAACCAGAATGACCTACTTCCAAAACTTTCCACTTATCTGGCATCCGTACACACACGAAGTGCTGACAGTGTCTTTTGCGGTTTTCCACAATCGGGGGGTGCGCTCAGTCTATTGTCTGTATACGTTTTTACGTTCGATTGATCCATCTTGGCTCTCAGTCGTGCGAAGAGGGGGCGGTCCATCACCTAGGCAACGCGTGTACATCAAAGCTCTGGTTCATCACACCAGTCAAGCGGGGCAGTAGGTTAGCACACAGCTGCTCTATTTTCCCATAGTCCGACACAAACTTCTGGATAACGCAATCCAATCATTTCACTGTCCTTCTAGCATACAGTCAAAATTACTGCACCTTTTACGAGCTTCCACTCTCTATTGTATTAGCTGGGAAAGTTTATGGGGGTGCCGCGGGCAGCTTCAGTCTTTACTTGTGCTTCATGCTTTTCCGTGTGAACTCTTACAATTAGCCCGTTCCTTATCTGCGCAATTAGCACACAATAACCTTTTGACCAACTTGGTCTATTGTTGGTCAAAAGTGGAGTGAGTGGCGCAGTGGATAAGGCGTCGGACTCGTAATCCAAAGATCATGGGTTCGAGTCTCGAGCTGGACTGCTGTGCCATTTCACTAGTGTCCTTAGGCAAGGCATTTACCACTAATGTGTCTATCTTCACCCAGGATTAAATGGGTACCGGTTGATAATGGGTGTTGTATAGAGCGCTTTGAGTGTGGCAGCTCCAAGTACAATCACTCAGACTGGGGTTAAAGTGTAAAGCGCCTTTGAAAGCGGATTTAGTTCGGCTGAAAAGAGCGCTATATCAAATCTGATAACTTTAACTTTATAACAGATGATCACTGTCCGTACATATTCTGAGGTATAAATACCAAGCTCACAGAAGTTTGCTCAGTCCGTTCATTCTCATCTAGTGCCGTAGATAATGGAACTGCTGATATTATCATGGGGGTGATGGGGTGATCTGGGCGGCCCTGCCGTGGCCCGTTGCATAATTTTCAATGAATGTGATGACAGATCGCGCATTGGAATGCAGAGGTTTGTTCATAGCTGAATCCTGCTTCTGAGGGCATTCCCCTGAATTGTGCATAGGGGGAGCAGAGGCTCTTATCAGACGCTTGCTCGGGAGACGGCTATCCTCTCACCTCGTCCGCGACAAAGTGATCTTACTCACGGCAGGACATGACGGCTGACACATGGGTGGAATTGTTAGTCATGCAATATTTAGGTAGTGCGCAACAGGCGCAAGATGGTACGGAGAAGTACGAAGTTATATGCAATGCATAACATATACCACATTATAGCATCGTAACCAGCATCAATATTATAACGTCATATCAATATTATATATGAAAATTGCCTCACTGACATCTGTACATAAAAATGGTTATTTGAAATGAATACGTACATAATATTATTATATTATAAATATATTTTGGGGTGATATGACATCATAGTCCAATAGACAGGCATTTATTCATCATCATAGAGATCAGTCCCTTGGCACAGCCGTGGTTATCTGAACCGGGCTGGGCGGCGAATCGTGCGTCTGGGTCGATTGTACGGAGCAGGCTGGGGCGTAGCCTCGCTTGTTGATGAGTCCGTAGCAATCGCGGGTTTGGGTCCGCGGGGTTTTGGCGCTCGCTGTGAAGCGCTGGAGTTTGACTTGCTTGATGTTCGCTTTCGATGTCGACGTCGCGGTCCAATTGTGGGACTTCTCCGACTGGCGGGTGATGACGTAGTATCAGTTTCGGTAGTCCGATCTGTGTCTGACGATTTGTCTTGTACTGTGACATCCCAAGGGTAGAGGAATTCCTTGAGGAGCTCCAGGGGATCGTTCGATGGTTCGGTCTTGGAGTCTGTGCTGCTTGACGACTCAGGTGGCGATCCGACTTGAGGTTGAAGGTTCAGCAACTGTGCGTCGCCTTCGTACGGTTTAATGACGTCCAGATGGACGACTCTAGTATTTCGTAGATTGGAGACTAGAGCAATTCGATAGTCTACCTCAGTAACGCGTTCCAGGACTCTCCAGGGTCCGGTCCAGGGTCGGGCGAATTTGTTGTTCTGAGTGAGGGGCAGGTAGTAGTACCGTACCAACTCTCCCGGCTGGAACTGAGGGCGAGATTTCGCATGTGCGTCATACCCCATTTTCTGGCGGTTTGCAGCTTTTCGCAGATGATCTTGCGCAAACCCATGGGCAGCTCTGATAGCAGTTCGGAGATACTCGACGTATTCGGGTCCGCATGGGAGTAGCGGTTCTGGGTCATACGTAGGAAACATCAAGTCAACAGGCAAATTGCATTCATGTCCGTATACCATCAGGTGTCGTGTACACCCGGTAGAAGAATGCACCGAGGTGCGGTACGCCATGAGTACATATGGTAAGTGCAAATCCCAGTCATTCCCACGATCACTGACGAATGCACTCAACATATTCAACAAAGTCCGATTGAATCGTTCGACTTGACCGTCACTTTGTGGGCAGTAGGGCGTGGTCCGAATTTTCTTAGCGCCCAGAAGGCGTACAACACTTCGAAATAATGACGACTCAAATTCCATTCCTTGGTCGCTGTGTATGGCTTTCGGTACCCTGTGGTACACGATCCAACGATTCACCAGAACATCGGCGACATTTCTTGGGCGCTGGTTTTCCTTTCTGTGACACACACTGCGGGCAGCGGGCGCACCAGCGGGCAACATCCAAGGCGAGACCTGGCCAGTAAAACCGGCGCTTCACTCTCTCAACAGTCCGTTGTATTCCGAGGTGGCCTACGACCTTGAGGTCGTGGAGTTGGTGTAGAACCACCGTTCGTAATGCCGCTGGTAACACAGTTTGAACGACAGTCCGACCAGCTGGGTCCGGCTTGGTATTTCGTATGAGGACTCCATCCTGTAGCGCTAACAAAGTCCATCGTGAAACCAAAGTTTTCACTTCCTCACCGTAGCGGGCGACTTCCTTTGACGTGGGTTTCGTTCCGTTCAATACCCACTGTCGTACGACTCCGACACTCGGGTCGACTTGCTGAGCGGCAGCAATGTCTGCTGTTGAATAGTCCGACAGCCATTTTTGTCCATTCAATTTTACATCCAATGCTCACACACGTGCAGCTCGGCGTATTGAGATCATCCGAGATAAGACCGGTGATGTCATAGTATCACTGTCCAGGAGGTCTTTCTCGGGTCCGACAGGAACCACCGAAATCCGTCTGACGGGAAGTTCTCCAGAACTCGTTTCCAGGTCCGTGGGTGGAACGACTAAGCGTCCAGGGCAGTCCGAATGTTTGCAACTATGGCAACGGGAAAGTCCGTCAGCATTTCCGTGGAGCTTTCCAGGATGATGTTCGATACGAAAGTCATATTGTTTGGCTAACCAGCGAGCCAACATACCGTCCGCATCGTTGTAATTCTTTAACCATCGCAGAGAGCTATGGTCAGTTCGTAACAGGAATCTGCGTCCCCACAAATAATGTCGGTAATGCTGAATCATTTCAACAACAGCCAACAGTTCTCTATAGGTCGTACAATAATTCCGTTGCGTGCGGGACAGCGTCTTGCTTGCAAAGCCAATCGGGATTTCCTTTCCATTGACAGGCTGTGAAAGCGCGCCCCCGATGGCGTAACCGCTGGCGTCTGTATCAAGAATGAAATAATCGTCCGCATCTTGTGACGGATGGGCGAGTTTGGGGGCCTTGATAAGTGCGTTCTGGAGCCTCCTAAAGGCGTTCTGTTGGGGCGATCCCCACATGAAGCGACATTCACCCCGGGTGAGTGCCACCAGAGGTTCAGCAATTTTGGCATAGTCTTTTATGAACCTCCTGTGGTAATTGGCAAACCCCAGGAAAGCTCGTACGTCCGTAATCTCACAGGGAGTCGGCCATTCCCTAACAGCCTTGACCTTGTTCGGGTCCACCCTGATTCCTTGTCCACTGACGATAAATCCCAGATATAGGATTTCGCGTTGAAAGAGTTCGCACTTTTTGGGTTGTAAGCGTAACCCGGCAGTTCGTATCCGATCGAGGACCGCTTCCAGATTGGCAAGCGCCTGATCAAAAGTGCGTCCGTATGCTATCACGTCATCCAGATAGCACATACATCTGGTCCACAGATATCCGCGTAAGATGGTCTCCATGAGACGTTCGAAAGTCGCTGGCGCGTTGCTCAGTCCGAACGGCATAACCCTGAATTGGTATAGGCCTTTCCGGGTGGCGAAGGCCGTCTTGGGTCGGTCCGTCGGGTCTACTTCGACCTGCCAGTATCCCGAGGCGAGATCTAAGGCCGAGAAGTAGTTCGCTCCAGCGAGTGCGTCATGCGTGTCTTGAATGTTCGGAAGAGGGTACGAATCTTTCTGTGTTACGTCATTGAGCAGACGATAGTCCACACAGAATCGTACCTGTCTGTTTTTCTTTCGTACCAACACCACTTGTGAACTCCATGGTGATTCCGAAGGTTCGATGCATCCAAGTCGCAACATTTTATCAACTTCCTCATCTATGATGTGTTGTTGCGCTTGGGGTACGCGACGTTGTCGCTGACGAATTGGGGCACTTGTACCCGTGTCGATCCGATGCTGCACTACATGCGTCCGTCCGAGCTGTCCGTCGGGGCACATGAAAGTGTCTCTGTACCGATATACCAAATTGGCACAGCACCGTTGCTGTTCAGGTGCTAGTCCGGCACGGTCCACCATCTCCCGTAGGTGTGGCGGGAGGTCTTCGTAATGGTTAACGTTCGTGTGGGGAACTTCCGGTTCCTCTCCTGACTGCGGCAGAGCGCCCACAATACTGTCAACGGGGCTCGCTATGGCTACTGGATCTGAGCGAGTCAGAGTTACGCCCGTATCCGCGGGGTTCACCACAGTCACCTTAACACACTTCCGGTTCAATGAGGTAAATGTGCGACCCATAATCAAGTCCGTTTCCTCCGGAAAGTTTGTCATGGGCTGAATGAGCCGAGGGTGTTGGCGCACCCTGACCTTTGAGGTCGGCACAAGTTCGACTATGGCCTCGCTGCGTGGCGGTACCGTAACTGCTCGACGTACAGCCATGCGTACGACATTAGCTTCGAAGTCCTTGTATGCAAACAGGATTTCCTTGTTAATTTCGACAGTTCCATCACCGTAATTAACGATGGCTTTCGTTTGTCGGAAGAAATTCATGCCCAAAATCATTTCGTCATGAATTGCCGCTACACAAAATGTCACTGTCATTTTTTTCGTTCCGACCTTGATCGTAAGGTCTAGAAGTCTGTCGATCGGGCTGGAGTCTCCGTTGACATCCCGAATGGTCGCCATGGTCGGGCGTAGAGTGCGCTGTTCGGCAGGTACATGTCGCATCATGTCCTTTCAGAGCAGGGAAACCTGTGCTCCTGAGTCCATTACTGCTTTAAAAAGTTCGTTCCCCAACATGCACTGGCAATTTCCAGCACTCACGGGCGGCCAGACTTCGACTGATAACAATCGGTCCATCGAGGTCCTCCTCAGGCAGTAGGAGTGGAAGCTTCAGTCTTCCCGGCTTGGTTTCAGGTCCCGATGGGAAAGCGTAAAAGCCTCCATCATCCGACACCCATTCGATTTCAGACATAGAGTCCGTTCCCGTATCGCCGGTGGTGCGTGTCAACACCCCTTCGTGACGATTAGTCCGTGATGGCCTGCGCGGCAATGGTTCCGACACCCCTTCCGTGGAGGAATTCCGTACCTGAAGTCGACGAAGCACACTTGGCGCACACCCCTTCGCGGAGCGGAAGGGCCCGTGATGTCGGCGCCAGCTTGGGTGGCGTCGTGTTCGTAGCCGTGGACACAACCACTGGTTTGGAGCTTTGAGAATGACTCGTGTTAACGGAAGGTCCTTGCTCCACAGTTCCTTCCTCCCTTAGTTTGACGGCCTGGCTTGTGATGGTGGCTGGGCCGGTGGCGTTATAGCCATTGGCTGAGAGTTCGAGTTCGGTATACCGATCTGTCCGTTATTCTGATTTGCTCCAGAACGTGGCGGGAATGGTTTCATTCCGTTCCGTACTAGTATGTCCTTCAAACGGAAACACCTTATCCACCTGTGTCCCGGTTTCTTGCAGAAGAAGCATATTTCAGTTCGACCTTGAGGCGTAGGACGGTCGCCACGAGCCTGAGCGATAGCTCGTAGAACAGAGTATAGTGCGTCCTCACCATATTGTCCGCACTCATCACTAACAACACACTGGAACGCTTCCGCGACCCATTCGCGGGAGCAGGAAGGGACGGAATGTTCTTCACACCCTCGCAGTCCGGTCGTGTCGCTATCGGCAGGGTCGTAGTATGCAGCGATCTGATCGGGAGTTGGTGTATCCCAATGGTTCAACTGTCCGATCGCACACGAAAGTTCGTCGTTCGCTTCCGTGTCGTCGGCATACCCGTGGTAGGTAGCGTCCGCTCGGCGGGTACCGTGGGGCCGATCTCTCTTGGTCCGCTGCTGGCGACTCTCCGCTTTCAGTACAGCCGTGAGTGCGTCACTGTACGAAGTAGATGTCATGACACAAAGTCTATCCGCAATATGGTCCGACTGACCATTGACAAATTGCGAAATAACAGTTCGTTGGAGAAACTCAGGCGTGACGTCATCAAACACCTGTTCCGCTATGGCTTGTAACCGTTCAAGGAAATGTTCGGCATCCTCTTTCCGTTCACGCTTCAAGAACGGAAAGTCATCACGTTTCGACTGTCGGCGGGCGGCGTGGTTTGGGAGACCGGTCCGTATGGCGGCTACATTTCCGGCATTCCGTATGACGGAGTTGGGTGTGACATTTGTGGGAACTGATATCCCGAACCAGGAGCGTACACACTTGGAACTGCTACTCCAGGGTTTTGTGGCACAATTCCCAGATTGGGCACTATTCCGCGATTGTACGCGGCGACACCGTACGCTGGTACTCCATGGTTTGATACAGCTACTCCCCCATGATTGGGTACTGCTATTCCCCCATGATTGTGCATGGGCACCGCATTTCCATACTTCGATACTGCTACTCCCCCATGATTGTGCATAGGCACCGCATTTCCATGGTTGGGCATGTAGCCGTGTGAGGCGGAATGTTCCGCTGGTAGCGACGGTTCGCCGTTCGATGGTCCGATGTTGACTACCGGTGGTGGTAGATGCGCAGGGTGTGTGTTTTCGCTGGTGTCGGAGATCGGTACTCCGATGTTGCGCGGTCGGCGATCGAAGGTGTCGCTGGTGTATTGGACCTCCGATCTCGGCGCGGGTGTGTGGAATCGTGTCGGCGGGTCGTTCGTCTGGGCGGCGGTGAACCTGGGGTCGGCCGCGGGGGTACTCTCGGTGGCGGCTCTTCTCCGGTTCGGCAGGTGGACATCCGGCAGCTCTCCCGTGACGACTGGGTCGGCCGGTACTCTGGAGTACACCGGCGGGGTTCGGTCGGGTCGCGTCAGTGTGTGGATCGTTACCGATGGGCGCGACATTACATTGTCGTGTCGCGGATACAGTTCAGCACGCGTATCCGATCCGTGCGACCATTGTTGGACACGCGACCGACTCGGCGGGTGCGTTAGCATTGAATTGTCATAGTTCGTTGGGCGTACACTCACCAACTTGGGTAGCGGGTCGGTTTTGGGTTGGCGCTGGAAGCTCACATAGTCCGTTTCACTTCCGTCGCTTGGTCGCGACCTTGGCGGTCCGGCAGGTGTCGCGTGGTACGACCGTGCATGCGCGTCAAGGATTTCTGTCACCGTGCTCGACGGCTGGTACGGGTCACCGTCCAACAGTTCTTCGAGGTTACTATCGGCTCGCATCCAGTCCGGCATGTACTCTACGGATGCCGCCGACGATAGTTTGTACAGTTCGTTTGGCGGTCGCACTTGCGATAGCGTAACAGTATCGCTCATCGCCACTGACCTTGGTCGTGAAGTTCGCTGGTTCGACTGGACCGGATTCATCGTCACCTCATCTTCCGGGATTGGTCCGATCGGGTTCCGAATCGTAGATCGGGTATTCATTGGAAGTTCGTACGTCGGGATAGTTCGTAAGCCGAGAACTGGCCTTCGCTATCCTGGTCACGGCACCAATGTGACGGAATAGCGGAGTTCTTCGGGCTGCTATTACGCCCACTGATCGAATAGTTCGATGTATGTTGTGCGTTGACACACCAACAAGAAGTCCGACGTAGATTTCAACAATATCCGAGTTTATTGGATGATTTAGTCCGATGTACGATCACGGTCACTCACACAATCGTAATCCCCACAATAGTCCGAGGTATTAAATAGTCCGATATGAATTTGATAACTTCTAATGACAATATTTGGCGTAGTACCTCTCAATCCAACTTCTCAATACAAAAGCCTAGAATCAAGTGTGGGAAAGCGCGGGGCTAAGTCTATGATGTGTGTGGGTTTTCCCGCGTAATGTGGCAGGTGTTCATGTAAATGGCGGGAAAGTGATGTCATGTCTGTGTGGGCGGAGTCATGTGTCTGGAAATGTGGTGATTGGAGGGAATGTTGGAAGTGATAGCGTGAGCGGTGTTGTTTACATGTAGGTGCGGTGCGAGGACGGTGCGTGCCCGGTGACGTAAGGTAAGTGAGTATGAAGTCATGTGATGAATCTGTGCGAGAATGTGTCAGGGACGGGTTTCGGGCCATAACAGTCATAAATATTCTACACTAGTTATTGCATTCATGTATTGATTCGTTTCCTGCCTCAATACATGTGTGATTAATATCGTATTGGAAATTCGTACACACCAATGTATGTGATTATAGCTCATCAGGTATCAATGATACTTATTGATATTAATCAAATTTTGTCGATTTACACATGACATATCAATGTTTGCTTCCATTAACGTATAGTTGGGTCATAAATCTCAATCCCGTGACCACTTTATTGCTACTAAGGTTTGACGATTGATTTGACTTGCAGAGACCATTTATAAAAAATTTAGCTCCCAGGCCCCTCCAAAAAATCCCGGCATTTTTTTCTAGAGAGCAAAATCCAAGATGGCTGCCGACGCGATCGGGCAAAATTTAACTTTTGAACCAGAGCACCTACACACAAATGTAAATATACTTTTTCAGGTTAATTTGACACGGGGATTCTAATTATGATGTTATTTTTACGTTTTGACATCATTTTGACCCATAAATCCAATATGGCTGCCCTCAAACGATGAAAAATACGACTTTTGCTAACGAAATAAACGATTTCTATTCATATGATTATAAACCACTTGAATGACCATGATTGGATCCATTATACAAAAGAATGAACCCCATGCCTTCTGAAATATCCCAGCGTTTGTTCTGTTAGATATAAAAATCCAAAATGGTTGCCAGCACGATCACGGAAAGAATCAATTGGAGCACTAACATACATGTGTAAATGCATTTTTCAGGTCAACTTTAATGAAGAATCTGATTCTCACATTATGATGACATTTTGATCCACACAATACAGGATGGCTTGAACAAAACTTTATTCGAGTGTTTCAAGCAAAACCTCACCCCTATACACCAGTAATTACATTTCAAGGAAGAGAATACCAGCTGATCGAAAGGAAAAATTATCAGTCTACAGATTTATTCAGCATGACCGATTATGTATTGACCAATACGATATAGGCTAATTCAGTCGAAAGTCCACAGAGGCTGTCTCAATTGATTCCTCACTTCTTGATCTTCACTCTGTATCAGAAGCATCACTCGATTCTGAGCCAGATGAGTCTGTGATCCTGGGAAGCTGTTCCTGCTGTTCCCCCTCACTGTCGTCCCCCTCGCTGTCATCACCTCCTGCTGGCATTGCCGCGTCAAGATGTTCTGGGAGAGCAGGCCGAGTGTGACGTACAGGCCGACAGCGACCATCAACCAGATGCCAACCATGTCCCAGTGGTGACGGGTGATGTGTGAGGGAGGGGTGTCGCATGGTGTACGCTAGGTAGTTGGCCCGGACACAGTGGTGGAAGACGACTGAAGGATTTGGTCTTCATACTCTTCCATTTTGCAGCACGAGCTGTAGCCATGGTATCGTTCTTTTGGTCGCCATACACCACACGTCGGGTGAACTCAAAGAGGTCATTCAATACCTCTTCAGTGAGTTCAAGGCTGACTCCACATTGGGAAAGCTGTTTTTGTGCCACAGAACTTTTGGAAACCTTCTCAAACACTGGCTTTTTCCCCTTGCCATAGAAACCGGAATTAGCATCACATCCCGTCATGCAGTGCAGCTGAACAATGCATTCGGCCATCTCATCAGTCACCAGTGTATTGCAAATGATCGTCTCCTTCTTTCTCTTGATATAGTGCCTACCCGGAATCTGCTTTGAGATGAATGCTGCTGCGACATAAACATCTGTATCAGCTGCATCAATGACAACAGGTCCACTGTAACCTGACTTGCGTAGGACTACATACGTTGAGAAGAACACAGTGTCAGCCTCTGAGTGGTCGAAGCAGTATTCTGGCATCGGTTGTTGGGTAGACAGATTTGTACACTGGGAACCCACTGAGTAGACAAGTTCCGTATCATGAGTGTTATTCGCCAGGTCAGCCAGGTGATTGCATATCAAGTTCTGCAAACGTCTCTTGTTGCTGGCACTACAGAGCAGTGTGTTGAATGCCTTTGCAGACGGGAATGGGTCATTCAGTTTCATGTAGACGTTGGGCACATGAGCATTACCTTGCACCCGCAGGTCTCGCTCGTCGTCTTTAGTCGAGTATGCTGCATCATATGGGTCATTCACACATATGATACGATCAGCATCACTGTGACGAGCAAGAATGATGGACGACAGTTTGTGGACATAGTCTGACCATTTGTATGGGGTACCATCTTGTGTTTGCCTATCTTCTGCTGATGGAGTTGCCATCCTCCATATCATACCCATGTCGATGAGAGCGATATATGGTTCGTCCAGATCCACTGATTGCAGAGAGAACTTCTGGATGAGCTGACTCTTCTGTGTCTTCCTGAATGTGCCGTTGACGTTGAATAAAGCCACACACTCCTCGACAACACGGTGCTCCAGCAAATCAGGGAAGTTTACAAGTTGGTTGACCTCAACCAAGTTCACTACAGATTTGAGGGCCATCTGCTCCATCTCAGCAGCTCTTGCTTTGAGATTTTCCCGTGGCTTTTCTTCCCCGGACATTTTAGCAAACGTCAGGCGTTTACTCCGAGGGACAGGAGCATACAGGGAGGTACCCTTGCTGAACACACGGTCTCGTAGGAAGTTGGTTAACTTCTCCTCTCCAGCAGCAAGGGCAGACTTGAAATCTGCTACTAGCTCATCGGGAGCAGGCATGGCTGACTGTAGGGTGCGTAGGTTTGGTGAGTCTAGGTCGAATGGGTAGCAGTCAAATTCGTTCATGCATGCCACAAGGTTTTGGACACACTGCTCATCTTCACGCATGCGTTTTGGGCCACACTCTGTGTGTTTTCTTCGGGCATCCTTTCGGTTGGCCATGGCATTGTGAACTGCCCTGATTTGAGCCACATTGTTAACGTTTCTGGAGTGCACCAGCAACTGCTTGTCATTCTGGAGAATGGACAGCCAGCCAGACTTCATTTTGCTGCCTTTGTTCATGGTACATTCAATCCACATGTCCCAGGCCATGTTGGAGTATGGCCTACCTGTGAAAGCACGTTCGACAGAGCCCTCAGCAATAGCACCACTAGCCACAAGAATTTCTCCCAATTCGCTTCCTTCATAGCGCTTGTAAATAGCATTCATCATCACACACTGTGTGTGGAATGGGCCGAGAAATGGCACGATGCCACAGAACTTCTCTGGGTTCTCAGCCTTGAGAGTGGTGATGAGTACATAAACAGGATGATCTCCCACTAAAAAGGCAAACGGCATGTGCTTGGCAGTGATGATGGCAGAGAGCTTGTCCATGATATCCCCAACAACAGACTTGTTTGGTGGTTGACTGTAGGACATGTGGAAGTAAGCCTTGCTTTTTTCTTCCTCTGAGTTCAAGCTAGCATGAAACCCATTGTAGGAAGGAATAGTTTGTTCAGGTGCACTGGGCCGGTCACCATTCTCATCTGCACGAACTAGGGCATGAATCATGCTGCGCTTTCTCTGTGGCTGTGTACTCGATGAAACACTAGTGGGTTCTGTGCGAATTGGGGGTTCTCCCCGTTCTGTTGTCTTGTATGGCATGACTGCCTGCATCGCAACTGCATTGTCATTCAGTGCCTGTGAGACAGTTTTAGCATCTTTGATACGTTCTGTTTCATCCCGGAGATCGACTTCATTTGTTGGTTCACTAGTGTTGAGGCGCTGCAAGAACATCCAGTTACACCGGTGTGCAGTACCCCCTCCAGTTAAGGTGTCATTGTGAAAATCATCATTGTCAATGATGCTGATGCTTGGCTCTCCTTCATTGATCTCGTTAGGACAAAGTGAGCATCGCTGCAGGTCATACATGGTCCAAACGTCACGCAGGAGGAGCACATTTGGGTAACTGATGCCCATACCCAGTTTGTAGTACGAGTCTACAAGTTCTTTGCTGCGAGTGATTCCATGAAGAGTGACAGTGGCATTGATTGCCGTTGTGGTTGGTCGTTTCATGGTGTACTGTGTGATGAGCGAGGCGAGAGAGAGCGTGCATGGGGATCTGTCTGCATCCTTATCCCCACGCAAAGCAGACAGCAACTTCACCAATAAGGGCGGCAATCCCTCCTCTTCCTGAAGCTCCTCGAATCGTGGTGGCCATGGAACGAGTTTGGTGGCTTTGATGTCATCTTTGAGGCGATCCGCAACATTCTGCACCAGCTGGTCACTGCTAACACCAATGGAAGAAAGTGCTGCTTCAACATATGAACCTCCGCCTGATGTGTCATAGACGAGGTCACTTTCGTTTCTCTGAGGTCGTGAATGGAAGCCAATCTTATTTTGAAACTCCCGGATCAAAATTTCTTTGACATACAAAGATTTGACTCCAGATGCTGGAAAGCCATACTGAGAGATGGTTGATCTATAATCTCTAAGAAGGCTCTGGAGTGACCGCAGCTCATGATCCTCGAAGATAGCTGTTCTCGTATGATCAAAAAAGATAGACTGGGCCTCGCGCAAAGTGACATTCTGCATGCATGGGAGTTTGTCATCGTCACTCATTCTCTGGAAACTGCGCACGTATTTCAACCAGCATTTCCGATGATATCGGATTTCATGCGCATAAGGCTCATCGGCTACAAAGTCAATGAGACAGTTTATTCTGTCTCGCATTTTTTTTATCTTCGAGGGTTACTGTGTGACTCTTAAACACTGCCCAAGCATTATCATATGAAATCAGGCACAACTTTGATTCAGGGTGCTTGATTGACTCAGGTTTACAGCACCAGACACCTCTTGTTTTGTCATGGATCGCATGTGAAATTTCACAAAGCAGCCTAAACAGACCACTTCACCAGCGATATCACCTGTTGAGTTCAATCACTTCGAGCCTGCATCTGAACAGCTTATTCGGAAAGTCATTCTCGATTCTCCTACTAAATCATGTATTCTCGACCCTTGGCCCACTTTCCTGGTTAAAGATTTTGTTGACATTTTGGTACCATCTATCACTGAATTGGTTAACTGCTCCATGATGGAAGGTTTAGTGCCTAGTAGATTGAAACAGGCTGTAATTACTCCATTGCTTAAAAATCCCTCGTTATCCAAGGAAGAGATGAAAAACTACCGCCCAGTATCGGGTCTATGTTTCATCTCCAAACTGGTTGAACGAGTGGTTGCATCCCAGATTAAACAACACTTGGATAAAAACAATTTGGGTAATCCATTCCAGTCTGCCTACAAGAGTGGCCACTCAACAGAAACTGCGTTGTTGAATATAAAGAATGACATACACATTTCGTTGTCAAAAAGCATGCCGACTGCTCTGGTATTACTTGATCTTTCGGCTGCTTTCGACACGATCGACCATACAGTTCTCTTGGAATGTCTATCATCTTGGTTTGGCTTTGGTGGGACTGCACGCAAGTGGTTCTCGTCCTATTTGTCTGGTAGGGTCCAATCAGTTAAGGTTGGCGACAGCCTTTCAGAGCCCGCAGATATAAAATTTGGTGTTCCACAGGGATCAGTTCTTGGTCCCATTTTGTTTTCCATGTACACAACACCTCTACATAAAATAATCTCTGCACATAATACGGTTAACTATCATTTCTATGCTGATGATACTCAGCTTTATATGCCACTCTTACAAACAAATTGTGCTACGGATCTAGTCACGCTCCAGGAATGTCTCAAAGATGTCCAAAACTGGATGAATGCAAACAAGCTTAAGCTCAATCCAGATAAAACTGAGTTCATCCTGTTTGGTACCAAGTCTCAAAGGGCTAAGATGGCAGATTGTTTTCCAGTGGATGTTCTTGGAAATGAAATCAGTCCTACGGAAAGAGCACGCAATTTAGGTGTTGTTTTTGATTCTGATTTTTCATTCTCCAATCAGGTTGTTTCTGTTTGTAAATCATGTTTTGTGGGTCTTCGCGACCTAATAAGGATCAGGCGTAATCTCTCGAAAAGCAATACAATTACATTTGGCTAATGCACTAGTTAGTAGTAGACTTGATTATTGTAATTCATTATATAGGTCTTTATCCAGTCGGGATTTGAATAAGTTACAATGTGTTCAGAATACTTTGGCCCGCATTGTCACTCGGACATCTAAGTTCTCTCATATTACCCCTGTTCTCAGGTCACTACATTGGTTGCCCATTAGGCACAGAATAGAGTTTAAAACCGCAACAATTATTTATAAATCATTGCATACGGGACTACCTGCATATTTCAACGATCACCTAACTCGCTACACATGTAAAGTGAACACGAGGCGTGGCAATCCTGATAAACTGTTCCTCCATGTCCCACTTTATAAACCTTCCATTAATAAATCAAAGGTTCAATTTCAAAACAGTTTGAGTTATGACGGCCCCTCACTTTGGAATTCCCTACCAAATGATATTCGTTCTGCTCCAACCCTGTCTAGTTTCAGGCATCAGCTTAAGACGCATCTATTTCTGGATGCCTATCCCCCTTAACCTTCTCAACACAGCCGGTTGTCATCTCGATCACGAACTATTTCTGACCACGATTTATGATATTGGTTATTAATCAGGACTGTTGCGCCTTAGAATTCGTTATACGAAATTAAGCGCTATAAAAGTTTGATATATTATTATTATTATTATTATTATTATTATTATTATTATTATGGATCAAACCTAGATCAGATCGAAGTCGCTTCGGAGCTGGAGTATTAGCGGGAGAGGATCTGAATTACTAGGAGACTGACTTTGGGATTCCTCAGCCTCTCGTTTCCTCTGTCTCTCTTTCGCTTGTGCTAGCTTCTTAGCACTACACAAGGACAATCGACACATATCATGAACGTAGTGACCTTTGGGACCTTCATCCCACTTAACACTTGCATGAACATCTCCGAACCTGTCTGACCCACTCCACAAAAGCGCCTTATTCTTCAGGGTTTCCCATCTGTCTGTTGAGGCAATAGAATCCGTGGCCTCACAACACTTGCCACACTGCAGAACACATTCATATTTCGACATTTTGAAATGTTCTCATGCACCAACAAGCTGTAGAGCTGAAGCTGTAGACCGAGATATCAGAGCCCAAAAACGAACAAACTGGATATTCACAAACACTGTTCGTATGTGCTTCAAACAAATCAGAAGTTCAATGTACGTTAGTGTACTACATGTACAAGCTTTCAATCAAAACAATAAAAAATTCATAATTCAAGGCATATTTTCAACATTCGAAACGCATGTTTTCACCATGACCATTGATCACAGAATGAAGCAAAGACTCCTCAATCATGTGCATAAAACGTCACAAGGATATAGTACTTGGTTACCACAAAGAGTAACCAGGGTAACATTCATCCAAATGCGTTTTCATGTCAATAGTTAGACTGAAAATGACATGCAAGATCCAACCACTTCTGAGAAATATCTGAGCCTACATGTACATTCCACTCTGCTGCTGACCGTGCTGATTTGGGCAAAACAATATGCACCCACTGTGCTAATACATAGACCTACACTGTATTGTCTACGGCTAATACCATTTTCCATCAACTAGCCCTCAACTGTATTTTATGGATAAAAAATATGTTGTCAAAATGTGAAAATAATGTCATAGTCTGATTCCTCATTATGAATTGACCTGAAAAATATATTTACACATCTGCGTAAATGCTGATTGATTTTTTTCCGGGACTGTGCTGGCAGCCATTTTGGATTTTGATCTCTAGAAACAAGTGCTGAGACATTTCAGATGGGCCTAGGGTTAAGTTTTATTCATATAATGGGTCCTTTAAGTCAAATTACGGCCATTCAAGTGGTTTATAATAATATAAATGGAAATCGTTTATTTCGTTAGCAATAGTCGTATTTTTCA
Source organism: Terebella lapidaria (assembly GCA_949152475.1). Classification (NCBI taxonomy): domain Eukaryota; kingdom Metazoa; phylum Annelida; class Polychaeta; order Terebellida; family Terebellidae; genus Terebella; species Terebella lapidaria. Next base: position 10,558,620 of record OX424555.1, on the reverse strand, counting down.
TCGTTTGAGGGCAGCCATATTGGATTTATGGGTCAAAATGATGTCAAAACGTAAAAATAACATCATAATTAGAATCCCCGTGTCAAATTAACCTGAAAAAGTATATTTACACTTGTGTGTAGGTGCTCTGGTTCAAAAGTTAAATTTTGCCCGATCGCGTCGGCAGCCATCTTGGATTTCGCTCTCTAGAAAAAAATGCCGGGATTTTTCGGAGGGGCCTGGGGGCTGAATTTTTTATAAATGGTCTCTGCAAGTCAAATCAATCGTCAAACCTTAGTAGCAATAAGGTAACGAAGAGTCACAATTTGAAAGTCATTTCTTGAATATTATCTCTGCAAAATTACCTATAGTAACTGATCAGCATCCTAATAATGAAAAGAAAATAGGGGGTCACCGTGCTCGTTTCTTCTACATATTCGATCAAAATCACAAACAATTACCTAAAATGACATAAATTATGGCATTTTTGAGCATTGTTTTGTCCATATTCACATATTGCATCGTGTTTTCCATGCGAACGGATACGGTGACCCCTATTTTCTTTTCAGTTTTAGGATGCTGAACATTTACTCTGTAAAATATGTGATTTTGAAGCTCTAGATTATGTTGATACAGTTATTTACTTTAAAAAGACTCTTTGAGCCCTCCCCTCACTGTCTGGAGCGGACTATCCTAAACAGGGTTGGATCTGCACCAGGCATTCGGTTTTCATTTTCTAGGAATTTATTAGACTTAATCAGCATCAGCACAGTTAACCATTTCGCTCTATATCGGTTCCTTCGTTACATCCTTCGATTAATTTCTTCATCAAAAAGATGAGCCTTTTGACCCAGAATCTTCGTGTAGTTGATTTTTGTCAATATTGTGGTATGGGGCTTCATGACTAAAACGGATTCCTTGACATTTCCGAGAACTTTCTTGATGTGCTGTTCAGTTAGATGCTGAGAGCTGAAGCTGTAGACCGAGATATCAGAGCCCAAAAACGAACAAACTGGATATTCACAAACACTGTTCGTATGTGCTTCAAACAAATCAGAAGTTCAATGTACGTTAGTGTACTACATGTACAAGCTTTCAATCAAAACAATAAAAAATTCATAATTCAAGGCATATTTTCAACATTCGAAACGCATGTTTTCACCATGACCATTGATCACAGAATGAAGCAAAGACTCCTCAATCATGTGCATAAAACGTCACAAGGATATAGTACTTGGTTACCACAAAGAGTAACCAGGGTAACATTCATCCAAATGCGTTTTCATGTCAATAGTTAGACTGAAAATGACATGCAAGATCCAACCACTTCTGAGAAATATCTGAGCCTACATGTACATTCCACTCTGCTGCTGACCGTGCTGATTTGGGCAAAACAATATGCACCCACTGTGCTAATACATAGACCTACACTGTATTGTCTACGGCTAATACCATTTTCCATCAACTAGCCCTCAACTGTATTTTATGGATAAAAAATATGTTGTCAAAATGTGAAAATAATGTCATAGTCTGATTCCTCATTATGAATTGACCTGAAAAATATATTTACACATCTGCGTAAATGCTGATTGATTTTTTTCCGGGACTGTGCTGGCAGCCATTTTGGATTTTGATCTCTAGAAACAAGTGCTGAGACATTTCAGATGGGCCTAGGGTTAAGTTTTATTCATATAATGGGTCCTTTAAGTCAAATTACGGCCATTCAAGTGGTTTATAATAATATAAATGGAAATCGTTTATTTCGTTAGCAATAGTCGTATTTTTCATCGTTTGAGGGCAGCCATATTGGATTTATGGGTCAAAATGATGTCAAAACGTAAAAATAACATCATAATTAGAATCCCCGTGTCAAATTAACCTGAAAAAGTATATTTACACTTGTGTGTAGGTGCTCTGGTTCAAAAGTTAAATTTTGCCCGATCGCGTCGGCAGCCATCTTGGATTTCGCTCTCTAGAAAAAAATGCCGGGATTTTTCGGAGGGGCCTGGGGGCTGAATTTTTTATAAATGGTCTCTGCAAGTCAAATCAATCGTCAAACCTTAGTAGCAATAAGGTAACGAAGAGTCACAATTTGAAAGTCATTTCTTGAATATTATCTCTGCAAAATTACCTATAGTAACTGATCAGCATCCTAATAATGAAAAGAAAATAGGGGGTCACCGTGCTCGTTTCTTCTACATATTCGATCAAAATCACAAACAATTACCTAAAATGACATAAATTATGGCATTTTTGAGCATTGTTTTGTCCATATTCACATATTGCATCGTGTTTTCCATGCGAACGGATACGGTGACCCCTATTTTCTTTTCAGTTTTAGGATGCTGAACATTTACTCTGTAAAATATGTGATTTTGAAGCTCTAGATTATGTTGATACAGTTATTTACTTTAAAAAGACTCTTTGAGCCCTCCCCTCACTGTCTGGAGCGGACTATCCTAAACAGGGTTGGATCTGCACCAGGCATTCGGTTTTCATTTTCTAGGAATTTATTAGACTTAATCAGCATCAGCACAGTTAACCATTTCGCTCTATATCGGTTCCTTCGTTACATCCTTCGATTAATTTCTTCATCAAAAAGATGAGCCTTTTGACCCAGAATCTTCGTGTAGTTGATTTTTGTCAATATTGTGGTATGGGGCTTCATGACTAAAACGGATTCCTTGACATTTCCGAGAACTTTCTTGATGTGCTGTTCAGTTAGATGCTGAGAGCTGAAGCTGTAGACCGAGATATCAGAGCCCAAAAACGAACAAACTGGATATTCACAAACACTGTTCGTATGTGCTTCAAACAAATCAGAAGTTCAATGTACGTTAGTGTACTACATGTACAAGCTTTCAATCAAAACAATAAAAAATTCATAATTCAAGGCATATTTTCAACATTCGAAACGCATGTTTTCACCATGACCATTGATCACAGAATGAAGCAAAGACTCCTCAATCATGTGCATAAAACGTCACAAGGATATAGTACTTGGTTACCACAAAGAGTAACCAGGGTAACATTCATCCAAATGCGTTTTTATGTCAATAGTTAGACTGAAAATGACATGCAAGATCCAACCACTTCTGAGAAATATCTGAGCCTACATGTACATTCCACTCTGCTGCTGACCGTGCTGATTTGGGCAAAACAATATGCACCCACTGTGCTAATACATAGACCTACACTGTATTGTCTACGGCTAATACCATTTTCCATCAACTAGCCCTCAACTGTATTTTATGGATAAAAAATATGTTGTCAAAATGTGAAAATAATGTCATAGTCTGATTCCTCATTATGAATTGACCTGAAAAATATATTTACACATCTGCGTAAATGCTGATTGATTTTTTTCCGGGACTGTGCTGGCAGCCATTTTGGATTTTGATCTCTAGAAACAAGTGCTGAGACATTTCAGATGGGCCTAGGGTTAATTTTTATTCATATAATGGGTCCTTTAAGTCAAATTACGGCCATTCAAGTGGTTTATAATAATATAAATGGAAATCGTTTGTTTCGTTAGCAAAAGTCGTATTTTTCATCGTTTGAGGGCAGCCATATTGGATTTATGGGTCAAAATGATGTCAAAACGTAAAAATAACATCATAATTAGAATCCCCGTGTCAAATTAACCTGAAAAAGTATATTTACACTTGTGTGTAGGTGCTCTGGTTCAAAAGTTAAATTTTGCCCGATCGCGTCGGCAGCCATCTTGGATTTCGCTCTCTAGAAAAAAATGCCGGGATTTTTCGGAGGGGCCTGGGGGCTAAATTTTTTATAAATGGTCTCTGCAAGTCAAATCAATCGTCAAACCTTAGTAGCAATAAGGTAACGAAGAGTCACAATTTGAAAGTCATTTCTTGAATATTATCTCTGCAAAATTACCTATAGTAACTGATCAGCATCCTAATAATGAAAAGAAAATAGGGGGTCACCGTGCTCGTTTCTTCTACATATTCGATCAAAATCACAAACAATTACCTAAAATGACATAAATTATGGCATTTTTGAGCATTGTTTTGTCCATATTCACATATTGCATCGTGTTTTCCATGCGAACGGATACGGTGACCCCTATTTTCTTTTCAGTTTTAGGATGCTGAACATTTACTCTGTAAAATATGTGATTTTGAAGCTCTAGATTATGTTGATACAGTTATTTACTTTAAAAAGACTCTTTGAGCCCTCCCCTCACTGTCTGGAGCGGACTATCCTAAACAGGGTTGGATCTGCACCAGGCATTCGGTTTTCATTTTCTAGGAATTTATTAGACTTAATCAGCATCAGCACAGTTAACCATTTCGCTCTATATCGGTTCCTTCGTTACATCCTTCGATTAATTTCTTCATCAAAAAGATGAGCCTTTTGACCCAGAATCTTCGTGTAGTTGATTTTTGTCAATATTGTGGTATGGGGCTTCATGACTAAAACGGATTCCTTGACATTTCCGAGAACTTTCTTGATGTGCTGTTCAGTTAGATCGGTATCCGGGAGAGTGAGTCCGGGACAGTCAGTGGAATTGTTGCTGTTTGATAAACAGTAAGTTGGGGATCGAGACTTCTTTACTGACTCCGGAACCAATGGATGTGACAGGAACACCGGCTCTCGATAGATGCCGCTATAGTCACTGTAATGATCATACTTCTTACCATCAACTCGGCGGTTTACCAGTGCATGGTAAAATTTGAGCCTCTGAGACATTGGCAGAATGAAGGTTCTGCCCAGTATTGTTGAAATGGTTATTCCGTTCAGCACTGATACGAGTTTATTGTCTTTCGGTACGGTACTATTGTTGTAGATAAGATATTTCCTACTCGCAGAAGAATAGTACTTGTCAGCTCCATCATAATCCCAAAGACGGCAGTCCCTCAGTCTGTTCACCTTGTCGACTGGAGACACCAGCCAGTTGTTGTGGACCACCACCGCCTCGTCAACACGTTCTCGTGGGGGACATTCTCGCACGTTGATGAAAAAATTACGACCCACAGGAAATCGTTTCTCGTCCATTGTGACCACCCTCGTTGTGTTATCATCATGTAAAGCATAATTCAGTGATTTCTGGTCATCGGAGCCATATTGTCTTCCATGTTCCAGCAGTCGATCATACATATCCAGTGTGGCTTTGTGCGGTCGGGCGTAGAGAAAGCCGCCATTGTGTTCGTTGTTGGCGTTCCACTGAATGGCCACGTCACAGCTTTTCTCCGGACAGAGTTTGCGCAACTCTGGCAGCGGGTTCTTCAAGTAGACGATGTCAATATCTGAAGAGAGAACAGAGTAACCCAGTCTGAGTATGTCTTGGACAATGCTGGCCCTCTTCTGACACTTCCTGTTGAAGTCCTTGGAGCCAAAGATCGACTGACGGTGGGAGGTGCTGTCTGTGTAGGCCACGACGCAAGCAACTGTCGCTCCTGAAGGGATCCCAGCCTCCACGTGTGGACAAGTCTCCTCATCTGTGGCCACAAACAACACGTTTGTAATATTATGCTTCAGGATGGAGCTATAGTAGAAGTTCATGTATACGTCGTGGACACCGGAGCCGATCAGAGCGACAACGATGTCCTTTTCGGTCGAAGCCGTCCGCTTACTCACATCAGCGATAGACTCTGAACCTCCTGTCATAATCCCAGCGGCATTACCTGGCAAAGTGGTAGTCTGACGGGCTTTGACGGGCTTTGATACTGTGTCACGGTGTGAACTCTGGCTTCGGGAAGGTGTGCTTGGTTTACTATCGTCTGTTTTCGTTGAGTTAAAAAACGATTCAGTTTCGCTTGGTTTGCCGGTAGATGAGCTCCTATTGCTATTTGAACCTATCATCAGCGTCCTTGATTTTTCGGTTTTACCATTTGATTCAGCTATTTCTGTACCTTTATATCTGTTGATTTCTTTAGACAATATTTGATTTTCAGTTTCCGATATTCCTTGTGAGGACATAAAAGTATTCATGTGAATATAATTGGTGAATCGATGTACGTGAGATACCAGGATATATAGAGTACCGTAAATAGCCAAGAAACATAATGCAACATAGATTCTTGTTACTGCTGCCATGTTTGGAAGATAAGCCTGTTATTGAGACCTGTGGTTTGATCCCCTATCTGCGTGGCGTTGCGTCCGTCTGTCTTGAACAGTTTCATTCTGAAATTTAGCCTACCGCCGAGCCTGTCTGAACGTTTTAACAAACTGCAACCAAATATCTTCTTGGAGAGATTTTTGCATATGGTTTACCCTGTCGGTCAATCCAATAAATATTGCTCATATAAAAACCAAATAATTGAAGAGGAAGGAGTTTCTTAATTTCTCGATTCATGCGTTTTCATTCATGGCGACCATTTTTTCGCGAAATCTATCACAATGTTTTATTCCAAAATCTTGCATAGGGCTTCACTTGGATACGTACCTTATAAATGTGTATGCTTCGTTGAATTGCTAGTCTGGGTGTGGCAGTCGTTTTATTGTTCTGATGGGTCGCTATCCTCACTACATCATGCATCATTTGCAGCCAGCACCAATAATATTTTTTCATAACTTATAAATTCTAGGAGTTACATGTATCAGTACTCATAGTATGCTTCAAGACATATCTTAAATATTGGCACAGACAATCAAATGGAAAGTCATGCCTGCCAATGGTGCCAGTGGTGTCCTTGAATTTGATGATCTTGAAATGTCAAAACGGAGTACTATTATATTAGTGTGAACAAAAATTTGCCTTAACACTGTATATATTTCTCCAGTAATCTTTAAAGCTCTAGGACTGATTCCTAATCAACTGGGTTGACAAATATATCGATCACCATAGGATGATTGATGTAAATTATAAACAAATATGGAAGTAGTATGCGAGTTTGTTCGCTCTGAGTTGTGGACTAGAAAACATGTTACGGATTGTAAGTTGACATTTTATTGTAAATGTCAAATTTGTATTGAACGCTGCTGTTTCAGATACTGCGAAAATCTCTCCGATATGTGAAATGAGAAATGAGACAAAAATTTCCGTATAACTCCACATCTTAGTGCAATATTTTCGCCTTATTTACTTAAGTATTGTTAATATCGACTATATGTGAATATGTGGTAAAATAGAGAAAATTTATAATATGTATAGCTAATATCATATTAACAACTGAACGGATAATAATAATATTATCAATACATTCACAAAAAACTTGCAAAATGCAGTACAAATGTTGGAAAAGGAGAAAGTAGAAGTTGATGCTTATGGAAAGACTTTCCAAAATAATAATAACTTTAAAATAAAAAGTCTCAAGTATCAATACTAAGTCTCAACGTCTGGTTCAAAACTTCACTTGCACGAATGTGTTGTTCATTATTTGGAGCAGTAAATTACAGCAATAAAGCTTTTTGTTGTCGTTTGTTGTACCCGAAGTGAGACTTCCAGTTCAGTCTCAAAAAGCTGGACATAGCAGGTCCAAGGCACTTTTTATACATATTTTGCTGGTGCTAATTGTTTCTTATCTCTTTCACCACTTGATCCTGAAGCCATCCAAACATCTCCGACCCTGTATGTTTCTTGACTCTTTCCCCATTGCTTTGACTCTGAAGCCATCCAGACATTGCTGACCTCAAATGTTTTTTGTCTCTTTCACCACTGCTTTAATTCTGAAGCCATCCAGACATTGCTGATCCCAAGTGTTTCTTGTCGAAGTGACGTTTCGCTGGATGTTTTCTATGGTTTTCTATATCCTATTGCGCCTGGTTGACGTCACCGGTCTCGCCCATATGGGTCCTAGGAATAGCCAAGTTTTGGTTCATCTCCTGGCGGTGGAGGACATCATTATGACAATACATCTCTTATCGACGTCGTGCTTCAGGATATTTTTATATGACAGTAGATAATTTACCTTTCCTTTACATCCTTTGGTATATTTTTTTTATATAAGTGATAATAGATATAAATAATTTGTGACAGTTTCCACCACATGATAATAAAAAAGCACGCAGGATATAGCACGTGGAAGATGTTTGCTTCATGAGCAGACTCCTATCCCGGTCACATCTGGTTTGCTATGTTCGGGATTTTGTTAGATATAAAATACATGAAAGAGAGAGATGATATGGGACAGAGTGATGAAAAAGATGAGATAAAATCCACATTTCCCCATGGTGTTTTCATTAGTACGACATGGACATCCAGTGTAGCTGGTTTCTGGTGTTTAGATTAGATGGCGATAAAATGGGCTTTTGCAGTGTCAAAGATACTTATAATAACAGTACGCAGATATTGTCATGAATTTAGAAGTACAATATATCAAATTACATATATTTCAAATTCCCCTCACAAACGTAATAATTGATTTGGAATAACATATCATTATTCAACAACATAACAGTATAATTGCAGGATAATCGTAACAAAATATATACAACATATTCGTACTGTGCAGATATTAATCGGAGAATATTTATACACTTTTACAGCATACATGTGTAATCATCTTTGTATTAATGAGCTTTATATTCGTCTGTGATTATATCGAATACATATTTCATGGCCCAATACATATCTGTTATATTGCTATGTTACACGGTGTGTGTGTTTTACACAATCCTCTTCGACAAAATCCTCTTTCAACTGATTACTGGAGTCGGACACCGCTGAATTCACCCACCGGGGCGATACCCTAATCTCATGCAATTATACAGTTACATTCGGTGCTTGGTTACCCAGTTCTGTATACGCCAACGCATACTGAATGTTTTTTTGCACAAGTCATCCACACCTTTGACAAGAACATCGAGGATATTTGAATACATGTATAGAGAGCACCTGGACATACTGGGCGAGATCTGGATCGATCATGACGTCACTAAAGTCATTGGATAAGGGTCCACTGGAACAGTTTAATGTTTGGTAGGTACCGTAACCTGTACAGTAATTCATGTTTATATGATACTATAGGAAAGACATGTCGTCATAACGACTTTTCAGTTTAATCCAATTTACTACAAATAATATTATATGTGTAGGTTTATATACTGAAAAAAAAATCCCATATAAATATAACGATCGATACGTATCTATAAATAGCTCTTTGACTTCATTGACAGGAAATCGCTAGAATTCAAACGACCAAAGGAACAACATTTCCCGCATGTCAGGAAGAATTATGCGGTATATACAATTTTATGTATTCGTGCATTTGTGTACTATCTTCTCGCTAACAAATATATCTGCCTGACTATCATCAGAAATCCTCTATTTTTGCGCCTTGAATTAATCCATTGTTTTATCGTGTTTATTAGTATTATCTCTGCATGCAAACAAAAAATTATCATTCATTGATTGGCGAGTAGTGTAATTTCACTTATATTTGTGGTCACAGTCTTGTCGTGCCTCATGGACGGTAATTTTAGATGGCCTTTAATATTGCAATGCGATTAAATGGATAATATTATGTACACATTCACAGCAACTCGGCCCCCGACCCAGTGACTTCATTATCTATCCGGACTGGGTGTCAGAGGATTCGGACAAGGCCAGCGCATTCCGCGGCCGGCGACACAGACCCTGGAACTTTGAGTTCCCGGGCGCTCGCTATTGGTCGACTCAGAGCCCACGCCGATCCCATGTTGCAACACCTGTCCATCACGTGTCCCTACCTGAAGCCAATCAGTCGAGACCTCCAAGTGTTCAGGCGCCGCCCACTCCCGTAGTCCCCGCCCCTCGACCCACTCCGTCCCCAGACGATCTCCCGAGCGAGTCTCTGTCCAGTAGACTGAGCAGTGCGGACTATCACCTGCCGTCCATCCCTGCACGGCGCTCGGCACAGTACATGTACCACAGCAGCTCTCCGGCATTCCTTGGCCAAGACAGCTTCCGGACAGGCAGCCGACTGGGGACCAGCACCATGCCGCTCTCCAGAGCAGCCACCCACTCCGCCCAGGCGAGATATGTGGCACCCATCGTGGAGAGAGCCGTCAAGAGTGCAGCTCCATTACAAAACATGCCCATTGTATGAATTACTTGGCAGCGATTTGTGTTATTGAACTAGAAAATGAAATCATGATATATATCGCTATCGTTGTGTAGAGGTATCTTCACGGAGGCCTAAATATTTATGTCAGAACTGAGTGATATGTGCTGATGATATTACGTTTTTCAGTCCTACATAAAAAAATAAATTTCATATTTATTGTGAAATGGTATAATGAAACTGCAATATGTTTCTTTATAGATCTAGTCTTCATATCACTGTTCAATATATCCATCCTCAGTCTGATGATCAATAGAAGCATTATTGCGGGACTCTAATAAATACTCGTCCAGAATTAAATGAATCAAGTGACGTTTCCATGTGTTTGATTGTCCACATTTTTATTATTAAAATTAGCCCAAGGGCGAAGAAAGGTTATCGGAGACATTTATAGTGTTCAGCCACAATTTTTTTTATTGTTTCAAAATTTCCGTTTCACTCAAGGTCACCAATGAAATCGCTATATTATGTGACTTCACATAATATAGCGATGGCCACATGCAGACTGACGGTTCAAGAATAACGAAACACATCTCACAGGGGAACATAATGGGAAGTCTTATTAATCAATTTCAGAAAAAAGTTACGGAATAGATTTCATGAAAATGGCTACCAAAGCCCCAAAATCTTCGTTTTTCGACTTAAAGGCCATTTTGACCTTTCACGGTTATTGAAGGTCTGAGGTCAAATTGAAAGTCGCCATGCCATGCCGTTTACACCTGATATACACAGGTAAATGTGAATTCGATGACATTGCCTCATGAACTCTCTGAGACAAGTACCCCACGCCACCTGCCTCCGTCCATGCCGGTCGCACCCAGGCGATCCCACTTCTCCCAGAATCAGCATGTTCCGAACCACTCGTGCAGTCAGTCACAAGCATCTGACGGCTCAAGTGTTATTACCGCTATTAGTGCATCCCGTTATTACACGGTGTCCATTCAGATCAATCAAGCGGCGCTTCAATAAAGCAAACTGGGTAACAGAGACATCTATAAAACCTGGCAAACATACCTATGGAGAGGCGTGTGCTCAGGAACCATGATGCATTCCAAGCCAGTGCCAACTGTATCGCATCAGTCATTTTATCCAAGGATAATGTGCTGGCCAGTCAAGTGTCCACAGTGTTGAATGACTGGCACGGAAAAGTTACGACCCCTCCTCTCTTTCCTTCGATCATCCCAGGCCTGCCAAATAGTGTTAAGTTTTCGCTGGTAACTCGCCGTGGAATGAACCACGAGAGAGTTTCGTCCAGAAATGAGTACATATGCCCAAACTCTACAAAATGGCCGAAACTTGAAAAACAACAAATCATTGTCATTCAAACCATCACAGAGCCTTCCAGTCGAGGAGATTGACTGCCAGGCTCTGTATCAAGTGAAGCGTGTACTTTGACAAGTATAACCGAACATAATAAAATTATGCATTAATTGCCATGCATATGTATTACCTCTATCGCATGACTTTTGATTTACCATAACCTCATTATGGTATACATCTATTGTACATTCCTTGCGTCGCAGTTGTCATTGTATATGATGTAAAAAAGTATATTCCATTCATATTTCTTCTGAAGCGCCAAAGAAATCAGCCGTTTGTAACTGCAGCTTTGCACGCTATGGTAAATTCTATAAACGCAAACTTGAACGTAATATTTCCTGAGTCTGATTTTGCGAAGAACTTCAATTTGTTCAGCAACAATACGTTTCGTCAGGCTTCTCAAAGACTTGGCCCTCGGCCATAAAACCCCACATCACATTGTGCAATAACCAGATAGTGTCCTCTGGTGTCATAAAAACAGCTTAGATGTTTTTATATCGACAATCCGAGCATCTAAGTACTTCGGTTATTCTACTGGATTGACAACAGCAATAGCGTAATAGCACATGAATTACTTTTGGTCAATTCATCCCTTCCACATGACCAACATATAGTGGGCGACATTCAATTTCAATCAATGTCCGAGGTGTTTAAGAGACAGTAGCTGATTCGCATGGCGAAAATAATGCTTTCAATAATCACTTCAACATTTAGAACGTGATGTTGTATTGTCTAGCGGTAAGCTGCGTGGGCTCCCTCTTTGGCTTGATGCAAAGGACTCGGGGTTAGGGGAATACCATCAAACATGTTTCCAAATGTTTGGATAGTCACATTTAACTTATATCTGGGCTGCAGGAGTCCACCACCTATGAGGTATCAGCTGTATCTGTACCACTTTGGGATAAATCCTCACAAAAATGCTGCTGGGGAATTGTTTCCTTGCCCTGTAGCATGTCAGCTACCAGTCCGACTTATCCCAGCTATGTCATGTGTATTAGATTCGTATACAATGTGCCTATGACAGGCGAATGGAATCGCTTCACGATATTGGTTTATTGTAGGTATGCTAATAATACAGTTTCTGTGCACACAAATGAAAACTCCCTCTCTCTATGTCCAATCTCGATGCTGCCAAATTATCATTCCACTATCACCTTTTATACGAATGTGCTATGTAAACGTTGTGGTGGATATAATGGTGTTACAAGATATATTTGATGCCAAGTAAATGCTTGCATGTCAGTATGTATTATGTCAAATGATATAGTTTAGTAAATTTTATAGTACATTCCGCAAGGTAATACATTGCATTTTATCATGAAATGTGTATTTTGCTTTCTGAATATGATATATGTTTGTGTGATATGTGAAGTTGCATCTCCTAACAATACTGACAATTGGACACGACCTGGCAATCCAATAATAATCTTCCAAATGCCACTCTATTTGTTGTAACTTGATGATGATCTGTCACGAAATATCAGATATTATGGGTAAATTGGTCTTGGGGACAAAATTCATATTGCTTGAATTTAATATTGCTAAATTTGAAGCAACCATATAAACATGATAAATATATACCGGTAAATTCAGAGTTCCCAACAGGCAAAAGGTATAAATTGAATATCCCTGGTCAGACGAAGCCAGGCCGGATATTCCATTAAGTAAATGGTGTTTATATTATCATATAAACTGGATCATACCCATTTATCTGCTTTGAAGAACCACTTTTTATATGTAGCGCCATCCCATTGAGTGCACCCAGAGCAATTATCATCGGACATCCGACTTTGGGATTTTGTCACCTAATATACACAAATGCCGTGTGGATGACATGTTTGTTCAGTGATTTTGTTTTTTTTGTAGTGTGTGCTGCATTGTTTTATCTGGTGAGAAAGGCCTACCTCATTTCATAATTAATGAGTAGTGATCCAAAATACGTGATGCATTTCATACTCGTCCCTAGCGGATCCGTGACATCGAACAACCTTGATATATATATAATATCTGATGTATTCTACATGAGCTGTACGTATTACACTTTGTATATCATGCAGTGATTAGAAAAACGATAAATGGGTTTTCAAGGTTGACTCCAAGTGACAAGTTAATAATACCATTAGATAAAGTCAACATCATAATACTAGCGATAGTGAGTCATGTATACATACATAATTATAATTAGTGTCGGATCTGACCAAATATCTCGCAAATATCACATATGGATTGTGAATCAATGATCATTCCTTTGACATAGTGTCACATGAAGGAATCATTATCAGACAAAAGCCAGTTATCTGCAAGACCTTCCCGAAGTCAAACATAAAGACGAAGTAAGACACCACACCCATTATGTATAATATAACATACACAAATACTCTGAATGCAATGATTGTCACGTTTTCACGCACTTAGCCAGATGTATGGACTAGGGGAAGGCTGTCATCTCTTTATCCTTTCATTGAATGTCCATAGATCCATGCAACTTTTTATCTAACTTTTTCCGACACGGATGTTCTGATTGCAACTCATATATATGTTTAGTATGGTAGATCTACTGTGCATCCATGATGGTAGATGCTTGAAAACTGTAATATCCATGTTAATGAATAATAAACTGACTATGATTATTAACGTATCCTGACCATGAGCAAGGTACGATCCTCTCCATGGCACTGATTGATTGCAATACAAACAAGCAAATATATACTCTCGAAATGGAAAATGATTTTTTCGTCACATATATGACTATGATAAAACTTCCACCTTGTAGGAAAAAAATGATTTACAGCAGTCCTGTGTATATGATGTGGATAAATATCATATCATGTTCCATCAATGGATGAAGTATATCATCGAGCCATTTATCAAACATATAGCCTACTTCGAGATCATTTCCAGATCGCATCAAAGGATCGACGGGGACAATCCAGGGAGGATTAGACTCAGATGGCGACTATGCCATCGGACACGACCTACTCCAACACCTACACTCGAAGTCATTTGAGAACTTTGTGTGTTTCGTCACCAGGCACTGACTCCTTGATTTTCAACACACAGGGCCTAAGAGGTTTGAACACGCCAGGGAGGTAGGTGCTGAAGCAGCAGCCAAGCTGAACTGAACTTAGTACCAATATGTAAACACTTGATTCCTGATTATATGACATCAAACAAAAGGGTTTCTATGAAAAATAAGCAAAACAAGCATGTTATTGTCTGAGCACTGGAAATCGTTATTACGCATACATAGTTTGTATCGGTAATATTAGTGAATATGCAAAGTAATAATGAGCAATATGTTGCACTATTTCATTTACTCTCGAATCACAAACTTTATTATTGTCACACGCTCAACGCGTAAAGCAATCCCTTAAAGAGAATAACTTCGAAAATAGAATGGTTGAACTGCTAAACGATAAATCCTTGACCAGTAACCTGTCATGTGAATATGCAGATGAATCAGAAGCCTGAAACAGAATATTTCAGTGTATCATATGAATATCGCCAGCCGGCGAAAGCACTCGACAGGGTTGGTATGTTACCTTGAGTACCTGAATCACTCTTTTATGTTATAATGCTGACTGAGATTGGTAATTGTATTCCCAACTTATTCGCAATTTACTTGACGGTTACCATTTTGAATTTTTCGCATCGACAACAATACGAGGGGATGTAGGCATTTTCATAAAAATCGTATATCAATTACAGAATATCAAAAAAACATCATCAAACAGAATTTACATTTTGACTGTCCACACTGTCAAGTGGAAGACATGATGATGGAGTTAACCATTGACGATATTCCTTGTGTGTTTTGCGCTTGTTATCGCCACCCAAATGGCAATGTTAATCACTTTGTCACTGCTATTGAAAACACTTTTGTGACACATGTCCATCACGGTCATTATGTTTTTCCGCAGGTGATATCAATATTTCTGTCGCAGCACAAATGATTCCAGTCAAGTCTTTAATATTTGTGTCGCGACTTAAATATTTGTGTCACGATAGAGATATTTGATTTTTGATTTCTGTTGCAGCAAAAATATTTGTGTTGCGACAAAAATAATTGTGTCGCAGCATATATGATTTCTGTCCCGACAAAAGTATTTGTGTCGCAGCACAAATATTTGTGTCGCGTCTTAAATTATTTCTGTCACAGCAGAAATATTTGTGTCGCGACAGAAATATTTATGTCGCAACATAAATATTTGTGTCACAGCACAAATGATTTCTGTCACGATTTAAATATTTGTGTCGCGACAGGAATATTTGTGCTAGGTGTGAATTTAATTATTTAGTTTCGAAATGTTACTCCCAAAATGCGAGAATAATGATGTCATTTAGGAGCCACCCTAACCCGGTCTATTCAGAGGAATTTAAATCCTAACACCAGAGTCGCCAGTATCTTAACAAGACAAAGTACCTTATTTACAGTGACTCGCCCTAGAACACAACATGGGAAATTGCTCTTTAATGATTACTACACCAAATTGTGGCAAGAATGTCCGTCAAATATCCAAAGATCGACTTCACTGCAAATGTTAAAAAAGAATGTGAAAAGTCACCTCATAAACAGATACTTGTAAACTTTGACATTGTATGTTATTTAAGCCTAAGTATTTAAGTGTATATCATCGCATAACCCTTTGTATCTCCTTTGTTTGTTTTTTCAGCCTCCAATCAGTATGCTGTATACCTTTCTATTCTGTCATTACAACAAACTAATTTGTCAACTATGCATCCAACTGTTTGTAATATAGTGTACATAGTTGAACTTTTGTTCCCTCTCTTTTTAACTTCCTGTTTTGATTTTATCTCTGTTACTTTTTTTATTTGGTTCATTACTAATTTATCTATATGTCTTCATTCCTATTGTGTTGTTGTGTTCAGTGTTCAATTTATTATTTCTCTAAGGTCACCAGCTAGATGAGCCTTGCTCTTTCTGGTGTCCTTCATGTGCTGTTTGTATAAGTTGTCATATACGTCTTGTATGTTTGTTAGCATGTGTGAAATAAATTCTTCTTCTTCTCACGTAGATCTAATTGTGCAATATTTAACATCAGAATATTCTGATCATGTTTAATCAAATTTGAACACGAAATAATCAACAAGAATGTGGGTGATGAACAACAGAAGGAATAGGAATAATACATGGGCGGGCTCAGACCTCAGAAAATTCCAACAAAAAGATCACTAGTCTCTGACAATTTTGATGTTGTTCTGCTAACTGTTCATTTTGGCAATGATAGAGTTTTGATAATAAATGTTACCAACTAGAGCACTACTTTTCACGAAAAAGACACAATCTAGATCTACTCCACCTACATTCCCTGATGTTTATAGCGCACTATGTCTCGATTATCAAACTCCTGCAGCCTGCATGCTCATAGTTGCCAGAGACAATAGCCAGAGTCAGAGGACAATAGCCAGAGGAACATGCTCATGGTTGCAAATGGTCGTTTGCCTGCGGAGAGGATTGTTGCCCGTGGGCTGCTGACCACGAGATAACGTGAACATGACACAGAAAGACGTGTACATGCGTCACAGCGATCACTTGACAAGTTGGCTGTTGTGGATTTATGCGGTCATCTTCGATATAACTCATCTCAATGGACAGAAGATGTCCAGTGGTAGCAGCGCACAAATGATTGTCAAATTGATCAGAATCTTGTCCGCCTCTTGATATCACACGTTAGCGTGGATTTCCAAGGAATTCCCTCCCCCCTATCAACCAAACAGCAGTACAGTATTACTCAAAAATTTCAAAACATTATTATGCACTATGATATCAATTATCGTGAATAGTGAGTCTGTTACTTGCCATGGAATAAAAACAACTAAGAAATGCAACGAATTGAATTAGAAGTGTTTTCTCTTCAAATCATATTTGTTGTCTTTCAGTCATAAACAATATTTACGAATGCTCTCCTTGAATCAAGGATAAATTCTCATGTGTGACAGACATGCACCAGGGCCCTACAGTTTGTAGCTATTATTTTCATGTGGCAGAAATCCAGATGGGTTTAAGTGGATGCCCATTTACGACGGTATTAATTAAGGCGGTGGGCCTGTGTCGGTCAAGGGTAGCTTGGGGTTCATTATTGAATGAGTTTACACTGTGTATAATTATAATTGGAGGTATATTTTATGAGTGGTTTTTATAAAACTGTAATATGATTCGGCAAGGGTTTATCTTACATGTCACTGTTTAATTTACCTTCCTTCCCCTGCTATGCGCTTGATGGTCATTAGAGGTTGCCAAAAACCCAGATACATGCAGGAATAAAAGTACCAAATGACATTTGCGTTTGTTTGTTGGATTCTCCACATTACTGGTATTATCATATCATGCAAAAACATGTATAGGCCCGCAGATAAAACGTTAGCTGCAATCAGAAAATAATTCCAAAACTCATCAATTTATCTCCGCTGTGTCACCTCCCAGTTCTTGTCTATCTATTAAGATATCTGATACGGCAATATTCAGGTGAATGTGAATTCAGTGAAATTATCTCCTCTACTCTCTGATACAATTATTCCCACGCCACCCACCCCGTCAATGCCGGCAGCATCCAAGCGACCCCACGTCTCCCGGACTCAGAAAGTTCATGAGTGGTGATACAACTATCCCCACGCCACCCACCCCGTCAATGCCGGCAGCATCTAAGCGACCCCACGTCTCCGGGACTCAGAAAGTTCTGAACCACTCATGCCGTCACAAGCTGCTGACGGCACAAATGTTATTGCCCACTATTGCACGCCGTTATTACACGCTGTCCACTAAAATCCATCAAGCGGCTCTTCAATAAAGCAAACTGGGCAAAATGGACATCTATCAAATCTGGCACATATACCTATCGAGAAGTGCACCGTTCTGCGAAAACATATATAGGCCTGTAGATACAAACGTTAGCTGCAGTCATAAAATAATTCCAAAACTCATCAATTTATCCCCGTTGGGTCACCTACCAGTTGTTGTCCATCTATTAAGATATCCGATATGGCAATATTCAGGTGAATGTGAATTCAGTGAAATTATCTACTCAACTCTCTGATCCAATTATCCCAACGCCACCCACCCCGTCAATGCCGGCAGCATCCAAGCGACCCCACGTCTCCCAGACTCAGAAAGTTCTGAACCACTCATGCCGTCACAAGCTGCTGACGGCACAAATGTTATTGCCCACTATTGCACGCCGTTATTACACGCTGTCCACTAAAATCCATCAAGCGGCTCTTCAATAAAGCAAACTGGGCAAAATGGACATCAATCAAATCTGGCACATATACCTATCGAGAATTGCACCGTTCTGTACTGCTCAGTCAAGTGTCCAGGGTGTCAATTCACTGGCACTGAAGAGGCACCACTCTTCCTTCCATGCCCTCGACCAATGTTGCCAAATAGTGCTATGTTTTCGCTGGTAAATGGCCGTGAAATGGACCTGAGCGTCGGTGTCATTTTCCTAGTATGGTGCAAACGTTCCCAAAACTGCAAAAATGGACCATAATTTGTCCAAGTAACTGGAAAATCTCCAAATATAACAAGCTCCACGTTGACTGAACCACATTCAATATGTTTTCACACATGAATAATAAACTGACTACACACAGCCTACATGACATTATGAATTGAACCATATTTGGACAGACCAAAAATCTGACTGAACCACTTATTGCACCAGGCATCATATATGCCTGCATCACTTGTTTACCTAAATCTGGGATTTATCTTTTTTTAAAATATGCTTACCTATGGGAGACCACTTGCAGATTGGTTTTTCAAAAAGTTATAAATATTCATCTGAGCTTGAACAGCAGACAAACTGCAACGGACGACCATTTGCGTTTTAAAAAGGTCGAAGTTACTATGGTTCTGTTTATAACGGCAGCCCAGATAGGACATTTGCCAAGAAAGGTTATCTCGCCTCGGTGAACTGTTAACTCACGTCGGTGTACTGCTATCTCACCACTACCAACTGTTAACTCGACGCGGCCAACTGTTATCTCGCCTCGGCCAACTGTTATCTCACCTCGGCCAAATGCTAATTCGCCTCTTCCAACTACCAAGTTGTGAGTTAAGTAACGCATCTATTTTGAAATGGCAGCCATAGTTCGCCGAGGCAAGTTAGGAGTTCGACGAGGCGAGATAATAGATGGCCGAGGCGAGATAACAATTGGCACAGGTGAGATAGCAGTTCTCCAAGGCGAGTTAACAGTTCGCCGAGGTCAACTACTGAGTTGTCAGTTATGTAACGCATCTAATTTGGAACGGCTGCAGCCACAGTTCGCCAAGGCGAGTTAGGAGTTCACCGAGGCAAGTTAGGAGTTCGTCGAGGCGGGATGAGAGTTGGCCGAGGCGAGATACCAATGGGGTACATTATCGAAAGGTACAAATTGTTTGTGTCTTCCTGTAAATAGACCCACGTTGCCATAAAAAGGCATTCCAATTTTCACAGTTTAATCATGCATGTCTAAAATTAACCGATATTCATAGGACATGGTCAGTGCTGACCAGTAAGGTGACTGAAATTTGTCAACAATACTGACTTTGTTATGCATGGAAGGTTTTCCCAGAAGAGGGCATTGAATGCAACGTGGGTCTTTAATGAAAGATTTCAATGAATTTGCCATTGGCGTATGTACCCCATTGGCCAAAGAAAGATAACAGTTCGCCGAGGCGAGATAAACTATCGGGGAAAATGTTCTATCTGGGCTTCCATAGTTTTTACACAGTTCAGTGACACATTTGTTGTGGTTG
This sequence comes from Terebella lapidaria, assembly GCA_949152475.1. Taxonomy (NCBI): domain Eukaryota; kingdom Metazoa; phylum Annelida; class Polychaeta; order Terebellida; family Terebellidae; genus Terebella; species Terebella lapidaria. The sequence goes on along the minus strand of OX424555.1, from coordinate 10,538,556 downwards.
AGGTTTATTCTGTCTCTCAACTGTATATGGGCTCTCAATCTTCCCTGAAATACAAAATGTACTACGTCGTCGTTCTGACTAGCTATAGTTCGTTGTAGTTTGTAAACACACTCATCAGTTCAATACAGTTCGCCGTCAACATTCATGATAGTGGCATTGAGGTCTTAGAACTGGTACATTGAAAAACAAATAAAAGTAGAGAGCATGGGTCAATTTGCCTATTCGGTATAATTGGGTTTAATAATTATAAGTTGAGTGCTCTGTGTTGATAACATAATTTCTTACTAGCTGGTCAGCTCCTAATGAACATGTCCTGGTTTTCTTCATATCTGACTTACTGGTGAAAATTCAGAAAATCCCAATTTGGCAAACCGTGTCTATATACCGAAAGACAAGGGTACCCAACTTTCATTCCTTGTTTTTTTCACAGTTGGTTCCAATATCTCCTCCCAATCTACCTCTAAAAAAGCCCAGATACGAATATTAGCATCGTAACACTCGTCCTTTTTGCTGTGACATCTGCGGGATTTAGGCTGGTCAGAGATGTTGACAGGTAGGGCTAGTGTGCTATATTGGTAACGATGGCAATACCTTGAACCTGACCTACAGACCTTAACTATCACACGGTCACCTCTTGTCGTAAATAGGCATCCACCTGAAGCCATCAGGATTTCTGCCACATGACAATAATAGGTACAAACTGTCGAGCTCAAAGTGGCAATTATTTCTAAATCAGAAGGACAGAATGACGCATAAACTATCACTTTTATCCAAAACATTGGGCAACATTAAAACCATTCAATGTCTGTGCTCGGATATACATTTATATGTTCTTCTTTGTTTATAATATGGAGAATAATGAGCAATTTAATCCAATAAATTAAGGTTATTATTCACATAAACTTTCCCATCCCAACATATTTCCGCTGGCCACAAAAATAATTCTCTCCACTGTAGGTTACTTGTATCATAGTGCTTTCAAGGCTTTGAGAACTGATTATTAACATCGTTGTTTATTGAATGGGACAAAGCAATTAAACTCCCCAAAACTGCAAGCATGTCATATTCCCCAGGATTCACACGCTGACGTGCGATGACCCTCACTATTTTAAGTAATTTTGTATCTGTGATGAATCAGGAGATACACTTGTCAATGTTCATTTTGTCAAGGCTTGTACCACCGCAGGGTTAATTTGACAATCGTTCGTGGCCCTGGTATGGCTGGGCTTCTCGTGTTTATTGAGGAGAGTTATATTGAAGATGACAGCACAACATCGACGCCAATCTGTCACGTGACCGTTAAACGCATGTACACTTGCTCCTGTCATGTTCACGCTATAGACCTCGCGCTATCTCATGGTCAGCAAACCACAGACAGCAATACTTACCACAGGAAAACGACAATTTCTGTTCTTCGCGAAGTATATTTTCTCTAGCTGCAGTAATTGTCATGGGAGAGAGATTGGGTCCCGACCTAACCCCGAGGATCCAGAAGCTGTCAGCACAAAGACTGCAGAAGTTTGATGTATAGATCTATGTGACGCAAAGCTTGTAACATCAGGGAATGTGAGTGGAATCCAGAATCAACTAGTTTAGCTCATTGTATCGTGAAAAGTTGTTATCACAAAAATACAAGCTTGAGACAACAAGCGAGACATGTTGGGAATGGAAATAAGGGAATACATAACATTGATCTGGCTTTAAATAACCACTGTATTTTTTCGAATAGTGGGTCAAATAAAATACATTATTTAGCTGGCCTATATGTCTATGTGACTGATGTTTCGAAAGTTGACATCAACTGAATTGTGATCATATGGAAGGATCTGAGATAAATTTCCTGACATTAGGTGAAAAAAATCCGATGACACGGGTCGGTGCCATCTGTTTGTGACATGACCTGGCCTGAGGTATTTTGGTTGTGCCACGGGTCACACATTTCATAATTTTAGCTCAATTGTTCTTCATCCCCCACAGCCATGGAGTATCATTTTCAAAATAAATCAAGCAAGATTCAGAACAGAATTGCTAAACATTGTACAAGTACGTGATCAGGAATCATACATTTGATAAATCCCTCGATTATATACTTCATTCAATGATTGAATATATACTATTGTCAGCAACAAAAGTGCACATGTTCACTGCAAAGCTCTTTTCTACCCTGCTCAAGAAAGAATATTTACACATAACAAAAATGATGATTTTCCTATTTTCATAATACACGTATTCCTGTTTTTATTCTAAACAATCAACGCAGTGGAGCGGATCATACACCTGGTTGTGATATGGTTGTAATCATAGATGGTTTATTATTCATTAACATGGATATCACAGCATATGAACGCTCCAACATCAATATATATCGAGGGTGGGTCTACTATACTGGGACTATATACGAAATGAACATATCGAGAAGATCGCAGGACGACAATCAATGAAGGAAAAAATCCACAGCATTTCCCGGGTTCGTATACCTGCAATGCAAAGTGCCTGAAAACACGACAACAAATGCAATCAATCTTCAGGAATATCTTGCAGGAAGACGTTAGGTTCGTGTTTAATTATCGCTAGTACACTGATGTTAACTTTATCTAATGGTATGATCGACCTCTCACAAGTTGTTATCCTTGAACGTCCATGTATCATTTTTCTAATCATTGATTTACAAAGCGTAATAAATACAGCTTGTTTTTCTTACACCAACTGCCAACTATGTATCGATATGAGGTCACACATGGGCTAGAGATAAGTATAAAGTTCAGCACACGGTAACATTTTAATGATCAAGCACTAATTATGGAAGTGAGTAAGCCTATCACCAGACAATGTGGCACACTTGACAAAGACACCACTATCACTGGACAAACCCGAGATGAAACGACGCATAGTTCATGTATTCATATGGTAATAGAATGTTCCATGATGATTTTTTCTGTGTGTTTTAATAGGATGTCTGATACATATAAAAACGTAACTGTTAAAAACAGATAAGAGAGTTCAAAAACTGAGGTTTATTAGGATTTTATTTTATTTTAGGGTTTCATGATTTTCATTTTATAAACACCATTTACGTGATGGAATACTGTACCTTGCTCTCCCTGTCGGAATCTTTTCTCCGTATGCACTAGTGATATATGCATCCAAACCATAGCAAAAGAAGCCATGTTGGGCATTTAAGTAATATTCAAATCTGCCTTGACAGCAATTCACTTATATCATATATTTCGCGAGAGACGCCACTACAACATAAATGGAATGACAATCAACGGGTTATCTTACAATTATAAGTTAGCTTACGGTATGGTTAACAGATGTACATTTGTATGGTTAACAGATGTACAGCAGTCTTAAATTCTATTGTGAAATCGCTCTAAACAATAAGTGCAATGTACTGTCGGTTATACAAGCTATTTAAATCAGAATACCTTGACATGCTATATGAGTTTATGGTCATGAGCACCATTGAGTCCACATCAACGTTTACAGGACACAATACAAACCTTCCAATTTTGATGAAATATTAGTATACACATATTTTGTCTCATACAGATTCACAATGTTGTGCTCTCACTAAGGCATAAATATCTGAACATTCAAGATTCAGGAGTCGTCATGGCAACCTTCCATAAAAAGCTCGCCTATATTGTTGGAGTGCTGTAAATAGATGCGATAAGCACTTTCCGATGCCCCTTGACCCCCTAACAACGCACCTGTTGTCATCCTATTTATAAATCCTGAGATTGACGCTCAGGTCTTGCTGGCTACTACTGTGATCTTGTTGGTAATCCTCCAAACAAAATCTACCGCTGACGTAAACTGTGCCAGTCTCTTTGTTCTGTCATCTTCGAAGGCCTTCATCACTGGGTCGAAAGTTTTCTATCTTGAGTAGATAAACCTCATTACGGTAATGAAATGACTGTTATTGTTCATATTTCTGATGATTTTTTTTCGCCACATCAGTCAACTTATCGGTTTTACAGCGTGGCCATGTAATACTATTCTGCGTTCATCCGATTTAACTCCCACTCGGCATCATACTAGGATTGAAATCGTGATAAGAAATATTTTCTTCAGCAAGATGTCATCAAAGTTTCAGGATCTTTGCTTGTGACCATTCCACCAGCTCTTTCAGGATGTTCACCATGAGTGATGATTTACATGTACCATTATCAATCGTGCTGTTCAGCAATGTGTGCAGTTCAGCAATGTGTACCGGAGAACGGGTCTTCACGTATCACTCTGTTGCCTTTAAGGCAAAGCTGTATATCTATTAGTTGTTATATTTGAGAAATGGGGATATGAAATCAGATCTTCCATTTGGATATCAGTATTTCAAACACATATTTTTAAAGTTGTAATGCACAGACTTTAGCTGCTTATAATGAATGGTCATAGATCGATGATGATCACACAGTCACTAATGACAATGAATTCACAGCATATTTCAGATATATTTGTGAATAAATTAGGTTGTAACAAATGAAACTAAAAAAATGGTTTGCATGACTATATGTATTTCATTTCATGAGATTTTTTAAAGAGACTGCAATTGTTTGCCCAAGAATGGACTGAAGGTTACAGTGAATGACGCAAAATGTGTACAAGCGAGTGTCAAGGAAATGATATTTGAAGGAGTTTTATTGAACAACCAGGTCGTGTACAACAACCTGCGTTGTCCATCCACATTTTTATCTTTAAAGTTTACGGACGAAAATCTTGCACGAAAATATGCCTAAAAATATTTCAATATGGGATCATTATTTATTTTTTTATTTTCACAATCTTTTCGAAATGGCGGTCATTTTCAACGAAAAAACAGCCAATTTCTGATTTTGGCAGTCATTTCCTCTAAAGCAATTCGGACAGTTTGAGATTTTTGTTTCAAAAGATTCCCCTTACGTATACAGCTGATGTGTATATATAAGTTCTGTTGCCCTCGCATCGCCGACGGGTCGGTCAAAAATTTTTTTTTTGCCCCAATTTGCATCCCACTATCCATTTTGGGCCATTTATAGGCAAAAATTGTTTTCACCATTTTTTTGGTTTTTCAAAATTTCGGCAGTTTCGTCCTTCATAATTGGAGCTGCCACAACTGTACTCATAAAACGTCTTTGATATGTATAGAGCTTTTTTTGGAAGGTGTAGAGCTTAGATATTGGCACTTTCGTTTTTTGGAATGTGTAGAGCTTAGATATTGGCACTTTCCAATTGGAATTCTTATATGGCGATTTGTATGGTGACCTAGAAATTGGCTTGAATTTGATATTCGATGACCTTGAAAGGTCAAGAGTCATTTTTAGTAAAAAATGCCCAAATTTGCTTCTACAGACGAGATGCTTGTACAGAAGATGGAGCTTATGTTTGCATTATGAGCATATAGGCAGTTTGCATTATGAGCATATTGGAAATCGCATATGAAACAACTAATGGTGACCTTTATCTTGACCATAGATGATCGTGAGTGATAAAAGTCTGACGTGGATTGGGTAAATTGGTCGCTGAGGTTTGAAGGCTTGCATCTAGAGGTTAGGATTGTAAACAATAAACATGGAAACAATACCCAAGTATAAAGTATCCGAGCAAACAAATCCGAGTCCATTATCCAATCTCAAAGTCCAGTGTCAGGCAAAATCGAGAAAATTTCAATGGAAATTCATGAACCCCCATATATGGCCTTGAAGGGGTGAAATCAGGTGTTCCGGAAAGAGTGAGCATTTCCTGCCCCACATGTGGCACCCGTCATGAATTCCAAAACATTAACATGCAAAAAGGTCTTGTTGCATACGTGTAACAGATTTTGTGTACTTATCAACCAGATTGTGATGACGTCCATAGAATTTCTTGAAAGCAGCTATTAGTCTTGGTAAAACAAATCCCTGTCGCAGCAGTTTAGAGGCTAGCTGGGAACTTCTGTGAACAAAGTCCTCATACTTGCAACTAGCTCTGGAATAGCGTATGAGTTGTGAGACAAACACGCCATATGCTGGCGACATAGGAATGTTGCTGCTTAGAAAAGGGAAATTGACTATGGAAAAATTGAAATCATCACGTTTGTCATACAACCTAGTTGACAGGTTAGAATCTTCATCAATCTCCAACCTTAGGTCTAAATAGTTGGAAAATTTTTTGAGGAGTCTGTAGTATCTTTAATTTCAAGTTCCTTAGGATATATATCATCCAAATAATCTCCAAACTTGGGATTATTTATTGACAATACATCATCTATGTATTGGAAAGTGAAATTAAAATTGTATTATAAGCTCATAAGAAGTCATATGACACATCTTTTGGTGACCTTGACCTTAGACGACCTAAATGCTATATATCAAAGTCTTGCCTGACCTGATATATATAAATTGGTCTCTACAGACAAAATATTTGTTAATAGAGCTCATTTCTTTGTATTATGAGCATTCATAGAGAGTCATACGCACCAACCTAATGGTGGCATTGAAGTTCACAAAGATGACCTTGGTTGGTAAATCTCGAGATCATATGTCTCGAATATTGTTCGTATGGTTTAAATGCATAAATTCAAAGGGTTGCCAAGAAGGAAGTGTATGAATAAAGTATCCCACCCCATGTAGCCATTTGGGATATTCCATTGACCCTATAACTACCATAGTGAATCTTCAGTTGGATTTGTTTGTTGGATTCTCCACATTACTGGTATTATCATATCATGCAAAAACATGTATAGGCCCGCAGATAAAACGTTAGCTGCAATCAGAAAATAATTCCAAAACTCATCAATTTATCTCCGCTGTGTCACCTCCCAGTTGTTGTCTATCTATTAAGATATCTGATACGGCAATATTCAGGTGAATGTGAATTCAGTGAAATTATCTCCTCTACTCTCTGATACAATTATTCCCACGCCACCCACCCCGTCAATGCCGGCAGCATCCAAGCGACCCCACGTCTCCCGGACTCAGAAAGTTCATGAGTGGTGATACAACTATCCCCACGCCACCCACCCGGCAGCATCTAAGCGACCCCACGTCTCCGGGACTCAGAAAGTTCTGAACCACTCATGCCGTCACAAGCTGCTGACGGCACAAATGTTATTGCCCACTATTGCACGCCGTTATTACACGCTGTCCACTAAAATCCATCAAGCGGCTCTTCAATAAAGCAAACTGGGCAAAATGGACATCTATCAAATCTGGCACATATACCTATCGAGAAGTGCACCGTTCTGCGAAAACATATATAGGCCTGTAGATACAAACGTTAGCTGCAGTCATAAAATAATTCCAAAACTCATCAATTTATCCCCGTCGGGTCACCTACCAGTTGTTGTCCATCTATTAAGATATCCGATATGGCAATATTCAGGTGAATGTGAATTCAGTGAAATTATCTACTCAACTCTCTGATCCAATTATCCCAACGCCACCCACCCCGTCAATGCCGGCAGCATCCAAGCGACCCCACGTCTCCCAGACTCAGAAAGTTCTGAACCACTCATGCAGTCACAAGCTGCTGACGGCACAAATGTTATTGCCCACTATTGCACGCCGTTATTACACGCTGTCCACTAAAATCCATCAAGCGGCTCTTCAATAAAGCAAACTGGGCAAAATGGACATCAATCAAATCTGGCACATATACCTATCGAGAATTGCACCGTTCTGTACTGCTCAGTCAAGTGTCCAGGGTGTCAATTCACTGGCACTGAAGAGGCACCACTCTTCCTTCCATGCCCTCGACCAATGTTGCCAAATAGTGCTATGTTTTCGCTGGTAAATGGCCGTGAAATGGACCTGAGCGTCGGTGTCATTTTCCTAGTATGGTGCAAACGTTCCCAAAACTGCAAAAATGGACCATAATTTGTCCAAGTAACTGGAAAATCTCCAAATATAACAAGCTCCACGTTGACTGAACCACATTCAATATGTTTTCACACATGAATAATAAACTGACTACACACAGCCTACATGACATTATGAATTGAACCATATTTGGACAGACCAAAAATCTGACTGAACCACTTATTGCACCAGGCATCATATATGCCTGCATCACTTGTTTACCTAAATCTGGGATTTATCTTTTTTAAAATATGCTTACCTATGGGAGACCACTTGCAGATTGGTTTTTCAAAAAGTTATAAATATTCATCTGAGCTTGAACAGCAGACAAACTGCAACGGACGACCATTTGCGTTTTAAAAAGGTCGAAGTTACTGTGGTTCTGTTTATAACGGCAGCCCAGATAGGACATTTGCCAAGAAAGGTTATCTCGCCTCGGTGAACTGTTAACTCACGTCGGTGTACTGCTATCTCACCACTACCAACTGTTAACTCGACGCGGCCAACTGTTATCTCGCCTCGGCCAACTGTTATCTCACCTCGGCCAAATGCTAATTCGCCTCTTCCAACTACCAAGTTGTGAGTTAAGTAACGCATCTATTTTGAAATGGCAGCCATAGTTCGCCGAGGCAAGTTAGGAGTTCGACGAGGCGAGATAATAGATGGCCGAGGCGAGATAACAATTGGCACAGGTGAGATAGCAGTTCTCCAAGGCGAGTTAACAGTTCGCCGAGGTCAACTACTGAGTTGTCAGTTATGTAACGCATCTAATTTGGAACGGCTGCAGCCACAGTTCGCCAAGGCGAGTTAGGAGTTCACCGAGGCAAGTTAGGAGTTCGTCAAGGCGGGATGAGAGTTGGCCGAGGCGAGATACCAATGGGGTACATTATCGAAAGGTACAAATTGTTTGTGTCTTCCTGTAAATAGACCCACGTTGCCATAAAAAGGCATTCCAATTTTCACAGTTTAATCATGCATGTCTAAAATTAACCGATATTCATAGGACATGGTCAGTGCTGACCAGTAAGGTGACTGAAATTTGTCAACAATACTGACTTTGTTATGCATGGAAGGTTTTCCCAGAAGAGGGCATTGAATGCAACGTGGGTCTTTAATGAAAGATTTCAATGAATTTGCCATTGGCGTATGTACCCCATTGGCCAAAGAAAGATAACAGTTCGCCGAGGCGAGATAAACTATCGGTGAAAATGTTCTATCTGGGCTTCCTTAGTTTTTACACAGTTCAGTGACACATTTGTTGTGGTTGAGGTTTATTCTGTCTCTCAACTGTATATGGGCTCTCAATCTTCCCTGAAATACAAAATGTACTACGTCGTCGTTCTGACTAGCTATAGTTCGTTGTAGTTTGTAAACACACTCATCAGTTCAATACAGTTCGCCGTCAACATTCATGATAGTGGCATTGAGGTCTTAGAACTGGCACATTGAAAAACAAATAAAAGTAGAGAGCATGGGTCAATTTGCCTATTCGGTATAATTGGGTTTAATAATTATAAGTTGAGTGCTCTGTGTTGATAACATAATTTCTTACTAGCTGGTCAGCTCCTAATGAACATGTCCTGGTTTTCTTCATATCTGACTTACTGGTGAAAATTCAGAAAATCCCAATTTGGCAAACCGTGTCTATATACCGAAAGACAAGGGTACCCAACTTTCATTCCTTGTTTTTTTCACAGTTGGTTCCAATATCTCCTCCCAATCTACCTCTAAAAAAGCCCAGATACGAATATTAGCATCGTAACACTCGTCCTTTTTGCTGTGACATCTGCGGGATTTAGGCTGGTCAGAGATGTTGACAGGTAGGGCTAGTGTGCTATATTGGTAACGATGGCAATACCTTGAACCTGACCTACAGACCTTAACTATCACACGGTCACCTCTTGTCGTAAATAGGCATCCACCTGAAGCCATCAGGATTTCTGCCACATGACAATAATAGGTACAAACTGTCGAGCTCAAAGTGGCAATTATTTCTAAATCAGAAGGACAGAATGACGCATAAACTATCACTTTTATCCAAAACATTGGGCAACATTAAAACCATTCAATGTCTGTGCTCGGATATACATTTATATGTTCTTCTTTGTTTATAATATGGAGAATAATGAGCAATTTAATCCAATAAATTAAGGTTATTATTCACATAAACTTTCCCATCCCAACATATTTCCGCTGGCCACAAAAATAATTCTCTCCACTGTAGGTTACTTGTGTCATAGTGCTTTCAAGGCTTTGAGAACTGATTATTAACATTGTTGTTTATTGAATGGGACAAAGCAATTAAACTCCCAAAAACTGCAAGCGTGTCATATTCCCCAGGATTCACACGCTGACGTGCGATGGCCCTCACTATTTTAAGTAATTTTGTATCTGTGATGAATCAGGAGATACACTTGTCAATGTTCATTTTGTCAAGGCTTGTACCACCGCAGGGTTAATTTGACAATCGTTCGTGGCCCTGGTATGGCTGGGCTTCTCGTGTTTATTGAGGAGAGTTATATTGAAGATGACAGCACAACATCGACGCCAATCTGTCACGTGACCGTTAGACGCATGTACACTTGCTCCTGTCATGTTCACGCTATAGACCTCGCGCTATCTCATGGTCAGCAAACCACAGACAACAATACTTACCACAGGAAAACGACCATTTCTGTTCTTCGCGAAGTATATTTTCTCTAGATGCAGTAATTGTCATGTGATAGAGATTGGGTCCCGACCTAACCCCGAGGATCCAGAAGCTGTCAGCACAAAGACTGCAGAAGTTTGATGTATCGATCTATGTGACGCAAAGCTTGTAACATCAGGGAATGTAAGTGGAATCCAGAATCAACTAGTTTAGCTCATTGTATCGTGAAAAGTTGTTATCACAAAAATACAAGCTTGAGACAACAAGCGAGACATGTTGGGAATGGAAATAAGGGAATACATAACATTGATCTGGCACTAAATAACCACTGTATTTTTTTTCGAATAGTGGGTTGTTTTCATAAGGATTAATATCTGTATTTTGCTCAAAACAATCAAATAAAATACATTATATAGCTGACCTATTCGTCAATATGACTGATGTTTCGAACGTTGATATCAGCTGAATTGTGAGCATATTGAAGGATCTGAGATAAACTTCCTGACATTTGGTGAAAAAAATCCGTTGACACCGGTCGGTGCCATCTGTTCGTGACATCACCTGGCCTTAGGTATTTTGGTTGTGCTACGGGTCACAACATAAAGTTTTAGCTCAATTGTTCTGTTCTTCATCCCCCACAGCCATGGAGTATCATTTTCAAAATAAATCAAGCAAGATTCAGAACAGAATTGTTAAATATTGTACAAGTACGTGATCAGGAATCATACGTTTGATAAATCCCACGATGATTTACTTCATTCATTGATTGAATATATAATATTGTCTGCATCAACTGCACATGTTTACTACACAGTTTTTTTTTTACCCTGCTCAAGTAAGAATATTTACACAAAAATGATGATTTTCCTATTTTCATAATACACGTATTCCTGCGCCATGTAGTTATCGCCTGTGCTCATTGTTGTTTCTATGACTTTGTACTCTCTCGGTCGTTTGGTTTCTCCGAAAATAAACAACGTGAACGTTTGATCAGTTCGTCTTAATTCCATTGCCTAAATTATTGGCGTGGTGGCAGCGTAAGATCGAACCTTACAGTACAATTAAAGACACTTCCAACGAAGCTGAAGTATATCAGGTCATTCCACTTCACAATAGCAAGTATTTCCACGAAACGCCAAACGAACTTGTTATCGCCCGTCTTCACACCTATCGCTAGCCATCCCGATCAAAACTATGGCTCAGCCACGAGCACCAAAACAATGGTCACTCACCAAAAACGAAACTATAACCACTTTCGAGAATTGGCGACAGAATCTACTGTATGTGTTGTCACTCGATAATAACTTTGCCCCAATTTGTCCCTTTCTGACATTTGGCAGAAAATAAGACAGCATTTTGGATTCCAGTCCACTGGTGCCCACTTTCTAGACTTGTCCGCCATTCATCTTGAGTCTGACGAAAAGCCCGAAGACCTGTTTCAGAGGCTTACTGCATTTTTTGAGGACAACTTACTGACTGCAGGAGGCCTGATTACTCACCATGGTAATCCAATCACCACAGATGAAGACTTCACTCCCACTATTGAAAATACGGTCGTTGTTTTGTGGCTAGAAAAACTGCACTCTGGCTTACCACAGCTGATCAAACTCAGATATGGTACAGAACTGCGTAACAAGTCCCTGGCATCTTTGAAGCCTGAAATTTCTCAAGCCCTCCCATCCCTCCTAGAGGAACTCCGATCCATGGAAGATGCTAAGATATGTCGAGCCTTCAACAACCCCACTCGGCAAAGACGTAGGCCTCAATTCAAGTCATGCACACTTTGCAAAACTGCTGGTCGGTCTGGTGCAACAACACACAACTTAGTTGAGTGCAAGTTTCTTCCCGATAGTGACAGACGTGCCATCAGTCGCAGCCGACTTGTCTGTCAGGAGCCCTTGGATGCATACGATTGTGATGACGTGGACCACGACGGCAGTGATGATCAGAATCAAGACCCTACTCCAGTGCCTGGAACCACCAACCCCCTGCTGGTCCAGGCAGCGTCTCGTCGTGTAGACATAGTCCAGTCACCATATTTGAATGCTTTCTACCTAGAACATCCAGTACGCATAACATTGGACACTGGCGCTACATCTAACATGATAAGGTCATCATTCGCCCGACGCATCAATCTTCCTATTCGACCTGCCTCACAACGGGCCCGCCAAGCTGATGGAGAAACACCACTCAAGGTCATTGGTGAAGTTCACTGTCAGCTTAACCGCGGTAAATTCATCTTTCAACTGGATGCCTTGGTAGTCGACAAACTTGATGTTGACATATTAGGAGGTAACCCCTTTCATGTCCTGAATGATATCGCCTCTCGTCCAGCCAAGAATCAAGTTGTCATACAGGGCAGTGAGGCAATCCAGTATGGTTGTGGTGGCCAGTCTTCCACCAGTATCCGCAGGACGCAGGCTTACCTTCTGCGGTGCCCTCCAAGTCAGACAGTCATATTCCCGGGTGAATATGTCGAGCTCAAAACGCCAATCGATTCTGACCCAGACACCAGCTGGGCAGTGGAACCCAGATTTGACTGTCCAACAAACATTCACAAAAAAACAGAGGCTGCCTGGCCTGAACCACAAGAACTGAATTCCATCGACCACAGCATTCGCCTCTCTAACAATACCCATGACCCAATCATTCTCAAACGCCATGAGCAGTTGTGTCAGATTCGCGCCATTGGTTCACCGGAGATTGAAAATGCACCTTCAAATACACGCCACGTCACCCAATGCCTGCCCAGCCATCCATTTTCATCCTCTGTCTCGGTTAATCCAGACGGTTGCCTGTCTCCAGCTTTGCAACACAAATTTGAGGAGCTCCATCATCAGTATGATGACATCTTCAATCCATCCATCGCTAAGTATAATGACGCCAGTGGTCCAATCGAAGCAGTTGTTAACATGGGCCCCACAATGCCGCCACAGAGAAAAGGGCGAATGCCTCTATATAACCGTGAGACTCTAGTCGCACTTCAGAACAAGTTTGATGAGCTAGAGTCTGCTGGTGTACTCGCCAAACCTGAACAGGTCAACGTTGACGTTGAGTACCTCAATCTGTCATTCCTGATCAAAAAGTCAAATGGTGGCCATCGGCTAGTTACGTCATTCGGTGAAGTGGGTCTCTACTCAAAGCCACAGCCATCACTCATGCCTGACGTCAATTCGGTTCTTCGTGACATAGCCCGATGGAGGTACCTCATCGTCACAGATCTTTTCCAGGCCTTCTATCAGATTCCCTTGTCTCACAGGTCCATGAAGTACTGTGGTGTATCAACCCCATTTAAAGGCATTCGTGTGTACACCAGGTGTGCTATGGGCGTGCCGGGATCTGAGACGTGCCTGGAAGAAGTCGTGAGTCGTGTTCTTGGTCACCTTGTACAAGATGGAGTCGTAGCTAAGATAGCGGATGATCTCTACTGTGGAGGCAACACACCTCAAGAATTGTTGTCAAACTGGTCCAAGGTGCTCTCTGCCCTACATGAAAACAACCTGAGACTATCTGCTAAGAAAACCATCATCTGCCCTAAGACTACAACAATTCTGGGCTGGCACTGGTCTTGTGGCACTCTCTCTGCAACTCCTCACCGCATCTCAGCTTTGATGTCTGTTCAGCCTCCATCTACAGTGCATGGCCTACGGTCATTCATTGGAGCCTACAAAACCCTGAGTCGTGTCTTGAAAGGTTATGCTGATTTGCTCACACCACTCGATCAAGCAGTGGCTGGCAAACAGTCTCGTGATAAGCTCACTTGGACAGCTGAGTTAACTGAAGCCTTCAAAGCTGCACAGGATGCGCTCAAATCCTGCAAAACCATAACAATGCCTCGAACGAATGACATCATGTGGATTGTCACTGACGGTGCCGTCAGGAACAGAGGTCAATGCTAAGCTCAAACAACACCAGGTACCCTGGCTACCTTGTGAGATTGAAGCCCTCTCCATAGGTATGGCCGTCAAACATTTCGCACCTTTCATCGTCCAAAGTGCTCACACCACTCAGGTACTCACTGACTCAAGACCATGTGTTCAAGCATACGAGAAACTGCAACGAGGTCAATTTTCTGCGAGTTCCAGGGTGTCCACATTTCTGTCTATTGCCAGCCGCTACACTGTTCAAATCCGACACATTTCTGGTGCTGCTAACCTTCCATCCGACTTCAGCAGTCGCTCTCCAATCGAGTGCAGTGACAAAAGTTGCCAGATATGCAAGTTTATTGCCGAGTCTGAAGATTCTGTCATTCGTGATGTCTCAGTTAAGGATGTGACTGATGGACTCATTCCCATGCCTTTCACCAACCGATCTGCTTGGAGTGTAACTCAGCAAGAATGTCGAGATCTACGCCGAACACATGCTCATCTCAGTCAAGGCACACGACCCTCCAAAAAGGCAACAAATCTTCCCGATGTTAAGAGGTACCTGAGAGTGGTGACTACTGCTCGTGATAACCTGCTTGTAGTCAGAGATTCCCCTCCATTCCAGGCTGTCCGTGAGCGGATCGTTGTTCCACGAAGTGTCCTTGATGGTCTACTGACTGCGATCCACCTCAGGTTCAATCACCCCTCACAGCTTCAACTTCATAAGCTGTTTACGAGGTACTTCTTCGCCCTTGACCTAGACCGAGCTCTTACAGCTGTCACATCGGCCTGTCACCATTGTTCGTCACTCAAAGACTTACCTGCCCGATTCACTGCTCAATCCACGTCTGATCCACCTGAAGCAGTCGGCGTTTCATTCTCTGCTGATGTCATGCGTCGTTACAAACAGCTGATTTTTGTTCTGCGAGAAACAGTTACGTCTTACACCCGCACAATCATCATTTCTTCGGAACGTAATACGGATCTACGTGAAGCTCTTCTGGTCTGCTGTGCTGATTTCCAGCGACCCGGTAACACTGGTATCCTCATTCGTGTGGATCCTGCGCCAGGGTTCCAGGCTCTTTTCCAAGATCCAGTGTTGCTGAAACACAACATTCGTATAGAAGTCGGACTGCGTAAAAATGTGAATAAAAATCCAGTTGCAAAAGGCGCTATTAGAGAACTCGGCCTAGAAATACTTCACGTGTCACCTGAAGGTGGTCCCATCTCACGTATCACACTCGCACTGGCTACAGCAAATTTGAATTCAAGTATCAGATTTGGTGGTCTCTCTGCTCATGAGCTTTGGACACAGCGTGATCAAATAACAGGCGAACAACTACCTCTGTTCGACGACAAAGCTCATATCCTACAGCAATATCGTCTCCGCAATGCCAACCATGGTCCTAGCTCCAGATCAAAGGCTCGAGGTCGCCCACCTGAATACAACAATATTCGTGTTGGCATACTCGTCTACTTACATTCAGATCGCGACAAGACCAAAGCCCGTGACCGCTATCTCGTGACGTGTGTGTCCGGTGATCATTGCACGCTTCAGAAATTCATCAACTCTCAGTATCGCTCGCATAAGTATGAGGTTCGTCTCAGCGATTGTTATCCAGTCCCCACCACCACCCTCCCGAACCCCACAGGACCGATCAGGGGGTTAGAACACTATGTAGACACTTCTGAGTCATCTGAGGAGGAAGACCACCAGGAGAACACATCTGACGTCCCTCCGAACTTACTCACCACACCTCTTGGTCCACGAGTCGTTCCTCCAGTGGATAACGTTGCTACTCCGGTCATCCCGCCAGATAGGCCTGCCCGCCACCGCGGTCCACCAGCTTGGCAAAAGAGTAGAGAATGGATGATGTAGTGCCTTGGCCATAATAATGCCATGTAATTTGGGCGTGAGCCTAGCGCCGCCCTGAAGAAACCGTCATGATGAGGAATAAGAAAGGAGATCATGCCACGAAGTTATCGCCTCAGCTTATAGTGTTATAGTGTTATGGCCATAATAATGCCATGTAATTTGGGCGTGAGCCTAGCGCCGCCCTAAAGAAACCGACATGAGGAGGAAGAAGAAAGGGATCACGCCATGTAGTTATCGCCTGTGCTCATTGTTGTTTCTATGACTTTGTACTCTCTCGGTCGTTTGGTTTCTCCGAAAATAAACAACGTGAACGTTTGACCAGTTCGTCTTAATTCCATTGCCTAAATTATTGGCGCTGTTTTTATTCTAAACAATCAACGCAGTGAAGCGGATCATAAACCTGGTCGTGATATGGTTGTAATCATAGATGGTTTATTATTCATTAACATGGATATCACAGCGTATGAACGCTCCAACATCAATATATATTGAGGGTGGGTCTACTATACTGGGACTATATACGAAATGAGCATTTCCCGGGTTCGTATATCTGCAATGCTAAGTGGCTGAAAACACGACAACAAATGCAATCAAGATATATCCATATTGGATAATATACATAATGGGTTTTTGCTCGCCCGGATGTTTGACTTGAGGAACATCTTGCAGGAAGGCATGAAGTCCGTGTGTAATTATTGCTAGTACACTGATGTTGACTTTACCTAATGGTATTATCGACCACTAGTTGTTATCCTTGAAAGTCCATTTATCATTTCTCTAATCATTGATATACAAAGTGTAATGAATACATCTCGTGTATGTCACACCAACTGCCAACTATGTATCGATATGAGATCAGACATGGGTTAGAGATAAGTATACAGTTCAGTACACGGTAACATTTTAATGATCAAGCACTAGTTATGTAAGTTAGTAGTCATATCACCAGACAATGTAGCACACTTGACAAAGAAACCACAATCACTGGACAAACCCGAGACGAATACCTTGACATGAATACCTTGACATGCTATATGAGTCTATGGTCATGAGCACCAATAAGTTTACATCAACGTTTACAGGACACGATACAAACCTTTCAATTAAATATTAAAATATTAATATACACACTCATGCAGATTCACAATGTTATGCTCTCACCAAGGCATAAATATCTGAACATTCAAGATTCAGTAGACGTCATGGCAACCTTCCATAAAAAGCTCGCGTATATTGTTGGAGTGCTGTAAATAGATGCGATAAGCACTTTCCAATGCCCCTTGACCCCCTATAAACAACGCACCTGTTGTCATCCTATTTATAAATCCTGAGATTGACGCTGAAGTCTCGCTGGCTACTGCTGTGATCTCGTTGGTAATCCTCTAAACAAAATCTACCGCTGACGTAAACTGTGCCAGTCTCTTTGTTCTGTCATCTTCAAAGGCCTTCATCACCGGGTCGAAAGTTTTCTATCTTAAGTAGATAAACCTCATTACGGTAATGAAATGACTTGTTGTTCATATTTCTGATGGTTTTTGTCGCCACATCAGTCAACTTATCGGTTTTACAGCGTGGCCATGTAATACTATTCTGTGTTCATCCCATTCAACTCCCACTCGGCATTATACTAGGATCCTAGGATACTAGGATTAAAATCGTGATAAGAAATATCTTCTTCAGCTAGATGTCATCAAAGTTTCAGGCTCTTTGCTTGTGACCATACCCTCAGCTCTTCCAGGATGTTCACCTTGAGTGATGATTTACCATTATCAATCGTGCTGTTCAACAATCCCGGTAATGTTTACCATAGAACGGGTCTTCGTGTAACACTCCGTTGAATATGATCGAAGCGACACTCTTCAATCTTCAAGGCAAAGCTGTATATCTATTAGTTGTTATGTATGGAATGGGGATACGAAATCAGACTTTAGCCTCTTATAATGACAAGTTATAGATGAAAGATGATCACACATGCATCAACGACAAAGAATTCACAACATATTTCAGATATATTTTCGTTTAATTTTGTTGTAACAAATGAACCCCAATATATGGTTGCATGACAAAATGTATTTCATCTCCTGAGACACTGCAATTGTGTTTGACACAAAATGTGTACAAGCGAAATGTCAATGACATGATATTTGAAGGAGTTTTATTGAGTAGCCAGGTCGTGTACAACGCTGTACATGACCTGGCTATTCAGAAAAGCCCTTCAATGTCATTTCATATTTGTAACGCGATCTCTCTGGAGACTGGACATATATTATATAAGTAGATTGGTCTTGGGGCAAATTTGACATTACTTAAATCACAAAGGAACTTGCTTAGTTTGCGCTTACAGCTTGGAACTAGTACATGCAAAAAAACAGGTCACCGAACGGCCTGAAAAACCGGGATTTTCGTGTTGGGCTAATATCTCGTGAAATACAGTGTGTATGTGCCAATAAATGTGTCAGAGCCATGTGGGACCCTCATAGCCATTGTATGGAAACATTTTGAGTAGTCTACATTGGATACAGTTGATATATTTTCCAGTTTAGTAACCAAATGTGAGAGATTTCTGGCTACCTTTACCTGGGTCAGCAAACTGCTCTCGAACATGATTGTTTTTAGAACCATTATTTTTTCTTTGGAAAATATCACCCTTGATGTTAAATATGCCTCTGACAGTTGATCAACGATCTCAGATAAATAATATTACCTGCAACAATGTATACCCATTTACTGATGACGGTATATCAGTGATTTATGAAGTTGCCAGATGTTGCCAGAAATCTCCCATATTTGACTATGTAAACTCAGAATATACCAAAAAATAGTCCTGTAGACCATCCAAATGTTTTCATTGAATGGATATAAAGGTATTTCATGGCCCTGATACATTTATTGGCACACAAACACTGCATAAAGTGTATTTCATGAGATATTGGTCCAACACGAAAATCCCGGGTTTTCAGGCCCTTAGGTAGCCGTTTTTTTTAAAACAAAGGAACGAACATTTTTTTTTGTCTTGTTTGAAATTGAAAGGGTCTATCAAAAGGTCTATTAACAAACAGCCCAATGGTTCATATAAAACTTAAATAATTTGAGGAGATTGTATTCAGGAATACCTGAATGCTCAGACCAATTGTTTTTTTTTTTCGAATCCTTCGTGAGGCATTCAACTGCCTAGGTCCTGGATTGATGAAAATGTTATTGGATTTTTCACTTTTATATCGTTTCAACTTTTCGAAAGTACAGTGGGGACCAAAAGTCTTAGACCATCTTGAGAGTGGCATCATAATAGACGTACAATAGAAGACATGTGTTTTTACATGCGGGCTATAGTGCTGAATCCTCTGTCTGTACTTTATAGACATGTTTCTCAAAATGACACCAGAAAGTTTATTTTGATAAAATCGATTAATTTTACCAACAAACTTAAATAAACATCAGAATAATACATATTTATTTATATGTCACCAACTCAACCTTACATTGGTGAAACAGATTGAGCTAGCTGGTTGCAATGAAACGGATGTTGACCAACACAATCACCAATCATTTTGCACCCTAATATTGTTATTATTCGCCTTCCATCATTTTTCCCTAGCAAATTTAAAAACATTCAAATTTCGTGATTTTCCCCCGAAATTAATCAAATATCATAGAGTTGCACAATTCGAGGTTTTGGATTTCTGCTGTCATTTGTGCATACACACATGGAAGTGACTGAAAGAACAAATAACAATCTATATGCAGCATTTGTCCAAAAAGAAGAGATATGCTCTAATGCAAGACTTTCAACATTAAGATATGTAAAAAGTTTTGTGTGTGAATTTTTTGGGTGAATTTCTTACTTGATATGATATGATGTTTAAATCAAAATATATAAATACATATATATATATATATATATACAATATATGAGTATAAGTACAATATATGCTGTTTGAACATTATTCTGAACAATTCTGAATTGAGAAGCACAACAACAGACTCGAGGGTCTCTATTAAGGTATGTTCTTCTATTATAGGATCACAACGACAATTAAACTTGATCTTGCACCTTCCATGCCTTAACATTATTGTGATCAATATCGTATTAGCAATTCATGTACACAAACATATGTATTCACTGGTTCATTAAATCACTATCTATATATCAATCATATTAATTGGATACAAATTTGTCGATATACACATGAAAACGTCAATGTGTGCTTCCATGAAGTGGGGCTGGTTCTGCATCAGACATTCAACATTTATTTCCCAGAACATTTTCTCCACATGGTAAAAAGATAAGTGGAATATAACACGTGGAAAGTTTTTGCCTCAAGCATTGATTCCTATACCGGTCACATATGGTTTGTTACGTTAAAGATTTTGTTACCCGTGCCCCCGATAGGGAATCCTGGAATTTACCTCATCTCTCTCATACTTACATCATCGCTCTCTCTATCGGGGATGAGTGTATTGCAGTTAGGTATGTCTCCTGTTTGTCTGTCTGTCTCCTCCTTTGTCTCCTCATTTTTGTATTTTTCTTTAGCCAATCCCGATCGTATGGTGTATGAATGATGGCCGTAAGACCAAAACTCCCCATTATCGCTCGAGGTCGAAAATTTGTGGGTCACGATTTCACGACTTTCGAATGTTCTGAGATTCAAAACCTGATGGTGAAGCCAATTTTCGTTTTTTGTTCAGGAGATAAGCCTCGAAAATAGAAACAATATTGTAAAATTTTACAACTCAATATTGAACGACCAGATCAATGTCACAGAAAAGTTGAACATCAAAAAGTTGCAATAATTCTGCTTATGTCCGTGATGACTTTTTCCTAAAATATTTCAAGTCGTAGTAATTCCAAAACCACTGAAGATTTTTGATAGATTATTTAGCATAAATTATACAGTATAAATCTGAGTGAGCTTACGAAATTCGGGAGGTGAGTATTCAGAATGCTGGTCATGGTCGAGAATATGGTCAAAGTAGAAAAAATCGCAAGAACCCCACTTTTATTATTTCTCCCATGATTTTTTTTGACATTTTCCTTTGGCCAATTCCCGACCATTTGATATAAGATCAATGGTCGTATGATCAAAATCTCTGATTATTGCCCAGATCGAAAATGTAAAGGTCATCAGCTTTAATTTTAGTAACTAAATCTGAAAGGGCGAGGGCTTGCAATATTTGATGGTCTCGTTGGATATGGAATACTTGAAAGAGAGCGAGCGAGAGCGGTGTTGTAAGTATGAGAGAGATGAGGTAAAATCCAGGCTTCCCCATGGTATTTTCATTGGTATGACATGAAAATCACAGCACATCTGGTTTTTCGTGTGTGGATTAGGTGGCACTAAAATGGAATTTGTATTGTCAAAGAAGCTTATGATAACGATATTCAGACATAGGTGGGGGTTGGTTGAGTGCAGTATCACTAA
The DNA here is from genome assembly GCA_949152475.1 of Terebella lapidaria. Classification (NCBI taxonomy): domain Eukaryota; kingdom Metazoa; phylum Annelida; class Polychaeta; order Terebellida; family Terebellidae; genus Terebella; species Terebella lapidaria. The sequence continues at coordinate 10,516,927 of OX424555.1, read as the reverse complement.
TAATGGCACTTCGTAAAATTAATATCGTGCGAGAGGAAGCCGGGTGGCATTTTACGAAACCTAGAAACTGTCTGATGCCAAACCATCTACTCGACCCAAACGGTGGCCAGCAGACAATATTTTTTTTCAGATTTACGCCCGAATGCGACGTGTAAAGAGATAAACAGCTGTCTCAAATAGCCTAGATAATGCCTTCCATAACCACTTTAACATGTTGAACGTGATTTAGTATTATCTCTCAGCGGTGAAGCGGACGTCAGTACCCCTCTGTTTCGAGGCAAATGACTCGGGGCTCGATTAATGGCATCAACCAGATGTCAAATGTTTGGATAGACATATTGAACTCATATTCGGACTGCAGGAATCCACCAAGTCAGCTAAACTGGTTTGATACCCATGAGGTATCAACTTCCGTGTCTGGTAAATACCACCTCGGTGTTTTGGGTGAATGCAACAAAATTTCAGCAAAAATATCATGTTTACTAGATTCCTATACAGGGTGCCTATGATAGGATATTAGAGACTAGAATCGTTCCAGGAAGTTGCCTTATTTTAGGTCCTGGTCGCTAATACAGTATCTGTGCACACGAGTGAAAACTTCTCCTCCTTTGCTAATCGAGGCGCCGTGAATTTATCACTCACCTATCACCTATGTATACATATAACTTCCAAACAGAGGAGTATATGAATAACAAATTCTACCAGACGAAGCCATGTCGGGTATTCCATTAAGGAAATGGTGTTTATATGATAAAAAAAATGGGATACTGAAACCCTCAGGTTTCAAACCGGTTTAGCTGATTTTATAATGTAAGCTTTATATCAAGTATCCCACTGAATAAACAATTCATTATCCGACTTAAGGTTTGACATCTTATGTACACCAGTACATTATATTGTTTCGTGTTCATCTCAGGTTTGTTTTGCTACAATGTGATCATTGTAAAACGACTACTTCCTTTTTAGAATTAGTGCTAGGCCATTTCATTACTCTGTGTTCCGCGTCTCTGATGCATATGTGACCGCCAACAACATCAATACATATCTGGTGTATAATACACGAGCTGTACTTATTACATTTTGTATATCATGCAATGATTAGAGAAATGATAAATGACATTTCAAGGTTAACGCCTACTGCCAGGTCGATCATGCCATTAGATAAAGTCAACATCAGTGTACTAGCAATAATTAAAAACGAACTTCCTGTCTTCCCGTCAAGTCATGAAGAACCTCACGCCCATTATTTATACCTACATTAACTGTCTTTGGTTAGAATATTTAGTCGCTTTATTTCTATTCCAAAATTTTGGTTTGTTGGCATCATCAAAATCGTGTTGCATTGCCAGTAAAAGGTTCATAGTACAATCATATGTATTCAACATGCATTCATTGTCATGTTTTCCCCATATTTCCGGCCATATGAACTCTGTGGAAAAGCTGTGGATTTCCCATCTGTCTTCATTGATATGACTGCTTATTTCATATATAGTCCCAGGATATTAGACACATCCTCGATATTTATTGACGTTTGACGGCTCATACACTGTGATATTCGTGTTAATGAATAACAAACCGTCTATGATTATAACCATAACACGAACATAGTCATAATGCGCGCCACTGCACTGATTGTTTGGAATGAAAACAAGGGTATGTTTATAATACAGATGAGAAAATCATAAGTTATGTTACATGTATGTATTCTTACTTCAGCAGGGTAGCTAGCAAAAAGGTTTGTAGTAGACATGTGCACATGATGCGGATAACATATAGATTAAATCAATGGATGAAATATATCATCGAGAGATTTATCAAACATGTACTTCATGATCACATGTACTTGTACAATAGTTAACAATCTGTCTTGTTTGAATGTTTGAATAATTTACAAAATGATACTCCATGGCTGTGGTTGATGAAGAACAGAACAACACTGAGCTAAGATTATGAAGTTCATGGCACAACCAGAATGTCTCAAGCCAGGACATGCTACGTGTCCATGTCAACGGATTCTGTTCCACCCAATGTCTTTGAATTTGAATTTTTATTTCACTTGAAAGGCCCAGAGGGCATGCAAGTCTTAGACAATCTATTACTTGTCTAAGCTTCCTGTGAGGAAGGTTATTTCAGACACTCCAATGTCCTCGCAGTTCAGTGAATGTTAACACACAGAACATCAGTCTTATTGATCTATAGGCCTACTAAATAATGTATTTTTTATTTGGTTGATTTGAGCAAAATATTGATAATAGCCATTGATGGCAAAATGACCCAATACTCGAAAATATGGTGAGTCAGATCAATGTAATGTATCCCCTTATCGCCAACATCTCCGTCACTTGTCACAAAGTTGTAGAAGGAGCAACATTGGTAGATTCTGGACTCCACCTACATTCCCTTATGTTACTAACATTGTGTCCCATAGATCAATAAACCAAACTTCTACACTGCATGCTGACAGTTGCCAGATCATCGGGGTTAGATCGGGATCAAAATTCAATTACATGACAATAGCCATGGTCAGAGAAATATGCTGGGCAAAGACTGTAACTGATCATTTTTCTGTGGCGAGGATTGGTGTCCGTGGGCTGTTTACCACCAGATAACACAAGATATATAGCGAGAACATGACTCGAAAGCACGTACATACGTCACATTGGTCACATGACAGACTGGCTAGTGTCTATGTTGTGCTGTCATCTTCAATACGGTTCTCCTTAAAACATATGAAAGCCCAGTCATACCAGTGCCACAAAGGATTGCCAAATTAGCCCTGTGGTGGTACGAGCATTGAGAAATGAACAGTGACAATACGTCTCCGTATTCATCACAGATACAAAACTACTTGAAATAGCGAGGGTTATCGCACGTCAGCGTGTGAATCCTGGGGAATATGATAGACTTTTTAGGTGGTACAAATTGGTAGAGAGTCTGCTTTGCTCTATCCACTTAAGAAGAATGTTACTAATCAATTTCCAAAGCAGTTTGGTTCATGACATCGGCCATTAGTATTCACTGGCCTGTGTTAGATTCATCTAACACACACTGATTCCAATTGAAAGTTGTTTTATTCGAATCGTGTTTGTGAGAGTAACCTCTGGTTAAGACAACCAAATTCCTCCTAAAATCAAGGATATCGGATGTGGCTATTACAAGACAGTTAGACACGTCACCCTCGTCTAGAATTAATTGCCACATTGAGCCCGACAGTTTGTACCTATTTTTGTCATGTGGCAGAAATCCTGATGGCTTCAGGGAGATGCCTATTTACGACAAGATGTGACCGTGTGATGGCCAAGGTCCCAGGTCAGGTTCTAGTCAATGGTATCCTTACCACTATAGCACACTTACCACCTTACCACTATAGCACTTACTACCTTACCACTATAGCACACCCTACCTGCCCACATCTCTGACCAGCCTAAATACTACAGATGTCACTGCTAATATTCCTGTCAGGATGCTTTTAGAGGTAGACACGATTATTGAGATGATGAAATCAACTGTGACAAAACCACAGGAATAATAGTTGGTACGTTGGGTAATACATCTTTCTGAATATAGACATGATATAGACATGACACGAATATTTTGAACTTTCACGAGTGAGTCAGATATGAACAAAACTAGACCATTTTGTTAAGAGCTGACCAGCTAGTGAGAAATTAACACCTAATCGGTATCTTGTGTTGCAAAGTGCTGTTGAGCGCGTAATTCATGAAAATAGCAGTATAATATATGGTATATAAATAAATAAATAAATAACGCCAACCTTATATTTTTTTCGATCGGATTACACCAAATATATACATTGCCATTTTTTTTTTAATTATCTCTGATTCTTCCTAATTGTTCCAAAGTGTATCATTACATTTCTACTGAAATCATAGCATTTTCTTTCAGATCGTTCCGCATTGCAGTTCTTTTGTTGTTCATTGTTTTGTCCGGACCCCGGGCCCGGATATACTAAAAACGCACTAATTTCTGCTGGTTCCGTTTTGCGAGGTCAGTGACGGGCAGGGAGTGATTCCACGGTGGACATACGTTGCGCGCTATTGTGCGGGCTTCGCCCGTTTACTATGCTGTGAACTGTAGTTCACAATGTCTCATGTCATATGTCAGGGATGTTTGTGTGGTACAGCGGGGGTCGCAAATATTGTCACTCTGTTTGCCCATGCAGTGATTTTTTGCACACGCTGATATAACGCTGATGTAATAGAATCATATTAGAATCGCACATAGAATAGGATATACGCATGAAAAATCCTGGAGTGGAGACTCGAGCACTGGGGAATAATAGGCGAGATAATAATTCATGAATAAAAAAACCCAGCAAAACATTTCCTCCGGACATATTCTTAACACTTTCCATTCCTACTATTCTGTAGCTTGTATCGTTGTAATACATTACAAATTTGGTGCCACGAATGTAGTAGAAATCGTTGGTGGCAGCCCTGCGACCTCAAAGGTGAACAACGAAAATGTCACCGAACCCCACCAGTGTAAAGAACCCCACCAATCTTGGCCGATTTTCACGAAAAGGTAAGTTCGTTTAGGTCAGGTTCTTTTCAATCAGGTGTATAGTAGAAACAACTACATTTACCACACTGTCTGCCCTGATGACGCCAGTATGTCTTTTGATAAAGTAATTGGTCGGGCTTTGTTTCTATTGCAAAATGTTGTATTTTATGTTTGTTGTTGGAATCATCATAATTTGGCTGTATTGGCGGTAATAGATTGATACTTACATTCGTTGCAGTTCGCCTTCCATTCAAACTTAGATTAATATAAATAACTTTTTGGGACACCAATCTGCAAGTAGTTTCCCATACGTAAATCTGAATTGCATATGTAACGGTTAACCGAGCGAGCGTCTGTCTTTTCCTTCAAATCTTGCACCAGAGCAGCAGCGAGATGATGACTCATACACACAACACCATGTACAGTCTTACATGCTTTATTTACATCCGACATAAAATATATAAAGTTTCCAAATCACACAAAATATGTATATAATCCAAATAACTATTCATCAATGGGCATAAAACACAGCCCCAAAAATTCTCTGCCTCAAAAGGCCTCAATGTATACCCAGAACATAACTATTTGCCAGGCCTAACTCGACTTAAAACTGCCTAAATGTGGCCCAGAAAATATATGTGTCCAAAATCCCATCCTGAGATACCGTTGCCTAACTTGGCCTAAAGTATTATGTCCCAAAATATGTTATCCACCTTTACTGGCCTAAAATAACCCGAATGTTTGTGGCTCCCATGTATATAACTGTAGCTCCAAGATGTATCTCCAGGCAATATGTAGCTCCAATTCATTAAGTGTTGCTCCAGATCATATGTGTAGCTCCTATAGCCCTGCTGGTCGATCTCCTGTGCCAGGTGTTGCTCCTTGCCCCGCTGGGCTGCAGACTGAAAATCTCCCCTGGGAGCGCTGCTTAAATACACTGGCTCCAGAACCAGGTCACGGTGACCCAGATCGGGTTCAGGGGTCAATTATGCAATATTCTGGCTCAGATTGAGGCCAGAATTCCCAGAATGCCAGGCGTTAATAGCCTCTCCACTTCCGGTTTAGCCACGCTAGAATTGCTCACTGTAAAATCTAAATAACTAAAGAAATATGCCCTAACATCCCCTAAATTATGTTTCCCCAAAGAATTCCCACACCCTGCCCCATAAATAAATGTATAGGTTGAGATAATTACGCCTCCCAGGCATTAAAATCACTCTCGAAGCGGCCGGCCAAAAGGTAAACAAATTGACCGTAGCGCCCCCTAGCGAATGCAATAAAACCGCATGGGATACGGCCGGCAGCCGGCAAAACATAAACAAACTAAATCACGGGAAAATTGTATAAACTGCATCAACTATGCTCAGATTAATGAGCCATCGTAATAAACTTGTGTTGACTTCTATCAACAACCAACCCCAAGTGTGGATATGACTGCCCTCCTACGAAAATTGGTCAGATCTCAGGCAAAGTGCCTACCCCCAGAGACCTAATTGTCACACTACTCCCCGCTTGTAATTAAAAGTGTCCCCACATAACTACAAGCAAAATGATATATGACATATAAACAAAACATGGAAATACACAAAACAATACATTCACACACAATAACATGCACATACAACACAAAATATTCACACAAAACCCTCCAGAATGTCCAACAACAGGTGTCCACGATGACACCACTGAATCCTCGACGACGCGGAGCTCAACAGATATTCCTACGAAGAGATGGCCCTCCGGGTTCCCAGCTAGTCTAGCCACACGTCCATCGGGTTCACCTACAGCGTCGTCCTCGTCAAACCAGGGTCGCTTACAGATCAGTGGCTAGCCTCTTTGATAAAACTTCGGCCTCGATGGTTGTGATCGACTCCTGATGGTCGTAGGTAAAGTTTGCTCCACAAACTCATTGATCTGGCCTGTCACTGCTGATTGGGCTGCCCCATGGCCACTGGAGCGAGCCCTTGCCCATTTGGGTGGTCAGCAGATTTTGCCACCTGAATCCTGACACCAACGCGCACCAACACGCCCTCCAGACCACAGCCATAACAGTTTTTCCTGGCACCAAATTGTCTGTCCATGTGGTGGTCATCTGATGACCATCCATCAGACTGCCGTTGTTGCAGAGCTTCCAGGATTTCCTGCAGGACACCCATCATGCCCTGCTCCCCTTGAGTCTTGGCCTCCTCTTTGTGGCTCCTCTGTTCACTCCTCAACAGCCTCCGAGCACGTTCGCCATGTTGCTCCTTACAGGTCTCCTGCACAGTGTGAGCATTCCTCCTTGACTGAGAGCCATTCCGGCACCAGGTCTCCATGTAGCTGACCACCTCATAGACAGCCTTATCAATGTTCTTGGGGTCCTTCACATACTCGACCTGCCAGCTCGCTCTCTCGTCCTGGAGCCCATCCAAGAACCTCCTCAACAGGTCCTCCTGACGTGTCTGGCGATCTCTGGAGGGGTGGGCCTTGTCATACAAGTACTTGAGTTTGGCAGCATACTCCTCTACAGGTTCAGATGGTTTCTGGCAGCGGTTACTAAACCTAACAGCAAATGACTTTGCTGTTTCAACCACCCTGAACCTGAGAGCCAGTTCACTCACGAGGGACTTATAGTCCATACGTGTTTTCCTGGGCAGCTGCCCAAACACAAACTCCCCTGCCACACCTTCTAATTTTGACAACAGCTCCACATGTCGCTCCTCCTCGTTCCAGCCCAGTTCCTCAGTCACGTCCTGGAACCTGTTGAACCAGACAGTCCATCGTTCCTTACCAGTGAAACTGGTGAAATAAGGTCTACGTCTGGAATACTGATGGCCAGACCCACTTGTCCTGAGCTGCTGAGGATCTCTCTCACTGTGGCTCCTACCAGGCCGATCACCAGAAGAGGCTCCACTTGGTGGCCACACTCTCTGGGATATCCTTCCCATATCAACAGGACCTCGGCCTACACTCCCCTCAACAATATCGGCATTCACAGACACTTGATGGGACATATGCTTGACAGCCCGCTGCCTTGCATAGAGGTCACCACCAAGATCCCTGCCATGATCTGCCAGATATGGCTTCGGCCTGGGAGCCAACTTTGGGCGCTTCCGCTGTGGTACTGCAGGCCTACCGCCAGCTGCACCGCGCATGCCACACACCTCACCCTCCAGCACATCACCATAGAGTGTTGCTCCTGCAGCATAACCTGTCTGTCCGTAAGTGCCACTGCCACTCACTGGTGGTACTGAATCCCCCGTCTCTGGCAACAGGGGAGGCTGTTCAGGCACAGTCCCAGTGCCATGACCCCGTACATAGGAGGCAGGGCTAGCTGCATGGTCGCTCCACCATCCATGTGGCTCCACTGGGAATCCATCCATTCATCCAGTCACTCCATCTCTCCATCTCCTGGAGCTGGTGTGTGGATCACTGGCGACAGACCAGTTGTCCAACACATATTGTGGCTCCCATGTACCATGGCGAGCCATCACCTATGCCTGATGCAAGACAGGAAACCCATAACGTGGAATCGCATCACAGGATGCTATTACCAACGAGGCAAAAGCATCCCACTTCTGACACCAGAATTGTAACGGTTAACCGAGCGAGCGTCTGTCTTTTCCTTCAAATCTTGCACCAGAGCAGCAGCGAGATGATGACTCATACACACAACACCATGTACAGCCTTACATGCTTTATTTACATCCGACATAAAATATATAAAGTTTCCAAATCACACAAAATATGTATATAATCCAAATAATTATTCATCAATGGGCATAAAACACAGCCCCAAAAATTCTCTGCCTCAAAAGGCCTCAATGTATACCCAGAATATAACTATTTGCCAGGCCTAACTCGACTTAAAACTGCCTAAATGTGGCCCAGAAAATATATGTGTCCAAAATCCCATCCTGAGATACCGTTGCCTAACTTGGCCTAAAGTATTATGTCCCAAAATATGTTATCCACCTTTACTGGCCTAAAATAACCCGAATGTTTGTGGCTCCCATGTATATAACTGTAGCTCCAAGATGTATCTCCAGGCAATATGTAGCTCCAATTCATTAAGTGTTGCTCCAGATCATATGTGTAGCTCCTATAGCCCTGCTGGTCGATCTCCTGTGCCAGGTGTTGCTCCTTGCCCCGCTGGGCTGCAGACTGAAAATCTCCCCTGGGAGCGCTGCTTAAATACACTGGCTCCAGAACCAGGTCACGGTGACCCAGATCGGGTTCAGGGGTCAATTATGCAATATTCTGGCTCAGATTGAGGCCAGAATTCCCAGAATGCCAGGCGTCAATAGCCTCTCCACTTCCGGTTTAGCCACGCTAGAATTGCTCACTGTAAAATCTAAATAACTAAAGAAATATGCCCTAACATCCCCTAAATTATGTTTCCCCAATGAATTCCCACACCCTGCCCCGTAAATAAATGTATAGGTTGAGATAATTACGCCTCCCAGGCATTAAAATCACTCTCGAAGCGGCCGGCCAAAAGGTAAACAAATTGACCGTAGCGCCCCCTAGCGAATGCAATAAAACCGCATGGGATACGGCCGGCAGCCGGCAAAACATAAACAAACTAAATCACGGGAAAAATTGTATAAACTGCATCAACTATGCTCAAATTAATGAGCCATCGTAATAAACTTGTGTTGACTTCTATCAACAACCAACCCCAAGTGTGGATATGACTGCCCTCCCACGAAAATTGGTCAAATCTCAGGCAAAGTGCCTACCCCCAGAGACCTAATTGTCACACATATTTACCAGATAAAACCCAGATTTAGGTAAACAAATGAAGTAGGCATATTTGACGTCTGGTGCTAAAAATGGTTCAGTGAGATTTCTGGTCGGTCAAAATATGGTGAGATTCATAATATCATGTAGGCTGTGTGTAGCCGTTTTATTATTCATGTATGAAAACGTGTTGAATGTGGTTCAGTCAATATGGAGCATGGTATATTGAGAGATTTTCTAGTTACTTGGACAGATTCTGATTTTGTTTTTGGAACTTTTGTACAGTTCTGGGAAACAACAAAATGACACTAATGCCCAATTTCATTTCAAAACCTGAATATTGCCATATCGGATATGTTAATAGATGAACAACAACAAATGAGTTTTGGAATTATTCTCGGGTTGCAGTTAACGTCTGTTTTTAGCATGATTTTATCACACGAGTAATGTGGAAAATCGAACAAACAATCAAACGCAAATGTCACTTGACACTTTTAGTCCTGCATGTATCTGTTTTTTCTTTGGGCAAACATTAATATTGTAAAGTTATTGACTGTCGTCCGCTCTTCGGGATCCTCGAGGATAGTCCTCTCACCACGAGTCCTTGCGGACGCGCATCCGCTATTCCGGATCCTTGCGGCGGCGCCGCTCACCGGAGGTCACTGCGGACACGGTAACCACTCTAACATTTACGGTAACCAGGTAACAGCCCACCCGACACGCCCAGGCCTACGGACACCGTTCAGAAACTAGTTCATCACCACGGTGTTAGCTGGAGAGGACTGGCGAGCCGCGGTCTGCCTCGGGGACGGAACCCCGTACAGCCCGACGAGCTAGCCAGAGCCTACGTCACACCGTCCCGGGAAGGGAGAGAACTGGCGATCCACAGGGCTTGCGCCCCCGAGTCAGCAACTTGTCTCTCCCAGCCCGGGCCCCCCTATGGAAATTGTCCCCAGGGCCCCAAGGGGCCTCTACTCGCGACTCGAGAACTCAAAGCTCATGGCGAGCTCCGAGTGCATCCTCGCCACTCGATCGTGAACAATCTCCTCGATCAAGTCGCTTCCAGTGTATATATAATACACCACAAAGTAGAGGCTGCACGCGAAGCGTAATCAAACCATTGTTATAGTTTACTAGATAACGTAAATTACAATGCGTCGCCGTAGCAACGCCCGCTCGAACGGAGCGTGTCAAAACAAGGCCAAGACAGAAAAGGCCACACATTTCAAATGGCATGTAGTTTTACAATCACCTGCCGCGATCTTAGGGCAAAATCGTCACAATATATTTATTGATCATTAAGCGCATATCGGGGTACATATAATAACCAGTGACATGTAAGATAAACCCTTGTCCAATCATATTACATTTTCGATAAACCACTCATAAATTATACCTCCAATTATAATTATACACTGTGTAACCTCACTCAATAATGTATCTCCAAGCTGCCTTCGACCAACACAGGCTCACCGCCAAAGGCGCCCGCAGGTTTTGAAAAAGAGGACGCACAAATGCAGGAGAGAGTCCCAGCCAGTAGGCGTGGGGTCTGGGGCCCGCCTAGGTCCCAGAAGCTGAAGGGGTCTAGATGCTCTCTGGTTGAATCTAGGCGTTGCGGGTACCTAACACAGTCTTAGATCCGATTTTTTGTGATGAAAAATAAATTTCCAATGAACAACATAACGTTATCCTATTCAAGATAATACATGTTATGTGGAGTAATACTACCCAGTACAGGGCTCGACATCAAGGACTGTCCGCCTGCCGTGGACAGGTGAAACTAATCACTGGCGTCGGAACAGAGGGGGGGATCTGGGGGCCCGAGCCCCCTCACTTTTTTGATAGCGGGAGCTCGAGTATGTTTGCCCCCCCCCCCCCTCCCCCCAGATTTTCGCGATTTTTTTACATGAAACTACAGATCGCCAATACGACTCTAAAACATTATATATAGTTTACATTTCAATTGAGTTTACATTCAATTGAATGAAAAATCGCATGTCTCAGAAACCCATGGACTATACGTAATGGATCTACTGAGAAAATCATTCCGGTTATTAAATCGCGGGAGATTTTCCAAACCTGACTCAACTAGCAACGATATAAACAACTGAAAAATGAGTAGCTCCTCGCTTGGACTACTCTACGGTGAGGCGGTGAAGCAGGGGTGGCAGGAAAGGGGGTCAGGGGGGCGCTATATAGGCCTACCCCCACATCCCCGTTAGGAAAATTGTACAAAAAAAAAAAAAAATTTCATTGGTTTAAACTTGAGAAATATATGATTCTATCGTGAACCTTGTCTGAATGTTTTCTATTTAAGTATATTTCGTTTACATGAAACCAAGAAGTAAATAGTGAACACACAATTTTTGTAGAAGAAACCGAGCAAAATTTGAAACCGAGCAAAGATTGTTATGGCCTTAATCACTGAATGATCAAAATAAAGTCAAAATGAGTATTTTCAAAAAGTTATGAAATCTGGAGAATGGAAACCAGGTCTGGAGAATGGAAACCAGGTCAAGAGCCAGCAGAAGTTCAGAATCAACCTCAGAACACCAAAAGGCTCTGGCTTTTTGGGCCCTTGAGTGGGCCCCAGACCCCACACCGAACACTGGCTCCCTTGCTCCGCTCGATTTCGATTTGTGTACATATTTTAGGCCCCCTCTCAGGGAGGTCAGACCGCTTGCGAGGGAATCCTGCTGCCACCCCTATATAGAACACAAATACAGTCCACCTATTTTATATCACACTTATCTGTTTTGCTCAGTAACTTTTCATAAAGATAATAAAAGATGGAGTGGCTTGAATTCTTTGGGCCTATTTTATATGACAATTTTCCATTCAAAGAAAATTAAATTCCTTGATGAATCCCCACAAAAATAACACTGAACTGGGCCCAAGCTACACGCCAGGAATGTTCTGAGAGAACACCAAATTCCAAAATTTTCTCGGGGGGCTTACGGCGCACCCCGAACCCCCACACCGGACATTTTTGGGCACCCACACTTTTCAAATGCTTCCTACGCCACTGAAACTAATGGTAGGGCAGGTGAATGTTTTAACAAACCTGCCCCACAGGACAGGTGTACTTTCTGTTAATACAAAATTTTTGCAAATACCAATTGGCCACTGATAAGGAGTATATTTTAGCGAAATCACGAACATTTCGTGTCAAACTCATCTACAGAGCAGGTTATATATGAAATATACTGAAGCAATTGCATGGTATATATTATGTCAAGATAAATTAATATGAATTCAGTACATGTATTCCTTTTGGTCATCTGGCGTAAATGTATCCCAGTTACTAGTATTCGTTAGTAGTTCATATATTGATCAATTAGCCGCTGGTTGGTAAATAACTTGTTAAAAAGTAGGCTAGTGAACATCCAAGTGAGGCAGGTTGAAATTGGACCCCACCTGCTCAACATGGACAGGCCATGAAAAAAGTTTTGAGAATGAATTTGAGAATGTGGAGAAGAGCATTGGAAAATATAATGTACAATTGTCTGATATTGAGACAATCGATACGACAACCTGTACGATGGATTTGGAGGGGGGGGGGGGGGGTGGTATCGTCGGAAATTTTTGTATACGCACGTGCGTATACTGCGTACCCCTGTGGGCGCCACTGCTCACCGCCTTGACACCTGTCGTTAATAGGCATCCACCTAAAGCCATCGGGTACAACTGTCGGGCCTTGGCATGTGTCTGTCACACCTGAGAATATATCACTGATTTCAGGAAGACATTCGTAAATGTTGTTTATGACTAAGATGTCAAATATGATTTGAAGAGAAAAACTTTTAGATGGTTTTCTTTCACGGCAAGTACGGCATGTTTATTTGTTGATGCTCGTGCCACTACTGGGTCAATTTGACAATCGTTTGCGCGTTGCTAGCGCTGGACATCTTTTGTCCATTGAGGTGAGTTATATCGAAGATGACAGCACAAAATCGACAATAACCAACTTGTCACGGGACCACAGTAAGGCATGTACACGTGTTTCTTGTTCATGTGTCATGTTCACGTCATGGATCTCATGGTCAGCAGCCCACGGAGACCAATCCTAATCGCAGTCAAACGACCAATTATGGTCATGATCGAGCATATTTCTCTGGCTCCGGATATTCTCACGCTATTGCCGTTGCTATTGTAGGCCTACCCCCGAGGATCCGGTATCTGTCAGCACGAAAGCTGCAGGAGTTTGATTATCAAACTAATCAGTGCGCTGGTAACACTAGTGGGTGTAATTGGAGTTCACAATATACCAGTCTAGTTTCTTGTGTCCTTTTCTTGAACACGGGGTTTGTCACAATCGAACTCCGTTACAGGGTGAGAGGTAGATATGTTAGCTTTATATTGATATGTCAATAGATGTGTAAGCAAACTTTATGAGTAGTGGGTACTTTTGGTAGTAACATTTATTATCATAAAATATACCATTGGTGAAACGAACAGTCTTAAAAATACATAAACATATATCAAAGAGAACAATGTTCTTTGTGTTGGCATTTGCTGAGTTGTGAGGAAATTGAAGGGTTTGGGATAAACTTCCTGACATTTAATGGAACAAAATCCGCTGAGAAGGGTTCGTGTCGCCTGTTCATGGCATGACCCGGCCTCAGCCAGCCGACCTCCTTGGCTGTGGGTGAGGAAGAAGAGAACAATTCAGCTAAGATTTTGAAGTTTGTGGCCCATGTCATCAACCCATGTCAACGGATTTTATTTCACTCAATGTCAGAAAGTTGATCTCAAATCCTCCAATATCATTACAATTCAGTACATGTAAATGTCAATGCACAAAACATCAGTCTCATTGACCTATAGGCCTACTATATTTTTATTTGATTGTTTTGAGCAAAATATCGATATTAATCATTAATGGAAAAAATGACCCAATACTCGAAAAATATGACGAGTCGGATCAATGTAAGTATTCCCTTAATGCCAAACATCTTTCTCACTTGTCCCAAAGTTGTATTTTTTTAGACAACACCCTTTTCACAAAAAAAAATGCTACAATGATAGGTTCTGGACTCCACCTACATTCCCTGACATTGTGTGTGGCATTTTGTCTCATAGATCGATAAACCAAACGTCTACACTGCATATTGACGGTTGCCAGATCCTCGGGATTAGACCGGGACCGAAATTCCATTACATGACAATAGCCGGAGCCAGAGAAATATGCTTGACAAAGACTGTAAATGGTCATTTTCCTATGGTAAGGATTGGTGTTCGTGGGCTGCTGACCACAAGATAACACGAGATATATAGCAAGAACATGACACAAAACATGTACATGCGTCACAGTGGTCACATGACATACTGGCTAGTGTCGATGTTGTGCTGTCATCTTCAATACAATTTTCTTCAGAAGATATGAGAAGCCCAGTCATATGAGTGCCACAAATGATTCCCAAATTAACCCCGTGAGTGTACGAGCATTGACAAATGAACATTGACAATCACAGATACGAGACTACCTGAAATAGCGAGGGTTATCACACACCAGAGTGTAAATCCTGGGGAATGTGATAAGCTTGCAGCTCTTTAGGCTTTGCTCCATCCACTGAACACGAATGTTACCAATCAATTTCAAAAGCAGTGTGTTCCATGATATCAGCCATTAATATCCAGTGGCCTATCGTGATTATGTGCCATAGATTAATCAAAAACAACCACTGAATGAAATTGAATGTTTTATTCGAATCGTGTTTATGGTAGTAACTTCTGTTCCAAAAAAAAAATCTTCCTAAAATCAAGGATATCGGATGTGGAAATTACAAGATCCTTGTCAATCTCGTTTCAATTGCTACATTGAGCTGGACATTTTGTACCTATTATTATCAGGTGGAAGAAATCCTGATGGTTTCAGGTAGATGATACCTATTTACGACAAGCGGTGGTAGTGTGACGGTTAGGGTCTGAGTTCGGCTTCGAATCATTGCCATCGTTACCAATATAGCACAACCACCCTGCCGGACCACATCTCTGACCAGCATAATCCCACAGATGTCACGGCAATAAGGACGGGTGTTACGATGCAAATATTCGTGTCTGGATGGATTTAGAGGTAGACATTGCAAGGGGATGGTGAAATTGCAAGCAGGTGGTGAAATCAACTACGCAAACCACATCAGAAATGATAGTTTGGGTACCTAGTGTATCTTTCTGTATTTAGACATGATTTGTCAAAAGGTATATTCTGAATTTTGACGAATGAGTCAGATATGGACAAAACCTGACCATTTTATCAGGAGCTGTCCATCTAGTGAGAAATAACACATAATGTATGGCACAAATCGCAATGATTTCCATTATATTTATTGTATCATCTCTAATTCGTCCTAATTGTTTATCATCCATCAAATCAGTAGCCTTTTGGCTTGTGATTGGGTACTTATGTACTTGTCATACACCTATTTCACGGGGTTTGTTTCGGATTTCTAAATTGTTTTGATAGGTTGTTGGGCAGTTGTACACTAATTCCATCTGGTGTACAGTAGAAACAACTATAATTACACACTGTCTGCCCCTGATGACGCCAGTGTGGCTTCGGATATGAATGTTTGGTCGGGCTTTGTTTCTATTCAGAAAGTTTTTTTTTATATTTTTTATGATATTATGTTTTTATTGGCATCATCAAAATTTGGTTTACAGCGGTAATAGGTTGATACATACATTTGTACCATTGTTTATCATCACGTTTCCACTGAAATTATGGCAGTTTCTTTTAGATCTTTCGGCATTGCAGTTCTATTGTTGTTCATTGTTATATGTAAGTATCAATCTATTACCATCAATACAGCCAAATTCTTAATGATTCCAATAACAAACGTAAAGTACAACATTTTGCAAAAGAAACGTTGCAATACATTACATTACAAATTTGGTGCCACGAATGTAGTGGAAATCTCTGGGACCTCAAATATGCCCAAGCCTAGGATAGTGTCGCCGAATTATGTAAATAACAGAACCGCACCAACCTCGGCCTTTTTTTCATGCAAATGGAAGTTCGTTGCAGTTTGCCTTAGATTCAATCTCAGATTATTATTAAATATTTTTTAGGGAAACCAATCTGCGAGTAATTTCCCATACCTAAATTTGAACTGTACAGTTCCCAGATAAATCCAAGATTTAGGTGATGTGAGCGTATTTGATGTCTGGTGCTAAAAATGGTTCAATGAGATTTCTGGTCTGTCAAGATATGGTCAGATAAAAAATATCATGTAGGCTGTGTGTAGCGGTTTTATTATTCATGTATGAAAACGTGTTGAGTGTGGTTCAGTCAACATGGAGCATGATATATTGAGATACTTTCCCAATACTTGGACAGTTTCTAACCTTTTTTGTTTTTGGAACTTTTGAACAGTTCTGGGAAACAACAGAATGAAACTAACGCTCAGTTTCTTTTCACTGCCATTTACCATGTTTACCAGAACACTATTTGGCAAAAGTGGTCGAGGGCATGAAAAGAAGAGTGATGCCTTTTCTGTGCCCAGTGAATCGACACGGTGGACACTTGACTGACCAGACCAGTCCTCGGATGAAATGATTGATACACAAAAATTTGACACTGGTACGGAAAATCACGCTTCTCGATAGGTATGTGTGCCAGGTTCGATAGATGTCCATGTTGCCCAGTTTGCGTTATTGAAGCCCCGCTTTATGGATTCGAGTGGACAACTGTAATAGCGTCGTTCTAAATAGCGGGGAAAAAGACACTTGTGCAGTCAGCAGATTGTAGTCACACAAGCGGTTCCAGACTTGGACGTGGGGTCGCTTGGGTGCTGCCGGACGGGGCGGGTGGCGTGGGGTAATTGTCTCAGAGAGACGATGAGGGTACTTTCAACGAATCCACGTTTAAGTGCACATTGCCATGGACAACATAAATAGACAACACCTGGTAAGTGAGCCAACGGAGATAAATAAGTGGACTTTGGAATTACTTCTTAATTGCTACACATGTTTTTTCATGACAGTATTGTGTTAGTAATGTGGATAATCGAGCAAACGCATTATAGGGTGATTTTATTCATGCATGTATGTTTTTGGCACCCACTAATTGACCCATTGGTTGACGATCGACATGATCGAACGCACAACTGGGAACATATACTAAACAGTCACAGTGACATGTAAGATGACCTGTTGCCGAATCATCTTACAAACGACAACATCCAAAAATCATAATCATAAATTATATCTCCAACTACAACTACAATTATACCTACAACTGAAATGATCTGTGTAACTTCATTCAATAATGGACTTCAAGAATGTAATGCTTTTGGAATCTTTCTAACACATAACTTCATCAGCGTGAATCACTATTGCATTACCTAAACACTTAGGCCACTTTGGTGACAGTTCTAAACAACGAGAGCGTCACGATGTATCGTGATTTTATCGTGGATGAAAACAGCGCAAATCCCTACAGTAACTCATATCATGGTTATGTTTTGTAATTGGGAGGCACACTGTTATGGGTCTCCCCAGAATGAGTGCCACGCCTGCGCGGGAGCGGGGAACGGTGCATGTAGTTCGGGTAACAATCCCTGATGTGGTACGCATATTTCATTGCACGATGCTCTTCGATCGTTTTTCCCTGTAATAATCAGGTCTACCTCCAAAACAATTCAGACACGCATATTTGCATCGTGACACTCTACATTGGTATGTCCATGACATGTGTTATGACATCTGTCGTATTTGGGATGACCAGAGCTGTAGACATGTAGGGCGAGTGTTCTAAACTAATGTTGCCGGCAATAACTCGACCCTCCTCTACAGACCTTAACCGGCACACGACCACCACCTCAACACATTCTGGAGCCATCGGGATTTTTGACACATGTTTCATGGTCTACCTGGATATACACGCTAACCTGTGATAATCGAGAGTACACTCTCGCTGTAAGAAAAATCAAGAGGCGGACTGGGCTTGTTCTGCCCATTGAGTTATATCGAAGATGACAGCACAGCACTTGTTATGTGACCGCTGTGACGCATGTACACGTGTTTCTGTGTCATGTTCACACTATAGATATCGCGTTATCTGGTGATCTCACGGACGCCAATACTCACCGCATGAATGTACTACATGTATATGGTGGTGAACGACCATTTAGAGTCATGGTCAAGCATATTTCTCCTACCCTGGATATTGCAATGCTATTGTTATTGTCACACCTATGACCCCGCAGCTGTCAGCGTGCAGACTGCAGTGGTTTGATTTTTGATCTATGAAACACAATGCGCTAGTAACATAAGCGGGTGTAGGTAGAATCCGCAATAGGCCTATACCAGTCTAGATTGTTGTGTCCTATTTCTTTTGAAGACGGGGTTTGTTATAAAGGAACGCAATTGCTTTGCAGGTTGAGAGGGAAATATGTTAGCTTTACATTGATATGTCACTAGATCTGTGTAAGCAAACTATTTTCGGAGTAGTGGGCACTTTGGGTGTCGAAAACACTACAATTGCTAAAACGAACAATCAAAAAATACATAAGAGTATGTCAAGGAGACATAATGATCTTTTGTTTGAATTTGCTGAACTGCGAGGATATTGAAGGGTCTGGGTTGAACTTACTGACATCTGATGTAACAAAATCCGCTGAGAAGGGTTTGTGTCGTCTGTTCGTGACATGACCCGGCCTCAGCCAGCCGACATTCTCAGATGGGCAACTCAGTGGCACATGTAACTCAGTTTTTCTGTTGTTCATCATCAGCAGTCATGGAGATTATTTCGCTTTCAAAACCAATCAAACATGATTCAGGACAGAATATTCAATTGTAATATTGTACAAGTACGTGACCAGGAAGACTAGTGTATGTTTGATAAATATTCGATATAATGACAAAACTAGGTGAGTGTGTTTTCCAGCACACGGGAAAGATCGAGTTTGAATTGGCGGAAGAATATAAGAGAGCACGAGACCGAAGGTCGAGTGCTTTCTGATGTTCTCCCGCCAGTTCAAACGAGATCTTTCCCGTGTGCTGGAAAACACACGAAACAGGTTTTGTTTTTATCACATGCTATGAATTTATGATTCTGAAATATTTGGAAACCCAAACCATGTACATTAGAGTGAAATTGTACCAAAGATTGCAAGAACTTCTTACAATCCTTGATTGTACCCAAGGACCCTTGTACTGAGCGTTGCTAGGAAACAGTATAAACAATGCAGATCATCTGGTCGTCAAATACTTTGTATTATGACGTCACGGTGGTTGTACGTTTTCTGCATGTTGCTAAGGTTGAATCGCGTGATGTTTCATTGTCACGTCATAGAACACTCGTGATTTCATTGTTCTTTCAAATCATGTGAATATGTGAAATGTGAAGCAAAATGTGAAGGAAAAAATAGTGCAAACATGATGTTTCCGGCAAAGGTTATCACACTGTCGGAAATCACTGTGTGTTCCTACTGTTTGTAGTTTAAGATAAATTCATAGCATGTGATAAAATTCATCAGTTGATTGTATATCACATTATCCACATTATGTGCACTAGTCCTTTCAGCATCTTTTCTTCTACCCTGTGCAAGTAATATTATCAATGTTGAGTTCACATTTGCTTGTTTTTATTCCACACAATCAGTGCCCCCGAGAGGATCGTACCCATCATGATAGATATATGCTCATAGAGAGGATCATGTTCGTGTTCATATAGTAGATATCACACCTGATGAGGGGCTTTACCAGATACAGACCCGAGTATAGGAGGGTGATATCTCATATACATCCCGCCGCATGTTATTGTTTGATCCCGATAATCAGCGTGAACTACTTCTGATATCACCCCAAGGGGTGTATAGTCGGGTTATTATTCATTAACATGGATATTACAGTTTGCGAAGCATATATTAGGAATACACAGAAGATCCACATCCTAGATGTATAGATGAGATGAACAGTTGTATTGGAGAACGTTAGACTGCATGACGACAATCAATGGAAAGAGAAAGGGAATCGCAGCATTTCCCGGGTTCATATATCTGGCTAAGTAGGTGAAAACGTGACAATGAATACATTAAGAGTATATGCGTATGTTAGATTACACATAATGGGTGTGATGTATTACTTCGCCTTTATGTTTGACTTCGCCAAGATCTTACAGAAGACCCGGCTTTTGTGTGATAATGATTCCTTCACGTGACACGACACAATTATAATAGACTACCCCATTCTCCTACACTATTTCAAAGTAATGGTTATTGATTTGTTTCCATATGCCCCATTTTGAGTCATAATCCACAAAGTGTGGTATTCGCGACGTATTAGGCCAGATCTAACACTAATTACATGTATGCACTATATGGTGGTCAAGGCTTCTCATATAAATGAAATATGTGACTCGCTATCGCTATTTCACTGATTTTGACTTTATCTAATGGTATGATTGACTTGTCGCTTGGAGTCAACCTTGGAAGACCATTTGTCATTTCTCTAATCATTGCATGGTATACAAAGTGTAATGAGTACAGCTCATGTTAAATACATCAGGTTGTATAAAGATATTATATGTAGTGATGTTTTATGACGCCACGGATATGTTAGGGACGAATGTGAGGTGCAGCACGTAGTATGTTTCTGATCACTAATCACTAATTCTTAAAGTGATGTTGGCAGGAAAACTATTTTTTCCAAATCAATTACATATATGCCTATGGTCTCAGAAAAAAGGTTACAAAACAAACTTTGCTTGATCAAATGAATAAATCAAGCATATGACAGTACTAGCAGCCGCTTTTTTGTTTTGTGCGCCACTCAGAGTTACCTCTGACTTAACCTATTTCACGCTCGATTGGTTCGAACATATACGAGTAAGCTGGAATCGCACTGCGTCACGGTATACAGAGCACCGAGAATGTCGGTAATGTAAACAAACTCAAAATATATCCACCAGAAACTCGCAACGAAATCTATTAGAAAGGGGCGTCTGTTTGGGCATACAAGTGCAGATATATAAATGTTATGTTTTCGTGGTTCGATCAGAAAGATATGGAAAAATCCATAACTTACTGCCAATATCACTTTAAATGAGGAATTAATGATTAGTTAATGTACAGATAACACAACGCAGCGAACATGAAAAAAAAACTGAGATGCACACATCACTTTTTACAGTCGGATGCCCCATAATATTTTTTCCGAGCGTACTCATTGTAGTGTATATTATAAAACGTAGTGTACATATAAAACGTGCCTCATCAAATCAGGTAAGTGGGTTTGAAATCTGACTCTGAGATCAATTCTGTTTTGATCATATAAACACCATTTACTTAATGGAATATCCGACCTGGTGTCGTCTGGTGGAATATTTGATTCATGTCTCTTGCCTGTTGGGAACTTCATGTATTTATGTAAATCTTTCAAAACTTGGTTGCTTCTCTGTGAATGCAAACAATAGTAAATTTGCCCCAAGACCAACTTACCCATGTCATACATTTTGTCAGAGATCATGTTTCAATGAATAAAGTGACATTTGGATGGTTATTATTGGAATGCCAGGTCGTGTGCAACTGTTAGCAATTTTGTGCAATTGTTAGGCGATGCAACTTCACATATCTCACAAACATATCGTGATATATTCTGAAAAAAATCAATAAAGTGCGATCTGCAATGTACTATGGGATTTACTAAGCTATATCGTTTGATATAACACATATTGTCGTGCAAGCGCCATGCACACCTATTTGAACCAAAAATATCTTATAGCACAATTTGACCAAACAAAATTTACAGACAAAAATTCAGATAAAAATTTACAGACAAAATACAGACAAAATTTACAGACAAAAATTCAGACTGACCGATACATGGACTCAAGCGTGCACATAGGCCAACTCAGCTCACACAGCCGAGTGAGTGATATTATTGGGAGACGAGACGGCTCTAGACCAGGAGCCGTAACCATAATTATCGTGTTAACATCTATTAACCTCTTCACCGCTTACAGCGCCGGATATTTCCGGCGCAAAACGTAATTGTGTGACGCCTATGTGCCGGAAATATCCGGCGCAAATTGCTACCCACGTTTCTTCTTGTACGGCCTATATTTTTCAGTCAAAAGTCACCACGTACCTTCCTAATATCGACAAATTTGTTGTAGTGTATGTTGCAATCGCTTTGTGGGAAAAAATAGTACATCTATAGAATGGGAATGCATGTAATCGAAAGTAAAATTCATGGGTTTTCCTTGGTGATGTCGTCTGACAGATGTAGGTATGTGTGAGAGCATGCTGAGCAAAAGTATTCCTTAGTGAATTCACTGTCATTTGTATCAGTATGGTATGCAATTTAACATCAACATACAGTTTGTTGAAATAACCTGAGTTGCATGTATCATATTCATAAGACATGGGGATTATCAATATTAATATTCTGTGAAAACATTGCATGCTTTCATTTGTACTATATTAGGATTGTGTGAAGTTTTCCAGAAGTAGTGGTTGTTATGAGGTTGTTGCTATGGTAACCAGAACACACCAAGGCCCTCATGTTGTTTGCATAAGGCTAAATACTTTTTCCTATTTGATTAATTAATTTCTATCAACTGTGGGTCTTTCTTTAAAAATATTATTGTGATAATATATATCTTGCCATATTCCTAAAATAATACCCGGCGTGGGACAATTTCTCAGGTCTGGCGGTTAAGAGGTTAACATATTATAATAGTCATTCAAAATACACCATGGCCTGTTCCCATATAAAGCGTGTGTATATTGTAGGTGTATTGTAAAAGCATCCAGTGAGTACTTTCCAATACGTCTACCTCTGACAGCACACTTGTCGTCAAAACATCAATTACACAGTATTTGCTTCGGATTTCTAGATTGTTTTCATAGGTTGGACGGTGGATACTTTCCTTTCAGGTGTATACACTCTCTGCCCCTGATGACGCCGATGTGGCTGCAGACATTGTCGGTGTTTGTTTTCGATCCACAAGTCTGTTATGTTTGGTTTTTTTTTGTCATCGCCAAAATTATGCTGGGATCAATCTTCTGACTCTATATTCATCAGCTAAATGCCATTGTCTTTCTAGGAACTACATTTTGTGAGACACGTCACCACCAGCTAGTTCAGGATTTTCATCTTGTCAAGTGGTGATATACCAGTTTTTTAATTCTTGCATTATGCACTATAAAATGCGTCTAGTGTACAATTTGGTGAAATGTGATCGAAGAAATAGAGAAACCCCGAGGAATAGTTACTCGAGGGGTTTCTCTATTTTAAACCATACGGAAAACGGCTCAGCCGTGACCGACAGGTTTTTAACCAACATACCGCATTGATTAAACACCTGCGAAAACAATGCAAGTATGGTTTAATTTGTGAGAATGCCGGGTTTTCATCTTGTCGAGTGGTGACATACCAGTTTTTAAATTCCTGCATTATGCACTAAAAAATGTGTCTTATGTAACTTTTGGTTAAATGTGATCGAATTCGTGAGAATGCAGGATTTTCATCTTGTCGAGTGGTGACAAACCAGTTTTTAGCTTACCGGCCCATAAGGGCCGATGAGCTATTGTCGTGGTTTTTCGTCCGTCGTCCGTCGTCGTCGTCATCCGCCACATCATCTGGTAACATTTTTAGGTTACCGTACCTATGGTCCGATAACCTATTGCCATGGCGTTGCGTCCGTCGTCCGTCCGTCGTCCGGCGTCCGTCCGTCAACAAGTTGATCTTTAAAGTTTACGAACGGATTTTTCTGAAATTTTGCACAAAAATGCCTAAAAATATTTCGAGAGGGAGGTATTTTTAATTTTTTTGATTTTCGCATTTTTTTCAAAATGGCCGCCGTTTTCGTCAAAAAATGGCCAATTTTGGACTTTGACGGTCGTTTTCTCAAAATCTGTTCAGTAACTTTTCTTCTTATTGATGCATAACACTCCTCATATGTACCCCTGTGACATGTATAAATCTTGTTGCCCTTGAGTCGCTCGAAGTGGGCCATTTTGGGCCCAAACTCGGCCCAAATGGGACTTTCCCATGTTAAACTCTATTTTATAATGGGACACATTAAGCCTAATATCTCACTTAATATTGAGATTAGAGACTAGGAATCAATTGTGGACATATAGGAAATGATATATGCCGAATATTCTTGTGACCTTGAAGTTGACCTCCGACCTTGGTTTCAAGTTCAGAGCACAAAATGGCTAATATCTCGCTCATTATCGACTTTACAGCTTAGGAATCAATTGTGGACATATAGGAAATGATATATGCCGAATATTCTGATGACCTTGAATTGACCTTTGACCTCATTTTCAAGATCACAGGACAGAATGGCTAATACCTCACTTATTATCGATTTTTTAGCTTAAGCCCCAGTCCCACCTACCCGGACGGCGACCCCGGATTAGCCACGGACTGATCCGGGTCTTATCCGTGACAATCCGGGGCAGTCCGTGAGTGGTCCGGGACGGTCCGTGAGTGATCCGGGACGGTCCGTGGCTAGTCCGGCTGATTTTGGAAAAAAACGCTGGATCCGGGACAGTCCGAGGATAGTCCGGGGAGCTCCCCGGCACTTTTAAATTGTTTAAAACTGCCGGGGCCATCCGGGACGGTCCGGGAGGTAAGGCAAATCTGTGCTGATCCGGGCCAGTCCGGGTCTTGTCCGGGGGTGTACCTTGGTGGTACGTGACTCGTCCATGACTGCACCGGGGTGTATAGTCAGTCCGTGGCTACTCTTGGACGGTCCAGGCTGTTCGGGAGTTATCCTTATCTTGTCCTGGTACACCGGGAGTCTACCGTGTCTGATCCGTGGTACTCCGGGGTGATCCGTGGCTCATCCGGGATCACAGGGTCCAAAAAGGTGTAAAAGGGATTAAATTCAGCACCTCTCCATCAGTTCTTCAGGGGACTGTCCGTGGCTTTTGTTCGTGGCTCGTCCGTGTGTATTCCGGGGATATGGGACCATAAAAATAACTTGCACTTTTGGCACTTTTTATTACTTTTATCCGGGGTGATCCGGGATGTTTCGTCCGTGACTAATCCGGGACACAGTGCGGGTAGGTGGGACTGGGGCTTTAGGGATCAATTGTGAACATAAAGGAAATGATATATATGCTGAATATTCACGTGACCTTCAATTTGACCTCTGACCTCGGTTTCAAGGTCAGAGCACAATATGTCTAATATCTCGCTTATTATTAACTTTACAGCTTAGGAATCAGTTGTGGACATATAGGAAATGATATATGCCGAATATTCTGATGACCTTGAATTTGACCTTTGACCTCATTTTCAAGGTTACAGGACAAAATGACTAATATCTCACTTATTATCGATTTTACAGCTTAGGGATCAATTGTGGACATATAGGAAATGATATATGCTGAATATACTTGTAACCTTGAAGTTACCAGACCATCGGTCTGATTACCTATTGGCTAGCCGGTAAGCTACAGGTCCCTTGGGCCTATGTTTCAATTCCTGCATTACGCACTATAAAATGTGTCTTATGTATCTTTTGGTGGAATTTGTGAGAATGCCGGAGTCTCATCTTGTCGAATGGTGACATACCAGTATTTTATTTCCTGCCTTGTGCACTATAAAATGTGTCTTGTGTACCATTTGATGGAATGTGATCGAATTTGTGATGTTCAAACTTCCACCACATAGTTGTATTTACTTTGTGTATGAATGGGAGTATGCATACAGCTATCAATATATCACCACAAATACAACCAGATTTTGATGATGTCGATAGTAAATCTAAAATACAACATTTTGCAAAAGCAACAAAGCCCGACCGAATAGTTTATCGAAAGACACACTGGCGCCATCAGGTTCAGACAGTATGTGAAATGTGGTTGTTTCTACTGTATACCTGATGGAACTAGTATACAACTTCTCAACAGAATATGAAAACAATTCAGAAATACGAAACAAACTCCACCAACCCAATGAAACCAGTGAGTTTTCAAACCCATATTTTAACCTATTGGTGGCATTTGAATCTAGCTTACTCCAAGTTAGTTGTAAAAAACACATACTTTAGCTGTTTGTTATTGAAGGTGATAGCTGAATGGTAATTACACAGCGCCACGATTAGAAAGGGAGAGGAAGATTTCATTCGTGTTCATAGAAACTGTTTTAGCGACCATGACCTATAACAAAGCGACACCGCCAACCATTCCATTCGCTGATATCCTGTCATAAGTACACTATATAGGAATCTAATAAACATGACATAGCTGAAATACGTCGGACTGGTAGCTACAATAACACAGAGTAAGCAAACAATTCCCCACTAGCATTTTGTGCGAGTTTACACGAAAAACATCGAGGTGGTATTTGCCAGACGAGTTGGGTGGTGGATTCCTGCAGTCCAAATATAAGTTCAATATGTCTATGCAGACATATGACATCTGGTTAATGACATTCTCCGAGCCCTGAGTCCTTTGCCTTAAGACTAAGAGGAGACTAACGCAGGTTTACTGCTGATATAATACAACACACGCTCTAAATGTTGAAGTGGTTATTGAAATCATGATTCATTGGACGGTTTGGACGATGTGAGAATGTGGTACTGTGTCCTAAACCTGTCGCATTTTGATGGGAATTCAGAACAGCTATCATCTGCTAGACAGTGTTTGGGTCGAATAAAAAATTGGAGAAAATGATTGACCACTATGTGTATTGTGTAAGGAACAATCGGATTATTGGCCATAAATACATAAGTGGATGTATGGTATTACGTTCTTATCGTCACATCAGTATCACAACCCAGGTCACCCGAGGCTTAACGTAGTCCGCTACAAACATAAGGGTAATGAAAAGTCATAATTTAAAAGTATATCTGGAATATTATCTCTTCAAAATAACATAATGTATAGAGTAACTGATCAGCATTCTAATACTGAAAAGAAAATAGGGGGTCACCGTCAAATACAAAAGTTGTTAGGCTAAGTGAGTGCAATAGTGTGGATTTACTTCCGTGTCTCTATCTTGCTTACTTCCTGAGATATAGTGACCTACATGGTTTTCACTTGCGGGTCAATATTGACCTTGACTTCCCACCTTTGACCTTGAAATTCCCTGGAACAAAAGAATCATCCTTGGCTATGAACGGGTGTATCATTAGATTTTTACGCACATTATTGACACTTTTATCAGCATGGACAGCTTGAAACATGCAATTTCGCTTACAATGGGACCGATTTCATTGCCATAGAAACGTCAATTACGCCAAAACGAATTGGCCGATCGGGCTAAAAATTGACATTGAGCATGAGAGACAGGTTCCTCATCGTTTCCAAGCATCAGATCGAAAATCGGAGGAGGTGACCTTCAAGGTCAAATATTCGACCTCAGGCGAACTTCTCAAGGTCAAAGTCAAATGTCAAGGTCACGGTCACGAAAGATAGAACTCGAGTTTATCTACAATATGAACTTGATTTGAAGTCTCTAAGACCATTAGAACCGAAGTTATGGCCACTTATGTGTTTTCGCCATTTTGCTTGACCTTGACCTTTGACCTAGACACACCAAAATAGGACGTTTTCTGGCCGGTGTCCTAGAGAATATGCACATCAAGTTGAGGGAAATCGCGTAAGAATTGTGGACGCTAGGCTGGACACAAACAAACAAACACATCCTCAAACAAATCCACGAACAAACCAACATACTTGCCGAATTCTTTAGATTCCGGCAAGTAAAACGCCTGACTGTCATGAATAACTGATGTATCATCTCGTGGATAACAATACCTTGCAATCAATCAAGGTAAAATGGATAAAGCTCCAGATCTAAATCACGCGGGTCTATTTGTCTAAGGGGACTGGGGACATTCTGTTTTAGCGTGATTACTGTCCGTTCACCAGGGATGATTCAGTCTTGACCGACCACAAAAAGTATACTGCCATATCTCTCCAGGCATACCAGAGACGTGTCAGTCTTGGACAATCACCGAAGGTATCCAGCCATGTGTCCAGCGGAGCCCACCTATTTGGGTGTATTCTGGAAACTGTCTCCCCCCGACAGGGATTACTTGGTCTGTAAGTAATTTAACTTACCCCAAGTGAATGAGGTTCCTGTTTGCCACCAGAATCGCCACCATGTAATTCGGGTATAGATAAACCATAGAAACAATCTACTCTGCCATATGCATACAAAAACGTAATAATGTTGCATTAAAACTTTGTCATGTTTGTTTTTGCATAATGCAGACAATGGACATGATGTTTTTTGTACTTTTTGGGCATAATAGACTGTTTCAGAGCCCCAAAAGCACATGACATCAGCAGGTACCCCATCAATTTTTGGCGATCAGGTGGCATGTTCAAACTGTCATGACTCGGGCAGAAGAGATATCATATAACCGTCCTGAATCAGCAAACCAACCAGGATGTCTTCCTATAAAAGCTTTATCGTGTTGTGTAGAAAGTAGTATTTATACCTGTGTGTTTGCCTTTGTTCGTGGTGAAATATGAAAAATTCTCTATATCTCACCTTCTCGCCATAATTCACACGGTGAAATACACAGCTTATCCACGGGAGAAACGAGAGAAATTTCAAGAGAATGTTTTACGAAATCCGGAAACAAAATGATAATGTAATATTTCAGTTTCGCATAATTGGCTGATTGTACTAGTTTCTTCCATGAATAGCACAATTTTAATATGGAACTTGGTTGACACACAAACAAACAAAGGAGAAGCCCATCAATGATTCAGGGCAATTGTGACACATCTGCGAAAAATAACATAAATATTGGAATTTGCAATATGCACTGTCAGAAAGTTCCAGGGAGCTCATGAGTAATTTGTATTTTGTACTCAATGGATGCGTTAATAGGTGCCGGAATAGCGTTTGGTGAATTTACAATTCCAGAGTTCCATTTACCGCTGATTCTTAATGTAACTTTGACAACTGAATGGACAACATAATTCTGATCAAATGATAAAACCTATTGTTGGCGTCCTATCAACGATCAATTTTGATTTTTCCATTATAACATATTCTTGTTTTCTTTCATTGGTTCTTTCAGTGAACCGTCCAACACGAATATATAAAGGCTGGGCCAATCGTACTGTATATAAGATGAGCACAGCGACAATCAATGAAGAGAGAAGGGAACTCCACATCTTATCAGTTGGTATATGCATTCAGATATGTGTATGTTATATTATCACTGCCCGGAATCCGTTTCGGCACAGGATATTGGAAAACGATATTTTTCGGTTGGGAAACGATATGTTCGATTGGGAAACGCCAAGCTGAACGGGGGTAGGTGTTGTTTTCTTCAATAAAGTATGAAAAAATAGGTGTAATCGTTATTCAAAAGAAAGACAAACATGCGTTAATGTTGTATAAAGTCTTCAGTGTCGACCAAACCTGCTATGCTTGATGTAATTTCGTTTTTGTTACATGAAATGCGATGAAAATAACACCATTTTGAAAAAATGAACACTGATGATTAAATATGTGTCTGATGCACACAAAAAGTAACATGAGTCAAGAGAAAGGTGTATTACATGATCCCCACCGAAAAGACACATTTTACATCGTCTCATTAATAAATATTTGTTGATTTTCTGAACCATTGATGTTTCGCTGGGTAAACGATACGTATGGAGAAGGCGCCGGTTGGTAATCGATGCTGTTTCGATTGGGAAACGGAAAATTTTGTACATATGAAATACGAGACCAACTGTTATACCACTGTCCGGAATCCGTTTCGGCACAGGATATTGGAAAACGATATTTTTCGGTTGGGAAACGATATGTTCGAATGGGAAACGCCAAGCTGAACGGGGGTAGACGTTGTTTTCCTCAATAAAGTATGAAAAAATAGGTGTAATCGTTAATCAAAAGAAAGACAAACATGTGTTAATGTTGTATAGAGTCTTCAGTGTCGACCAAACCTGTCATGCTTGATGTAATTTCGTTTTTGTTACGTGAAATGCGATGAAAATAACACCGTTTTGAAAAAATGAACACTGATGATTAAATATGTGTCTGATGTACACAAAAAGTAACACGAGTCAAGAGAAAGGTGTACCGGTGTACGACACAACCCCAAACTCAGATGTCCGGTGTCTAACGGTCCTGACATGATTTAACCAGACAGAATAATTTATACATATACTTCACAGACAGAATAATTTATACATAATATATGTGTATTCATTTATAACTTTACAATTTTTGAACCATAAAAAAACCTCACTACTCTATGAATTCAAGTGACATCAAATGTTACTTGAGACTAATTTACCTATGCCTGCATCATATATTTCATGACAGATTGCGTAACAATCAAAGGAGTGATATTTTGATGGGTTATGATAGAATTGCTAAGTCGGGTACAACTATTAGTATGATTAGGATGTTCAAATTTGCATATCATACAAATGCGTAGAAAAATCACATTCTGCAACGTGTGATTCTGCAAGTGCAACGTGACATTGGATGCAATGTATTATCACATTCACTAAAACAAAATCGTGGGATCAACAGTACATATTGACATGCGAGCCGGTTAAATTAAAAATATGAATTAGTAAAATGACACTGACACTGTCACGGTGTCACTGTAAACATTCCAAATTCAATACAGATCATGACCTTCTTCCATATAGAGCTCGTGTAGGCCTACATCGTACGCTAGTGTTGTAAATAGACGCAAAAATACTTGACTCCCTTAACAACCCACCTATTGTCACTATATTTAGAACTCCTGAGATTGACTTGACATCTTGCTGGCTACATTCATGACCTTGATCGTAATCCGCTAAACAAAGTCTATTCCTGACGTAAACAGCGTCACTCTCCTTACTCTATCATCTTTGAAGACCTTCATCACTGTGTCGAACGGTGGAAAGTTTTCAAACTTAAGTGGATAAACCTCATCAGGGTAATGAGATAAATCGCGCTGCTTATTCATGTTTTTTCTGATGGCTTTGTGACCACATCAGCCGACTTATTGGTATTTCAGCATGGTCATATAGTATGTGTTCATCCCATTAAACTCCCACTCAGCACTACACTGGGATTAAAATTGAGACTATATTCTTTGGACAGATATAATTATAATTTCAGAATCTCTGCTTCTGGCCTCTTCAAAAAGTATTTGAGGATGTTCACCTTGCTTGTTGATATACCATTATCGACTGCATTGTTGATCAATTAAGGCATGGTATGCGTTGCATACCACTTGGTCAGATATGATTGAAGCTGCCATCGAGCCTGCAAAGGCTGCTGCTCCTCATGCTAATCACACATAGCGATAGTAAGGCCAAAAAAAAAAGTATTATGGTTCTGGTTATGCGCGCGCGTCACTTTGAACCCCGCGCATCACTCGTTTTTTTTTTAAAACGAAAAAAAAAATATATATCGCGCGCATCACTTTCTGAGAGCCGATTTTCGTTTTTTTTTTTTTTTTAGGAAATTGACACCCGTACATCGATTTCGGTGAGATAATGATCCGAGTCAAATGACCCCGAGTGTCTTTGACATTGCAAAACTGGTGTATGGCTGGCCAAACAGGGCAAATTCAACCGGGTCGCTTATCGACAGCCAATTTTAGGGGAAAATGGGCCATATTTGACCGGATCAGTCATTGATCGCCAATTTTAGCTCAAAAAAAAAAAAGAAAATAAAAAAAAAAGAAAATCGCGTCGTCGCATCACTTTTTCGGGGACCACAATAACCAGAACCAAAATATTTTTTTTTATTTGGCCTAAGTTATCATTAGTACAGGCATTTTGTGGTTTGACCTTAAACAAATTGCAACAGAAACAAATTCTGTTGATTCGATATCATGAATGTTCACTTTATAACAGGAAAAAAGTCTTAAGGAATCCCATCATGCGAAATATGTCAAAATCACAATTTTCAAAATGGGCGCCCTGAGAAAATCTCAAAGTTTGGGGTAGCTCCATTTTTTAGCAGCACAGGTCTACAAAATATGTCAAATGTTACATTTTATTACATATTGTATGGCACACATACAGTACCTATCCAAATAAAGTATTAAATGAAGTTTCCAAATGATCCATACAAATATACTGAAATAGATGTGGTAAATATGGTTAATTTTCTGATTGATAATATTTTTGTGGAATTTGGTGGTCGAATATTTCAACAAACTATTGGTATTCCCATGGGTACAAACTGTGCACCATTATTGGCAGACCTGTTTTTATACTCATATGAATCAGATTTTATCCAACATTTACAAAGAGGAGGTTCTAAGAAACTAACATGTAATTTTAATTTCACTTTCCGTTACATAGATGATGTATTGTCGCTAAATATCCCAAGTTTGGTGATTATTTGGATGTCATATATCCTAAGGAACTTGAAATTAAGGATACTACAGAATCCGCTAATTTTTCCAACTATCTAGACCTGAGGTTGGAGATTGATAATGATTCTAACCTGTCAACTAGATTATATGACAAACGTGATGATTTCAATTTTTCCATAGTCAATTTCCCTTTTCTAAGCAGCAACATTCCTATGTCACCGGTATATGGTGTGTTTGTTTCTCAACTTATACGCTATTCCAGAGCTAGTTGCAAATATGAGGACTTTGTCTATCGAAGTGCCCAGCTAGTCTCTAAACTGCTACGACAAGGATATGTTTTACCAAGACTTATCGCTGCGTTCAAGAAATTCTATGGACGTCATCATGATCTGGTTGATAAATACAGCAAATCCATGTCTGCCATGCAACTAGATCTATTTTCATGTTAATTTTGGGGAATTCATGACGGGTGCCACTAGTGGGGCAGGAAATGCTCACTCTTTCCGGAACACCTGATTTCACCTCCTGATGGCCATTTACGGGGGTTCATGAGTTTCCCTGTTTGTTTTCTCTCACTTCGTATGCCTGATATGACTTTCTGTCCCCGGACTATGAGATTGGATAACGGACCCTGTTTTGTTTGCTCGGAATACTTGATACTGGGTATTGATTCCACGTCTATTATTGCATAAATCCAAGATGGCCGCCAAATTTAGACGATTTTTCACTAAAATGCACATAACTTCGGACAGAATCAACCTAGGATGTTCATTTTAGGGTTTATACCTAGGTTTTCATGGTCAAGGATTCCACCTAGACCAAAATAAATACAATTGAGACATTCCTTA
This sequence comes from Terebella lapidaria, assembly GCA_949152475.1. Lineage (NCBI taxonomy): Eukaryota > Metazoa > Annelida > Polychaeta > Terebellida > Terebellidae > Terebella > Terebella lapidaria. The sequence continues at coordinate 10,483,561 of OX424555.1, read as the reverse complement.
CAGATAATACATCCAAGATGGCTACCAAATTTAGACGATTTTTACTAAAATGCGCATCGCTTCGGATAGAGTCAACCTAGTAAGTTCATTTTAGGGTCTATATATCTAGGTTTTTATGGTCAAAGACTCCTAGACCAAAATAAATACAATTTAGATATTCCTTGTGGAGAATAAATTCAACACTGACACCAAATTTAGACTATTTTTTACTAAAAATGTGTATACCTTCAAATTCAACCTAGAACGTTCATTTTAGGGTCTATACCTTGGTTTGCATCCACTTCGCACTTTTTCACATAGTCTTCAATAACAAATACATTTGATGGCTATCAGAACAACTATAAGATTTGGTCATCTAATCACATGGCAGGACATGTAGCATTTGGGCTGTTTGTCCATCCGTCCACCTGGCCTTTTCCGTCCTAATTCCATCGGTCCGTGTGAACAGCACTTCAAAGTACATAGAGAATATTTCATACGATGAAATATATTCAACAGATGTACTTGAATTTGTTGGTGTTTGATGCACCAGAAACTGAAATATTACACCGTGGGACTGGGGGCATAACATTCCTGATGGCATCCATCTTGTTCCCTGATGGCTGATCCCTTGTTCCAAATGTTCCCTATTGGCATCCATCTTTTGATATTTTGCAATATTCCTTTTGCAGACATGCCATGGATGTGTGTGACCAGTGTGCCATTTGCAGCCAACCAGTTGGAGAAGACAACACCAAAGTAGCAGTCCTTGGGGAAAAGGGTAGCTCAAGCATCAACCAGGCTAGCAACGCAAGAAATGACACTATCAGCAGCCTACCTAGCCAGGTCCACCACGAGTGTCGTAAGAAATACTGTAATCCCCAGCAGATTGCAAGAGCTGCCAAAGAAGAAGCAGCAGTACCAAGCGTGAGCACAGAGAGACAGGTACTCAGATCCTCTGAGGAACAGTTTGACTTCCAGACAGACTGTCTGTTCTGTGGTAGACCAGCAGACCTTGGACGGAAAAGGAAGATCTAGGATGCTGTGTATGCTGTCAAAACACTCACTTGCAAACAGAGTTTGTTGACAACATGTGATGAGCGAGGTGACAGCTGGTCAGACACTGTCCGTGCCCGACTTTTGCATGTACATGACCTCCATGCTGCAGATGCTGTCTATCACCAAGCATGTAGCGTCAATTTTCGGACGAACAAACAGACTCCTTTGGCACAAAAGCATGACACTGAAACATGCAAGAAAGTGAAATCTGGACGACCTCAAAACAGACTGCGGACTGAAGCATTCATCGAGGTTGCTAGATACCTGGAAGAAAACGATGATGAACAGCTCACTATCACTGACCTCATTGCCCAAATGGAACAAAAGCTGCAAGGGACTGGAGCAGACGCATATAGCTATCCACACATGAAAGCAAAGCTGGAAGAACACTTCGGGGAGAGAATCATCCAAACAGAGATCAATGGGAAGCAAAATGTGGTGACCTTCAGGGCGACTGCTAAAGCTATCCTCCAAGAGTACTATAGCCAACAGAAGATCAACCCAAATGACGAAAAACTAATGCTGGTGAAGACGGCAGCAAAATTAATCAGAGAATACATCAAAGCCGTTACAACATCACATGAGCAATACCCATCTTGCGAAGATCTGGAATCCGAAAGAATCAACCTGGAGTTCATCCCCGAAACTCTCAAGATGCTGCTTGAAGAACTCTTCATTGGGAAGAAGGAACTAAAAGTCGCCTCCATTGGACAAGCAATGATGCAAGCTGCCAGACCCCGTGTGTTGTTGGCGCCATTGCAGCTTGGACTTGGTGTGCAACTACATCATCATTTCGCTTCTCGCTTCCTTATCGACTCATTACATCGCCATGGATTCTGTTGTTCATACGTGGAAGTCCAGCAGTTTCAGAAGAATGCTGCCAAGTCTCATGGTACAGATATCACAAATTTGTCCACAGAATTTGTGCAGTATGCTGCGGATAACGTCGATCATAATATCCGCACGTTGGATGGACATGGTACTTTTCACGGAATGGGAATGATTGCCACTGTCACTCCAGCAACCAAAGCAAGTACGATGATCCCAAGAGTCAAGGTCACACATCAAGACATATCCATGGTTGGAAGGCTACAGATCCAGTACCACAGAGCAGAACGTGATGGTATGGCAGCAGCAGTCTACCAAAAGCTGTTCCACATCAATGCCCAGAGCAGCACTTCACACCTGAACATTCTGTGGAAAACATCCATCCTGTTCGGAAAACCTAGACCGGGTTGGTCCGGTATGATGCAGCTCGTGCATCAGGGCTCGCACCCTGGCAAGTCAGGTGTCTTCTTTCTGCCAATGATCGACATGGATCCCAATGACAGTACTTGCATGTTTTCAACCCTGAACTACATCAGTGAACATGCAGAGCGCCACAGGGTCACAGCTGTTGTCACCTTCGACCAACCCCTCTGGTGGAAGGCTGTCACGATGATCCTCTCCGAACCTGAGGGAAGCAGGTTGAGACGCATGGTCGTACGTCTGGGTGGTTTCCACACACTCATGAGCTTCCTGGGCTGCATCGGCCACCTGATGGCTTCAACTGGGCTCCAAGATGTGATGGAACTGATATATGCACCTAATGCGGTGGTGTATATGTTGAGCGGGAAGGCAATTGCTCGTGCAGTTCGTGCACATATGATCATCGATTCAGCCCTCAATGCCCTAATGTTGGCCAAATTGTTTGGTGTCTCTCTGCCAAGTAAGAACATCCCAGTTGAGGACGTTAGCGTGGACCACCAATCAGAAAGTTCGACACCAGAACAAGATCCGTTGGAAGATTCTGAGAGAAGCAGCATCCATGTTCCAAAAGCTGATAGATGGTGCGACGACTGTGGATGACCTAGGCCAGTCTGCTTCCTTGAAAACGATGAACGATCGCCTTGAAAAACTCATGCAGTCTGAAAGGGAGTCCTCCAGGACCAGTGCACTTTGGGTTCAGTACATGACCATGGTGGACATCTTACGCAAGTTCATCGAGGCGGAACGAACCGGAAACTGGTTACTGCATCTACAAGCTATCCAGGAAATGTTGCCTTACATGGCAGCCTCAGGGCACAACCTCTATACGAAGTGTGGAAGGTTATATCTACAGCAGATGTTGGACCTCCAAGCACAACATCCAGATATCCATCAGCGTTTTGCCGAGGGCTTCCATGTCATCAGAAGAAGCGATCGCTTGTGGGCAGGCCTGTCGTCTGATCTTATCATCGAACAAGTGCTAATGCGCAGTCTGAAAACAAGTGGGGGCCTTACAAGAGGACGTGGGATGACCGAAGAGCAGCGTTTGCTTTGGCTGCTATCCATGCCTGCCTGCGCCGAAGTAAACAGAGCAATGCAAGACCTGACAGGCGTGAACTACAACACCGGAGAGCAGAACAAGGACCTGTCCGACACCAGACAAGCTCGTGATTGGAGGGATACGATGTCAGTCCTGCAGTATCTCCAGGATAAAACCCCATTCTCTTCTGACCCATCTCTAAGGAACATTGCCACCGGGGTCCATGCTGGTGAGGCAGTCAATGCTGATGCAGCCAAAGTAGTTGGGTCATCGATTCTGGAGTCCATGGATGGCAAAACTCCTGCAGAGTACAGTTTCAAGCGCAAAGGTCGGGCAGTCACTCTTGCTGCGAAATCAACTTGCAAGATCGATGGTGATGACGTTCAGATTGATCCACAGCTCTTGTTCCAAAGACTAATCACTGTTGCGAGAACGTCACCAGACCTTGAATCATATTTCAAATATGAACTTTGCAGTCATCCACCTGCCCTGATCGACACATCTCTACTCCTTCGTGAACCAAACAAACCAGTCCTTGCTGATGCGATTTGGAAAAACCTGGAACCTGTTCCTTCGATGACAGATGGTGCCCAGTATGTACTGGATGGTGGCGCATTAGTTCAGCGCATCCCATGGTCACAGGGATCTTCATACAGGGACATTTGCTGTCGATACACTGATTACGTGACAAGGCACCAAGGCCAGGCGATCATCGTGTTTGATGGGTATGGACAAAGCTCGACAAAAGACATGGCACACCGGCGACGGACGAAAAAGAGTTCTGGGGCAACAGTGACATTCACGGCAGATATGCAACTGACTATGAAAAAGGATCAGTTCTTGGCGAACGAACACAACAAGCAGAAGCTCATTGACATGCTGAGTGAAGATCTTCAGAACAAGAACTGCAAGACGTACCATGCATCAGGAGATGCTGACCTCCTGATTGTGCAGAAAGCTGTGGAAAGTGCCACTGTCACGAAGACTGTGTTAGTCGGTGATGACACAGACCTCCTCATCCTTCTGTGCCACCATGCTAGCTTGACATCCCATGACTTGTTCTTCTGCCCAGAGCCGAAAAAGACCACAAAGAAGTGTCGTGTCTGGGACATCAAGGCCACCAAAACACGACTAGGCCCAGATGTCTGCAGTAACATCTTGTTCATCCATGCCATCCTCGGGTGCGACACGACATCTCGCCTACATGGAATTGGGAAAGGAGTATCTCTGAAGAAGTTTCAAGCAAGCGACACATTCCGACAGCAAGCTCAGATCTTTGACAGACAAGGTGCTTCCATGCAAGATGTTGTGGCTGCTGGTGAAGTGGCATTGGTGCTCCTGTACAATGGAAAGCCCTCTGACACACTGGATTCTCTGAGGTATAAGCGCTTCTGTCAAAAAGTAGCTTCCAGCTCATCCACTGTGCAACCACAAAGCTTACCACCAACATCTGCTGCAGCCAAGTATCACAGCTTGCGTGTATACTTGCAAGTGCAGGAGTGGAAAGGGGTTCAACCGCAGCTCCTACCCACCGAGTGGGGATGGAGTGAAAGTGACGAGGGCTATGTAGCTGTCCAGACAGATCTAGGGCCTGCTCCAGAAAACATTCTACGTGTCATCAGATGCAACTGTCAATCTGACTGCAGCACCATGCGTTGCACCTGCAAAAAACATGCCATCGAATGCAGCACCGCTTGTGGAAACTGCAAGGGATCTTCCTGTACAAATTCGCATCAACTCGAATCTGACACTGAAGTGGACGATGAGCCATGAATGACTCTCATGTGTGTTATTATTATGTCTTAACTTGTGCTAATTCCTGAGCCAGGTAATTTGTTTTATGGTCTTGTTTGTTCGTGACCCAGTATTATTCTGCAATGACTTGTGCCAATTCCTGAGCTTTCGTGACCATTTACATGTGCAAAATGCCAGAATTATTTTGTGATGACTTCTGCTGATTCCTGAGCTAGGTAATTTGTTTCATGGTTTTATTGTTCTTTCGTGACCATTTACATGTGCAAAATGCCAGTATTATATTGCGATGACTTCTGCTGATTCCTGAACTAGTTAATTTGTCCCATGTTTTTTTTTTCGTGACCATTTACATGTGCAAAATGCAAGTATTATGTTGTGATGACTTGATGATTTCTGACCTAGGCCAGTATAATTCTGCATAACTTGTGTTCGTTCCTGAGCTAGGTAATTTGTTTCATGGTTTTACTACTTGTTCATGACTATGCGTGAAAGACTAGTATTATTGTGGCAGGAATTCTAGATTGATTTTCATGCATAATGAACACCAAACTTAACCAGCAATCGTTTGTGTTATTTGCTGGTGTCAGGTGCTTTCTGGTGTATTTATATGCGAAACTGTCAAAATACCGGTAATTTGTGAAGTGGATTACTGAGCTTAATACTTTGTTTTCTTGGTTTTATTGTTTATTTACATTTGTTTATTTGCCAAACAATCAACAATATATTATTGAACATATATTGTGTTCATTTTTGAGTCACAAACTAGTGAGGTGTTTCAGCCATCCATGCAACGACTGTCAAGGTCAAGTCATTGTAATATTGTATTCTCCAAGTATTATTTAGCAACATTTACTATATTATGAGTTACTATATTTACTACATATTACTACATTTACTATATTATGAGCTACACTTGATAATATTATTCAAGTTCAAACATCCATTAGGTAAAAGTTATCTCCATTTCAAAGAATTCAGACAAAGATATTGTTCAGTATAACTAAATAACGCTCCGAAAAACGCATAAATTGGCTTTTGGGTGGTTTAGAAACATGCATATTTAACCCATTTCGCCTGGAAGGATTCCTTAAGACTTTTTGTATGTGATAGAGGAGATATGTAGGGTGCAAAATCTGCAGAGTTTGATTCTGTTGCAATTTGTTTAAGGTTAAGCCAATTTTGCTCCTAAAATGCCTGTACTACATTTGTGTGCACACAATCTGTCCTAGCAACCAATACCTACAACACAGCACTAACGTATATCGATTATATCCGCTGATACCTCATATACTGTACAGGAACAAACACATGAAAACTGGAACACATCGGACTAGTAGCTGAAATGCTACAGAGTAAGCGAACAATTCCCAAGCATACACCATAAATTAGCTCAAGGGCTAAGAAAGGTTACCGGAGACATTTATAGTCTTGAGACAGAAGTCAAATGAATATTTCTAATGAGTCGAATTCCCCTCGAATAGGCAGCTCAGACACCATGTCGGGGGATTCTGGCGACACCCTTGAAGAGAAGATGAAATTGGATTGAGACATAATACTGTTAAGCCACAAATTCTTCGCGACCTTTTGTTTTCGCGAATCCAAAAAATCGCAAAATTAAATGGACGCGAAACATTTCTGATGACAACTCACATTGTTATGAAAAAAAAATTGTTCAATCTACCAATTTTCGCCCATCTGTTCTGCAAAATTAATCAAAATGAATAATAGCTTGGATGTTTCCCTGCTGAAAATCCATGCATCGAGTTACCTGAGTTTCGGTACAGAAATGACGACAACAATGCCATATTGACACATGCTCATCTGCATTGAGGCGATGAGGTGAACCTCAAAGGAAACCTCAAAGACTAAAATCAATCAATATTCATGGGAGCTGATCAGCGCTGACCAATAAGGTGACCAAAACACTGACCTCTCCATGCATCAGTGATTTCTCCTGAAGAAAGCGTGAAATGCAAGTCGGGTCTTTACTGAACGACCTAAACCATTTCGTAATTTGTTATTTCTTCGTGGAATTGTCACCGCAATATAATCGCTTCTAGAGACACAGAATGGCATTCAAAGGAATCATAATCCAAGGGTCAAGCAAGAAAGATGCTCACTACGCCGGAGTGAAAGTTTAGAGTTTGATATCAATCACTCCAGTCGCATGTTTGCCTGACGCCACCAATGTTATACCGATTCTCTCTTGGACATTAGAATATCCGTATATATGGCAAGTCGGGTCTACATAAAGAAAGATACAAATAATTTGTCGCTTCCAATAATGTACCCCATTGGACAGATTTGCCTGATGAGCATTTTCTACTCACAACATGGAATGAATGTTTTTTCCATTCAGTAGGTGTAAGTCCAGAATTTAATAATAGCGGCAAAGAAAAAAAAAGATATCCACCTGTTTGGGTGTATTCTGAAATTAGTCTTCTCCGACCAGGGGTTACTTGGTCTGTCCCGAAACGGGAATCAATTAAACTTGCTGCAAAAGAACTAATTGCTGCAAGTAAGAAAAAAAGGTGGCTTGTACAAACCGAATGCATTACTGAAGAGGAGAAAAGATACAACAAATAACCATTCTAAGTCAGTACAGAAACAACTTGCGACAAAAAATGTATTGGAATACGTGCAAGATGTCATTCTTTAAACCATTGTTATGGCTATGTATGATTATATCATATTGTGTAAAAAGGTAATAACGAAGCTTGTTTGTATGTCTTCGTTGTTGGTGAAATCGCCATTTTTTACATGATAAATACCTAGCTTATCCAAAGTTCTGACGAATACAGAGAATGTTCTACGAAATTATGAAACGAATTGAAAACACAAGACTTCTTGGACATGTTTGCGTTTCGTTGAGTTGATTGCTTGCACGATTTTTTTCCGGAATAGCATAATTTTAATTGGGAACCTGGTTGACTCACATGCCAACAAATGGAAAATCCCCCAACAATGCAATGCAATCGTGACACATCTGCAAATAATACCATATTATATTAAAATTTGCAATATGCAACGTCAGAAAATGCAAAGAAGTCGTGAATAATTTGGGTTTTTTTTGCACTCAATGGTTGATACACCATGCTAATTTTCCATTGTCAAAAATATTATGGGGAAGATGCAACGCTGTATACATATTGTTGGCCCAAGTACCATACACTGCTCCTTAATACTACTCGTCCACTGAAAACATACCATTTAATCCGTCTCGCACCCTTTTATTCTTATTGAATATAGAGGAAAGCTCAGGATATGATACTTGCGCTATAGTGTTCATTTTCAAAACACACCATGCCAGTTGAAAAGGTGTCTTCAGACGGCGAGCTGCAAAAATATATCCATCTGTCGATTTCGCAATTTCATTATTAATTTGTGAACTGCCGTCTTCCATCGGTGGCGTTAGGGTGCAGAATCGGAGCTGTGGTATAACATTGGATATACTCTAAGAGGATTCAGATAATATGACGTCAGAAATTGTATAGTGTCAGGTTTATCTCCTGGTATATTGTATTGTGTACAATACTCCGATTTTGATCTCATTCGGCAGCAATAATAAACACACCCAGTCCAGTGTCATTGATCAGGAACTGTTATAACAGTATGATTATGGGCAATTAGTCTGTAGTATATATTATATTTACGGCTATGGGCCAGGATTGCATTGGCATTGAAACCATTAGACAGAAAACTAATATATAATGCTGAAGGGTATACTGAAGGTTATCTTTTTATGCAATATTATATGAACAAAAATGTTCATATACAACATAAATATACTTGAGTATAGTTATAGTTCTAGTATAGCTACTGCAACTATACATGCTCGACTAGTGACTAGGAATTTAGTGAGCTACAGTTCGTGATCACAGATGCTATTCACACGTACGTACGTTTGTCAGTGCAAGTGCAATGAGGTAATAGCCTTAGTAAACCGACCAACGTTTGTAGGGTACAAGACAAGGTGTACGGTGGCTGTTTTATGCCATAATAAGTTTTTCCTGAACAGTTTCGGTCACAATTTTATTTGAGACGACGGAAATCATTTCAGTGGCGTAGCTAAAATAGTTATCGCAGCGGAATCAATATTAAAGTCGTGGCAATAATATTCTAGCTGCAGCGAAAATGATTGTCGCAGCGGCGTGAAAGGCCATACTTGTTATAACGTTTTCCATGCATCACCTGAAAGAGAACAAATTGTTTCTTATTGATATTATTGCCGCAGCGAAAATTATCAATTCGATTTCTCTTGAGCGAGCGTGTGAAAATCAAAGTAGCAGTTACTGCAATAATTGTCGCAACGGAAGTGTTTTGGTGGCGGCAATAACGATTTTTGCTGCGGGGAGAATGTTTTAGTTGCGACATCAACTATTTTCGCTGTGACCAAAATGTTTTAGTGCAACATCAACTATTTTCGCTGTTTTGATCGCAGCGAGAATATTTTCGCTGCAGCCACAACATTTTGGTGGCGAATTTAATGATTTTGGTCGCTACAATTAAATTCGTGATGAAAACTATTTAGGAAAAAACTTGTTATGGTATAAATGAATAAGATGGATTACACTTTTTATTATGTCCTTTATATGAACATGCACGAAAACAATATCTATCAGAATGTATTGAGTATGTTCACGCTGTACCATACTTATTCCAAACCCTCATGTCCAGCAGAGATCCCTTTGTACTTAGATGTGTATCAGCATGTGTCTACACTGATTTCAGTATCATGGAGTCGGTATCATTTTGTTAACCGTCATGTTTGTGCTCTGTCATTTATTTATCGTTCTGCACTTGTTACAAGTATTTCCAGCACCAATGAATATGTTTCATCTTTGCATCTGGGCCGATGGCCTTAAATGAATAAAGTATTATTATATTATATAATATTATATTATGAATCAGCCCTTGAATAGGGTGGAATTTATTCACAATGATTGTTCAAATTGTTTTATCAACACTTGGTCAGCACTCCATCACAACAATCTGGTATCGCGTGTATGGTTCAACATACAATGCTTGTCATGGTCTAAGGTTAACCCTTCTCGAACTCATCACTTCCAAATTGACAATGTTAAAAATCTGGGTGTAGATTTGTCTTCTTGCAAACCATATATTCATGCAACAAATCGTACTGAGGCTTGTCTTAATGCATTTTATGCCTTTCCGGGTTTTGGTTTGTGTGTGAAATGTTCTGATATTGTTACAATCAAGTACATGAAATACGGCCATATCGTACGACCAGTCCTCACATATGGTTACGCTGTGTAGTTGGAAGAAACCTTTATAGAAATACACTGGTGCTGAAAGCGACAGGTGTTCAAACGCCTCTAATTATGGGATATTTTGAATTATTACGTTCAATTTTAAATCTCGGTCACGGGCAACCTCGTTTTGCATTCATGTGTTAAATTTTTCACAGTCGGGCAAAGTGTGCAAAAATAATTCACTATCTAGAGTACGAAACTGCTCTACAAAATTTAATATTTTGTTGTGCAAGTATCTTCTTGATGATGAATATGCGAATTCAGAAAAGGATATCATTCCCACATGGTGATGGGTAAAAAACTATGTCCGACAGGTATTATTATTAAAACTAATTATAGCGCACATTTATGACATGACTGTAATCAGTTACTACTGAGCCAGGACTGCTGTGACCGTATAGTGCTTCAAATGATGCTAGTAGCTTTCTAGTTTGTTTTGAACTGTTTTATGTTGTTTTTTCGTAATGGCATATATCATTGTTTTATTTTCTTCATGTATTGTAGCAAATAAATGAATCAAAATCAATAAAATACCAAATAGTAAATGAATCGCTTAACGGAACAACCAAAGCACCTGGGAACAACCTATGCCAGAGTTCAACTGTGTAATACACAAGATTGAAAAACATGCAGTAGAGACAACAACATTTTCAGATGGTGCACCCCATTTGCTCAATTTAGCCATCAATACTGACAACATCCGGTCAGAGAAAAGTGACGTCAAATCAGGTTACAAGTTCATACAATGAGCGAGTAGTAATTGCCTCAACTAATTGGAACTATGTTACCAAATGAAGAAACCCTCTTTTCGAGAAAGAGAAAACGTTTCCTTTACACTCTTTCTATATCTCAAACACGATAACGACAAGTTCGTATGTAAGGGAATGAAATTTGATGAACTAAACCCCAGAATTCCATTTAATACCGATTCTTTATCTAAATTTGACAACATAATCTACAACATAACTGTGGTCAAATCATCGGATAAGCTGGCCATTTTAATTTCGGAGTCGTTGTGAATTAGTTAACCTGCATATTACAGCAGGTGTGTATAGTCAGCACTCATCTACCTGACAGAAAGTTGTTGTGCTTTCTACTGTTAACATTTAATCAAATATAGATTTTTTCTCCACCCCGCTCAAGTAGTAATATACATATAGCAGAAAAATGATTTCCAATCTCATAAAAACATATTCTTGTTTGCATTCCAAATAATCTGCAGTGGAGCGTATGATCCGCCCAACATCAATACATATCAAGGGTGGGTCTACCAGACTGTACCTGCACGTGAGATGAGCAGTCATATCGAGGAGATTGTACCGCGACAATCAATGAAAAAAGAAAGGAATTCCACTGCATTTCCCGGATTGATATCTCTGGCTAAGTGGCCGAAAACATGAGATTGGATGCATTCTGAAAATATGATTGTATATACGATATCATACATATAATGGGTGTGAGGTTTTTGTTCTTCACAATGTTAGACTTCGGGAACATTGACGGGAATACAGGAAGTTTGTGTTTGATTACTGCTAAACTCAAGTTCAACACAAAACCTCGTATGATTTTTGGCGATAACTTCGTTTAGAATGGTCGGATCAATTTGAAATTTTATTTGGTTCCATTTGGCATAAAACCATATTTTTTCACCAAATTTCAGACTTCTATCTTAAAAATTCAAAAAGTTGGCAATCTACTCCAATGGTAAATTTCATATAACTTGAAATTTGCAAGTTTGAACAGAATTTGGCATGTTGTTCGATGTTCACACTGCACAGTACTTTGTAAGAATGATATTCTATTAGAATACACCTGTATGATTCTTCTAACTCAAAAACTTTCCTCATATTACATTTCTTAGCGGAATAAAGATCATGAAATCCCCAAATTTGCTTGAATTCCTGTGATCCGATTAGTGCCCAACATTTAACATTGGGGTAGATTGCCAACTTTTTTAGTTTTCAAGATATAAGTCTGAAATTTGGTTAAAAAATATGGTTTTGTGCGAAATGGACGCTTATGAAATTTCAAATTGATCCGACCATCCTAAAAGAAGTTATCGCCAAAAATCATATGAGGTTTTGTGTTGAACTCGAGTATAATACATCGTTGTTGATTTATGCGTTCGAAACATTTTCGTGACTTTTAAGATCAACAGTCCTCATCAACTCTTCTGTTAATTATCTCGATAAATCGACTTATGACTCAGACATACAAGTAAAATGAATATGCGTTGACTATAATATAGACGAGCCATACCATTTCATTGGTTACCTTGGCAACAATAGGACAAAGAAAATATATTGATTACCCATATTGAAAACTATATGGAGTATATGATTAACAGTCATTACATTAATTACTGAAATAATAGCAAACCATTCAATTGAAGAAGCCGTTTCAGATAACGTTACGAATATACCTAATTCCATGTTTAATAGCTAAATACTTTTGAAAAAAAAATACAGTTATACCAATTTCATTCATGAACATACTGCATCTATTGAAGAGATAGTGATATAGTAATTTCACTATAGTTTTTATTTCGGTAGTTTAGTCTGTATTATTCAATATTTAACGTTATAATGGTCGATCATGTAAGCCATATCATACTGTTCAATATGAATAATGTGACTCTAAACATATTTCCATTTTACTTGAACTTCAAATGCCTAAAGACATACGTGATGATACGTCGATTTAGATGAATCGAGATTACTAATTTGATTTATCAAGACCATAACTCGATTTATCGAAATATTATGTCGATTTATCGAATATTAAGTCGATATATCGAGAGAATATACACGATTCATAAATAATATAATTAACTCGATTATCGAGATAACTAACTCGATTTATCGAGATAATAAGTCGATTTATCGAGATAATATCTCGATTTATCGAGATAATGAGTCGACAAATTGAGGTGAAAAAAATTCATGTGGCTCTAATAGTGTACATATAAAACGTGCCTCATCAAATCAGGTAAGTGGGTTTGAAATCTGACTCTGAGATCAATTCTGTTTTGATCATATAAACACCATTTACTTAATGGAATATCCGACCTGGTGTCGTCTGGTGGAATATTTGATTCATGTCTCTTGCCTGTTGGGAACTTCATGTATTTATGTAAATCTTTCAAAAATTGGTTGCTTCTCTGTGAATGCAAACAATAGTAAATTTGCCCCAAGACCCATGTCATACAATTTGTCAGAGATCATGTTTCAATGAATAAAGTGACATTTGGATGGTTATTATTGGATTGCCAGGTCGTGTGCAACTGTTAGCAATTGTGTGCAATTGTTAGGCGATGCAACTTCACATATCTCACAAACATATCGTGATATATTCTGAAAAAAAATCAATAAAGTGCGATCTGCAATGTGCTATGGGATTTACTAAGCTATATCGTTTGATATAACACATATTGTCGTGCAAGCGCCATGCACACCTATTTGAATCGAAAATATCATATAGCACAATTTGACCAAACAAAATTTACAGACAAAAATTCAGACAAAAATTTACAGACAAAATTTACAGACAAATTCAGACTGACCGATACATGGACTCAAGCGTGCGCGTAGGTCAACTCAGCTCACACAGCCGAGTGAGTGATATTATTGGGAGACGAGACGGCTCTAGACCAGGGGCCGTAACCATAATTATCGTGTTAACATCTATTAACATATTAATAGTCATTCAAAATACACCATGGCCTGTTCCCATATAAAGCGTGTGTATATTGTAGGTGTATTGTAAAAGCATCCAGTGAGTACTTTCCAATACGTCTACCTCTGACAGCACACTTGTCGTCAAAACATCAATTACACAGTATTTGCTTCGGATTTCTAGATTGTTTTCATAGGTTGGACGGTGGATACTTTCCTTTCAGGTGTATACACTCTCTGCCCCTGATGACGCCGATGTGGCTGCAGACATTGTCGGTGTTTGTTTTCGATCCACAAGTCTGTTATGTTTGGTTTTTTTTTGTCATCGCCAAAATTATGCTGGGATCAATCTTCTGACTCTATATTCATCAGCTAAATGCCATTGTCTTTCTAGGAACTACATTTTGTGAGACACGTCACCACCAGCTAGTTCAGGATTTTCATCTTGTCAAGTGGTGATATACCAGTTTTTTAATTCTTGCATTATGCACTATAAAATGCGTCTAGTGTACAATTTGGTGAAATGTGATCGAAGAAATAGAGAAACCCCGAGGAATAGTTACTCGAGGGGTTTCTCTATTTTAAACCATACGGAAAACGGCTCAGCCGTGACCGACAGGTTTTTAACCAACATACCGCATTGATTAAACACCTGCGAAAACAATGCAAGTATGGTTTAATTTGTGAGAATGCCGGGTTTTCATCTTGTCGAGTGGTGACATACCAGTTTTTAAATTCCTGCATTATGCACTAAAAAATGTGTCTTATGTAACTTTTGGTTAAATGTGATCGAATTCGTGAGAATGCAGGATTTTCATCTTGTCGAGTGGTGACAAACCAGTTTTTAGCTTACCGGCCCATAAGGGCCGATGAGCTATTGTCGTGGTTTTTCGTCCGTCGTCCGTCGTCGTCGTCATCCGCCACATCATCTGGTAACATTTTTAGGTTACCGTACCTATGGTCCGATAACCTATTGCCATGGCGTTGCGTCCGTCGTCCGTCCGTCGTCCGGCGTCCGTCCGTCAACAAGTTGATCTTTAAAGTTTACGAACGGATTTTTCTGAAATTTTGCACAAAAATGCCTAAAAATATTTCGAGAGGGAGGTATTTTTAATTTTTTTGATTTTTGCATTTTTTTCAAAATGGCCGCCGTTTTCGTCAAAAAATGGCCAATTTTGGACTTTGACGGTCGTTTTCTCAAAATCTGTTCAGTAACTTTTCTTCTTATTGATGCATAACACTCCTCATATGTACCCCTGTGACATGTATAAATCTTGTTGCCCTTGAGTCGCTCGAAGTGGGCCATTTTGGGCCCAAACTCGGCCCAAATGGGACTTTCCCATGTTAAACTCTATTTTATAATGGGACACATTAAGCCTAATATCTCACTTAATATTGAGATTAGAGACTAGGAATCAATTGTGGACATATAGGAAATGATATATGCCGAATATTCTTGTGACCTTGAAGTTGACCTCCGACCTTGGTTTCAAGTTCAGAGCACAAAATGGCTAATATCTCGCTCATTATCGACTTTACAGCTTAGGAATCAATTGTGGACATATAGGAAATGATATATGGCGAATATTCTGATGACCTTGAATTGACCTTTGACCTCATTTTCAAGATCACAGGACAGAATGGCTAATACCTCACTTATTATCGATTTTTTAGCTTAAGCCCCAGTCCCACCTACCCGGACGGCGACCCCGGATTAGCCACGGACTGATCCGGGTCTTATCCGTGACAATCCGGGGCAGTCCGTGAGTGGTCCGGGACGGTCCGTGAGTGATCCGGGACAGTCCGTGGCTAGTCCGGCTGATTTTGGAAAAAAACGCTGGATCCGGGACAGTCCGAGGATAGTCCGGGGAGCTCCCCGGCACTTTTAAATTGTTTAAAACTGCCGGGGCCATCCGGGACGGTCCGGGAGGTAAGGCAAATCTGTGCTGATCCGGGCCAGTCCGGGTCTTGTCCGGGGGTGTACCGTGGTGGTACGTGACTCGTCCATGACTGCACCGGGGTGTATAGTCAGTCCGTGGCTACTCTTGGACGGTCCAGGCTGTTCCGGGAGTTATCCTTATCTTGTCCTGGTACACCGGGAGTCTACCGTGTCTGATCCGTGGTACTCCGGGGTGATCCGTGGCTCATCCGGGATCACAGGGTCCAAAAAGGTGTAAAAGGGACTTAAATTCAGCACCTCTCCATCAGTTCTTCAGGGGACTGTCCGTGGCTTTTGTTCGTGGCTCGTCCGTGTGTATTCCGGGAATATGGGACCATAAAAATAACTTGCACTTTTGGCACTTTTTATTACTTTTATCCGGGGTGATCCGGGATGTTTCGTCCGTGACTAATCCGGGACACAGTGCGGGTAGGTGGGACTGGGGCTTTAGGGATCAATTGTGAACATAAAGGAAATGATATATATGCTGAATATTCACGTGACCTTCAATTTGACCTCTGACCTCGGTTTCAAGGTCAGAGCACAATATGTCTAATATCTCGCTTATTATTAACTTTACAGCTTAGGAATCAGTTGTGGACATATAGGAAATGATATATGCCGAATATTCTGATGACCTTGAATTTGACCTTTGACCTCATTTTCAAGGTTACAGGACAAAATGACTAATATCTCACTTATTATCGATTTTACAGCTTAGGGATCAATTGTGGACATATAGGAAATGATATATGCTGAATATACTTGTAACCTTGAAGTTACCAGACCATCGGTCTGATTACCTATTGGCTAGCCGGTAAGCTACAGGTCCCTTGGGCCTATGTTTCAATTCCTGCATTACGCACTATAAAATGTGTCTTATGTATCTTTTGGTGGAATTTGTGAGAATGCCGGAGTCTCATCTTGTCGAATGGTGACATACCAGTATTTTATTTCCTGCCTTGTGCACTATAAAATGTGTCTTGTGTACCATTTGATGGAATGTGATCGAATTTGTGATGTTCAAACTTCCACCACATAGTTGTATTTACTTTGTGTATGAATGGGAGTATGCATACAGCTATCAATATATCACCACAAATACAACCAGATTTTGATGATGTCGATAGTAAATCTAAAATACAACATTTTGCAAAAGCAACAAAGCCCGACCGAATAGTTTATCGAAAGACACACTGGCGCCATCAGGTTCAGACAGTATGTGAAATGTGGTTGTTTCTACTGTATACCTGATGGAACTAGTATACAACTTCTCAACAGAATATGAAAACAATTCAGAAATACGAAACAAACTCCACCAACCCAATGAAACCAGTGAGTTTTCAAACCCATATTTTAACCTATTGGTGGCATTTGAATCTAGCTTACTCCAAGTTAGTTGTAAAAAACACATACTTTAGCTGTTTGTTATTGAAGGTGATAGGTGAATGGTAATTACACAGCGCCACGATTAGAAAGGGAGAGGAAGATTTCATTCGTGTTCATAGAAACTGTTTTAGCGACCATGACCTATAACAAAGCGACACCGCCAACCATTCCATTCGCTGATATCCTGTCATAAGTACACTATATAGGAATCTAATAAACATGACATAGCTGAAATACGTCGGACTGGTAGCTACAATAACACAGAGTAAGCAAACAATTCCCCACTAGCATTTTGTGCGAGTTTACACGAAAAACATCGAGGTGGTATTTGCCAGACGAGTTGGGTGGTGGATTCCTGCAGTCCAAATATAAGTTCAATATGTCTATGCAGACATATGACATCTGGTTAATGACATTCTCCGAGCCCTGAGTCCTTTGCCTTAAGACTAAGAGGAGACTAACGCAGGTTTACTGCTGATATAATACAACACACGCTCTAAATGTTGAAGTGGTTATTGAAATCATGATTCATTGGACGGTTTGGACGATGTGAGAATGTGGTACTGTGTCCTAAACCTGTCGCATTTTGATGGGAATTCAGAACAGCTATCATCTGCTAGACAGTGTTTGGGTCGAATAAAAAATTGGAGAAAATGATTGACCACTATGTGTATTGTGTAAGGAACAATCGGATTATTGGCCATAAATACATAAGTGGATGTATGGTATTACGTTCTTATCGTCACATCAGTATCACAACCCAGGTCACCCGAGGCTTAACGTAGTCCGCTACAAACATAAGGGTAATGAAAAGTCATAATTTAAAAGTATATCTGGAATATTATCTCTTCAAAATAACATAATGTATAGAGTAACTGATCAGCATTCTAATACTGAAAAGAAAATAGGGGGTCACCGTGCTGGTTTCTTCGATATATACGATCAAAAATCACAAACATTTACTAAAATGACTTAATTTATGGTATTTTTACACATTTTTTTGCTCATATTCACATCTTGCATCTTGTTTTCCAAGAGAACGGATACGGTGACCCCCTATTTTCTTTTCAGTTTTAGGATGCTGATCAGTTACTCTATAAAATATGTCATTTTGAAGCTCTAGATTTTGTTAATACAGTCATTCATTTTGAAAAACTCTTTGACCCCCTCCCCTCACTGTTTGGAGCGAACTACCTTAAAGGTTCGACAGGAAAACATAACCATATCCAAACCATTATTCGTTCTATAACGAGCAGTAACACTATGTATTGCCTGTAAAATTCAAGTTCACCGCAATGCACCCGCAGACCCAATACGATATCGTCATAATCCTTTTATCATGTTCCATTTTACTTCCCAAAGTAGTGATAAGCTTCATTTGATACAGAGCATGGAAGTTGATTTCCTCGATTGAAAGGCTTCGTGATAACTTTGGTGGCACCAGCCAAACAAGTGACTGAAGTGATTGACATCAAGCACCATACGTTCAGCCCGCGTGGACATCCTCTCTCGTGCTTGACCTTTGGGTTATGATTCTTTCCAATGTTTTTCCGTCTATTTGGAACCAGTTATAATGCCGTTACATTTTCATAAAAAATAATTAGACACTAGTCAATCAGACTGAATTTGCATGTTTTAATCAGCAGTGGGAATGACTAGTTTACCAATCAGTACGTCTACATCTGGTATTATAATAACACAAACAAACTAAATAGTCACATATCTGTGAATCTTCATGGGAGGTGCCAACACACTACTACTTTTGCCATGTACGAATGTTTCCCCTCGGAGAGGGCACGGAATGCAACAAACTTCTATCGAATATCATTTATAGGTTTACATCTGGCGCAAGTAATCGCTTGTGCGAGGTTTGTCGCTGCCTTCAGGACGTCAATCGTATATATCATCCACATAAATGATGTACACAAGTGAGCCCAGCTGAATTATCTGACTGTTATATCAGTTTATTACAGGTCATATCGGTACAACAGGGCATGGCATTACATTCCAGGAATGGAATGAGCTATTCCGCTTCATCACCACAAAGAAAGTGGTAACTCGGGAGGCTATAATATCTGATGTCTGCGTGACATCAACTGTTCTTGTTACGACTTTTAACTGCATAGTGACATTCAACCATCACCGGAAAAATGTAACTGCTGTTCCTATCAAATAACTGCAACAACAGGTAGACTGTTCCATAAATATGAAGTTCCAAATGACCCGCATAACCTGTAAGTGTACGTACCAGATGAACACAGATTATTATCTTACGTACTACACCATTTTATGTCCATGAATCGTAATGGAATGACTTCAATTCACAATAGTAAGGTGGACAAATGACATGAAAAACCGATGTATTACCCAGTTGATAACAATACCTCACGATCAATAAAGGTAAAATGGATAAGGCTCCAGATCTAAATCTTATGGCTTTATTTGTCTAAGGAGACATTCCGTTTTAGCGTGATTACTGCCCATACACCTGGGACCATTCAGTCACGGCCGCCCACCCAGACTACCAGTATCCTGTCATGTTCAACCAGGCGTACTTCACCCAGGGACAATGAGGTCTTGGACAGTCATCTACGGATTCTAGCCATGTCTGCCTCAAACAGCGAGGGAATGGGCTCCCCGTGATGAACGGCGGTCCCATCCTTTGCTACCGGGCGTGCTCTCTAGCCCACCTGTTTGGGTGTATTCTGGAGTCTTCTCGTCTGACCGGGGGTTACTTAGCTAAGGTCGACATAAGTTTTATGGTCGTCACTATGATCTGGTTGAAAGTTACGCCAAGCCAGGCACACATACATGTGTTGTTCATGCTTGCCTCTTGCTATGTGAATGTGGATATCACAGTGTTTGTCGTAAGCGGGGCAGGACATCGCACCTGTTCTCACATTCAGACCCATCACAATCATCGGTGGGTGTCTGTGATGTTCGCATAGCTTTGATTTTGATATTTAGGTAAATTATTGTGATGAACGAGTGATGATGTAAAATAACGCGCGCGCCTAACCAGAACCATAATATTTTTTAGCCTTAGTATCAATCGGATTTGACCACTCACACGGGTTTTAAAAAAATCGTCCACAATTCGGTCGTGGAATATGAGTTTGTCGGTATCCATTTTTATTTTTGAGCCCCAAAAGCACATGGCATCAGCAGGTACCCCATTTTCGGCGACCTGGTCCAAATCGAATTTGTTAAGGAAATTACTAACCTCAGCATACCAAAACCGTGAGACAACTATACCAGAATGTGTGCAAAATGTACTCCTAAAAATCACCATTTTGACCATGCCTGGTATAATTCTAAATAATCAACATGTTATGTGAAATGTTATTAATAAACATGTTATGTGTAAAAAATTAATAACCACAACTGCTTTTCCGTCTTTATTCTTGGTGAAATGTGAAAATGTTCTTGTAGATTCACCTTCTCGGCTTAATTTACACAATAACATACCTAGCATATTATGATCAGTGCTTTTACGAATGCGTGAAATAACAAAGAATGTTTCACCAAATCCTGAAACAAATTGAAAACTCAAGACTTTTCACACATGCTTCGGTTTCGCGGAATTGATTACTCGTCGGAATTTATTCCAGGAATAGCACAATTTTAATATGGTTACCTGGTTGACTCACATGCCAAACAAACCTCCAGCGATTCAGTGCAATTGTGACACATCTGCCATTATATCCATAGATATTGAAGTTTGCAATACGCAATATTGAACAATTCCAGAGAATTTGTGCATGAATTGTTTGTATTTTGCACTCAATAGTTGATACACCTTGCTAGCTTTCCAATGACAGAAATATTATGATGTAGATGAAATGACATTTTTTGTGCACGGGTATATACATATTGCTGTTAAACTAAACACATCATGCCATTCGAAAAGTAATATACATGTACAGACAGTGAGCTGCAAAAATCAAATATCCATCTGTCGATTTCTCACTTCGCAAATCCATTATTAATTTGTGAACCGCCAGCTTCTGTCGCTTGCGTTGGGCTGTAAGATTGGGGTTGTGATATGACATTTATATACTCTAGTGGATTCAGATAAATATGGCGTCAGAAATAGTACAATAACAGAAATTGGCACACGGAATGTTGGGTTCAGATGGCTTTGAGTGTCTGGTTTCTCTCCTGGCATATTGAATTGTTGAATGAATTGCAGTGCCCTGGATATTATACTTTACTCCCAATTTGAATTCATCCCGTATTTAATAGTAACAACAACAAAATCCAGTGCCACTGATCAGCTAC
Source organism: Terebella lapidaria (assembly GCA_949152475.1). Lineage (NCBI taxonomy): Eukaryota > Metazoa > Annelida > Polychaeta > Terebellida > Terebellidae > Terebella > Terebella lapidaria. Next base: position 10,461,925 of record OX424555.1, on the reverse strand, counting down.
TGTTATAACAGTATTATTTTGGACAATTATTGTGTAGTGGATATTACGTTCAATAACGAGGCGTGGTATCCACTGAAAGTGTGAACAGTATACAATGTAATAGTATATTGTTAACGGCTCAGGGTTATATTGTCCATAATGCAGGGGACTTCTATGTTCAAAATACAACTCAAACAACAATATTCAAGATGATGTACTCCTTCTATTTTCTTGATTCAACCATCAACAAACCGGCTGTCGTTTTATGCAAACTAGTGACAACTTCCGGTCAGATAAAACTCACGGTTACAAGTTCATAAGATGAAAGCGTAGTAATTGCCTCAGCTATTGGCACCAACCTTGATACCAAATGAAGATACCCTCTTTCCAAGAAAGAGAAACTGCTTTTATACATATTGTTGCTATGTGAAACAGTCACTTCGTCTTGAACACGTCAATTTTGATGGAAATTATGGTCAATATAATAATGTTTTTCTACAAAAATATATTTTGCACTCTTCTTCCCAAGTCACGTGCGTAATTTCCTTATCAAATAATTATGGTCTGCTAAGCAGTGTTCGGGTCGAGTCAAAGTTAGAGGAAATAATTGTTTACTTTGAATATTGTGGAAGGAACAATTGATACATTGGACATAAAAACCTGTTTGCACGTGTGATTTTGCATTGTTATTGTCATATCAGTATCAAAACCCAAGTCACTCGATGCTTAAATATTCGGCAGAGAAACATCAAGTACATCAAAGCCATTATTCGTCCCCCAAAGATTAGGTACACCCAGAAATACCCAATACCACTCATGTATACGTTATTACCATAATCCCTTTATCACATTCCATTGGAAAGTAGTGATAAGCCCCATTTGATATATAGCATATCCTGGATTGAAAGGCTTCGTGATAATTTTCGGTAGCACCATGCAAATAACTGACTGAAGTGATTGACACCGAGCACTAAACTTTCACCAGGCGTGGATTTCTTGACGTTTGGATTATGGATCCTTCGAATGTCATTCCTTTTATTTCTACACGGTTAAAGTGCGGTGACCGTTCCATCAGAAATCAAACAATAGACAATTAGACTAGATTTGCATGTTCCACTCAATGTTTGTAATGCGTGCTGTACCAGTCAGTACATGTACATCCATAATTTATATCCACAAACCTGGAATCTTCAAGGTAGGTAACAAAGCTATACTGATTTTGCTATGCACTAACGGTTTCCCCCAAAGAGGGCATGAAATGCAACGAGGGTCATTATTATACAAAACACCAGATACTAGAAAAAGTATATTATTTGAAACTAAATATGAGCCCACCAAAGCATTTTCACATTTCCTTTCTGATTATTATGCGTGAATATGTGCAGGAAAACATTGATACGACCTACCTAGTATGGGTGGGTGGGACTGGAAGCTGGCAAAATCAACGAAAGACTGCAATATTTGCAATATCAGAAAATTCCAAGAAATTTGTGAATAATTTGTTTGTTTTGCACTTAATGGTTGATACACCGTGCTAACTTTACATATATATTGTACCACAATAAAAATAACTGTAATAATTATATAATTTTTATATTGCGCTTCTCAACGTTTTCCAACATTCTCAAAGCGCTGTGCAATTATAACCCCCGATTATATGGCCTGGAACCACTTTCCGACCACCAGAAATAGACAATCACGTATATGTTGCAGCCGCTGGCGCAAGGTGACTAGGTCATACATACATTAGTAAACACTGCCAATCGAGTACTCATTTGTACAACTGAGTTAACCAAGACACATTGTGATACACATTTTGCCCAAGGGTGTTAGACAGTCAACACAACAGCGCCACGACTCGAACCAGCAACGTGCTAATCACGAAATGAGCGCCTTGACTGACTGCGCTATCTGCCCTCACATTGTATATTGTTGATATACAAACACACCATGCCAGTTGAAAAGTGTTGGTGAGCTGCAAAAATAAAATACATCCGTCTGTCGATATCAAACTTCGCAATTAAGGTGAAGTATCGGAGCTGTGATATAACATTTGATATCCTCTGTGGTGGATTCAGATGAATATGGTGTCAGAATTTGTATGGAAAAATAGAAATGGTCAAGGTATTTGCTCATAAAATGCAAGGTTCCAATGAAATTCAGTGTCTGATTTCTCTCCTTGCATATTGTGTTGTTAAATGATTAAGAGTGCTCTTACAATCTATATACATTACTCCGAATTTGATTCCGCATATACATGTAAACACATCCAGTTCCGGGCAATTAGTCCCGAGTGTATATTATATTCAATACTCTGTTATGATATCCACTGAAAGCGTGGGCATAATACTAATTGTATTACAATACTTATATTCATGTGTTCCAAAATTGTTTATATACATCATATAATCGCCAAAAACTAAATCAATCGGTTCCCAAAACAAACTATGCCTGAGCCTACATTTCTATTACTTTGTATTAACTTTATATAAGACACTCTCTCAACTCAGCCCTCAACAAACAGCATGTTCGTTTCTGCAACTTCCTGTAAATTTCCGTTCGTTCCAAAATAATGTCAAATAAGGTTACATGTTCATAAATCGAGAGAACATGAATGACCTTGGCTAATCGAAAGCAACCATGTTGCAGTGACCAACAGAAAAGTCCTGCTTTTAGAGAAAGAGAAAGCGTCTTATTCATACTGTTGCTATATCACAAACACAACATTGATTCACAACTCCTGATCCATGTTTGCTTATTTTTGAAACATATAATATTTTCCTTGTATGTGGGTGATAAACAACAAAACAACTGAATTTCGATCATCAAGTTCCAGGCCCTGAACACAATATCGCGTGCATTTGAGAAATCAATGTTAGGAAGTCATGATCTTTCATGAACTGATAGCAAGAACCCATGTCAAAGGTTTTGTTCCACCAAATATCGGAAAGTTTATAACAGATCCTTCAATTTCCTCACAATTCAGTCAATGTCAAAGCAGAGAATACATATAGGCCTCTATATAATCTATTCTTAATTGAAGAATATTGGTAATATTTGTTAATGAAAAAGGACCCACTACATTTTTGCGACAACACCCTTTACATGACACAAGGAGCTAGACTTGTGAATTATGGATCCTACATACTCCCCGTGATGTTAATAGCTTCAAACTTCTGCAGTCTTTGTGCTGACAGCTGGCGGATCCTCTGGGTTAGACCGGGCACAAAATTCCATCATATGACAATAGCCGGAGCTAGAGAAATATGCCCGGCATAGACGTTCAATAGTCATTTTCCTGGGTGAGGATTGGTGTCCGTGGGCTGCTGACCACGAGATAACCTGAGGTAAATAGCGTGAACATGACACGGAAACACGTGTACATGCGTCACAGCAGTCATATATAGCAGACTGTCTTTTGTCGATGCTGTGCTGTCGTTTTCGATAGAACTCTCTCCAATAAACACAAGAAAGCCCCTCCATACCAGTGACACAAACGATTGCCAAATAACCCTGTGGTGGTATCAGCCTTGAAAAACGAACAGTGACAAGTGTGACGCTTGATTCATTACAGGTACAAAAACTACTTAAAGTAGCAAGAGGTTTCGCACGTCAGCGTGTACGTCCAGGGTAATAATCAATTATCATAATCGAAGCATTGTGTGCTCCACGATATCACATATTATTATTCACTGCCGTATCGGGATTAACTGTTATGGTCATAGATACATGTGTGAAGAATATCGTTCACGGCCGATATTAAGCCGGTTTAACTGGGTCGTCGTGTGATTCAATAAGCCGGCAGTTTCAATTCAACTGTTTATTGTGGTGATAAGAACAATGATTCAGTCACTCACAATCGGGGCCGCACTCTCACCTACGTCGGGTGATATCCCAGTCGAATATAATCCTATTATAGTCCTTTATATATCTTGCACATATATCCAATGGTTTTTATATCACTTGTATTCAATTCGTATATTAATATCGACAGTCTTCACAGGAGCTTTTGTTTATACGTCCTGTCACTGGGATTTACACTACTCTTCTGCGCAGTAGACTGGGGCCGAGGGACCATGTGGCTGTGTAATTTCCCGCCAAGTGTAAGCGGTGTTGTGATAGGTTGAATGTGTGGTGCAATGCGCTGATGTCACCGGGAAAGTGGGTTTCCCCGGCTCGTGTTAATACTTGTAATGCCTGTATCTGTGCACGTGATGTATGGAGTATGTGTGTCAAGTTCTATGTTTAGAAGTCAGTGCATGTGAAGGTCAAGGTCGAGTAAACGGGGCCGAGTGTACTGAGCTAGCGGGGCTGCAGGTGCGTGGTTTGACCTGTGTATGTAACCATGACTACATGGAGTTTATGCTTGTGATCGTATAGTGTGTACTTGTCCTGTATGTAAGTCATGTAGAATGAATGTTTGTTGTGGAAATGTGTAGTGCGCGGGAGGGACGGGAGTAACAGTCGCTAAAATTACTACATAACACCCCTTCATTAATTCTACGCCCTCGGAATTACCCTCCCCGGACCCTACCGTCGCCAAAAACTAAACAATAAAAAGCTAAGAAGTCCTAAAGGTCAAACCCAAAAACACTCACACACACACGCCGCGCGAAATGCGAAAACACTGCATACAATAAAAATTCCTAACTGTCAAAATAAACGTCAGCAGTCAGTCCGTCAGCAGTCTCTACGATGATACATATACAAATACATTCATAACAATGACCGATGAAGAATGGAATGTAAGAGATGGAATGATAAACGAAACTCCTCGACGTTTCAAAGCGAAACGGAACTATAACTTTAAGAGTCTATTGAACTGAAATAAAATGAAGATTAAACTTAACTAAATTACATGTATAAAAACGAAAAGCCATGACTAGGATATTAAATGTATATGTACAACTATTTACAATATAAATATGCCGTGACCAGAATTGCTTGGTCACTGCCGGTGGGGGCCGCGTTCAAGGGGCCGAACAGTTCAGGGACGAATTTCACTTGTCCTCCCGTTCGCGCCTGCTGGCGGGAGGAGGCGGGGCCGCTGGCGATGCCTGCCGCATCAGCTGTAGCTGTTCGTCCGGGGGTAGTCTGGGCAGGATGGACACAATTGTGGCCAACAACTCCCCCGGGATGGTCGGTGTGGTCGGGGTCGACGGAGCTTGTGCTTCCGATGGCGTCGGGGTCGAAGTCGCTCGAAGCCGAGTGATTTCCTGTTGTTGGTGGGCGACTTGATCCTCCAACTGAGTCACACGGACTCGAAGCCGTAAATTCTCTTCGGACAGGGCGTCCGGGAACGTGGGCTGGTGGCGCTCGTGCAGAGCACCCATCCCAAAGCCGACAGACAGGCCGTTATATTCTGCCTGCCTGATGTGGTGATCCAGGGCCGACAGGTACTCCCGACGAATTAGTCGCAAGTACTGGTGCGCTAGATCATCAGCGCGGGCGAGTGACAGGGTCGGAAGGTGCTCTTCCGGTTCTGACGGGAGAAGCAAAGGGTCGGCATTATGGGCGGCCTGTTCGAGACGAGCCGTCCAAAAGTCCTCGTGAAATCCGAGGTAGTTCGGGAGCCGCTGAGCGTCCTCATCCCGTAGAAAGTCTGTGAGGTCGGGGTTCTGGCCGGGTAGCGCCTGCAGGCCGGGAAGCGAGCGGGTCGCCAGACGTCTGCCGTGTTGCCGCAGGAACTGGAAATCGGCCGCGAACTCGCCAGACCCATGGAACGGGAGACGCTCGTCGAGATCCCTGTGGAGCGACTCAAGCTGCTCCGGGTCGTCCACTTGGAGTCGGGGCCGGTCTCTATCGGTGCCGCGTGTCGGGACGGAGCACAGAGGTTCCACTTCCTCCGTGAGGTACGGCGGGAGCGGGACGGGTTCCACCATCCGTCGTGAAGGCTCTGGTGAAGATTCCGGGGTCGAAAACTGTGTCGGGGTCGCACGTACAGGAGATCCGGGTGCAATCTCCCTGAGTGGAGGCGGCCGATCCTCAGCTGGACTCTTCGGCTCGGGAGTCTCCTTGCCGGTTGATGATGATACCGGTGTGGTATTCAGGGGTCGACTCGGGAGTGGCGGATACTCCTCAGGTGGAGGGACCAATCCCTCACGGACTCGGTAGTCCGTGACGTTAGAGGCCGTGGGTCGTTCCACAACCATCCGCCGGGGTATGATATCCGACGGCCGAGCTCTAGACGGGGTCGAAGATGTCACTGTGGTGACCGGTCGAGTTGTCGCTGGCGACGCCACTGTCGCGAACGAAGCCGTCGTGACGACTGCCGAGGCCGAAACACCGGTGGTCGTTGTCGGGACCTCCTCCGCCGTGCTCACCGATGTTGTCTGGTAATTTATGGGCCGAACGAAGAAGATCGTACTGGGTCGTCGAATTCGAACCCGCGTGTTCATGGTCTCGATGTCACTGACCATGCGGGTAAGCCGAATCTCGTCTGCCGGGGTCGAAGCACGACTGTACTCCAGTCGACGGAGTACCTGTTGCACTTCCGGGGCCGAGTTGGGCGGATACTGCTCAAAGAGCTCTGGCGCCATGTGCCAGATGCCGAACGTCAGGACGGTGTTGACATCCCTCCTGAAGATCGGGATGTTGGCCGGAACTCTTGGGGGTCGATAATTCGGGTTCGGCTGCATGTCGACTCTGCAGCGTAGCGCGAACCTGACGAGCATGGGGCCGGATGCCGATAGTCGTCCCTCCTGGTAGAACGGGAACGACGTCACGTGTTGCGGGGTCGCTTGGGACAGATGCCGGAACATCTCCTCCTGGGCCAATGTCCGGAAGCCGTCGCGGGCCGGGCACACGAAGTAGCGCAGGAACGGAAAATGGTACGCTAGTACGTGCGCGTCGAGACTCTGGGCCGTCCGGAAGGGTCCGCGTCGTGGCACGGAGGACCACTGTCGCTCTCCTGCTCCTTCCTCTTCGCCGATGCAGAAGGGGCACTCGTAGCGACCGTCTCCACGCTGTAGCGGAACCAACGTGAGGAGGTTTCCCTCCGACAGGGTCGACTGCTCATCGAAATTGTGGATATGGCCGTATCCAGCGCTTCGATTTCGCTTGCTGAGTGGAACCTTGTTCCAGTCTATGGGCCGAGTTCCGTAGGGTGTCACGGGAGGTGGCACCAGTTCCATCAATTCCGCCACTTGCCGACGGAAAGTCGAGGTCGGGGCCGTAATAGCAGATCCGCCACTAGAGCGCGACGAACTGCTGGAGGTCGATCGGGCTCCCGCTCCATGTTTCTTCTTGAAAGAAGTATAAGTTCTCTTGTTTGGAGAACGGGAGGCCGCAGGTCGTGCTACCGCTGAACCGGAAGCAGGTGAAGTCGGGGCCGGAGCGATCGGGGCGATCACCTGATTTGCTGGGTCGGGTTGGCGGCTCGCTGTGGCGACTCGTTGAGCCTCTTGGGCCGCTTGTCGTGCTTCAATCGCACGCTGGACGATACTCCCGCCCTCCTCGAGTCGGCGGAAGCGTTCGGGGTCGATGTTGAAGATATCGTCCGGAGTCGGGCTCGGTGTATGGCGCTCTCCTCGTTGCGCCAGCTTGTTCCGGGCCGTTTTGGGTCGCGCTCCCTTCTCCGATCCACTTGCCGTGTCACTGAGCGTGACTGGATCGCGCTGCTCAGGCTGCGAGTCGGGGCCGGACGAAACTTCATTGTCGGGGACGATTATGGGATGATCCGATTCATCCCCGGTGTCGACTACTTGGACGGTGATGTTATCGCCGTCCAACTTGACTGTACGGGGCCGATTATCACCTGGGTCGTTATTTTCCCGGTCGTCTCCGGGTTTGTCAGCCATGCTGACGGGCCGAAATCAAGCCGAAGTACTTCCCAAGTACTGACTAGGCTGGTTGTAACAAAGTCTGGATTTCTTCAAAACCAGCCTAGTTCAAATGCCGATAATCCAAGCCGAATTAACTCCAAAGTCTTGTGACCAGGATTTCAATAATATCACAGTTTATAGGCCGATAATTATTGTTCGATTAGCACAGTTTTTAGAACAATAGTCTGTATCTCAATAGCCGAAACTTCAAGTCCGTCTTTCTCCTTCAAAGTCTCAGGCACAAGTGACCTGATTGCCGCTAATCTTCAATGCCGTACACAAAGATGCTGACAGCATCTCGATTCTTAGAACTGGGCCGGGGGGCGCTCTCTATCTGTATAGAAAACGTCTTTACGCTATGTATCATTGTTCCAAGCGTACACACAGCAAGGCGGGGCCGTCGTCAAGGAAACGCGGAGCGATCCTTCTCTGACCTCTTGGGTCAGTCCATTACGACAGTAGGGGTGTCCTCACACTGTCCAGATTTCCGTATGTCCATCTGCCGTCCCCTGGATAACTCGTTCCGAATCATTGTCTATTTATACTTGTCGACTGTTCGAATTACTGGGCTCTTTTTGCCCGACGACTCACTATTGTTTTTATCAGGGGCGATTTCATGTAGGTGCTGTAAACAGCTAAAGTGTTTATTAGCGCTCGTGCGTGCCTTGTGAACTTATCAGTTTATCGTTCCTTCTCCCACAAATTAGCGCACAATAAACTACGGGGTCGAGTTGCTGTTTCACAGACGACACACAGTTATTAAAGGCTGAGATATGAATATCAATCACTCACAGGGGCGGACATCGTTCCATTCATTTTCAGCCAGTTCGCAGGACGACGGGGCCGCAATTATTGTAGGGGTCGAAATTGCAATGATCTGGGTCGGTCACACCGCGGCGCTTTGAATATTTTGGGTGATGAATTTGATGACAGGCCGCATCTTGGCATGATAGCTATGTAGTGACTGGTTCACGTACCACTGGGCCGTTCCTCCGAATATTACATGGAGTGAGTAGAGGCTCTGTCGACGCATACTCCAGAACGAATCACACTATCACCTCTTCGACAACTAAGTGGCCTTACTCACGGTGTGACTGGTTTTTATCCTCTTCGGCTGGCACATGGATGGAAGCTTTACATGATAATCTTAGTCATTGCGTAACATACGCCTTGATCAATGGTACATGTTATACGGGGTCGAAACACATATCATAATGCAACCAATTTTTCACCAGCATCATAATTATAATATCATATCTAGTGTGTATATAACGAGTTTGCCTCACTGACATCTTGTACATATTAAATGCATATATTGTTATTGTAATATAGTATATTATTATGGGGAAAGACATGATATCATAGTCCATTAGACATGCATAATTCATCATCAATGATATCAATCAGATAACAGGGCCGGGGTTATCTATATCGGGCCGGTTTGCGTGCATTGCGTCTGGGTCGACGTGGTCGTGCAGGCGGGGGCGTAGCCTCGCTTGTCTCAGGGTCGGAAGATACCACAGGCTTTTGCCTGCGTGTCTTGCGTGCCGGTTTTGGAGTGTCGGAACTCGATCTGTGTGATCTTTTCCGTTGCCGATGTCGACTTGAGCCGGATGAAGTCGGAGATCGCGATTGACGATCCGGGGTCGTTTGCGAATCAGACTCTGCTGTTTGGTCTGAATCAGTATGCCGATCTTGGACTGTTACCTCCCAAGGGTAATAGAACTCCTTGAGAAGTCCCATGGGGTCGGGTGACTGTTCTGGGTCGGACTTGCTTGACGACGACGTGGGTCATACAGGGTCGGAGTAGATGTGGGCCGCTTGGTTGTCACCTTCGTATGGCTTGAGCACATCCAGATGAACAACACGAGTGTTCCGAGGGTTGGAAACCAGGGCGATTCGGTAATCCACCTCGGTTACACGGTCGATGATCCTCCAGGGACCAGTCCAGGGCCGAGCGAACTTATTATTCTGCGTGAGTGGCAGATAATAATACCGGACCAGTTCGCCTGGTTGAAACTGGGGTCGTGGTTTCGCGTGGGCGTCATAACCCATCTTTTGCCGAATTGCCGCTTTCTCGAGATGGTCTTGGGCGAAACCGTGGGCCGTTCTGATGGCTTGCCGCAAATACTCCACATACTCCGGACCACACGGAGGTAGTGGCTCAGGGTCGTAGGTCGGAAACATGAGGTCGACTGGCAAGTTACACTCGTGTCCATACACCATCAGATGCGGGGTGCATCCCGTGGACGAGTGTACTGAGGTTCGATAGGCCATTAACACATATGGCAGGTGCAAGTCCCAATCGTTTGCACGATCGCTGACGAACGCACTCAGCATGTTGAGCAATGTCCTGTTGAATCGCTCAACCTGGCCGTCGCTCTGGGGTCGGTATGGGGTCGTACGAATCTTCTTAGCGCCCAGTAGACGCACAACATGCCGGAACAGGGACGACTCAAACTCAGTACCTTGGTCGCTATGGACCGCTTTGGGGACACCGTGGTAGACTATCCACCGATTCACCAGGGTGTCGGCAACATTTTTGGCCGTATGTCGCCGTAGCGGAAAAGCGTCAGTGTACTTCGTAAAGTAGTCCGACACGACTAGTATATACCGATAGCCTCTTCCCGTGACCTTGTGGGTGTCGAGGATGTCCATCGCTATTCTGTCGAACGGCGCTCCTGTCGGTAGCTGTGTCAGGGGCGATCTTTTTGGGGCCGGTTTACCCTTGCGGGTCACACATTGCGGGCAGCGGGCACACCAGCGGGCGACGTCCAGCGCCAAGCCGGGCCAGTAGAATCGGCGCCTGACTCTCTCGATGGTACGCTGTATGCCGAGATGTCCGACAATCTTGAGGTCGTGTAGTTGGTGCAGAACTTGTGTCCTGAGTGCTACGGGTAGCACGGTTTGCACCACGGGCCGTCCAGCAGGGTCGGGTTTTATATGTCGAACCAGCACTCCATCTTGTAGCGCCAGGAGGTTCCAGCGAGAAACAAGTGTCTTTACTTCCTCTCCTTGGCGGGCGACTTCTCGCGAGTCAGGCTTGGTGCCGGCTAGTATCCATTGCCGCACTTTTCCGACGCTGGGGTCGGCTTGCTGTGCCGCGACAATGTCCTGGGTCGAATAGTCCGAAAGCCACTTTTGTCCATCAAGTGTGGCGTCCAAAGCACGGACTCGAACAACTTGGCGTGCCGAAACTAGCTGGGGCAAGACCGGTGATGTTATCGAATCACTGTCCAGGAGGTCTGCCCTTGTCTGGGTCGGAACAACAGTTATCCGACGAACTGGAAGTTCTCCGGAACTTGTTTCTGGGTCGGTCGGAGGTGTGACGAGTCATCCGGGACAGTCTTGGTGTTTGCAACTGTGGCACTGTGACAAGCCGTCGGCGTTACCGTGTAGTTTTCCGGGTCGATGCTCTATCCGAAAGTCATACTGCTGTAGCTTGGCGAGCCACCTAGCGAGCATGCCGTCGGCGTCGCTGTAGTTTTTCAGCCACCTTAGCGAGCTATGGTCGGTTCGGAGGAGGAATTTCCTACCCCAGAGGTAGTGCCGATAGTGTTGCACCATCTCAACTACTGCCAGTAGTTCCCGATAGGTGGTGCAATAGTTCCGCTGGGTCCGGGACAGGGTTTTACTGGCGAACCCGATGGGGATCTCCTTCCCGTTAACCCTTTGTGAGAGGGCTCCTCCCACAGCAAAGCCGCTTGCATCCGTGTCGAGGACGAAGTAGTCCTCCGGATTCTGGGTCGGATGAGCGAGCTTGGGCGCCTTGATGAGGGCGTCGCGGAGTCGCTGGAAAGCTCGTCGCTGGGCCGGTCCCCAAGTGAAGTGGCATTCACCTCGGGTAAGCGCTACGAGAGGTTCAGCGATCTCAGCGTAGTCCTTGATGAATCGCCTGTGGTAGTTGGCGAAACCAAGGAAAGCCCTGACGTCGGTGATCTCGCACGGGGTCGGCCATTCTCTGATGGCTTTGACTTTGTTGGGGTCGACTCGGATTCCTTGGCCGCTCACTATGAACCCTAAGTACAAGATTTCCCGTTGGAACAACTCACACTTCTTGGGCTGTAGTTTCAGGCCTGCCGATCTGATCCGATCCAGGACCGCTTCCAGGTTTGCGAGTGCCTGATCGAATGTTCTGACGTAAGCTATCACGTCGTCGAGATAGCACATACACCGGGTCCACAAGTAACCACGGAGTATGGTCTCCATAAGCCGTTCGAAGGTTGCCGGGGCGTTGCTAAGGCCGAATGGCATGACCTTAAACTGATAGAGTCCCTTCCTTGTGGCGAAGGCAGTCTTGGGTCTATCGCTGGGGTCGACTTCGACCTGCCAGTAGCCGGAGGCCAGGTCTAGGGCCGAGAAGTAGTTGGCGCCTGCCAGGGCGTCATGAGTGTCCTGAATGTTGGGCAAGGGATACGAGTCCTTGCGGGTGACGTCATTCAGGAGCCGATAGTCGACACAGAAGCGTACTTGTCCGTTCTTCTTCCGCACGAGCACTACCTGTGCGCTCCAGGGCGAATCTGACGGCTCAATACACCCCAAGCGGAGCATCTTGTCGATCTCCTCGTCGATGATGCTTTGCTGCGCCTGAGGGACGCGTCGCTGTCGGTGTCGAATCGGGGCCGAGTTGCCGGTGTCGATTCTATGCTGGACGACTTGGGTCCGTCCCAGTTGGCCGTCTGGGTGCATGAATGTGTCCTGGTATTGGTGAACCAGGTTGGCGCAACGCCGATGTTGTTCCGGCGCTAGTCCGGCGCGATCCACCATTTCTTGTAGATGTGGCGGTAGGTCGCGGTAATGACTGGCGTCTACCGTGGCCGGGTCGGGCTCCTCTCCGGGTCGTGGCAGAGCTCCGACGACACTTTCGACAGGGCTTGCTATGGCGACAGGGTCGGAACGGGTGAGCGTAATGCCGGTATCTGCTGGATTGACTACCGACACCTTTACGCACTGCCGATTCAGGGTCGTAAGTGTTCTCCCCATGATGAGGTCGGTTTCCTCGGGAAAGGTCGTAAGTGGCTGGACTATCCTCGGGTGTTGTCGAACTCGAACTCGGGAAGTCGGGACCAGCTCCACTATTGCTTCGCTGCGTGCGGGGACGGTGACAGCTCGTCACACGGCCATTCTGACAACATTGGCCTCAATGTCTTTATGTGCGAACAGGATCTCTTTGTGTACCTGTATCGTCCCTTCACCGTAATTCACTACAGCGTGAGCTTGCCGAAAAAAGTTCATGCCGAGAATCATGTCGTCATGTATGTCAGCCACACAAAAGGTTACGACCATATGGTTGGTTCCGACCTGTATTGAGAGGTCGATCAGTCCATCGATCGGGCTTGACTGTCCGGTGACGTCACGAATAATAGCCGAAGTAGACCGCAAATGTCGCTGGTCAGCGGGGACGTGACGTAGCTGATCGCGTCGGAGCAGGGAGATCTGCGCTCCGGAGTCGAGTACAGCCTTTATCGTCTTGTTTCCGACGTGTACCGGCAACTTCCAGCATTTGTGATTGGTGGCGCTGGAGTTGTTGATGACAGCCGGGATTTCGGGGTCGTCTAGCGGTGGCCGGAAGAGTGTGTGAAAAGGCGGCAGTTTGGATTCCGGTCCACTCGGAAAGGCGTAGAATCCTCCGTCGTCGGAGATCCACTCAATCTCGGACATGCTGTCCGTTCCGGTGCCGTTGGCGGTCGGGGGTGACACCCCTTCAGGACGACGGTTTCCACGTGGTGGTCGCTGTGGCCGCGGTGCGGACACCCCTTCATGAAAAGAGGCCGATTTCGGGGTCGGAGCTTGACATTTGGTACACACCCCTTCAAGGAGCTGAGGTGTGGGCTGGGCCGGCTGCGGGGTCGTTATTGGTGTCGTTACCGGTACAGTAGTCGTGACAACCGCATATGTGGAGCGGGGAACGTTGTCCTGTTGTCTGGAAGGTCCTTGCTCCTCAGCACCTTCCCCTACTGGTTTGACGACGGGGTCGGAGGTGTTGGTGGGGCCGGTTTAGTTTGGTTACCGGTTTGGTTAGGTACTGACAACACTTGAGCTGTCCTTCTGTCAGTACCGGGACCATTGGGCCGAAATGCTAGCGGTTTCATGCCGTTACGTACTAGCACATCCTTAAGCCGAAAGCACCGCATCCAGCGATGGCCGGGCTTCTTGCAAAAGAAGCAAACCATGGGTCGTCCGTGTTGCGGGGGTCGATCACCTTTCATCGGGGCCGTTGTTCGTAGGACAGAGAAGATAGCCGTTTCCTCGCACAGTCCATTCTCGTCACTAAGGACGCACTGGAAGGCTTCAGCCACCCACTCGCGTGAGCTGGTTGGCACTGAGTGTTCGTCGCAACCTTGTAGGCCGGTAGTGTCACTGTCCGCGGGGTCGTAGTAGGCCGCAATTTGCTCTGGGGTTAGTGTTTCCCCCTGAGTGACTTGTCCCATGGCACAGGACAGTTCTTCATTGACAGGGTCGTCTTCCGCGTATCCGCTTGCGGAAATGTCAGCACGTCGTGTGCCTCGATGTCGATCTCTGGCTGTCCTCTGTTGACGACTCTCTACCTTGAGAACGGCCGTCAGTGCCTCACTGTAACTGTTAAAAGTGAGAGCACACAGTTTATCGGCAATGGGGTCGGGTTGGCCGTTCACGAATTGTGCAATTACAGTTCGTTGCCGCGACGTTGGCGTAACGTCATCGAACACTTGCTCCGCCAGGGCCTGGAGTCGCTCCATGTAGTGTTCCGCGTCCTCTTTTCGTTCCCGCTTGAGGAACGGGAAATTGTCCCGTTTCGACTGTCGACGGGGCTCGGGTTCCCAGCCCTCTAGGAGTTGGCGACGGAACTCTCCCCAGGGAGTTGCGACCGGGATATTTAGAGCTAGCGCTTCAGCGCGGCCGCGTAGCGTGCTCCGGAAGGTCGTCGTCTTGTTGAGGTCGGTGTAAGTGAAAGCCGCAGTGAACTGTTCAAAACTCCGAATGTATTGAGTGAGATTGCCCTCCTTGAAGGTCGCACGCCATTGAGCCATTTTAGCCATAGCCAACGTTTGGGGCTCAGACGTGAGTCTCTGTGGCGTGGGCGTGTCAACACTCACCGCAACTGGTGTAGTCGCTGCAGTGGCCGTCGGAGTCGGAACAGCCGAAGTCGCCGGAGCCGTCGTATCTGGGTCGTTCGGGGTCGCGTTAGCGGGGGCGGTCGGTGCTGTCGTCACGGAGACGGCGAGCGATGCGGCGGGTGGTGCCGTCGTGTGACTGGGGTCGTGTGGTGCTTGTGCAGCGGGGGCCGGTTGACTGTATGGAGGCGTCACCCATGGTATCCCGACTGAGGGTGGGAATACAGCCGGTGGTGGATATCGGTATACCGATCCATCTGGGCATACACCATGGTACACTAATCCGGGTTGTGCACCATGATAGCCGGTGTCAGCTATCACGCTGGGAACGCCACCATATCCAGGCGGTGGGTTCGCGTAGCCGACATGCGGTGAATAGTATCCGACAGCTACTCCATTTGGAACACCGCTTGTTGCGCCAGGGTATCCGACTGGCGGTACACCATATCCGTTGGTGTTTCCGACTGATTGTGAGATCGGAGGTCCGATCATTGGCACAACACTTTCTGCCGGAGCAGACACAACTTGATCTTGCGACGGATCGAAGCGCGGTTGTTCTCCGGTAGTCGGCGATGGTCGGTGCGTGGTCGGCGCGGGAGCGCGTGTCTCGGAAGTCGGCGTGTCGGGGTCGCAGGGTCGGCGACTTGATGTCGAGGGTGCTTGTCGGGGTCGCGCTTGTCGCATGGTGGCGCGAGATTCCGCCATTGTGTCGCTGGGTCGTTGTTGTCGTAGCGGCGTCGCGATCCGGGTAGCGGTCGTCGCCAGGATGTCTTCGGATGTCGCTCCCGTCTGGCTGGGTCGTGTGTACTCTACCACCGTAGGCTCGGTCGGTATGCGTAAGTACATTTCTGGCGCGGGGTCGTGTTGTCTCGGCGTCATGGACGGCGCCAGGGGTCGATTGGCCGAATAAGCGTTCGGCGGGGTCGATTCTGGAACATTGTCAGACTGACAAACCCACTGTCGTATCCGATAGTTACTTGGTGGGTGCGTAACCATTGACGTGTCTATGGTCACCGGCCGAACGTTCACTGCTAATTGTTCTGGGTCGATATCACGATCTACGCTCGCTCTTTGACGTGAGCGCGTATAGTCTCTGTCGGCAAAGTCACTTTTCTGGGTCGCTCTAGCCGGCGTGGCCGAGTACGCTCTAGCGTGCGCACGCAGAATGTCACTTACTGTATGTGACGGCGCGAGCGGGTCTTCGTCTAGGAACTCCTGCACCAGGTCGGTAGGCGGCGAAAACGATCTCAGGGACGAATGGTCGCCAATGGAATCGAAAAGGCCGGACGGTTGTTGCTCCTGCGACAGTGGAACTGTATCGCTCATGGCAACTGAGCGAGGGCCGGAAGGTCGGAAGGCTGGATTCGGATTGATCGTCACTTCATCATCCGTAGGGTCGAGTGGCTCACCGCGGGAGGCTCCCGGGGCCAATGCCATCAATGCCGGTCAGGTCTGGGTCGATAATTCGAGACTAGCTCAGATCCTGGTCGAACGGCGCCAATGTGAAGAATATCGTTCACGGCCGATATTAAGCCGGTTTAACTGGGTCGTCGTGTGATTCAATAAGCCGGCAGTTTCAATTCAACTGTTTATTGTGGTGATAAGAACAATGATTCAGTCACTCACAATCGGGGCCGCACTCTCACCTACGTCGGGTGATATCCCAGTCGAATATAATCCTATTATAGTCCTTTATATATCTTGCACATATATCCAATGGTTTTTATATCACTTGTATTCAGTTCGTATATTAATATCGACAGTCTTCACAGGAGCTTTTGTTTATACGTCCTGTCACTGGGATTTACACTACTCTTCTGCGCAGTAGACTGGGGCCGAGGGACCATGTGGCTGTGTAATTTCCCGCCAAGTGTAAGCGGTGTTGTGATAGGTTGAATGTGTGGTGCAATGCGCTGATGTCACCGGGAAAGTGGGTTTCCCCGGCTCGTGTTAATACTTGTAATGCCTGTATCTGTGCACGTGATGTATGGAGTATGTGTGTCAAGTTCTATGTTTAGAAGTCAGTGCATGTGAAGGTCAAGGTCGAGTAAACGGGGCCGAGTGTACTGAGCTAGCGGGGCCGCAGGTGCGTGGTTTGACCTGTGTATGTAACCATGACTACATGGAGTTTATGCTTGTGATCGTATAGTGTGTACTTGTCCTGTATGTAAGTCATGTAGAATGAATGTTTGTTGTGGAAATGTGTAGTGCGCGGGAGGGACGGGAGTAACAGTCGCTAAAATTACTACACATGCATTGATTCCAATTGAATGTTTCTTTTCTTTTCCGGAGTGTGATTTAATACATGGATGGTAATATCTTCTGGTCAAGACATAAATAATCCTCCTAAATTCAAAGATATCGGATGTGGTTATTACAGGATCAAGTGTTGAGGCGCCACTAGCCCTCTATGGCATTAATTGCTGCGTTGAGCCCGACAGTCTGTAGCTATTATTGTCATGTGGCAGAAATCCCGATGGCTTCAGGTAGATGCCTATTTACGACAAGAGGTGAACGTTGGACGGCTACGGACTGTATGGTCTGCAAGTTAGGTTCCATTCTCTTCCAATATAGCACACCCGCCTTATATGTCCACATTCTGGGCGACTTCCAATCTGACAGATGTCATGACAATGAAGACAAGTGTTACATGCCAATATTCGTGTGTGTGGGTTGTTTTAGGGATAAACTTGAGTATTGCAAGGAGATGGTGCAATCAACTTTGCAAACTACATTGGGAACGGGTAGTTACAAATATTGATCTTTCTATACGCACGATTTGCCAAATGGGGATATTTGAATCATCCACGAGAGTCAGACAAGGTCAAACCAAATCATATTCATATGATCTGACCCGCTGGTGAGAAGTTAAGTTTTCAACACACACTATCAAATTACTTTAGCAACCCAATTATATCAAATAAAAGACAAATTCACTGCCGCATTTACTTCCATTAGCCCTTCGATTTGCTACTTTTAAAACGTAAGTCCCACTCTCCGGAATATTGATGGTCACGAATTAGGCGAACAGGAGCTAGTCAGAATGATTACGCAGTACTTTCTGTACCTCATGAAAAATTTACAGCCCATACGCGGGGGATTTTCGTACATTGGCATTGTTGTTTTATATTATTTTTAATATGTCCT
This sequence comes from Terebella lapidaria, assembly GCA_949152475.1. Taxonomy (NCBI): domain Eukaryota; kingdom Metazoa; phylum Annelida; class Polychaeta; order Terebellida; family Terebellidae; genus Terebella; species Terebella lapidaria. The sequence continues at coordinate 10,443,882 of OX424555.1, read as the reverse complement.
TGTATCATTGTGTATCATCGTTTTCCCATTGAAATCATTGAAGTTCTTTGCAGATCCTTCTACATCGCAGTTCGTTCATTGTTCGTTGCACTCAACATTCTGAATCACCATGCCAGGAGACAAGAACCACAAAGCCAACAGAACGGAGACACGACGAACTAGTTTGGAGTGCTATGATATGTAACGAAACAAAAGGAAAACAGGCCATTACAGAACAGTGATCAAAATGTTATGGTGAAGCCACTCATGTTTTGATCAGTTCAAAAGAGCTGCCATCAACGATGTACAACGAACGTGTCGCCTAATTACGTAAATAAATAGAACCACAGTGACCTAAGCTCTTTTTCATGCAAAAGGCAATTTGTTGCACTTAGTCTGTAATTCCAGCTCAGATGAATATAAATAACTTTTGGGAAACCATTCTACAAAGAGTTTCCTATATTTTGAAGTTGCACATTTCCCAGATTTTGAGGAAAACAAGTGATGTACCTGGGCGTACTTGATATCTGGTTCCAGGAATGGTTCAGTGGCATTTCTGGCCTGTAAAAATAGGGTCCAATTCATAATTAATATAGTCTATATGTGATGCGAGTGTTTTAGTCAACACTTCATGCATGATCTACTGTGAGAAGTATCAGTTACTTGGACATATTCCAGGCCATTGTGAAGAGTCTGAATGGGAAATTTTACACGATACAGAGGTTCGGGTTGATTTCACAACCATTTAAAGAGTATATGTCACGAAAATATGATATCAGCTTATTTGAAGCCACTCCGTGAGCTGAATAGAACAGTCCTTACAGAATGTTGATATCTCGATTTGTTAAAAAGTTATAGCTATTTGAATATTGAAAATCCGGCAAATTTCTCCCATTAATCTTGAAAAATCTGTCAGCAAATTAGTATGCAAATAAGATGTGTGACGTCATTGACAGATTGCTTTTTAATGAGGTGTTTAAACAAGTCACAATTAGGCCTTTAAGCTTATGTTAGGTCACTAAAACTTATCAGTTATATCGTTCAGTAGGAATAGTCAGTGAGTGCCATGGCAACCAATGTGCTGATTTGGCCATTAGGAACCAGGTTGTTAAGCCTAGTATTCAAGTTAAAACAAGACATAAAAGTACCAAACCAATTTAGATTACAGGGTAGTGACAATATTTCATGCAATTGATCAACAAAATGTACAAAAACACTCCTTAGCAACCGATACAGGTCTGAGAAATCACTGAAGTTTAGAGCCATGGGAAGTTAATGTGTCCTATTATCGCTGGTTTCCAATGCCTGTATTGGTTGCTAAGGGTTGTGTTCAGACATTTTGCTGATATATTCCTCAATATAATGCTATTACTCTATTGTCTGAAATGGTTTCATTCATGTATATCTCGTTTTTAATTAGATATTGGCCCTAGCAACCATAGGGCCCAACCACAAATTTCATGAAATCACTGACTATTCCAGCTAAAAAACATTAAAAAAATGGATTTTGGTGAAAAAAAATTGATACAAACGGTCTCAATATTCCATTTTAACATGCCTAATTAAAAAGCAGTCTGTCAATGACGTCACACAGCTCATTTGCATATTAATTAGCTGTCAGATTCTGTGAATATATACATGTTTAAAGTGCCATAACTTTGGAAAGAATCATGATATCAATATGCTGTGAAAACCATTTTGTTCAGTTCAAACAGTGCTTTCACAAAAACCAATATCTAATTTTGCTGATATATACCCTTAAAGTGATGTTGGCAGGAAAACTATTTTTCCAAATCAATTACATATATGCCTGTGGTCTCAGAAAAATAGGTTACAAAACAAACTTTGCTTGATCGAATGGATAAATCAAGCATATGACAGTACTAGCAGCCGCTTTTTATTGTTTTGTGCGCCACTCAGAGTTACCTCTGACTTAACCTAGTTCACGCTCGATTGGCTCGAACATATACGAGTAAGCTGGAATCACACTGCGTCACGGTATACAGAGCACCGAGAATGGCGGTAATGTAAACAAACTCAAAATATCTCCACCAGAAACTCGCAACGAAATCTATTAGATAGGAGCGTCTGTTTGGGCATACAAGTGCAGATATATAACTGTTATGTTTTCTTCATTCGATCAGAAAGATATGGAAAAATCCATAACTTACTGCCAATATCACTTTAAACAGCTACAAATGTTTTGACCTAGCCTTATTCGGCAGAATTGACTGAACGAAGGAAAGGAAGAGTGAAACTTTTCCGTGCAAATGGTTCAAGACGGTGGACACTTGACTGGCCAGAACATTGTCCTCGGATGAAATGATTGATGCCATAAACTTGGTGCTGGCACGGAATGTGTAATAATTCCTGAGCACACGCGTCTCAATAGGTGTGCGAGGTTTGATAGATGTCTCTGTTGCCCCGTGTGCTTTATTGAAGCACCGCTTGATGGATCTGAGTGGACAGCGTGTAATATCAGCGTGCAATAATAGCAGGCAATAACACTTGTGCAATCAGCGGCTTGTGACTGCATGAGTGGTTCGGAACTGACCGTGTCCAGGAGACGTGGGGTCGCCTGGGTGAAGCCGGCATGGACGGAGGGAGGCGGTGCAGGGTAATTGTTTCAGAGTGTCGATGAGGTGTGTGACGGCCGTGAGCCATGTATCGGTCGGTAGACTTTGAAAAGAACGATTCTTGTTTTCATTTCTCGCATTCGCTTGAGGGCGCCAGTGTTTTTGTTGTTGTTGTGCAAGTTCGCAAAAATCGAAAGTTCGAGTAAATTAGTTGGTTGAAAAATGTGAATTATAGTGAAATGAACGCCTATCTCAGCATCATAGGTATACATACGTAATTATAAACTTTTATAGAATCTTTTCATAGTAGTCGCAGTAGATGACATTCATTTGTCAATATTTTGAGTGTTCGAGTAGCCCAGCCCTGCTCAAGCCAGCTGTGGCTGTGTAGGCATATAGTTGCACATGTAATCAGTAATGTTAAATAGGCTCACAGCTTGTTCTACTATTACCAGTATAATCTAGTATTTGGTTTTAATTATGTTGAATCAGTGTCACGAAGTTTATGAAACCAGAGAAAGGTTATAGTCGTCATACATCTACTAGTATATACTGCTTTATCATATCAATATTTTTGTCATTTTCAGTTTCACGTACAAATGTCGAGTACAAGTCTGTCAAGTCTGAAGTACAATAAAGGACAATTCCAAGTAAACGATGACTTCGATGAGTTCGATTGTACGAGTGTACGCTAGCTACAAGGTGATTTCAGCGAATTAACATTTACCTGAATATTGTCATATCGAATATTTCAATTTCGATTTATTTCAGCACAATTATGACGAAATTTTACAATGAAACGTGTAATTTGTACGACATATCTGAGTACCTGTGCATATTCACATGCACTCGGATATGTTAATAGATAGACAATACTTGATAAGTGAGCCAACGGAGATGAATATTTGGGTTCTTGAATTACTTGTCGGTTGCTACTAATTTTCAACTCATCTTTATACGCCTGTATCTGCAGGCCCACAAAATTATTTGGTACGATATTATCATGACATTGATGTGGATAATGGAACAGGCACATGCAACTGTCACCTGATGTATATTTATTTACGGATTTACATAATTTTTGGCTCTCATTAATATATCTATTGATCATCAAGTCCGTATGGGACAAAAATATTAAACAGTGGTATTATTATAACATCCAAACATCACACTTGTAAATTATAACGCCAACCTAAAACCATTATTATGTGATGTTTAACTTCATTAAATTATGTAGTTCTGAGAACTAGTAGTTTCTGTGGCTGGGTTTGTAGCTACCGGATTACTTAATACGCCCCACGAATCATTCAGTTCTGTTCATTACCTATACACTTAGGCCCCTTCGGAAACAATGAGAAACTCATCATATATCATGATTCTATTTCCAACGAAAATAACACAAATTCTTACGGTGGTGCTAAGTAATTCTAACAATGGTCATGTTCTGTAATGGCATATTT